>CM061748.1:167167828-167767828 GCA_030979885.1 Lolium multiflorum | reverse complement strand
CGCGAAACTTAACTAGAAAAACGCGAAACTGGCATAGCCAGTCCCCGAGTTTCGGGTTAAGATCTTTGCTCTTAGTGCGAAACTTAACTAGAAACATGCGAACCGGCATGCCAGTCCCCGAGTTTCGGGTTAAGATCTTTGCTCTTTGCTAACATCATTTCCTTGAACGAGCACGGCGGCTCGGAAGATCCTTTTGAGCTTCTTGGGAGCAGGACCTTGGAGGCACACGGCAAGTGCCAAGGTAAACCTTTGCGCCTCCGGCATCTTTTTGGAAAGCTTTCTTTCTCTCAATTCTTAACACTTATGATTTTCTGCTTCAACAGCCATCCCGGAAGCTTCTATTGAGGCCCTCAAGACGCAGCTTGCCGCCGCCCAGTACGCTTCTGTTTTCCAGTTAACTTGCTTTCTCTAGATTGTATTAGTACAACTTTGCTAACACTCTCTTCCGGGTTTAGAGGAGAAGGACCAACTTATTCGCAGCATCGGGAGGATCGAGCGCTCGAAGACCAGCTACAAGGAGCTCAAGGACCAGCTTATCCAGCTTGGTCTTGACCATGCCAGCGCTGAAAAGGCTGAATCCGCTTGCGGAGGCCAAGCTGCATGAGGCGCTGGAGGATGCCGGCAATGCCAATGTGGTGTTGCAGGCTGAGCTGGAAGAGGCCGCCAAGGCGCGGAAGGCAGCCGAGGACAAGCCCGCGGTGGAGGCGGAACAGAAGGAGTACGACCTTCTGGTTACACGGTGACGCGCTTGCCCTTCGTAAGTTTCTCTTTTTTCTTTTCCGGTTCTGCTTATAAGCTTATCATTCGGTAGCATGTGCTTATCTTCTTTTCTTTGTCTTGCGGGGCTCTTTCCGGATTCCCGGACGTATGTTGTAAAGAAGGTTGGAGAGCGCCGGGTGCTACGGCATACAAGAACACAGGTGCGCCCTGGGATCCCTATGACCACCGGTTGCGCTGAACGCACGGGTCTCCCACATGCTGCGTGGATCGGAACCTCTCGACATTCGGATGTGGCCACCCAGCTCTACAGGACTCTTTGGCCTGGAGAGCAAGTGCCGGACACCTTCTCCCTCATCGGCGACCGCCAAGGGTGCCGGCCGAAGGATCCGGGAGTGGCAGTGCTCTGCTGCCCGTGCCGGAGCAAACTCAGCGCTTCGCGTTGCACTGCTCTGGTACCGGGCTGGACCTGGATGCTCTCACCGGCGTGCGCGAAGGGGCTGAAACCGATTGGACCCGGTCCTCACCGCTAAGCGGCAGGATCGAGCGTACCACATCGCAGTACGCGACATGCGCACCTTCATCCCCCCTCAAGACGTCAAGGATTATCTAGCGACAAGGAGGAAGATGAAGACGATGATGAGGCGGAGGCCGGTGACACGCCTCAGGATCCGATGCCAACAACGCTCCTCCCGAAGCTCCTTGTGCCTGAATGTTGCCTGTTATTCTGATTGCCTGTGATAAGCTTGCCCTGCTCAACTTGGAAACACTACAAGAAAAGTTGCCATGGCCGACGAAGTTGAAGTCGCGCCGTGGTTGCTGGTGTACCATGGCCGACGATTTTTGGTCCCTCCGTGGTGCATGTCAAAACTTTTTTTCTCGTTTTTGAGGCCACCTAGCCCGACGAAAGCGGCCAAAACGTCGCGTATGGTGGCCCGGGACGTGGTGCATCTCGAAATCTCGGGTTCGCCGGCCGAGTCAACGCAAATCCGCACCGCCGAGGGATGTAGGGCCCAGATGGCAGCCTCTCTGGCATTGTTTTTTTCTAGATCGCGCCATCTCGTTCAACGTTCTCCGATCGAGCCGTTTACGATGCAGGATCATGGGTCCCGCATGTCATCCTCTATGAACCAAAATTCTTTCTATTCTTGGATTTTTTTGACCCCCTGATTTCTGGCTACTTCCTTTTTCTTTTGATCCCTTGCCGCCTTGGAAACGTTGAGACCGCTGCTGCTAAATGGGACCCGCATGTCATCCTCTATGTGCAATAAACTTTCTTTTCTTGGAGTTTTTTTGGCACCTCAAATTTGGTCACTTGCCTTTTTCTTTCGATCCCCTGCCGCCTCTCAAACGGTGATACCGCTGCTGCTAAATGGGACCCGCATGTCATCCTCTATGTACTATAAAACTTTCTTTTCTTGAATTATTTTTGGCACCTCATATTTGGTCACTTACCTTTTTCTTTCGATCCCCTGCCGCCTCTCAAACGGTGATACCGCTGCTGCTAAATGGGACCCGCATGTCATCCTCTATGTACTATAAAACTTTCTTTTCTTGGATTTTTTGGCACCTCATATTTGGTCACTTGACTTTTCCCCTGCTGCCTCTCAAACGGTGATACCGCTGCTGCTAAATGGGACCCGCATGTCATCCTCTATGTACTATAAAACTTTCTTTTCTTGGATTATTTTTGGCACCTCATATTTGGTCACTTGACTTTTTCTTTCGATCCCCTGCTGCCTCTCAAACGGTGATACCGCTGCTGCTAAATGGGACCCGCATGTCATCCTCTATGTACTATAAAACTTTCTTTTTTTGGATTATTTTTGGCACCTCATATTTGGTCTTTCGATCCCCTGCCGCCTCTCAAACGGTGATACCCTGCTGCTAATGGGACCCGCATGTCATCCTCTATGTACTATAAAAGTTCATTTTCTTGGTTTTTTTTCACCCTCTGATTTTTGGCAATTTCTTTTTTCTTTTGATCCCCTGCCGCCTCTCAAACGGTGATACCGCTGCTGCTAAATGGGACCCGCATGTCATCCTCTATGTACTATAAAACTTTCTTTTCTTGAATTATTTTTGGCTCCTCATATTTGGTCACTTGCCTTTTTCTTTCGATCTCATGCCACGTTTGAAACGTTGAGGAACCTGCTGGCTCATGGGACCCGCATGTCATCCTCTATGAGCAATCAACTTTCTTTTCTTGGAGTTTTTTTGGCACCTCATATTTGGGCACTTGCCTTTTTCTTTCGATCTCATGCCACGTTTGAAACGTTGAGGAACCTGCTGGCTCATGGGACCCGCATGTCATCCTCTATGTGCTATAAAAGTTTCCTTTGTTGGATTTTTTTCACCCTCTGATTTTTGGCTTGCCTTTTTCTTTTGATCCCCTGCCCCCTTTGAAACGTTGAGTAAGCTGTTGGCTCAAGGGACCCGCATGTCATCCTCTATGTCCATCAACTTTCCTTTCTTGGATTTTTTTCACCCCCTAATTACTAGCTACTTTCTTTTTCTTTTGATCTCAAGCCGCATTACAAACATTGAGACCGCTGCTGCAAAATGGGACCCACATGTCATCCTCTATGTACAATAAAGTTTCTTTTCTTGGATTATCTTTTGCTCCTGATATTTTGTCACTTGCCTTTTTCTTTCGATATCATGCCGCCTTTGAAACATTGAGTAAGCTGCTGGCTCATGGGCCCCGCATGTCATCCTCTACGAACAATAAAAGTTTCCTTTCTTGGAGTTATTTTTGACCCCTAATTTCTGGCTATTTGCCTTTTTCTTTGGATCTCCTGCCCCTTTGAAACGATGAGGACGCTGTTGGCAGGTCGGTCCCACAAGTCATCCTCTATGAACAATAAAAGTTTCCTTTGATGGATTTTTTTGAACCCCTAATTAATTTCTGGATATTTCCTTTTTTTCTTTGATCCCCTGCCGCCTTGGAATCGTTGAGGATGCTGCTGCCTCATGGGTCCCGCATGTCATCCTCTCAGAACGGTAAATGTTTCTTTTCTTGGATATTGTTTACCAAATGATTTTTGGCTTATTTTTTCTTTCGATATCCTGCCGCCTTTAAAACGTTGAGGACGCTGCTGGCTCACGGGTCCCACATGTCAGCCTCTATGAACAATAAGCTGAGGACGCTGCTGCCTCATGGGTCCCGCATGTCATCCTCTCAGAACGAAAATGTTTCTTTTCTTGGATTTTTTACCAACAGATTTTTGGTTTATTTTTTCTTTCCATCCCCTGCCGCCTTTAAAACGACGCTGCTGGCTCATGGGTCCACGATGTCAGCCTCCCCGTACAAGAAACATGTGATATCTTGATTATTTTGCAGACAATAAACAGTGTAGCTATGAGCTATTTCAACGGATAAATTAAATCTTTATTTTTACATAAACAAATTTATATGCTGAATCTCCTTGTTTTTTGTTTTTGCGAAGCATAGGACTTTCCTGTTTTTTTAGAAAAATCCGAACTATCCTGTTTTGGAGTGGGCTGAAATTGTACGAGTCAAAAGGGCCAGCAGGATAGTTCGAATGCCCAGATGTCCACATGCAGCCCAATTGAAATCGTTCTTTTTTTGGATTTTTTTCACCCCCTGATTTCTGGCTACTTCATTTTTCTTTTGGTCCTGTGCCGCCTTGGAAACGTTGAGACCGCTGCTGCAAAATGGGACCCGCATGTCATCCTCTATGTACAGTAAAATTTCTTTTCTTAGATTATTTTTGGCTCCTGATATTTGGTCACTTGGCTTTTTCTTTTGATCCCGTGCAGCCTCTCAAACGGTGATACCGCTGCTGCTAAATGGGACCCGCATGCCATCCTCTATGTACAATCAAGTTTCTTTTCTTGAATTATTTTTGGCTCCTGATATTTGGTCACTTGCCTTTTTCTTTCGATCTCATGCCACGTTTGAAACGTTGAAAAACCTGCTGGCTCATGGGACCCGCATGTCATCCTCTATGTACAATAAAACTTTCTTTTCTTCGATTTTTTTGGCACCTCATATTTGGTCACTTGCCTTTTTCTTTCGATCCCTTGCCGCCTCTCAAACGGTGATACCGCTGCTGCTAAATGGGACCCGCATGTCATACTCTATGTACAATCAAGTTTCTTTTCTTGAATTATTTTTGGATCCTGATATTTGGTCATTTGCCTTTTTCTTTCGATCTCATGCCACGTTTGAAACGTTGAAAAACCTGCTGGCTCATGGGACCCGCATGTCATCCTCTATGTACTATAAAAGTTCATTTTCTTGGTTTTTTTTCACCCTCTGATTTTCGGCTATTTCCTTTTTCTTTTGATCCCCTGCCGCCTTTGAAACGTTGAGGACTCTGCTGGCTCATCGATAAAACTTTCCTTTATTGGAGTTTTTTTACCCCCTAATTTCTGGCTACTTTCTTTTTCTTTTGATCTCAAGCCGCATTTGAAACGTTGAGACCGCTGCTGCTAAATGGGACCCGCATGTCATCCTCTATGTACAATAAAGTTTTCTTTTCTTGGATTATCTTTGTCTCCTGATATTTTGTCACTTGCCTTTTTCTTTCGATCTCATGCCGCCTTTGAAACGTTGAGTAAGCTGCTGGCTCATGGGTCCCTCATGTCATCCTCTACGAACAATAAAAGTTTCCTTTCTTGGAGTTATTTTTGAACCCTAATTTCTGGCTACTTCCTTTTTCTTTTGATCCCGTGCCGCCTTGGAAACGTTGAGACCGCTGCTGCTAAATGGGTCCCGCATGTCATCATCTATGTACAATAAAATTTCTTTCTTCGATTATTTTCGGGTCCTGATATTTGGTCACTTGCCTTTTTCTTTCGATCTCATGCCGCCTTTGAAACGTTGAGGAAGCTGCTGGAGCATGGGTCCCGCATGTCATCCTCTATGAACAATAAAAGTTTCCTTTCTTGGAGTTATTTTTTACCCCTAATTTCTGGCTACTTACTTTTTCTTTTGATCCCCTGCCGCCTTTGAAACGTTGAAGACTTTGCTGGCTCATGGGTCCCACATGTCAGCCTCTATGAACAATAAACACTTCCTTTCTTGGAGTTATTTTGTACCCCTAATTTCTGGCTATTTGCCTTTTTTCTTTCGATCCCCAGTCGCCTTCTAAACGTAGAGGACGCGGCTGGCTCGTGGGTCCCAGATGTCAGCCTCCATGGACAATAAACCTCTCCTTTGTTGGATTTATTTTTCACCCTCTGATTTTGGCTATTTCCTTTTTCTTTTGATCCACTGCCGCCTTGGAAACATTGAGTAAGCTGCTGACACATGGGGCCCGCATGTCATCCTCTATGTACAATCAACTTGCAAGATCTTCGAGCGAAAGAGCTTGTATTAGTGGGACCCATATGTCAACCTCTATGTACAATAAAAGTTTCCTTTCTTGGATTATTTTTAGCTCCTGATATTCGGTCACTTTCCTTTTTCTTTCGATCTCAAGCCGCCTCTGAAACGTTGAGTAAGGTGCTGGCTCATGGGACCCACATGTCATCCTCTATGTACAATAAAGTTTCTTTTCTTGGATTTTTTTACCCCTGATTTTTGGTCACTTGCCTTGACGCTGCTGGCTCATGGGTCCCACATGTCAGCATCTATGAACAATAAACCTTTCCTTTGTTGGATTTATTGTTTACCCCTAATTTCTGGCTATTTGCCTTTTTCTTTTGATCCCCACCGGCCTTTGAAAACGTTGAGGAACCTGCTGGCTCATGGGACCCGCATGTCATCCTCTATGTACTATAAAATTTCTTTTCTTGGTTTTTTTTCACCTCTGATTTTTGGCTATTTCCTTTTTCTTTTGATCCCCTGCCGCCTTGGAAACGTTGAGTAAGCTGCTGGCTCATGGGACCCGCATGTCATCCTCTATGTACAATCAACTTTCTTTTTTTGGAGTTTTTTACCCCCTAATTTCTGGCTACTTTCTTTTTCTTTTGATCTCAAACCGCATTTGAAACGCGTGCAAAATGGGACCCGCATGTCATCCTCTATGTACAATAAGTTTCATTTCTTGGATTATTTTTGGCACCTGATATTTGGTCACTTGCCTTTTTCTTCCGATCTCATGCCGCCTTTGAAACGTTGAGTAAGCTGCTGGCTCATGGGTCCCGCATGTCATCCTCTACGAACAATAAAAGTTTCATTTCTTGGAGTTATTTTTGACCCCTAATTTCTGGCTACTTCCTTTTTTCTTTTGATCCACTGCCGCCTTTGAAACGGTGCGGATTCTGCAGACTAATACAAGCTTTTTCTCTCCAAGATCTTGCAAGTTGATAGATTAAATCATGGAATTATTAGGATATGTTTTAAATTTCAAATCCACTTTATGAATTATTAAAAATACCGTTATCCATGTGGGTATGGAGCGAACAAGGATTTTCATATTGGGCATGAGCAGTTTCAAAAATTGGAACCCAATAATTCAAAATAACTAAAAACAACTTTTATGTAGAATCTCCGCGTTTTTTTCTTTTGCCATTCATAGGATCTGTGTTTCATTAGAAAAGGGCCGAAATTGCATGAGCAGAAAGGCCCATTTGTAGTTATTGGGCTTCGACGGCCGGAGCAAGTAGGCCGAGAGCAATTACCATGTAGATGGCCGTTGGCAACCCAAAGTGAAATATTGGGCCCAACAGGGGAAGGCTGAACAGTACTATTTTCTAATTGGAAGGTGGTACATGGCGTAATCCCAAAAAAAAAGATGGACACGGGTTGCTGAAATTTGCCCATCTGCGCCTAATATCGCCGCCGCGGCTCCGCTTCCGCCGCCGCCGCCATGCCTCGTCTCGCGTCGAGCTCGCGGTACTGCCGCGTCTCGGGCACGGGGTACCGCGGCGTCCGCGCGCGCCCCAAAGGTACGTATTACGCGGAGATACGTGACGGCGGCGAGCGCATCGGCCTCGGCACCTACGAGACCGCGCACGAGGCCGCGCGCGCGTACGACGCCGTGGCGTGGCGGCTCGGGCGCCCGCGATCGTCGATGAATTTCCATGACGTGTGGACGCGCCAGCAGGCCGAGGATCTCGCGCCGCCGCCGTACATCGTTAGACAGGAGGAACAGCGCCGCCGCCGCGAGACGGAGCGCCGTTTGCGCATTGCCGAGCGGGACGAGCGCGCGGCGCGCGAGTGGGCGGCCCGCTTCCCCGAGGACGTAGCCGCCGAGAACGAGCACTTCCGCAGACGGAGGGCGGAGAAGGCTACGAGGCGGGCTGCGAAGAAGGAGGACCGCGCACAACGGAGGGCGGAGAAGGCGACGAAGCGGGCCTTCATCGAAGCGCAGCTCGCCGGGCCGACCACCATTGGCGAGGACGACCCCCGTTGGATTGACCTCTTCTCGTCGGATCCGGTGTCGGGCACGACACCGGACTCGTCAGATGTCGAGTTTTAGTTTAGTTTTATCGCACTACTTTGTACAAATATGAACTACGGAGTATCTATCAAGCTAATTTTCTCCTATTTTATGTCTATTTCTAGTCTTTATTTGATCTTCTGTTTTACTGCACTCTATTTTTCATTATATTCTGTTTTTGGCGCTGCATTATAGCGCCTCTGAAAATACGCTGTTTCAGCCCTGCATTTGGCCGCCACAGTTTGCAGCTTCCGGTGAAGCTATTGCCGGCTCCATGCGCAGCATCAGCCCACAGCGCCAAAATATAGAGCCACTGCTGGAGTTGCTGTAATATGTTTGTCAGCAGGAGCTTACCTAATTAGTGAAAAAGATGTTCAGCGTGGGATTCGATAAAAGGATCTTCATGTTTTTTTCCTAGCGATCCTAGTTCGGACTTTTGATTGTGTTGGCTAGTGCATGAAGCTTGACACCTGTATTATGTGATCCTGATATGAGGATAAGAACACCTTCAGGTTGCATTGCTAATGGTGTCTACTGCAGCAGTGGCGTACCTTCAATGGAGACTGATGCAAGAGAGTTGGTACTGGTGAACCTGCACCTGACATCATCGTGCCACCTGAAGTAGGTTGTGTATTGGGATTAGACTGATAAGCATAGCACCTTGCAAAGAACAAGATGCTGCTAGTGTTGGTTAACGTGATTTTACGACAAAAGTCATGTATGCTCAACAGGTGCCGTACCTAGTTTGGATATTGTGTTGTTACCCTTTTGTGGTTTGGTGTTTGTCCAACAGAGAAAGCTACTCTTTTCCCGTGTAAGTGTTATTATGTGAACAAAAGTTGTATGTACATATATATCGGTCAGAGAACCAAGATTGCATATTCTTGCCTGGTTATAACACATAAGTCATAATAACAATTAAAGAGAAAAGGAACATTTGCCTTTGCAATGTGATTGTGCCAAGTAGATTAGACAACCAACCACAAACATTACAGGTCAACAGCCAAACGCATGCGAAAGTCCTAAGGTAAGCTCCATAATACATGTTGAAACCAAAAGCCTAGAAACCATAAGAAAGGTAGCTCCACATCACAGTTCCACGACAGCAGCATACTGATCATAAAACATATATCAAGTCAGGACAGCTGCACCACTGGGTAAGCATCCATGGGGTCTGGCTCAAGAGCGAAGACTGTGTGAATGCTGCAAAATGTGGCTCTTGCCTCACCCCACCCATACATCTTATCATGGAACCTTACCAAATCAGCATGAATCATCTTGACATAAACATAGCTCCTCTCTCCATGCTGATGGGATTGAACAATGCGCCAGTTGCAGTGCTTCAGCTTGTCAAACAGTATGCAGGAGATAACGAAGCATGCTGGCTGGTCTTTTGTAGTGACAATGGCTTGGAGTAGCTGGTCCTGTGAACCACCCAACTGGATCTTTAGAGCTTGAAGGACAGTCCGTGCCATATAAGCTACCGTTGCTGACTTCAGCTCGGGTTCAGGTGAATGACAGCTGACATCTTGTCCTCGAGATGCAGATCCTTCTTGATCAGATTCAGCGGAATCATCACCACTACTTACAGGTGCATCAGGTTCTACAGAAGGCACATCAGGTACATGCTCCAGTTCATAGGAGTTGGGTGGGACAGCACTGTTTGCTGAAATCTCTACAATACCAGCTCCAGGTAGACCACCAGTATCTACAGAGGGTAAACCACCAATATCCACTTCAGAGGATTCTCGTGGCACGACACCTTTCGCTAGAGGCTCTACCATACCAGCTCCAGGTCCACCACCAGTCAGTACTGTGGGCATAGTCATGACGGGTTCTACCAATACAAAACCTCCTTCGGGTGGCGTGGCAACTTCGGGTGCAGGATCATCAGTAGCAACTCCAGCATCAGCACCAGTTACATCGGTCTTGACAATAGGTAAACCGTCTTGCTCTAGTTCAGAGAATTCCCGTGGCACGACACCGTTCACTAGAGGCTCTACACTAGCAGCTCCAGCTGCACCACCAGTTTCTTCAGCAGGGGGTAAACCCAATCCACAACCTTCTTCATGTGGCACGATGATGCCACGTATAGGCTCATCAGTACCAGGTCCAGCTGCATCAGTCTCCATAGACAGTAAACAAGGTGGCGTCGGAGGTTTAAAAGACTGGCATGCCATTTCACCTTTGTCATCAGACAATATAGAGTTTTCTTCAACTCTATGTTTCTGCAATAATAAGCACATGAACAGAAATTAGACCAGAGCATCTAGCCATCTAACGGGGGCAGCAGCAAAACAAGCGTCGGTCCATATGTTTACCTTGTCATCTGGGATATCAGAACACACAGATTTAGAAGTCATTTCACATAGCATCCGCTTTTTCGTTCCTTCCCCTACGTCCATCTGGAATAAGTAATACTATTGATCACATAAAACTAATTAATCAAATAAATGCATATGTTGAGAAGTTTGCACGGCAAATTGTGGATTCTGCTTTCATCACCTACGAATCATCGTTCTATATATTTACCTTGTCATCTAGGATATCAGAAGTCACAGAATGAGAAGTCATTTCACTAAGTATCGGTTTTTTCGCTCTTTCCCCTCCATCCATCTGCAATAAGAAGTAATATTGATCACATAAAGCCAATTCAACGAATATATGCATATGTTGAGAAGTTTGCACAACAAATTGTGGATTCTACTTCCAATCACCAAGTAATCTCGTGAGAAATGCATGATCAAGATATGTTTCTCCCTCTTGATCGACATCTGCATCTCCATTAAGACTAATCATCGTGCGATGGTGCTCTTCAGAAGAGCGCATACAATTCCAATCACCAGACAAGCAAAAAATTGTTGATTCTAGTAATGATTAATCAGCAGTGGCCATGGAACGACCACAGATCGACCAAGCAAAAAAAATCATCAGCCTACTGACCACCAAGCAAAGGAAACAAACTAGGCCCATACATGGCCTCACAAATCATCATCAAACGTCGATCAAACTAGCAAGTTTGAACATGGATTACTAATTTATTTTCTGATAAAGTGAGTACTCCGTATATTAATATCGAAAGATATTGATTACACTGAGCCTCTGCAACAACGCAATACCTTACTGGTAGTACGGATGCACAAGGATTCCTAATACTCCCTCTGTTCGGTTTTAATTAGTCGACGCGAGGGAGAGAAGAAAATGAACTGCCGATGCTTTCAACTAGAGTCAATTAAATACGAACGGAAGAAGTACGTACTCTAGTAGTATTGACAAATATCCGGATTAGTCTAAAAACAAATTGGCATGTAAACCTAGTTGAAGTCGCGCCGTGGTTGCTGGTGTACCATGGCCGACGATTTTGGTCCCTCCGTGGTGCATGTCAAAACTTTTTTTTCTCGTTTTTGAGGCCACCTAGCCCGACGAAAGCGGCCAAAACGTGGCGTATGGTGGCCCGGGACGTGGTGCATCTCGAAATCTCGGGTTCGCCGGCCGAGTCAACGCAAATCCGCACCGCCGAGGGATGTAGGGCCCAGATGGCAGCCTCTCTGGCATTGTTTTTTTCTAGATCGCGCCATCTCGTTCAACGTTCTCCGATCGAGCCGTTTACGATGCAGGATCATGGGTCCCGCATGTCATCCTCTATGAACCAAAATTCTTTCTATTCTTGGATTTTTTTGACCCCCTGATTTCTGGCTACTTCCTTTTTCTTTTGATCCCTTGCCGCCTTGGAAACGTTGAGACCGCTGCTGCTAAATGGGACCCGCATGTCATCCTCTATGTGCAATCAACTTTCTTTTCTTGGAGTTTTTTTGGCACCTCAAATTTGGTCACTTGCCTTTTCTTTCGATCCCCTGCCGCCTCTCAAACGGTGATACGCTGCTTAAATGGGACCCGCATGTCATCCTCTATGTACTATAAAACTTTCTTTTCTTGAATTATTTTTGGCACCTCATATTTGGTCACTTACCTTTTTCTTTCGATCCCCTAGCCTCTCAAACGGTGATACCGCTGCTGCTAAATGGGACCCGCATGTCATCCTCTATGTACTATAAAACTTTCTTTTCTTGGATTTTTTTGGCACCTCATATTTGGTCACTTGACTTTTTCTTTCGATCACCTGCTGCCTCTCAAACAGTGATACGCTGCTGCTAAATGGGACCCGCATGTCATCCTCTATGTACTATAAAACTTTCTTTTCTTGGATTTTTTTGGCACCTCATATTTGGTCACTTGACTTTTTCTTTCGATCACCTGCTGCCTCTCAAACGGTGATACCGCTGCTGCTAAATGGGACCCGCATGTCATCCTCTATGTACTATAAAACTTTCTTTTCTTGGATTTTTTTGGCACCTCATATTTGGTCACTTGACTTTTTCTTTCGATCACCTGCTGCCTCTCAAACGGTGATACCGCTGCTGCTAAATGGGACCCGCATGTCATCCTCTATGTACTATAAAACTTTCTTTTCTTGGATTTTTTTGGCACCTCATATTTGGTCACTTGACTTTTTCTTTCGATCCCCTGCGCCTCTCAAACGGTGATACCGCTGCTGCTAAATGGGACCCGCATGTCATCCTCTATGTACTATAAAACTTTCTTTTCTTGAATTATTTTTGGCTCCTGATATTTTTTCACTTGCCTTTTTCTTTCGATCTCATGCCACGTTTGAAACGTTGAGGAACCTGCTGGCTCATGGGACCCGCATGTCATCCTCTATGTACTATAAAAGTTCATTTTCTTGGTTTTTTTCACCCTCTGATTTTTGGCAATTTCTTTTTTCTTTCGATCCCCTGCGCCTCTCAAACGGTGATACCGCTGCTGCTAAATGGGACCCGCATGTCATCCTCTATGTACTATAAAACTTTCTTTTCTTGAATTATTTTTGGCTCCTGATATTTTTTCACTTGCCTTTTTCTTTCGATCTCATGCCACGTTTGAAACGTTGAAGAACCTGCAGGCTCATGGGACCCGCATGTCATCCTCTATGTACTATAAAAGTTCATTTTCTTGGGTTTTTTTCACCCTCTGATTTTTGGCAATTTCTTTTTTCTTTTGATCCCCTGCCGCCTCTCAAACGGTGATACCGCTGCTGCTAAATGGGACCCGCATGTCATCCTCTATGTACTATAAAACTTTCTTTTCTTGAATTATTTTTGGCTCCTCATATTTGGTCACTTGCCTTTTTCTTTCGATCTCATGCCACGTTTGAAACGTTGAGGAACCTGCTGGCTCATGGGACCCGCATGTCATCCTCTATGAGCAATCAACTTTCTTTTCTTGGAGTTTTTTTGGCACCTCATATTTGGGCACTTGCCTTTTTCTTTCGATCTCATGCCACGTTTGAAACGTTGAGGAACCTGCTGGCTCATGGGACCCGCATGTCATCCTCTATGTGCTATAAAAGTTTCCTTTGTTGGATTTTTTTCACCCTCTGATTTTTGGCTTGCCTTTTTCTTTTGATCCCCTGCCCCCTTTGAAACGTTGAGTAAGCTGTTGGCTCAAGGGACCCGCATGTCATCCTCTATGTCCATCAACTTTCTTTTCTTGGATTTTTTTCACCCCCTAATTACTAGCTACTTTCTTTTTCTTTTGATCTCAAGCCGCATTACAAACATTGAGACCGCTGCTGCAAAATGGGACCCACATGTCATCCTCTATGTACAATAAAGTTTCTTTTCTTGGATTATCTTTTGCTCCTGATATTTTGTCACTTGCCTTTTTCTTTCGATCTCATGCCGCCTTTGAAACGTTGAGTAAGCTGCTGGCTCATGGGTCCCGCATGTCATCCTCTACGAACAATAAAAGTTTCCTTTCTTGGAGTTATTTTTGACCCCTAATTTCTGGCTATTTGCCTTTTTCTTTGGATCTCCTACCCCTTTGAAACGATGAGGACGCTGTTGGCAGGTCGGTCCCACAAGTCATCCTCTATGAACAATAAAAGTTTCCTTTGATGGATTTTTTTGAACCCCTAATTAATTTCTGGATATTTCCTTTTTTTTCTTTGATCCCCTGCCGCCTTGGAATCGTTGAGGATGCTGCTGCCTCATGGGTCCCGCATGTCATCCTCTCAGAACGGTAAATGTTTCTTTTCTTGGATATTGTTTACCAAATGATTTTTGGCTTATTTTTTCTTTCGATATCCTGCCGCCTTTAAAACGTTGAGGACGCTGCTGGCTCACGGGTCCCACATGTCAGCCTCTATGAACAATAAGCTGAGGACGCTGCTGCCTCATGGGTCCCGCATGTCATCCTCTCAGAACGAAAATGTTTCTTTTCTTGGATTTTTTACCAACTGATTTTTGGTTTATTTTTTCTTTCCATCCCCTGCCGCCTTTAAAACGACGCTGCTGGCTCATGGGTCCCCGATGTCAGCCTCCCCGTACAAGAAACATGTGATATCTTGATTATTTTGCAGACAATAAACAGTGTATTGCGCTCTGAGCTATTTCAACGGATAAATTAAATCTTTATTTTTACATAAACAAATTTATATGCTGAATCTCCTTGTTTTTTGTTTTTGCGAAGCATAGGACTTTCCTGTTTTTTTTAGAAAAATCCGAACTATCCTGCATTGGAGTGGGCTGAAATTGTACGAGTCAAAAGGCCCAGCAGGATAGTTCGAATGCCCAGATGTCCACATGCAGCCCAATTGAAATCGTTCTTTTTTGGGATTTTTTTCACCCCCTGATTTCTGGCTACTTCATTTTTCTTTTGGTCTGTGCCGCCTTGGAAACGTTGAGACCGCTGCTGCAAAATGGGACCCGCATGTCATCCTCTATGTACAGTAAAATTTCTTTTCTTAGATTATTTTTGGCTCCTGATATTTGGTCACTTGCCTTTTTCTTTCGATCCCGTGCAGCCTCTCAAACGGTGATACCGCTGCTGCTAAATGGGACCCGCATGCCATCCTCTATGTACAATCAAGTTTCTTTTCTTGAATTATTTTTGGCTCGATATTTGGTCACTTGCCTTTTTCTTTCGATCTCATGCCACGTTTGAAACGTTGAAAAACCTGCTGGCTCATGGGACCCGCATGTCATCCTCTATGTACTATAAAAGTTCATTTTCTTGGTTTTTTTTCACCCTCTGATTTTCGGCTATTTCCTTTTTCTTTTGATCCCCTGCCGCCTTTGAAACGTTGAGGACTCTGCTGGCTCATCGATAAAACTTTCCTTTATTGGAGTTTTTTTACCCCCGATTTCTGGCTACTTTCTTTTTCTTTTGATCTCAAGCCGCATTTGAAACGTTGAGACCGCTGCTGCTAAATGGGACCCGCATGTCATCCTCTATGTACAATAAAGTTTTCTTTTCTTGGATTATCTTTGTCTCCTGATATTTTGTCACTTGCCTTTTTCTTTCGATCTCATGCCGCCTTTGAAACGTTGAGTAAGCTGCTGGCTCATGGGTCCCGCATGTCATCCTCTACGAACAATAAAAGTTTCCTTTCTTGGAGTTATTTTTGAACCCTAATTTCTGGCTACTTCCTTTTTCTTTTGATCCCGTGCCGCCTTGGAAACGTTAAGACCGCTGCTGCTAAATGGGTCCCGCATGTCATCATCTATGTACAATAAAATTTCTTTCTTCGATTATTTTCGGGTCCTGATATTTGGTCACTTGCCTTTTTCTTTCGATCTCATGCCGCCTTTGAAACGTTGAGGAAGCTGCTGGAGCATGGGTCCCGCATGTCATCCTCTATGAACAATAAAAGTTTCCTTTCTTGGAGTTATTTTTTACCCCTAATTTCTGGCTACTTCCTTTTTCTTTTGATCCCCTGCCGCCTTTGAAACGTTGAAGACTTTGCTGGCTCATGGGTCCCACATGTCAGCCTCTATGAACAATAAACACTTCCTTTCTTGGAGTTATTTTGTACCCCTAATTTCTGGCTATTTGCCTTTTTTCTTTCGATCCCCAGTCGCCTTCTAAACGTAGAGGACGCTGCTGGCTCGTGGGTCCCAGATGTCAGCCTCCATGGACAATAAACCTCTCCTTTGTTGGATTTATTCTTCACCCTCTGATTTTGGCTATTTCCTTTTTCTTTTGATCCACTGCCGCCTTGGAAACATTGAGTAAGCTGCTGACACATGGGGCCCGCATGTCATCCTCTATGTACAATCAACTTGCAAGATCTTCGAGCGAAAGAGCTTGTATTAGTGGGACCCATATGTCAACCTCTATGTACAATAAAAGTTTCCTTTCTTGGATTATTTTTAGCTCCTGATATTCGGTCACTTTCCTTTTTCTTTCGATCTCAAGCCGCCTCTGAAACGTTGAGTAAGGTGCTGGCTCATGGGACCCACATGTCATCCTCTATGTACAATAAAGTTTCTTTTCTTGGATTTTTTTACCCCTGATTTTTGGTCACTTGCCTTGACGCTGCTGGCTCATGGGTCCCACATGTCAGCATCTATGAACAATAAACCTTTCCTTTGTTGGATTTATTGTTTACCCCTAATTTCTGGCTATTTGCCTTTTTCTTTTGATCCCCACCGGCCTTTGAAAACGTTGAGGAACCTGCTGGCTCATGGGACCCGCATGTCATCCTCTATGTACTATAAAATTTCTTTTCTTGGTTTTTTTTCACCTCTGATTTTTGGCTATTTCCTTTTTCTTTTGATCCCCTGCCGCCTTGGAAACGTTGAGTAAGCTGCTGACTCATGGGACCCGCATGTCATCCTCTATGTACAATCAACTTTCTTTTTTTGGAGTTTTTTACCCCCTAATTTCTGGCTACTTTCTTTTTCTTTTGATCTCAAACCGCATTTGAAACGCTGAAACCGCTGCTGCAAAATGGGACCCGCATGTCATCCTCTATGTACAATAAGTTTCATTTCTTGGATTATTTTTGGCACCTGATATTTGGTCACTTGCATTTTTCTTCCGATCTCATGCCGCCTTTGAAACGTTGAGTAAGCTGCTGGCTCATGGGTCCCGCATGTCATCCTCTACGAACAATAAAAGTTTCATTTCTTGGAGTTATTTTTGACCCCTAATTTCTGGCTACTTCCTTTTTTCTTTTGATCCACTGCCGCCTTTGAAACGGTGCGGATTCTGCAGACTAATACAAGCTTTTTCTCTCCAAGATCTTGCAAGTTGATAGATTAAATCATGGAATTATTAGGATATGTTTTAAATTTCAAATCCACTTTATGAATTATTAAAAATACCGTTATCCATGTGGGTATGGAGCGAACAAGGATTTTCATATTGGGCATGAGCAGTTTCAAAAATTGGAACCCAATAATTCAAAATAACTAAAAACAACTTTTATGTAGAATCTCCGCGTTTTTTTCTTTTGCCATTCATAGGATCTGTGTTTCATTAGAAAAGGGCCGAAATTGCATGAGCAGAAAGGCCCATTTGTAGTTATTGGGCTTCGACGGCCGGAGCAAGTAGGCCGAGAGCAATTACCATGTAGATGGCCGTTGGCAACCCAAAGTGAAATATTGGGCCCAACAGGGGAAGGCTGAACAGTACTATTTTCTAATTGGAAGGTGGTACATGGCGTAATCCTGCCAAAAAAAAAAGATGGACACGGGTTGCTGAAATTTGCCCATCTGCGCCTAATATCGCCGCCGCGGCTCCGCTTCCGCCGCCGCCGCCATGCCTCGTCTCGCGTCGAGCTCGCGGTACTGCCGCGTCTCGGGCACGGGGTACCGCGGCGTCCGCGCGCGCCCCAAAGGTACGTATTACGCGGAGATACGTGACGGCGGCGAGCGCATCGGCCTCGGCACCTACGAGACCGCGCACGAGGCCGCGCGCGCGTACGACGCCGTGGCGTGGCGGCTCGGGCGCCCGCGATCGTCGATGAATTTCCATGACGTGTGGACGCGCCAGCAGGCCGAGGATCTCGCGCCGCCGCCGTACATCGTTAGACAGGAGGAACAGCACCGCCGCCGCGAGACGGAGCGCCGTTTGCGCATCGCCGAGCGGGACGAGCGCGCGGCGCGCGAGTGGGCGGCCCGCTTCCCCGAGGACGTTGCCGCCGAGAACGAGCACTTCCGCAGACGGAGGGCGGAGAAGGCGACGAGGCGGGCAGCGAAGAAGGAGGACCGCGCACGACGGAGGGCGGAGAAGGCGACGAAGCGGGCCTTCATCGAAGCGCAGCTCGCCGGGCCGACCACCATTGGCGAGGACGACCCCCGTTGGATTGACCTCTTCTCGTCGGATCCGGTGTCGGGCACGACACCGGACTCGTCAGATGTCGAGTTTTAGTTTAGTTTTATCGCACTACTTTGTACAAATATGAACTACGGAGTATCTATCAAGCTAATTTTATCCTATTTTATGTCTATTTCTAGTCTTTGTTTGATCTTCTGTTTTACTGCACTCTATTTTTCATTATATTCTGTTTTTGGCGCTGCATTTATAGCGCCTCTGAAAATACGCTGTTTCAGCCCTGCATTTGGCCGCCACAGTTTGCAGCTTCCGGTGAAGCTATTGCCGGCTCCATGCGCAGCATCAGCCATTCAGCCCACAGCGCCAAAATATAGAGCCACTGCTGGAGTTGCTGTAATATGTTTGTCAGCAGGAGCTTACCTAATTAGTTAAAAAAAAGATGTTCAGCGTGGGATTCGAAAAAAAGATCTTCATGTTTTTTTCCTAGCTATCCTAGTTCGGACTTTTCATTGTGTTGGCTAGTGCATGAAGCTTGACACCTGTATTATGTGATCCTGATATGAGGATAAGAACACCTTCAGCTTGCATTGCTAATGGTGTCTACTGCAGCAGTGGCTTACATTCAATGGAGACTGATGCAAGAGAGTTGGTACTGGTGAGCCTGCACTTGACATCATCGTGCCACCTGAAGTAGGTGGTGTATTGGGATTAGACTGATAAGCATAGCACCTTGCAAAGAACAAGATGATGCTAGTGTTGGTTAACGTGATTTTACGCCAAAAGTCATGTATGCTCAACAGGTGCCGTACCTAGTTTGGATATTGTGTTGTTACCCTTTTGTGGTTTGGTGTTTGTCCAACAGAGAAAGCTACTCTTTTCCCGTGTAAGTGCCTGTTTGTTTGGGCTGCAGCTGAACAAGAAGCAGCTAGAGCTGGTAGGATCTGAGAAGCGGCTGGAGCTGGACAGCTGGTGAAATGTAAAATTGCTGTTTGGCAACCTGCTTTTAGGACAGCTGGTGGACATATAGCTGGTGGTGATTGTCTGAAATACCCTGTATGCTGAAGATGATGTATAAGTACTAATTTGATCTAATAATCTGATTATGATTTGTGTGCTAGCTCAAATTATAGGTTTATCACTTTTTAGGTAAAATAATTTTGTAGTTGTTAATAAATGATTATAATCAATTAAACCATACAGAGGTACAAATAATATTTGGTTCCATATTATAGCGAGTTTCAACATTGTATCATCTGCACACTTTGTCAATTGAATCAAGATTCAGTCCTAAATCACTGTAATATAACACAATAATTAATCATCTACACATATACACACATAACAACAAAGATTTAGCCCCTAAATCAAGTTGGGGCGGGCGGCGACCGGGAGGAGAAGTGCAGCAGCGGGCCGCCGCGAGTTGAGGGCGGGCAGAGACGTGGAGGCGGCGGATGCGCGGCGAGCGGCCGAAGAGGCGGGAGAGGCGGGTGGGGCGGCGACGGGGAGAGGAAGGGCAGCGTCCGTCGGGAGGAGAAGTGCGGCGGGGGCGGAGGCGCTGAGGCGGGCGGAGGCGGACATGGACGTGCGGCGAGCGTGTGGAGGCGGACGCACGGCGAGCGCCGGCCGGCGTGGCGACCGGAGAGGCCGGCGACCTGGAAGAACCTTAGCCGCCTCTCCCTGCCTCCCTGGTTTGCATCTCGGGACAGGTCGGGGGGGATGGGGAAAACGGGTGAGATTTGGTGGAAGTTTTGTGAGGGGTTTCCGTATATATACCGGGTGGCATTCTGGCCGTAAATATGAAGATACAGAGTGGCATGAGTTAGCGGGAGGATTACCAGCTGCGGGAAGCTGCGGGAAGTTCCTCCAAAGGTGCTTCCGGGCTTGTAGTACAAAATGAACAAGCGCTTGTACAAGCCTGGATCCAAAAGTTAGGTGTTTGTTTGGGCTTGTGCTTATAGGGACCCAAAAGCAGCAGAAGCACAAGCTCTAGCCCAAACAAACAGGGCCTAGTGTTATTATGTGAACAAAAGTTGTGTGTACATATATATCGGTCAGAGAACCAAGATTGCATATTCTTGCCTGGTTATAACACATAAGTCATAATAACAATTAAAGAGAAAAGGAACATTTGCCTTTGCAATGTGATTGTGCCAAGTAGATTAGACAACCAACCACAAACATTACAGGTCAACAGCCAAACGCATGCGAAAGTCCTAAGGTAAGCTCCATAATACATGTTGAAACCAAAAGCCTAGAAACCATAAGAAAGGTAGCTCCACATCACAGTTCCACGACAGCAGCATACTGATCATAAAACATATATCAAGTCAGGACAGCTGCACCACTGGGTAAGCATCCATGGGGTCTGGCTCAAGAGCGAAGACTGTGTGAATGCTGCAAAATGTGGCTCTTGCCTCACCCCACCCATACATCTTATCATGGAACCTTACCAAATCAGCATGAATCATCTTGACATAAACATAGCTCCTCTCTCCATGCTGATGGGATTGAACAATGCGCCAGTTGCAGTGCTTCAGCTTGTCAAACAGTATGCAGGAGATGACGAAGCATGCTGGCTGGTCTTTTGTAGTGACAATGGCTTGGAGTAGCTGGTCCTGTGAACCACCCAACTGGATCTTTAGAGCTTGAAGGACAGTCCGTGCTATATAAGCTACCGTTGCTGACTTCAGCTCAGAATCAGGTGAATGACAGCTGACATCTTGTCCTAGAGATGCAGATCCTTCTTGATCAGATTCAGCGGAATCATCACCACTACTTACAGGTGCGTCAGGTTCAACAGAAGGCACATCAGGTACATGCTCCGGTTCATAGGAGTCGGTAGCACGGTAGAACCTAAAGGGATAGTAGGACCAGATATGTTCTCGGACAGGACCGCTTGCTGAAATCTCTACAATACCAGCTCCAGGTAGACCACCAGTCTCTACAGAGGGTAAACCACCAATATCCACTTCAGAGGATTCCCGTGGCACGACACCGTTCACTAGAGGCTCTACACTAGCAGCTCCAGCTGCACCACCAGTTTCTACAGCAGGGGGTAAACCCAATCCACAACCTTCTTCATGTGACACGATGATGCCAGGTATAGGCTCATCAGTACCAGGTCCAGCTGCATCAGTCTCCATAGACAGTAAACAAGGTGGCGTCGGAGGTTTAAAAGACTGGCATGCCATTTCACCTTTGTCATCAGACAATATAGAGTTTTCTTCAACTCTATGTTTCTGCAATAATAAGCACATGAACAGAAATTAGACCAGAGCATCTAGCCATCTAACAGGGGCAGCGGCAAAACAAGCGTCGGTCCATATGTTTACCTTGTCATCTGGGATATCAGAACACACAGATTTAGAAGTCATTTCACATAGCATCCGCTTTTTCGTTCCTTCCCCTACGTCCATCTGGAATAAGTAATACTATTGATCACATAAAACTAATTAATCAAATATATGCATATGTTGAGAAGTTTGCACGGCAAATTGTGGATTCTGCTTTTATCACCTACGAATCGTCGTTCTATATATTTACCTTGTTATCTGGGATATCAGAAGTCAAAGAATGAGAAGTCATCTCACTAAGTATCGGTTTTTTCGCTCTTTCCCCTCCATCCATCTGCAATAAGAAGTACTATTGATCACATAAAGCCAATTCATTGAATATATGCATATGTTGAGAAGTTTGCACAACAAATTGTGGATTCTACTTCCAATCACCAAGTAATCTCGTGAGAAATGCATGATCAAGATATGTTTCTCCCTCTTGATCGACATCTGCATCTCCATTAAGACTAATCATCGTGCGATGGTGCTAGCGCATACACTTCCAATCACCAGACAAGCAAAAAATTGTTGATTCTAGTAATGCTTAATCAGCAGTGGCCATGGAACGACCACAGATCGACCAAGCAAAAAAATAAATCATCAGCCTACTGACCACCAGGCAAAACAAACTAGGCCCATACATGGCCTCACAAATCATCATCAAACGTCGATCAAACTAGCAAGTTTGAACATGGATTACTAATTTATTTTCTGATAAAGTGAGTATATTAATATCGAAAGATATTGATTACACTGAGCCTCTGCAACAACGCAATACCTTACTGGTAGTACGGATGCACATGGATTCCTAATACTCCCTCTGTTCGGTTTTAATTAGTCGACGCGAGGGAGAGAAGAAAATGAACTGTCGATGCTTTCAACTAGAGTCAATTAAATACGAACGGAAGAAGTACGTAGTAGTATTGACAAATATCCGGATCTAGTCTAAAAACAAATTGGCATGTAAATCCTAGTAGTCTACTAAACTAGGATCAATACCCTAGATTAGGGTTGCAAGCGGCGTCCGCGAATCGTCCCGCAAAGCAGAAAATTAGAGCAAATAGTGGTTGAGATTAGAGCAGATTTAAAGCACTCGCACTGAAACTAGCTAGCCCGCTACCCACCCCGCTTGACACCCTGCCCTAGATGTGAATCTACACCAAATATTCAAACAAGGATGAGCAACCGCCAATAAAATTTTATCCGCACATCATCATCTCTACCATACAAAAGGGTATGGTGATTTCACATACAGCCATTGTTGCCGCGGGACGAGGATGAGTGATGCGCCGCGGAGAAGGTGCCTCACGCCTCTGTCGCCGCCGCCGTCGAAGAGGAAGTCGAAGCCGCGCGATTGTGGTCCGTCGCCGATATGGAGGTGGAGCTACTAGGGAAGAGATGGAGGTGGAGGTGGAGAGGGAGTGATGGTTTGTACTAGTGGCGGCCGGTGAGATAGTTATAAATACAGCCTCTCTCTCTTTTTTGGCAAGGAATGCAGCTTCTCTTGGAAGGCAACGAGGCAACGCACTCCAGATTATAATAATATGGACGGAGAAATTTGGACGCATCTGTGTTGTCTTGTCAAATGAATCACCAGGATTTGCTTTTAGTACTCCAGATTTGGGCGACCCAAGGAAGTAGAGATAGTAATGTACGCCATCTAGCTGCACGCTATCAAATCAAATAAATTGTCATGCCATTTACTTTTAAGATGGTGCAGCAGTTATTCTGACCAAAGAAACATGCACGTCTGCTGATTATTTCTGATGGGTATACATTTACCGTCCGCTAGCAAAGATTGTTTGGCACATTGTTCTTATGGCTTTCAACATCACACCCCTTAATAATATTATTAATCAATGTTTGGGCAATCAATTGAGTGTGTTAATAAAAAATTAAAACCCACAAATCCAACTGTACTATTTTTAGGGCCATATGAAGGACAAGGAATGATTTTAAATGCCATATGGAGTACCTCCAACCATGTGAAATATGGTTCTGTCATGCAGGTGATACCCATGGCTTCGCATTGGATCTGTATGTTGTCCTACATACAGTCAACTATGAAGTACCACGATTTGGTTTTTGGGTGCAACCGGCTAGAGAATGATGCACGGGTTTGTACAGCCAGTACAATTCACATTAAGATTTTCTGATAGGATGTTGATGTGTATATGTAAGAATCATACACTAGAATGTCTTCTATGTTTAGATGGTTGATCTACGTTTATACTTTCTGTGAACCATGAGGTTAAGACCTTTGTACTGTAATAAAGATTGCTAAATAACAGTATATATGTATGCCTCTAGGGACACTGAAACAGCCAAACAACCATGCATGTGCATAGACCGTATTTGATCAAATTAAAAGATCTAGAGATAGCCAAACATAGTCTTCTTATGTCACATAGTAAGCATTCAATTAAGTTGATAAACAAGGTCTAGAGATATATTCAAACCAGAGAAATCATGTATCTACCCCTAACCCTAAACTCTATCTCATGAAGTCAAGCATGAAGATATGTGGTTTTTGGTTTCAAACATGGAAATTTCAAAAACCCTCCCAAGAGCTTCATTTTGGAGTGACTAAGAAGGATATATGCTTAACTTTTTATATTCATGTTTTCAACTTGTTTAAATCATGGTCAAACCTAGGATTTGGCCAAGATTCAAATGGGCATAATTTAAAAAAATGGAAAATCAAGGCACATAGTCTTCTTATGTCACATAGTAAGCATTCAATTAAGTTGATAAACAAGGTCTAGACATATTCAAACCAGAGAAATCATGTATCTACCCCCTAACCCTAAACTCTGTCTCATGAAGTCAAGCATGAAGATATGTGGTTTTTGGTTTCAAACATGGAAATTTCAAAAACCCTCCCAAGAGCTTCATTTTGGAGTGACTAAGAAGGACATATGCTTAATTTTTCATATTCATGTTTTCAACTTGTTTAAATCATGGTCAAACTTAGGATTTGACCAAGATTCAAATGGGCATAAAATTAAAAAAACAATAAAATGAAAAACCAATGCACATAGTCGATCTTCTTATGGCATATATATAGTAAGCATTCAATTAAGTTGATAACAAGGTCTAGACATATTCAAACCAGAAAAATCATGTATCTACCCCCTAACCCTAAACTTTATCTTATGAAGTCAAGCATGAAGAGAAGTGGTTTTTGGTTTCAAGCATGGAAATTTCAAAAACCTCCCCAAACTTCATTTTAGAGTGACTAAGAAGGATACAAGCTTCCCTTTTCATTTTCATGTTTTAAACTTGTTTAAATTATCTTGGTCAAATCTAGGATTTGACAAGATTCAAATGGGCAAACATATGATAAGTGATGCAAATATCATATTACAAGGTTTCAGAAAATTGAGCGGGGGCAGCTGCCCCCCTTGGCTATAGTCTGGATCCGCCCATGCTATAGTTTGAGGCCATTTGGATGACGTCGAAAAAAATCTTTGATTAGAAATGGGGTTGTTCGAACCCCGTAGTTGGATTTTTTTGAACCTTGATCTGTAGTACTGGGCAAAACCCTAGTTTAACCTAGTATATTTAATTATAGATTCGTAGGTCGAATTTTCTGTAGTACCTTTTTATTATTACTATGCAGCACATATGTGTTTGCCCGTCGAGTGAAACTCGGAGGAAGAGGGATCACTCGGAAGGAGAGAAGAAAGGAGGGAGAGCATTATGGTGTCTCCCCTTTTTCGGGTGATGATGTTGACTTTTGTGCAGGGTTTGTCAGTGAGCAGGAGGTGCGAGCGAGCGAGCGAGCGAGCGAGTCGAGCGAGGCCGAGAATGAGAGAGATTTGTTTTTTTCGGAGGGGACGACCGAAGGATCCAGAAGGACCCACAGACTTCCAATACGCATCCTGATGCGTCTTCTCTTGACAAAGAAAATGGCTGGGAGTTTGCGTACCTATTGCACGTGACTTGTGCTCACTGAAGTGTGGGACCTCACGCATGGGCACCACACGTAAGTGACAGACCTGTTGGTGTAAAAACTCGGTTGATTATTATAGTGCATTAGAACAAAGTTTCCTATGGATTCAAGGGTAGGAAATCCAAGTTAACTCATTTACATGACATTATTTTTTCCATGAAGCAAAGTTAACACATCTATCAATTGGTACATTTTTGAGTGACTAAGAAGGATCCATGCTTACCTTTTCGTTTTCACGTGTTAAACTTGTTTAAATCTTGGTCAAACCTAGGATTTGACAGAGATTCAAATGGGCGGAAAATTAAAAAAAAACAGAAAAATGAAAAACCAAAGCACATACGTAGTTTTCTTATGTCATATAGTAAGCATTCAAGTTGATAAACAAGGTCTAGACATATTCAAAACATACAAATCATGTATGTACCCCTAACCCTAAACTATGTCTTATGAAGTCAAGCATGAAGAGAAGTGGTTTTGGGTTTCAAACATGGAAATTTCAAAAACCTCCCAAAAACTTCATTTAGAGTGACTAAGAAGGATAAATGCTTCCCTTTTCATTTTCATGTTTTAAACTTGTTTAAATCTTGGTAAAACCTAGGATCTGACCAAGATTCAAATGGGCATCAAAAATAGAAAAAATCAGAAAAATGAAAAACCAAAGCACATAGTCTTCTTATGTCATATAGTAAGCATTAAAGTTGATAAACAAGGTCTAGACGTATTCAAACCAGACAAATCATGTATCTACCCCTAACCCTAAACTCTGTCTTATGAAGTCAAGCATGAAGAGAAGTTGTTTTGGGTTTCAAACATGGAAATTTCAAAAACCCTCTCAAAGAGCTTCATTTTGGAGTGACTAAGAAGGATCCATAGGAAACTATGTACTAATACAGTATAATGATCACCCGAGTTATTAGAGCAACAAGTTTGTCACTTACGTGTGGTTCCCATGCGTGAGGTCCCACACTTCAGTGAGCACAAGTCACGTAGTCTTCTTATGTCATATAGTAAGCATTCAATTAAGTTGATAAACAAGGTCTAGACATATCAAACCAGAAAAATCATGTATCTACCCCTTATATATCCCTAAATTAACCCTGACTTATGAAGTCAAGCATGAAGAGAAGAAGTGGTTTTTGGTTTCAAACATGGAAATTTCAAAAACCCTCCCAAGAGCTTCATTTTGGAGTGACTAGTTAAGACGCATACATGCTTACTTTTTCATATTCATGTTTTAAACTTGTTCAAATCTTGGTCAACAAACCTACGATTTGACGAAGATTCAAATGGGTATAAAAAAATTAAAAGCAAGGTCTGCCCATGTCATATATTAAGCATTCAATTAAATTGATAAACAAGGTCTAGACATATTCAAACTAGTAGGAAAATCATGTATCTACCCCCTAACCCTAAACTATGTCTTAGGAAGTCAAGCATGCATGAAGAAAAGTGGTTTTTGGTTTTCAAGCATGGAAATTTCAAAAACCCTCCCAAGAGCTACATATTGGAGTGACTAAGAAGGATAGATGCTTAATTTTTCATATTCATGTTTTAAACTTGATTAAATCATGGTCAAACCTAGAATTTGACCAAGATTCAAATGGGCATAAAAATTCAAAAAAAATGAAAAACCAATGCACATAGTCATCTTATGTCTCATCTAGTAAGCATTCAATTAAGTTGATAAACAATGTCTAGACATATTCAAACCAGAAAATTCATGTATCAAGCTAACCCTAACCCCAAACTCTGTCTTATGAAGTCAAGCATGAAGAGAAGTACGTGGTTATTTGGTTTCAAACATGGAAATTTCAAAAACCCTCTCAAGAGCTTCATTTTGGAGTGACTACGAATGATACATGCTTAATTTTTCATATATATTCATGTTTTAAACTTGTTTAAATCATGGTCAAACCTAGGATTTGGCCAAGATTCAAATGGACAAAATTTTAAAAAAAATCAAGGCACATAGTCTTCTTAAGTCATATAGTAAGCATTCAATTAAGTTGATAAACAAGGTCTAGACATATTCAAACGAGAGAAATCATGTATCTACCCCCTAACACTAAACTCTGTCTCATGAAGTCAAGCGCATGCATGAAGATATGTGGTTTTTGGTTTCAAACATGGAAATTTCAAAAACCCTCCCAAGAGCTTCATTTCGAAGTGATTAATTAAGAAGCATACATGCATGCTTACTTTTTCATATTCATGTTTTAAACTTATTCAAATCTTGGTGAAACCTAGGATTTGACCAAGATTCAAATGGGTATAAAAATTAAAAAAAAACAAAAAAGGTCTTCTTATATATGTTATATAGTAGGCATTCAATTAAGTTGATAAACAAGGTCTAGACATATTCAAACAAGAAAAATCAAGCATGTATCTACCCCTAACCCTAATATAAACTATGTTTCATGAAGTAAGCATGAAGATTTGTGGTTTTTGGTTTCGAACATGGAAATTCAAAAACCCTCCCAAGAGCTTCATTTTTGAAGTGACTAAGAAGCATACATGCTTACTTTTTCATATTCATGTTTTTAACTTATTCAAATCTTGGTGGAACCAAGGATTTGACCAAGATTCAAATGGGTATAAAAGTTCAAAAAAAAGGTCTTCTTATATGTTATATAGTAAGCATTCAATTAATTTGATAAACAAGGTCTACACATATTCAAACCAGGAAAATCATGTATCTACCCCCTAACCCTAAACTCTGTCTTATGAAGAAGTCAAGCATGCATGAAGAGAAGTGGTTTTTGGTTTCAAGCATGGAAATTTCAAAAACCCTCCCAAGAGCTACATATTGGAGTGACTAAGAAGGATAGATGCTTAATTTTTCATATTCATGTTTTAAACTTGTTTAAATCATGGTCAAACCTAGGATTTGACCAAGATTCAAATGGGCATAAAAATTCAAAAAAACAATAAAATGAAAAACCAATGCACATAGTCATCTTATGTCATCTAGTAAGCATTCAATTAAGTTGATAAACAAGGTCTAGACATATTCAAACCAGAAAATTCATGTATCAAGCTACCCCTATCCCCAAACTCTCTCTTATGAAGTCAAGCATGAAGAGAAGTACGCGGTTTTTTGGTTTCAAACATGGAAATTTCAAAAACCCTCTCAAGAGCTTCATTTTGGAGTGACTATGAAGGATACATGCTTAATTTTTCATATTCATGTTTTAAACTTGTTTAAATCATGGTCAAACCTAGGATTTGACCAAGATTCAAATGGGCAAAATTTTAAAAAAATGAAAAATCAAGGCACATAGTCTTCTTATTTTTGGTTTCAAACATGGAAATTTCAAAAACCCTCCCAAAGAGCTTCATTTTGGAGTGACTAAGAAGGATCCATAGGAAACTATGTACTAATACAGTATAATGATCACCCGAGTTATTAGAGCAACAAGTCTGTCACTTACGTGTGGTTCCCATGCGTGAGGTCCCACACTTCAGTGAGCACAAGTCACGTACGCTAGGTAAGCAAACTCCCAGCCATCTTCTTTGTCAAGAGAGAGGCATCAACACTCTCTCTCTCTCTCTCTCTCTCTCTCTCTCTCTCTCTCTCCAATTATCCACCTCCGTTGGCTGCCGGTTTTGGCAGGTCGTTTCTAGCTCAGCTCGTAGGCCATGGTGTGCAGGCTCTGTAGCCATGGCGATTTGGTCGCGCCAAGTGGTTCGTCCCCGGCTCCGACGAGGATCAATCCGGACGGTGCCTATTAAGGACCCGATCGCATTTCTTGCTTTCAGCATGGGGTCTACCATGTAAATCTTAGGGATTTAGACGTAATTTCCTGTTTATTTTGTGTCCTGCTGTAAACTGCGCTCTGATGCGTATTGGAAATCTGGGTCCTTCAGGATCGTTCGGTTGTCCCTCTAAAAAAAACATCTCTCTCATTCTCGGCCTTTCTCGCTCGCTCGCACCCCCCTGCGCACTGACAACCCTGCACAACAGTCAACATCACCAGAAAAAGGATAGACACCATAAATAAGTGGGGCCCCGTGACTGCTCTCCCTTCGTCTCCTCCCGTGTGATCCCTCTTCCTCCGACTCCCGACCTTGCGGAAAAGAAAAATGAAATGAAAGAGTTTCACTGGACGGGCAAACACATGTGCTGCCTAGTAATAATAATAATAACGTAAAAAAATCGACCTACGAATCTATTATTAAATAAGCTAAACTAGGGTTTTGCCCAGTACTACGGATCAATTTCTGAAAATCCAACTACGGGGTTCGATTTTGGCCTGCTAATATAAAATTATATAATCCGAACTAGTATTCCTCTAAAAAATCATTTTGGTATGCATCGTTTGGTACTTTTCATAGCTAGAGTGCTTAATCCCTCCGTTAGCAAACAGTCTTCGTATGTCATATAGTAAGCATTCAAGTTGAAAAACAAGCTCTAGACATATTCAAACCAGAAAAATCATGTATCTACCCCCTATATATCCCTAAACCCTGACTTATGAATTCAAGCATGAAGAGAAGTGGTTTTTGGTTTCAATCATGGAAATTTCAAAAACCCTCCCAAGAGCTTCATTTTGGAGTGACTAATTAAGAAGCATACATGCTTACCTTTTCATATTAATGTTTTAAACTTGTTCAAATCTTGGTCAACAAACCTAGGATTTGACGAAGAATCAAATGGGTATAAAAAAATTAAAACCAAGGTCTGCTCATGTCATATAGTGAGCATTCAATTAAATTAATAAACAAGGTCTAGACATATTCAAACTAGCAGGAAAATCATGTATCTACCCCCTAACCCCAAACTCTATCTTATGAAGTCAAGCATGCATGAAGAGAAGTGGTTTTTGGTTTTCAAGCATGGAAATTTCAAAAACTCTTATGTCATCTAGTAAGCATTCAATTAAGTTGATAAACAATGTCTAGACATACTCAAACCAGAAAGTTTATGAAGTCTAGCATGAAGAGAAGTACGTGGTTTTTTGGTTTCAAACATGGAAATTTCAAAAACCCTCTCAAGATCGAGCTTCATTTTGGAGTGACTACGAAGGATACATGCTTAATTTTTCATATTCATGTTTTAAATTGTTTAAATCATGGTCAAACCTAGGATTTGACCAAGATTCAAATGGGCATAAAAATTCAAAAAAAAACAATAAAATGAAAAACCAATGCACATAGTCATCTTATGTCATCTAGTAAGCATTCAATTAAGTTGATAAACAAGGTCTAGACATATTCAAACCAGAAAAATCATGTATCAAGCTACCCCTATCCCCAAACTCTGTCTTATGAAGTCAAGCATGAAGAGAAGTACGTGGTTTTTTTGTTTCAAACATGGAAATTTCAAAAACCCTCTCAAGAGCTTCATTTCGAAGCGATTAATTAAGAAGCATACATGCATGCTTACCTTTTCATATTCATGTTTTAAACTTATTCAAATCTTGGTGAAACCTAGGATTTGACCAAGATTCAAATGGGTATAAAATTAAAAAAAAACAAAAAAGGTCTTCTTATGTTATATAGTAGGCATTCAATTAAGTTGATAAACAAGGTCTAGACATATTCAAATAAGAAAAATCATGCATGTATCTACCCTTAACCCTAAACTCTGTTTCATGAAGTCAAGCATGCATGCATGAAGATATGTGGTTTTTAGTTTCGAACATGGAAATTCAAAAACCCTCCCAATAGCTTCATTTTGAAGTGACTAAGAAGCATACATGCTTACTTTCTCATATTCATGTTTTTAACTTATTAATTCAAATCTTGGTGGAACCAAGGATTTGACCAAGATTCAAATGGGTATAAAAATTCAAAAAAAAACAAGGTCTTCTTATGTTATATAGTAAGCATTCAATTATTTTGATAAACAAGGTCTACACATATTCAAACCAGAAAATTAGGTATCTACCCCTAACCCTAAACTCTGTCTTATGAAGTCAAGCATGCATGAAGAGAAGTGGTTTTTGGTTTCAAGAATGGAAATTTCAAAAACCCTCCCAAGAGCTTCATTTTGGAGTGACTAAGAAGCATACGTACGTGCTTACTTTTTCATATTCATGTTTTAAACTTGTTCAAATCTTGGTCAAACCTATGATTTGACCAAGATTCAAATGGGTAAAAAAAATGAAAACCAAGGTCTTCTTATGTCATATAGTAAGCATTCAATTAAGTTGATAAATAAGGTCTAGACACATATTCAAACCAGAAATATCATGTATCAAGCTACCCCTAACCCCTAATTAACTCTGTCTTATGAAGTCAAGCATGAAGATAGGTATGTGGTTTTTTGGTTTCAAACATGGAAATTTCAAAAACCCTCTCAAGATCGAGCTTCATTTTGGAGTGACTACGAAGGATACATGCTTACTTTTTCATATTCATGTTTTAAACTTGTTTAAATCATGGTCAAACCTAGGATTTGACAAAGATTCAAATGGGCATAATTTAAAAAAACAAAAAATGAAAAACCAAGGCACATAGTCTTCTTATGTTATATTGTAAGCATTCAATTAAGTTGATAAACAAGGTCTCTAGACATATCCAAACCAGAGAAATCATGTACCTACCCCCTAACCTAAACTCTGTCTCATGAAGTCAAGCATGATGATATGTGGTTTTTTGGTTTCAAACATGGAAATTTCAAAAACCCTCCCAAGAGCTTCATTTTGAAGTGATTAATTATGAAGCATACATGCATGCTTACTTTTTCATATTCATGTTTTAAACTTATTCAAATCTTGGTGAAACCAAGGATTTGACCAAGATTCAAATCCGTATAAAAATTAAAAAACAAAATAAAAAAACAAGGTCTTCTTATGTTATATAGTAAGCATTCAATTAAGTTGATAAATAAGGTCTAGACATATATTCAAACCAGAAAAATCATGTATCTACCCCTAACCCTAAACTTTGTCTTATGAAGTCAAGCATGAAGAGAAGTGGTTTTTGGTTTCAAGCATGGAAATTTCAAAAACCCTCCCAAGAGCTTCATTTTGGAGTGACTAAGAAGCATACGTACGTGCTTACTTTTTCATATTCATGTTTTAAACTTGTTCAAATCTTGGTCAAACCTATGATTTGACCAAGATTCAAATGGGTATAAAAAATGAAAACCAAGGTCTTCTTATGTCATATAGTAAGCATTCAATTAAGTTGATAAATAAGGTCTAGACATATTCAAACCAGAAATATCATGTATCAAGCTACCCCTAACCCCTAATTAACTCTGTCTTATGAAGTCAAGCATGAAGATAGGTATGTGGTTTTTTGGTTTCAAACATGGAAATTTCAAAAACCCTCTCAAGATCGAGCTTCATTTTGGAGTGACTACGAAGGATACATGCTTACTTTTTCATATTCATGTTTTAAACTTGTTTAAATCATGGTCAAACCTAGGATTTGACAAAGATTCAAATGGGCATAATTTAAAAAAAACAAAAAATGAAAAACCAAGGCACATAGTCTTCTTATGTTATATTGTAAGCATTCAATTAAGTTGATAAACAAGGTCTCTAGACATATATTCAAACCAGAGAAATCATGTACCTACCCCCTAACCTAAACTCTGTCTCATGAAGTCAAGCATGATGATATGTGGTTTTTTGGTTTCAAACATGGAAATTTCAAAAACCCTCCCAAGAGCTTCATTTTGAAGTGATTAATTATGAAGCATACATGCATGCTTACTTTTTCATATTCATGTTTTAAACTTATTCAAATCTTGGTGAAACCAAGGATTTGACCAAGATTCAAATCCGTATAAAAATTAAAAAACAAAATAAAAAAACAAGGTCTTCTTATGTTATATAGTAAGCATTCAATTAAGTTGATAAATAAGGTCTAGACATATATTCAAACCAGAAAAATCATGTATCTACCCCTAACCCTAAACTTTGTCTTATGAAGTCAAGCATGAAGAGAAGTGGTTTTTGGTTTCAAGCATGGAAATTTCAAAAACCTCCCCAAACTTCATTTTAGAGTGACTAAGAAGGATACAAGCTTCCCTTTTCATTTTCATGTTTTAAACTTGTTTAAATTATCTTGGTCAAATCTAGGATTTGACAAGATTCAAATGGGCAAACATATGATAAGTGATGCAAATATCATATTACAAGGTTTCAGAAAATTGAGCGGGGGCAGCTGCCCCCCTTGGCTATAGTCTGGATCCGCCCATGCTATAGTTTGAGGCCATTTGGATGACGTCGAAAAAAATCTTTGATTAGAAATGGGGTTGTTCGAACCCCGTAGTTGGATTTTTTTGAACCTTGATCTGTAGTACTGGGCAAAACCCTAGTTTAACCTAGTATATTTAATTATAGATTCGTAGGTCGAATTTTCTGTAGTACCTTTTTATTATTACTATGCAGCACATATGTGTTTGCCCGTCGAGTGAAACTCGGAGGAAGAGGGATCACTCGGAGGAGAGAAGAAAGGAGGGAGAGCATTATGGTGTCTCCCCTTTTTCGGGTGATGATGTTGACTTTTGTGCAGGGTTTGTCAGTGAGCAGGAGGTGCGAGCGAGCGAGCGAGCGAGCGAGTCGAGCGAGGCCGAGAATGAGAGAGATTTGTTTTTTTTTGAGAGGGACGACCGAAGGATCCAGAAGGACCCACAGACTTCCAATACGCATCCTGATGCGTCTTCTCTTGACAAAGAAAATGGCTGGGAGTTTGCGTACCTATTGCACGTGACTTGTGCTCACTGAAGTGTGGGACCTCACGCATGGGCACCACACGTAAGTGACAGACCTGTTGGTGTAAAAACTCGGTTGATTATTATAGTGCATTAGAACAAAGTTTCCTATGGATTCAAGGGTAGGAAATCCAAGTTAACTCATTTACATGACATTATTTTTTCCATGAAGCAAAGTTAACACATCTATCAATTGGTACATTTTGGAGTGACTAAGAAGGATCCATGCTTACCTTTTCGTTTTCACGTGTTAAACTTGTTTAAATCTTGGTCAAACCTAGGATTTGACAGAGATTCAAATGGGCGGAAAATTAAAAAAAACAGAAAAATGAAAAACCAAAGCACATACGTAGTTTTCTTATGTCATATAGTAAGCATTCAAGTTGATAAACAAGGTCTAGACATATTCAAAACATACAAATCATGTATGTACCCCTAACCCTAAACTATGTCTTATGAAGTCAAGCATGAAGAGAAGTGGTTTTGGGTTTCAAACATGGAAATTTCAAAAACCTCCCAAAAACTTCATTTAGAGTGACTAAGAAGGATAAATGCTTCCCTTTTCATTTTCATGTTTTAAACTTGTTTAAATCTTGGTAAAACCTAGGATCTGACCAAGATTCAAATGGGCATCAAAAATAGAAAAAATCAGAAAAATGAAAAACCAAAGCACATAGTCTTCTTATGTCATATAGTAAGCATTAAAGTTGATAAACAAGGTCTAGACATATTCAAACCAGACAAATCATGTATCTACCCCTAACCCTAAACTCTGTCTTATGAAGTCAAGCATGAAGAGAAGTTGTTTTGGGTTTCAAACATGGAAATTTCAAAAACCCTCTCAAAGAGCTTCATTTTGGAGTGACTAAGAAGGATCCATAGGAAACTATGTACTAATACAGTATAATGATCACCCGAGTTATTAGAGCAACAAGTTTGTCACTTACGTGTGGTTCCCATGCGTGAGGTCCCACACTTCAGTGAGCACAAGTCACGTAGTCTTCTTATGTCATATAGTAAGCATTCAATTAAGTTGATAAACAAGGTCTAGACATATCAAACCAGAAAAATCATGTATCTACCCCTTATATATCCCTAAATTAACCCTGACTTATGAAGTCAAGCATGAAGAGAAGAAGTGGTTTTTGGTTTCAAACATGGAAATTTCAAAAACCCTCCCCAAGAGCTTCATTTTGGAGTGACTAGTTAAGACGCATACATGCTTACTTTTTCATATTCATGTTTTAAACTTGTTCAAATCTTGGTCAACAAACCTACGATTTGACGAAGATTCAAATGGGTATAAAAAAATTAAAAGCAAGGTCTGCCCATGTCATATATTAAGCATTCAATTAAATTGATAAACAAGGTCTAGACATATTCAAACTAGTAGGAAAATCATGTATCTACCCCCTAACCCTAAACTATGTCTTAGGAAGTCAAGCATGCATGAAGAAAAGTGGTTTTTGGTTTTCAAGCATGGAAATTTCAAAAACCCTCCCAAGAGCTACATATTGGAGTGACTAAGAAGGATAGATGCTTAATTTTTCATATTCATGTTTTAAACTTGATTAAATCATGGTCAAACCTAGAATTTGACCAAGATTCAAATGGGCATAAAAATTCAAAAAAAATGAAAAACCAATGCACATAGTCATCTTATGTCTCATCTAGTAAGCATTCAATTAAGTTGATAAACAATGTCTAGACATATTCAAACCAGAAAATTCATGTATCAAGCTAACCCTAACCCCAAACTCTGTCTTATGAAGTCAAGCATGAAGAGAAGTACGTGGTTATTTGGTTTCAAACATGGAAATTTCAAAAACCCTCTCAAGAGCTTCATTTTGGAGTGACTACGAATGATACATGCTTAATTTTTCATATATATTCATGTTTTAAACTTGTTTAAATCATGGTCAAACCTAGGATTTGGCCAAGATTCAAATGGACAAAATTTTAAAAAAAATCAAGGCACATAGTCTTCTTAAGTCATATAGTAAGCATTCAATTAAGTTGATAAACAAGGTCTAGACATATTCAAACGAGAGAAATCATGTATCTACCCCCTAACACTAAACTCTGTCTCATGAAGTCAAGCGCATGCATGAAGATATGTGGTTTTTGGTTTCAAACATGGAAATTTCAAAAACCCTCCCAAGAGCTTCATTTCGAAGTGATTAATTAAGAAGCATACATGCATGCTTACTTTTTCATATTCATGTTTTAAACTTATTCAAATCTTGGTGAAACCTAGGATTTGACCAAGATTCAAATGGGTATAAAAATTAAAAAAAAACAAAAAAGGTCTTCTTATATATGTTATATAGTAGGCATTCAATTAAGTTGATAAACAAGGTCTAGACATATTCAAACAAGAAAAATCAAGCATGTATCTACCCCTAACCCTAATATAAACTATGTTTCATGAAGTAAGCATGAAGATTTGTGGTTTTTGGTTTCGAACATGGAAATTCAAAAACCCTCCCAAGAGCTTCATTTTTGAAGTGACTAAGAAGCATACATGCTTACTTTTTCATATTCATGTTTTTAACTTATTCAAATCTTGGTGGAACCAAGGATTTGACCAAGATTCAAATGGGTATAAAAGTTCAAAAAAAAGGTCTTCTTATATGTTATATAGTAAGCATTCAATTAATTTGATAAACAAGGTCTACACATATTCAAACCAGGAAAATCATGTATCTACCCCCTAACCCTAAACTCTGTCTTATATGAAGAAGTCAAGCATGCATGAAGAGAAGTGGTTTTTGGTTTCAAGCATGGAAATTTCAAAAACCCTCCCAAGAGCTACATATTGGAGTGACTAAGAAGGATAGATGCTTAATTTTTCATATTCATGTTTTAAACTTGTTTAAATCATGGTCAAACCTAGGATTTGACCAAGATTCAAATGGGCATAAAAATTCAAAAAAAACAATAAAATGAAAAACCAATGCACATAGTCATCTTATGTCATCTAGTAAGCATTCAATTAAGTTGATAAACAAGGTCTAGACATATTCAAACCAGAAAATTCATGTATCAAGCTACCCCTATCCCCAAACTCTCTCTTATGAAGTCAAGCATGAAGAGAAGTACGCGGTTTTTTGGTTTCAAACATGGAAATTTCAAAAACCCTCTCAAGAGCTTCATTTTGGAGTGACTATGAAGGATACATGCTTAATTTTTCATATTCATGTTTTAAACTTGTTTAAATCATGGTCAAACCTAGGATTTGACCAAGATTCAAATGGGCAAAATTTTAAAAAAATGAAAAATCAAGGCACATAGTCTTCTTATTTTTGGTTTCAAACATGGAAATTTCAAAAACCCTCCCAAAGAGCTTCATTTTGGAGTGACTAAGAAGGATCCATAGGAAACTATGTACTAATACAGTATAATGATCACCCGAGTTATTAGAGCAACAAGTCTGTCACTTACGTGTGGTTCCCATGCGTGAGGTCCCACACTTCAGTGAGCACAAGTCACGTACGCTAGGTAAGCAAACTCCCAGCCATCTTCTTTGTCAAGAGAGAGGCATCAACACTCTCTCTCTCTCTCTCTCTCTCTCTCTCTCTCTCTCTCTCTCCAATTATCCACCTCCGTTGGCTGCCGGTTTTGGCAGGTCGTTTCTAGCTCAGCTCGTAGGCCATGGTGTGCAGGCTCTGTAGCCATGGCGATTTGGTCGCGCCAAGTGGTTCGTCCCCGGCTCCGACGAGGATCAATCCGGACGGTGCCTATTAAGGACCCGATCGCATTTCTTGCTTTCAGCATGGGGTCTACCATGTAAATCTTAGGGATTTAGACGTAATTTCCTGTTTATTTTGTGTCCTGCTGTAAACTGCGCTCTGATGCGTATTGGAAATCTGGGTCCTTCAGGATCGTTCGGTTGTCCCTCTAAAAAAACATCTCTCTCATTCTCGGCCTTTCTCGCTCGCTCGCACCCCCCTGCGCACTGACAACCCTGCACAACAGTCAACATCACCAGAAAAAGGATAGACACCATAAATAAGTGGGGCCCCGTGACTGCTCTCCCTTCGTCTCCTCCCGTGTGATCCCTCTTCCTCCGACTCCCGACCTTGCGGAAAAGAAAAATGAAATGAAAGAGTTTCACTGGACGGGCAAACACATGTGCTGCCTAGTAATAATAATAATAACGTAAAAAAATCGACCTACGAATCTATTATTAAATAAGCTAAACTAGGGTTTTGCCCAGTACTACGGATCAATTTCTGAAAATCCAACTACGGGGTTCGATTTTGGCCTGCTAATATAAAATTATATAATCCGAACTAGTATTCCTCTAAAAAATCATTTTGGTATGCATCGTTTGGTACTTTTCATAGCTAGAGTGCTTAATCCCTCCGTTAGCAAACAGTCTTCGTATGTCATATAGTAAGCATTCAAGTTGAAAAACAAGCTCTAGACATATTCAAACCAGAAAAATCATGTATCTACCCCCTATATATCCCTAAACCCTGACTTATGAATTCAAGCATGAAGAGAAGTGGTTTTTGGTTTCAATCATGGAAATTTCAAAAACCCTCGCAAGATCGAGCTTCATTTTGGAGTGACTACGAAGGATACATGCTTAATTTTTCATATTCATGTTTTAAATTGTTTAAATCATGGTCAAACCTAGGATTTGACCAAGATTCAAATGGGCATAAAAATTCAAAAAAAACAATAAAATGAAAAACCAATGCACATAGTCATCTTATATATGTCATCTAGTAAGCATTCAATTAAGTTGATAAACAAGGTCTAGACATATTCAAACCAGAAAAATCATGTATCAAGCTACCCCTATCCCCAAACTCTGTCTTATGAAGTTAAGCATGAAGAGAAGTACGTGGTTTTTTTGTTTCAAACATGGAAATTTCAAAAACCCTCTCGAGAGCTTCATTTCGAAGCGATTAATTAAGAAGCATACATGCATGCTTACCTTTTCATATTCATGTTTTAAACTTATTCAAATCTTGGTGAAACCTAGGATTTGACCAAGATTCAAATGGGTATAAAAATTAAAAAAAAGGTCTTCTTATGTTATATAGTAGGCATTCAATTAAGTTGATAAACAAGGTCTAGACATATTCAAACAAGAAAAATCATGCATGTATCTACCCTTAACCCTAAACTCTGTTTCATGAAGTCAAGCATGCATGCATGAAGATATGTGGTTTTTAGTTTCGAACATGGAAATTCAAAAACCCTCCCAATAGCTTCATTTTGAAGTGACTAAGAAGCATACATGCTTACTTTCTCATATTCATGTTTTTAACTTATTCAAATCTTGGTGGAACCAAGGATTTGACCAAGATTCAAATGGGTATAAAAATTCAAAAAAAAACAAGGTCTTCTTATGTTATATAGTAAGCATTCAATTATTTTGATAAACAAGGTCTACACATATTCAAACCAGAAAATTAGGTATCTACCCCTAACCCTAAACTCTGTCTTATGAAGTCAAGCATGCATGAAGAGAAGTGGTTTTTGGTTTCAAGCATGGAAATTTCAAAAACCCTCCCAAGAGCTTCATTTTGGAGTGACTAAGAAGCATACGTACGTGCTTACTTTTTCATATTCATGTTTTAAACTTGTTCAAATCTTGGTCAAACCTATGATTTGACCAAGATTCAAATGGGTATAAAAAATGAAAACCAAGGTCTTCTTATGTCATATAGTAAGCATTCAATTAAGTTGATAAATAAGGTCTAGACATATTCAAACCAGAAATATCATGTATCAAGCTACCCCTAACCCCTAATTAACTCTGTCTTATGAAGTCAAGCATGAAGATAGGTATGTGGTTTTTTGGTTTCAAACATGGAAATTTCAAAAACCCTCTCAAGATCGAGCTTCATTTTGGAGTGACTACGAAGGATACATGCTTACTTTTTCATATTCATGTTTTAAACTTGTTTAAATCATGGTCAAACCTAGGATTTGACAAAGATTCAAATGGGCATAATTTAAAAAAAACAAAAAATGAAAAACCAAGGCACATAGTCTTCTTATGTTATATTGTAAGCATTCAATTAAGTTGATAAACAAGGTCTCTAGACATATTCAAACCAGAGAAATCATGTACCTACCCCCTAACCTAAACTCTGTCTCATGAAGTCAAGCATGATGATATGTGGTTTTTTGGTTTCAAACATGGAAATTTCAAAAACCCTCCCAAGAGCTTCATTTTGAAGTGATTAATTATGAAGCATACATGCATGCTTACTTTTTCATATTCATGTTTTAAACTTATTCAAATCTTGGTGAAACCAAGGATTTGACCAAGATTCAAATCCGTATAAAAATTAAAAAACAAAATAAAAAAAACAAGGTCTTCTTATGTTATATAGTAAGCATTCAATTAAGTTGATAAATAAGGTCTAGACATATATTCAAACCAGAAAAATCATGTATCTACCCCTAACCCTAAACTTTGTCTTATGAAGTCAAGCATGAAGAGAAGTGGTTTTTGGTTTCAAGCATGGAAATTTCAAAAACCTCCCCAAACTTCATTTTAGAGTGACTAAGAAGGATACAAGCTTCCCTTTTCATTTTCATGTTTTAAACTTGTTTAAATTATCTTGGTCAAATCTAGGATTTGACAAGATTCAAATGGGCAAACATATGATAAGTGATGCAAATATCATATTACAAGGTTTCAGAAAATTGAGCGGGGGCAGCTGCCCCCCTTGGCTATAGTCTGGATCCGCCCATGCTATAGTTTGAGGCCATTTGGATGACGTCGAAAAAAATCTTTGATTAGAAATGGGGTTGTTCGAACCCCGTAGTTGGATTTTTTTGAACCTTGATCTGTAGTACTGGGCAAAACCCTAGTTTAACCTAGTATATTTAATTATAGATTCGTAGGTCGAATTTTCTGTAGTACCTTTTTATTATTACTATGCAGCACATATGTGTTTGCCCGTCGAGTGAAACTCGGAGGAAGAGGGATCACTCGGAAGGAGAGAAGAAAGGAGGGAGAGCATTATGGTGTCTCCCCTTTTTCGGGTGATGATGTTGACTTTTGTGCAGGGTTTGTCAGTGAGCAGGAGGTGCGAGCGAGCGAGCGAGCGAGCGAGTCGAGCGAGGCCGAGAATGAGAGAGGTTTGTTTTTTTTGAGAGGGACGACCGAAGGATCCAGAAGGACCCACAGACTTCCAATACGCATCCTGATGCGTCTTCTCTTGACAAAGAAAATGGCTGGGAGTTTGCGTACCTATTGCACGTGACTTGTGCTCACTGAAGTGTGGGACCTCACGCATGGGCACCACACGTAAGTGACAGACCTGTTGGTGTAAAAACTCGGTTGATTATTATAGTGCATTAGAACAAAGTTTCCTATGGATTCAAGGGTAGGAAATCCAAGTTAACTCATTTACATGACATTATTTTTTCCATGAAGCAAAGTTAACACATCTATCAATTGGTACATTTTGGAGTGACTAAGAAGGATCCATGCTTACCTTTTCGTTTTCACGTGTTAAACTTGTTTAAATCTTGGTCAAACCTAGGATTTGACAGAGATTCAAATGGGCGGAAAATTAAAAAAAACAGAAAAATGAAAAACCAAAGCACATACGTAGTTTTCTTATGTCATATAGTAAGCATTCAAGTTGATAAACAAGGTCTAGACATATTCAAAACATACAAATCATGTATGTACCCCTAACCCTAAACTATGTCTTATGAAGTCAAGCATGAAGAGAAGTGGTTTTGGGTTTCAAACATGGAAATTTCAAAAACCTCCCAAAAACTTCATTTAGAGTGACTAAGAAGGATAAATGCTTCCCTTTTCATTTTCATGTTTTAAACTTGTTTAAATCTTGGTAAAACCTAGGATCTGACCAAGATTCAAATGGGCATCAAAAATAGAAAAAATCAGAAAAATGAAAAACCAAAGCACATAGTCTTCTTATGTCATATAGTAAGCATTAAAGTTGATAAACAAGGTCTAGACGTATTCAAACCAGACAAATCATGTATCTACCCCTAACCCTAAACTCTGTCTTATGAAGTCAAGTATGAAGAGAAGTTGTTTTGGGTTTCAAACATGGAAATTTCAAAAACCCTCTCAAAGAGCTTCATTTTGGAGTGACTAAGAAGGATCCATAGGAAACTATGTACTAATACAGTATAATGATCACCCGAGTTATTAGAGCAACAAGTCTGTCACTTACGTACGTGTGGTTCCCATGCGTGAGGTCCCACACTTCAGTGAGCACAAGTCACGTAGTCTTCTTATGTCATATAGTAAGCATTCAATTAAGTTGATAAACAAGGTCTAGACATATCAAACCAGAAAAATCATGTATCTACCCCCTATATATCCCTAAATTAACCCTGACTTATGAAGTCAAGCATGAAGAGAAGAAGTGGTTTTTGGTTTCAAACATGGAAATTTCAAAAACCCTCCCAAGAGCTTCATTTTGGAGTGACTAGTTAAGACGCATACATGCTTACTTTTTCATATTCATGTTTTAAACTTGTTCAAATCTTGGTCAACAAACCTACGATTTGACGAAGATTCAAATGGGTATAAAAAAATTAAAACCAAGGTCTGCTCATGTCATATAGTAAGCATTCAATTAAATTGATAAACAAGGTCTAGACATATTCAAACTAGTAGGAAAATCATGTATCTACCCCCTAACCCTAAACTATGTCTTATGAAGTCAAGCATGCATGAAGAAAAGTGGTTTTTGGTTTTCAAGCATGGAAATTTCAAAAACCCTCCCAAGAGCTACATATTGGAGTGACTAAGAAGGATAGATGCTTAATTTTTCATATTCATGTTTTAAACTTGATTAAATCATGGTCAAACCTAGAATTTGACCAAGATTCAAATGGGCATAAAAATTCAAAAAAAATGAAAAACCAATGCTCATAGTCATCTTATGTCATCTAGTAAGCATTCAATTAAGTTGATAAACAATGTCTAGACATATTCAAACCAGAAAATTCATGTATCAAGCTAACCCTAACCCCAAACTCTGTCTTATGAAGTCAAGCATGAAGAGAAGTACGTGGTTATTTGGTTTCAAACATGGAAATTTCAAAAACCCTCTCAAGAGCTTCATTTTGGAGTGACTACGAATGATACATGCTTAATTTTTCATATATATTCATGTTTTAAACTTGTTTAAATCATGGTCAAACCTAGGATTTGGCCAATATTCAAATGGACAAAATTTTAAAAAAAATCAAGGCACATAGTCTTCTTATGTCATATAGTAAGCATTCAATTAAGTTGATAAACAAGGTACGGTCTAGACATATTCAAACGAGAGAAATCATGTATCTACCCCCTAACACTAAACTCTGTCTCATGAAGTCAAGCACATGCATGAAGATATGTGGTTTTTGGTTTCAAACATGGAAATTTCAAAAACCCTCCCAAGAGCTTCATTTCGAAGTGATTAATTAAGAAGCATACATGCATGCTTACTTTTTCATATTCATGTTTTAAACTTATTCAAATCTTGGTGAAACCTAGGATTTGACCAAGATTCAAATGGGTATAAAAATTAAAAAAAACAAAAAAGGTCTTCTTATATATGTTATATAGTAGGCATTCAATTAAGTTGATAAACAAGGTCTAGACATATTCAAACAAGAAAAATCAAGCATGTATCTACCCCTAACCCTAATATAAACTATGTTTCATGAAGTAAGCATGAAGATTTGTGGTTTTTGGTTTCGAACATGGAAATTCAAAAACCCTCCCAAGAGCTTCATTTTTGAAGTGACTAAGAAGCATACATGCTTACTTTTTCATATTCATGTTTTTAACTTATTCAAATCTTGGTGGAACCAAGGATTTGACCAAGATTCAAATGGGTATAAAAGTTCAAAAAAAAGGTCTTCTTATATGTTATATAGTAAGCATTCAATTAATTTGATAAACAAGGTCTACACATATTCAAACCAGGAAAATCATGTATCTACCCCCTAACCCTAAACTCTGTCTTATATGAAGAAGTCAAGCATGCATGAAGAGAAGTGGTTTTTGGTTTCAAGCATGGAAATTTCAAAAACCCTCCCAAGAGCTACATATTGGAGTGACTAAGAAGGATAGATGCTTAATTTTTCATATTCATGTTTTAAACTTGTTTAAATCATGGTCAAACCTAGGATTTGACCAAGATTCAAATGGGCATAAAAATTCAAAAAAACAATAAAATGAAAAACCAATGCACATAGTCATCTTATGTCATCTAGTAAGCATTCAATTAAGTTGATAAACAAGGTCTAGACATATTCAAACCAGAAAATTCATGTATCAAGCTACCCCTATCCCCAAACTCTCTCTTATGAAGTCAAGCATGAAGAGAAGTACGCGGTTTTTTGGTTTCAAACATGGAAATTTCAAAAACCCTCTCAAGAGCTTCATTTTGGAGTGACTATGAAGGATACATGCTTAATTTTTCATATTCATGTTTTAAACTTGTTTAAATCATGGTCAAACCTAGGATTTGACCAAGATTCAAATGGGCAAAATTTTAAAAAATGAAAAATCAAGGCACATAGTCTTCTTATTTTTGGTTTCAAACATGGAAATTTCAAAAACCCTCCCAAAGAGCTTCATTTTGGAGTGACTAAGAAGGATCCATAGGAAACTATGTACTAATACAGTATAATGATCACCCGAGTTATTAGAGCAACAAGTCTGTCACTTACGTGTGGTTCCCATGCGTGAGGTCCCACACTTCAGTGAGCACAAGTCACGTAGTCTTCTTATGTCATATAGTAAGCATTCAATTAAGTTGATAAACAAGGTCTAGACATATCAAACCAGAAAAATCATGTATCTACCCCCTATATATCCCTAAATTAACCCTGACTTATGAAGTCAAGCATGAAGAGAAGAAGTGGTTTTTGGTTTCAAACATGGAAATTTCAAAAACCCTCCCAAGAGCTTCATTTTGGAGTGACTAGTTAAGACGCATACATGCTTACTTTTTCATATTCATGTTTTAAACTTGTTCAAATCTTGGTCAACAAACCTACGATTTGACGAAGATTCAAATGGGTATAAAAAAATTAAAACCAAGGTCTGCTCATGTCATATAGTAAGCATTCAATTAAATTGATAAACAAGGTCTAGACATATTCAAACTAGTAGGAAAATCATGTATCTACCCCCTAACCCTAAACTATGTCTTATGAAGTCAAGCATGCATGAAGAAAAGTGGTTTTTGGTTTTCAAGCATGGAAATTTCAAAAACCCTCCCAAGAGCTACATATTGGAGTGACTAAGAAGGATAGATGCTTAATTTTTCATATTCATGTTTTAAACTTGATTAAATCATGGTCAAACCTAGAATTTGACCAAGATTCAAATGGGCATAAAAATTCAAAAAAAATGAAAAACCAATGCACATAGTCATCTTATGTCATCTAGTAAGCATTCAATTAAGTTGATAAACAATGTCTAGACATATTCAAACCAGAAAATTCATGTATCAAGCTAACCCTAACCCCAAACTCTGTCTTATGAAGTCAAGCATGAAGAGAAGTACGTGGTTATTTGGTTTCAAACATGGAAATTTCAAAAACCCTCTCAAGAGCTTCATTTTGGAGTGACTACGAATGATACATGCTTAATTTTTCATATATATTCATGTTTTAAACTTGTTTAAATCATGGTCAAACCTAGGATTTGGCCAATATTCAAATGGACAAAATTTTAAAAAAAATCAAGGCACATAGTCTTCTTATGTCATATAGTAAGCATTCAATTAAGTTGATAAACAAGGTCTAGACATATTCAAACGAGAGAAATCATGTATCTACCCCCTAACACTAAACTCTGTCTCATGAAGTCAAGCACATGCATGAAGATATGTGGTTTTTGGTTTCAAACATGGAAATTTCAAAAACCCTCCCAAGAGCTTCATTTCGAAGTGATTAATTAAGAAGCATACATGCATGCTTACTTTTTCATATTCATGTTTTAAACTTATTCAAATCTTGGTGAAACCTAGGATTTGACCAAGATTCAAATGGGTATAAAAATTAAAAAAAACAAAAAAGGTCTTCTTATATATGTTATATAGTAGGCATTCAATTAAGTTGATAAACAAGGTCTAGACATATTCAAACAAGAAAAATCAAGCATGTATCTACCCCTAACCCTAATATAAACTATGTTTCATGAAGTAAGCATGAAGATTTGTGGTTTTTGGTTTCGAACATGGAAATTCAAAAACCCTCCCAAGAGCTTCATTTTTGAAGTGACTAAGAAGCATACATGCTTACTTTTTCATATTCATGTTTTTAACTTATTCAAATCTTGGTGGAACCAAGGATTTGACCAAGATTCAAATGGGTATAAAAGTTCAAAAAAAAGGTCTTCTTATATGTTATATAGTAAGCATTCAATTAATTTGATAAACAAGGTCTACACATATTCAAACCAGGAAAATCATGTATCTACCCCCTAACCCTAAACTCTGTCTTATATGAAGAAGTCAAGCATGCATGAAGAGAAGTGGTTTTTGGTTTCAAGCATGGAAATTTCAAAAACCCTCCCAAGAGCTACATATTGGAGTGACTAAGAAGGATAGATGCTTAATTTTTCATATTCATGTTTTAAACTTGTTTAAATCATGGTCAAACCTAGGATTTGACCAAGATTCAAATGGGCATAAAAATTCAAAAAAAACAATAAAATGAAAAACCAATGCACATAGTCATCTTATGTCATCTAGTAAGCATTCAATTAAGTTGATAAACAAGGTCTAGACATATTCAAACCAGAAAATTCATGTATCAAGCTACCCCTATCCCCAAACTCTCTCTTATGAAGTCAAGCATGAAGAGAAGTACGCGGTTTGGTTTCAAACATGGAAATTTCAAAAACCCTCTCAAGAGCTTCATTTTGGAGTGACTATGAAGGATACATGCTTAATTTTTCATATTCATGTTTTAAACTTGTTTAAATCATGGTCAAACCTAGGATTTGACCAAGATTCAAATGGGCAAAATTTTAAAAAATGAAAAATCAAGGCACATAGTCTTCTTATTTTTGGTTTCAAACATGGAAATTTCAAAAACCCTCCCAAAGAGCTTCATTTTGGAGTGACTAAGAAGGATCCATAGGAAACTATGTACTAATACAGTATAATGATCACCCGAGTTATTAGAGCAACAAGTCTGTCACTTACGTGTGGTTCCCATGCGTGAGGTCCCACACTTCAGTGAGCACAAGTCACGTACGCTAGGTAAGCAAACTCCCAGCCATCTTCTTTGTCAAGAGAGAGGCATCAACACGCTCTCTCTCTCTCTCTCTCTCTCTCTCTCCAATTATCCACCTCCGTTGGCTGCCGGTTTTGGCAGGTCGTTTCTAGCTCAGCTCGTAGGCCATGGTGTGCAGGCTCTGTAGCCATGGCGATTTGGTCGCGCCAAGTGGTTCGTCCCCGGCTCCGACGAGGATCAATCCGGACGGTGCCTATTAAGGACCCGATCGCATTTCTTGCTTTCAGCATGGGGTCTACCATGTAAATCTTAGGGATTTAGACGTAATTTCCTGTTTATTTTGTGTCCTGCTGTAAACTGCGCTCTGATGCGTATTGGAAATCTGGGTCCTTCAGGATCGTTCGGTTGTCCCTCTAAAAAAACATCTCTCTCATTCTCGGCCTTTCTCGCTCGCTCGCACCCCCCTGCGCACTGACAACCCTGCACAACAGTCAACATCACCAGAAAAAGGATAGACACCATAAATAAGTGGGGCCCCGTGACTGCTCTCCCTTCGTCTCCTCCCGTGTGATCCCTCTTCCTCCGACTCCCGACCTTGCGGAAAAGAAAAATGAAATGAAAGAGTTTCACTGGACGGGCAAACACATGTGCTGCCTAGTAATAATAATAATAACGTAAAAAAATCGACCTACGAATCTATTATTAAATAAGCTAAACTAGGGTTTTGCCCAGTACTACGGATCAATTTCTGAAAATCCAACTACGGGGTTCGATTTTGGCCTGCTAATATAAAATTATATAATCCGAACTAGTATTCCTCTAAAAAATCATTTTGGTATGCATCGTTTGGTACTTTTCATAGCTAGAGTGCTTAATCCCTCCGTTAGCAAACAGTCTTCGTATGTCATATAGTAAGCATTCAAGTTGAAAAACAAGCTCTAGACATATTCAAACCAGAAAAATCATGTATCTACCCCCTATATATCCCTAAACCCTGACTTATGAATTCAAGCATGAAGAGAAGTGGTTTTTGGTTTCAATCATGGAAATTTCAAAAACCCTCTCAAGATCGAGCTTCATTTTGGAGTGACTACGAAGGATACATGCTTAATTTTTCATATTCATGTTTTAAATTGTTTAAATCATGGTCAAACCTAGGATTTGACCAAGATTCAAATGGGCATAAAAATTCAAAAAAAACAATAAAATGAAAAACCAATGCACATAGTCATCTTATATATGTCATCTAGTAAGCATTCAATTAAGTTGATAAACAAGGTCTAGACATATTCAAACCAGAAAAATCATGTATCAAGCTACCCCTATCCCCAAACTCTGTCTTATGAAGTTAAGCATGAAGAGAAGTACGTGGTTTTTTTGTTTCAAACATGGAAATTTCAAAAACCCTCTCGAGAGCTTCATTTCGAAGCGATTAATTAAGAAGCATACATGCATGCTTACCTTTTCATATTCATGTTTTAAACTTATTCAAATCTTGGTGAAACCTAGGATTTGACCAAGATTCAAATGGGTATAAAAATTAAAAAAAAGGTCTTCTTATGTTATATAGTAGGCATTCAATTAAGTTGATAAACAAGGTCTAGACATATTCAAACAAGAAAAATCATGCATGTATCTACCCTTAACCCTAAACTCTGTTTCATGAAGTCAAGCATGCATGCATGAAGATATGTGGTTTTTAGTTTCGAACATGGAAATTCAAAAACCCTCCCAATAGCTTCATTTTGAAGTGACTAAGAAGCATACATGCTTACTTTCTCATATTCATGTTTTTAACTTATTCAAATCTTGGTGGAACCAAGGATTTGACCAAGATTCAAATGGGTATAAAAATTCAAAAAAAAACAAGGTCTTCTTATGTTATATAGTAAGCATTCAATTATTTTGATAAACAAGGTCTACACATATTCAAACCAGAAAATTAGGTATCTACCCCTAACCCTAAACTCTGTCTTATGAAGTCAAGCATGCATGAAGAGAAGTGGTTTTTGGTTTCAAGCATGGAAATTTCAAAAACCCTCCCAAGAGCTTCATTTTGGAGTGACTAAGAAGCATACGTACGTGCTTACTTTTTCATATTCATGTTTTAAACTTGTTCAAATCTTGGTCAAACCTATGATTTGACCAAGATTCAAATGGGTATAAAAAATGAAAACCAAGGTCTTCTTATGTCATATAGTAAGCATTCAATTAAGTTGATAAATAAGGTCTAGACATATTCAAACCAGAAATATCATGTATCAAGCTACCCCTAACCCCTAATTAACTCTGTCTTATGAAGTCAAGCATGAAGATAGGTATGTGGTTTTTTGGTTTCAAACATGGAAATTTCAAAAACCCTCTCAAGATCGAGCTTCATTTTGGAGTGACTACGAAGGATACATGCTTACTTTTTCATATTCATGTTTTAAACTTGTTTAAATCATGGTCAAACCTAGGATTTGACAAAGATTCAAATGGGCATAATTTAAAAAAAACAAAAAATGAAAAACCAAGGCACATAGTCTTCTTATGTTATATTGTAAGCATTCAATTAAGTTGATAAACAAGGTCTCTAGACATATTCAAACCAGAGAAATCATGTACCTACCCCCTAACCTAAACTCTGTCTCATGAAGTCAAGCATGATGATATGTGGTTTTTGGTTTCAAACATGGAAATTTCAAAAACCCTCCCAAGAGCTTCATTTTGAAGTGACTAAGAAGGATAGATGCTTAATTTTCGACCTACGAATCTATAATTAAATATACTAGGTTAAACTAGGGTTTTGCCCAGTACTACAGCCTGGTTTAACTCCAAAATGAAGCTCTTAATTAGGAGGGTTTTTGAAATTTCCATGTTTGAAACCAAAAACCACTTATCTTCACCATGCATGCTTGACTTTATAAGACAGAGTTTAGGGTTAGGGGTAGATACATGATTTTCAGGTTTAATATGTCTATACCTTGTTTATCAACTTAATTGATTGCGCGCATACTATATGACATAAGAAGATCTTGGTATTCATTTTTTTTGAATTTTTATGCCCATTTGAATCTTGGTCAAATCCTAGGTTTGACCAAGATTTGAACAAGTTTAAAACATGAATATGAAAAGGTAAGCTTCTTAGTCACTCCAAAATGAAGCTCTTGGAAGGGTATTTGAAATTTCCATGTTTGAAACCAAAAACCACATCTCTTCATGCTTGACTTCATAAGACAGAGTTTAGGGTTAGGGGTAGATACATGATTTGTATGGTTTGAATATGTCTAGACCTTGTGTTTATCAACTTTAATGCTTACTATATGACATAAGAAGATTATGTGCTTTGGTTTTTCATTTTTCTATTTTTTAATGCCCATTTGAATCTTGGTCAAATCATAGGTTTGACCAAGATTTGAACAAGTTTAAATCATGAATATGCAAAATTAAGCATCTATATATCCTTCTTAGTCACTCCAAAATGTAGCTCTTGGGATGGGTTTTGAAATTTCCATGTTTGAAACCTAAAACCACTTCTCTTCATGCATGCTTGACTTCATAAAGATAGAGTTTAGGGTTAGGGGTAGATATATACATGATTTTCTGGTTTGAATATGTCTAGACCTTGTTTATCAACTTGAATGCTTACTATATGACATGCAAAGACTTGCTTTGGTTTTTGATTTTGTTTTTGAATTTTTATGCCCATTTAAATCTTGGTCAAATCCTAGGTTTGACCACGACTTAAACAAGTTTAAAACATGAATATGTAAAAGTAAGCATGTATCCTTCTTAGTCACTCCAAAATGAAGCTCTTAATTAGGAGGGTTTTTGAAATTTCCATGTTTGAAACCAAAAACCACTTATCTTCACCATGCATGCTTGACTTTATAAGACAGAGTTTAGGGTTAGGGGTAGATACATGCATGATTTTTCAGGTTTAATATGTCTAGACCTTGTTTATCAACTTAAGTGAATGCGCACATACTATATGACATAAGAAGACCTTGGTATTCATTTTATTTGAATTTTTATGCCCATTTGAATCTTTGTCAAATCCTAGGTTTGACCAAGATTTGAACAAGTTTAAAACATGAATATATATGAAAAGGTAAGCATGTATGCTTCTTAGTCACTCCAAAATGAAGCTCTTGGAAGGGGTTTTTGAAATTTCCATGTTTGAAACCAAAAACCACATCTCTTCATGCTTGACTTCATAAGACAGAGTTTAGGGTTAGGGGTAGCCACATACATGTTTTTTTTGGTTTGAATATGTCTAGACCTTGTTTATCAACTTAATTGTATGCTTATTATATGACATAAGAAGACTATGTGCATTGGGTTTTCATTTTTTTATCCCCATTTGTTGAATCTTGGTCAAATCCTAGGTTTGACCAAGATTTAAACAAGTTTAAAACATGAATAATATGAAAAGTAACCTGCATCGATCCTTCTTAGTCACTCCAAAATGAAGCTCGTGGGATGTTTTTGAAATTTCCATGATTTTTCTGGTTTGAATATGTCTAGACCTTGTTTATCAACTTGAATGCTTACTATATGACATACACAGACTATGTGCTTTGTTTTTTTTGAATTCTTATGCCCATTTGAATCTTGGTCAAATCCTAGGTTTGACCATGACTTAAACAAGTTTAAGACATGAATATGACAAAGTAATCATGTATCCTTCTTAGTCACCCCAAAATGAAGCTCTTGGGAGGGTTTTTAAAATTTCCATGTTTGAAACCAAAAACCACTTCTCTTCACCATGCATGCTTGACTTCATAAGACAGAGTTTAGGGTTAGGGGGTAGATACATGATTTTTCAGGTTTAAAACGTCTAGACCTTGTTTATCAACTTAATTGAATGCTTACTATATGACATAAGAAGACCTTGGTTTTTCATTTTTTTCTTCATTTTTTTGAATTTTTATGCCCATTTGAATCTTGGTCAAATCCTAGGTTTGACCAAGATTTGAACAAGTTTAAAACATGAATATAAAAAAGTAAGCATGTATGCTTCTTAGTCACTCCAAAATGAAGCTCTTGGGAGGGTTTTCGAAATTTCCATGTTTGAAACCAAAAACCACATCTCTTCATGCTTGACTTCATAAGACAGAGTTTAGGGTTAGGGGTAGATACATGATTTTTCTGGTTGAATATGTCTAGACCTTGTTTATCAACTTAATTGAATGCTTACTATATGACATAAGAAGACTATGTGCCTTGGTTTTTCATTTATTTTGATTTATTTTGAATTTTATGCCTATTTTTATGCCCATTTAAACAAGTTTAAATCATGAATATGAAAAATTAGTCACTCCAAAATGTAGCTCTTGAGAGGGTTTTTGAAATTTCCATGTTTGAAACCAAAAACCACTTCTCTTCATGCATGCTTGACTTCATAAAGACAGAGTTTAGGGTTTGGGGTAGACAGCACGCGCCGACGCGTGGACGAAATTTATTCTCTGTCCCCCTGACATGCACTTGCCAGTGTCTTCAACAGTCTGACACGAGCAGTGAAGCTTTTATGGAGCCCAGCGGAGAGGGGCTCCATTTCTCGAGCGGTAGCGAGGTGACATGCGGCCTAAATCCAAATTTAAACATTGCGAAAAAAATCTGAAACAAATCATGCACGTTCACAGCTCATATTAAGATAACCCCTAAAAATTTCAGATCAAAATTCGAAACATACATCGAGAAACAAAAAAGAGAAACTCAGATGGGAATAGTCTACAGAGAAACTCAGATTTGAATTCGGGAACTATTCATGACAGATTTCTCTTTTTTGTTTCTCGATGTATGTTAGTGGCAGTTAATATGGACCGGAGGAAAGTACTAATAATATGAGGCATATTTTTGAGCTGGCCCTGTTTAGTAGAGTTTACATTTGAGAGTTACATCTTTCTACCACCATTATTTTTGATTTAGCTTGTCTTTTTTTGCCCACCATTTTATCGAGCAGGGTTAATGCAAGATCCATAGCAAACTAGCTTGTCATGACATTTTTTTGGCGGAGTGCATCTTCTCATGGCGAGCTAGCGACTTTGCCTACTAGAGTTTTTTTTGTTGAACTACATTTTTTGGATTTTCCCATTTTATTTGTGCACAAGCTATGAGCCGCCCGCAATTCAGCACCATATATTGGCGGGATTTTCTAGTTCAGCACCATAAATTAGCAGGATGCTATCTTCCTACCTCGCTTTCATTTCCCCTATATCCAGCCCCACCCACGGACAAGCAAGGGCCTCTCTCCCTACCTCGCACCTAGTCCGTCTCGCTCCCTCTCAGTCCTCCATCCGTAGCCGACATCCACCGCACCGGAGCCAGCTCAGCGACGCCGTCAACCACACTCCGTCCGCTTCGTCGGATCTGCTTCCCCGACTCACTGGTTCATCTTACCGGCCGGCGAGATCGGTACACAAAGCGCCACCATGATCCACCGAACCAAACCGAACGGCCAACGCGCCACCTCCCCAGTCGACCAAGGTTGAACACTTTGTCCGGCAGCTTTTGTTATGTACTCCGTATTTGATTTCCGAGACTAGTTTATTGCTTGCTTCCACTGCTTGTTATTAGCATCTGTTTTTTTTGTAATGCCTGCTAGATATTCCCCTCGAGAATGCCTACGAAGAATCTCGGAGGCAAAATATCTTGCAGAATATGATAATTGCAGCCAAGCTCGGCATACTGTGGAATGGGACAAAATCACCGCACCCCAAGTCGTTGCCGAGATTTTTCACACGTGTGATGTGCCGCCAAAAGGACGATTCCGTGGGGCAGCTGCTGAAGAAGGTATTTAGCCGCACTGCTCAAATTTCATATGTCTTGTTTGCTGATTGATTTGATGAACTTTGATTTGCAGCAGCTAGCCACTGCTCATGTTCCTAACAAAGACAGTGAGCGCGCCAGTGATGCAGACATTGGTAGAAAGGAGGCGGGATTTGGTCCTATTGTTCTAGCAAGCAATCATTTGAGTGGCCGCCTAGGATCAGCACATCTGGATCCTCCTGAGCTCAACATTAAGGAGGTAATTTTATAATAGTGTTTTAAACATGACATAATCTAATGTACTGAAAGAGATCAAACTGTCAACAGGAGTGGAGTGGTATAGATGGTAGAGATATAGATATAGATTTCAGATTTCCTAATTTTTTCTTGAAAATAGGGTCGCCCCGGCCTCTGCATCCAAATGATGCACCCACCCTTTTATTGCAATGTTTTAGACTCCATTTAAGGTTTAGAAACTCATGGGTTGCTGAAAGTGGTGACATGAATCAACCAACATATTTCCTTTTAATCTGCTGATTGATTTTATGCATGGCAAATCGCAGAAGCAAGTGACTGCTCATGTCCCTGCCAAGCAGCATTGTAGCACAGATGTCCAGAGTTCCAGTGATGCAAACGTTTGTAGGAACAAAACAGAAGGATGTGGCACTGGGGAAGCTAAGATTAGGCGTCTTCAAAAGGACTTGGATGTGGCCACTTGGCGGAACAAAGAAATGAACCGAGGATGGAATTCTACAATTCAAGATGGCCTACATGCTGTTGCTGATCTGCAGAAGCTAGTGGCTGGCAACTTGGTTACCGCTTTGGCTGATGCAGATGTCCATGAGATCAACTGGACGATCTTGGAACAGGTGAAAGCACGAGCAGAAACTCTGCACTCATCTTTGCAGGTAGATGATTTTCAAAGGGTGATGCAAGAGCCGCTATATGAATAGATTGTTGTTTTCAGTTGATGATGTCCCTGGTTCTTTTGTTTACTTATGTGCTGGTAGTACTTAGGGGAACTAGCTTGTACAAGTATTTTTTTCCGATAAAGTTGTACAAGTAAATGGCACATGCTTCGCATGTTTGACCAATTAAGTTAAAAAGCTTCACAAAATCCTGCTATCATGTAGGCGGGCTTGCATTGGCTTTCAACCCAAGTGACTATTGACTGCAATCTGTAATATGTACCCCTCTGTTGCACTTAATGGTATCCAAGCCCTTGGGCCCCCCTCCTTTGTTAAAAAAAAGATCGAATTCTTATTGCGTCGAAGTTGTTTCACTAAAAAAAAGAGCCCTCACGTGCAAGGCACGTGTATATATACTAGTACTAGTAGAGATGGTACACCTAGACATTAGAGATTTGTTTGTTTTAAAGATATTTTTAATTGTGTACAAGATGGAAAATATAACTTTAGGCTATCCACAATGTTGCTATTGCCAAATCTGATACGATGGTGAATTTGGCTTTGGTGTGAAATATAGCAATAGCTCCACAATGTAGTGGTTCCAAATATTTATAACGTGGGTCCCGCCATCAAGCTAAAACAACTCATAAAGCCAATATGGAACTACTCTCACAATGTAGGGAACTAGTTCCAAATGCCAAAAGTGAAATTTGGCATCGGAGCACCTATTTGCTCCGGTTCCCTGTTTTTCTGGTTTTGGAACTACCTCTACAATGTATGGAACTAGTTCAAAAAGCCAAAAATCAAATATGGAACCACTTTTGGCTACACGTTGTGGATGCTCTTAGCAAATTCCTAGTATTTTTCATGGTCGATGTAAAAAAAGTATTTTTCATGGTTGATGTAAAAAAACAAGTTTTTTTCATGGTCGATGTAAAAAAAGAGAGAAAACATGTCTCATAAAAAGCCTTATGGTTAGCACAATTTTTTTACGGAGTAACTCTTTTTTACATAGCCCAAATTACTATTCGATTTTTCCATTGAAATATTTTATGTGTATAAAGCAAGCGAAGAAGTACACATGCATTTTTCGTTTTATTCTTTTTTGACATTTCAAAATGTATAGAAGATGAATTTCGAAATAAAGAGATCATATGCACCCAAGAACCAACAAGCATATCCCCTTGAACCCGAACATACTCAGGGCCCTTTTGTTGTGCCTTTTTTTTTGCCTTTTTGGCTTTTGGATTTTGGAAGCCAAAAACAAATATTATATTCTTTTGGCTTCCAAAATCCAAAAGCCAAAAAGCCACAGCAAAAGGGCCCTCAGCTTCAGACTTGGGATTTCGTAGGCTAGGGTTCCACAGTTTTCCAGCAACCAGTAATAATTTCAACTCTGCCCCAAAATTCCCGCCGAAATCCCCCCGCTTCCAAAATTCAAAGCGATGTGAAATAAGTACAGTGTCGATCTTATCCCCCCGGACCGCTCAATTCAGACCTATCACCGGCGGCGCCGAACCCCGCATCTCTCTCTCACGCTTCCACCCTGCATGACCCACCGGATCATCTCACACGCCGGCGCCGGCCCACTGTCCCACTCCCACACCAGCACTACTGCCTTCTCATCGGCCACCGTAGTGACCGACGACGTTCCGCCGTCTCCCTTGCTTTTTAGCAAGCCGGAGTAGCTTCCACCTCCCCCACCCCCACCGACGACCACTGTACCATACGAGCTCCTCCGTAGCCGACTTCCACCGCCGCCTTGTCAGCGACAGTCACCATCGCCGGGTTCTCGTATCTTAATCCCCGACTCCTTCCGTCCACCGGACTGGAGAGATGGGCGCTTCCATGGTCGACGGCAGGAAACCAAAGCGTACACGCGCCCACTTCCAAGAAGGTTGATATGGCCGCATTCGTTATGCATGTGATTTCGAAAAGTATTTTTTTGCTTACTTGCACCGCCATCTCATTAGCATTTTTTTTGTAATGCATGCTAGATATTATTGCAATACAGAAGAATGAATTAAAAGAGAAACGGATACGGAATATATGTAGAAGATATGCAAGCCGTGTGGGCACAAGCATTTGTAACGCTATTGCCTCTAGTGCAAACCTGAACAAAATCGGAGAAGAACCCTTTCCCCTCCCCAAAGATAAAGAACAATGTTATGATTCACAATTTGATCCTGCTGAGCCCATTGGAGAGCTGACTCAGGAAGATGCCTTGCCTGACCATTCTCCTCAACCCCACCAGGTGATTTCTGTGTTTTTACTTTGAGATATCTGTTGCAAGTTGCAACTTCCATGTGTTGTATACTTGTATCCTGAATCCCACCAAACATGTTCACATGCCACCTCTAGGTCTCCTTAATGCATCATATATATGTATCAGCATGCACGTCATCCTTTACTGTTCTTCATTCTATTCCATTTGCATATCATCATATATGGGACTTATGTAGACTGAAATATCGTTTATGTGTGCTAGGAATCTGCAGCTTCAAGTAAGAATTTCGCAGGAACCACCAATGAGAGGAAGACCAATCAACAGGCACCTGAATCGGTGATAGAACAGCTGCAACCAAAAAAGAAACCTGCTTCTGCTACTAGACAGTCTCAGCGATTCATGGCACCAGTTGAAGAAAATAACGAAAATTCTAAGAGTACTGAAATAAAAAAACGTGGTGAACACCCCAAGCGGTTGAATCAGCCACCTGTTACCAATCCAGTCAACCAGCGACAATCGGCAGCAGAACCAGTTTCCACAGCAACTTCTCAGCCACAATTGGCAGCAGAACCAGTTTCCACAGCAACTTCTCAACAACAATTGGCAGCAGAACAAGTTTCCACGGCAACTTCTCAGCCACAATTGGGATCAGCAGTAGCTGTGGTAGGAAATACTGCCCAAGGACACACTGTACCAGTCCCAGCTGACACAACCACAACTGGCCAAACACTGCTAGCACAACATCAACAAACTGTTGATGATCTCCCACTGACCCATATTAGTCCTGCCATAGACAATGATGAGGACATCCCTACCTCACTACTACCTCCGTCATTACCAACTGAAGATGAACCTGCTGTGAAGCTCAAGTCCAACGAAGTCAGGATTGGACCAATAACACGAGCTCGTGCGAAGCTACTTAAACAACAGGTGAACTTGTTTCTAAACGATACTTTGATTGATGAGAACTTTATACTGCCTAAGTCCTATTACTTATGTATCATCAGGTATCAAGAGGAGACGAGCATCGCACGAGGAGAGGAGCAGCTGGACATGAAGACGGACGTCAAGATGGCCGTGAAGCTGGACATGGAGCTGGACATGAAGATATCTCATGGACGCGCGAGGGAGGAGCGGGAGGCATGCGCGAGAGGAGAAGAAGAAGTCCAGGCCGGTCCAGAACCCGGTCAGACCGGCCCCCAGACCGGCCAGCCCGGTTCCTGGCCCGGTCGACCGGCCGCAAACCGGACCAACCCGGCCCCTCGTACCGGACGGACCGGCTTGCCTTTTCCGGTCCCAACCGGACCGACCACTGACCGGAGCCCGGTCCACAGCCCGGTTGACCGGACCACAAACCGGACCGGCCGGTCCACAGCCCGGTCGACCGGACCCCAGACCGGACATGTCCGAGTCTGTCTCGACCAGATCTATTCTGGGTCGGTTTTACTTGTATCTTTCGACCAGAACTCGTCCCGGACGCCTATATAAGTGCCTTGGACGACCCCCTAGCTGCTTTAGACCACGTTTAAGATAAACCCTAGTTCTTAGTTGTTTGCTCTGCAAAACTATTGAATTCCCTACACCATATTGCTTGGATATTGTGTAGATCCTGTTTAAGTCTTGTGTGATCTGCTGTTCCATTGGGAATTAGACGGTTGCAACTTACCGCTTCGTGGTCGGCGGCTACGTGCGCAAGTGTGTGGAGTTGCGAATATCTTGCAGGGTTGAGAGCTGTTGCATTGGCGACAGGGACCAATCGAGAGATCTCGTTGCGTCATACAAGTTATCATCCACTTCATCGTCGTGTATCTCCGCTGCCATCACCCGTGATCATCATCACCACCGTTGCTTACTGAGAAGATCGGGCCACCCCTTATCATCTTGGTATCAGATTTCCAGTTTTCCTCGGTAAGCCATCCACAATCCACCCCATAGTTGAGTTGTGAGTGTTTTCCTATCCAGAAAAAGCCAAAAAAAATTAGGGTTAGGGTTTGCCATAGCCATAGATTGCACTAATTTCGAGTTTTAGTTGCTTTTCGTAGTTGTTTTTGCGTACCTTTATCTTTCTTCTAGTAGAATTGTTAGGGTTTGTGTTTTCTCTATCATCTAGTTTATCTTCTAGTGTCAGTTTTGTTACTCCGAGTCCACATAGCGTACAGTGTGCTTGTTCCCAACCATAGACACAGCCTTTCGATATACGTGACTAGGAACTTCCCCAGAAGAGACTAGTTTTACCGCTCGACAGGCTGCTCATTAGGGTTTTGGTGCTTTGCATATCTTGTTGGCCGTGTTATCAAGGAGTTGAGTCATAAAAAAAAGAGAAAATTGAAAAGAAGCAAAAAAGCTACATAGCTGCGTGTGTTACAAAAAGAAAATACAAAAAGAAAAGTGTGTGCTAGTTGAAATCAAGTGAAAGGCCTAAGTTTTCTTTACTGCATCCGTAGTTGAGCAATCTTGTGCCTGTCTCGTTGAGCTTTGCTAGCGTCTCTCTTGTGCATTGCAACCTTTCCTCCATATAGTTGCATTGCCCCATTATATCGCCTTGTGTGAGTATCTTTGGTTGTCTACGGTCAGCGCTAGAGCTTGTTATTGGTGCAAATAGGTAGCCTACCTACAGCCCCACATATACCCTGCTTTGTCGTGTGATTGTTCTTATACCCTTGATATTCGCTTCGCTACATCCGTGCACTAGTTGTTACTACAAGTGGTAAGCAATACTAATTTACTTTGGAACGGTAAGATTTCCTTTTCTTATCAGTTTTGAGTGAGTTGTGAGAGTACCACCATATATTTTTGATTTAGTGCACTAACCTACTAATCATGTCTGCTAGTGATAATAAGATTGTTAACCAGGAGAACAAGAATTCGGCAGATATCATCACATGGAGGGAGTATGAAGCTCTTCGTAATGAGATGCGACGTGAATTCCGCACTAACGATGATGAGCTTAAGAGTACAGTTGATGAGATCAAACAAACGCTGGATGCTACTAATGTCACCGTCACTGGATTGTCTGATCAAATGACGGATATACAGCGCAATATTGCGGATATGCGTCTCGCTATTGAGAACTTGACTGTACTACAACAACAACAACAAGAAGATGATGACGATCCTGAGCTTGAAGATGACGCACACAATGCTCGTGGTGCGCCTCGTGGTCATCGTCCTCGTGGCTGGGTTCCACTTGGCCGCAATGGTCGTGGACAAGATGAAGAAGATGGATTGGGTAAGCCTAAGTTTTCCATACCCAAGTTTGAAGGAGGAGCTGATGTTGAAGAATACCTCACTTGGGAGCTCAAGATTGAGAAATTATGGAGCCTACATCCACACTACTCTGAAGATAGGAAGATCAAGCTTGCGTCTTCTGAATTTGATGGTTATGCATTGCGTTGGTGGGATTCTTTGGTTCGTAACCTCGATGAAGATGGTGCACAACCTATCCGTACATGGCGTGCTATGAAAGAGGCAATGACTTCTCGTTTTGTGCCTACAAATTACATGCGGAATATATTTGATAAGCTAACACTATTGAGGCAAGGTGTGAAGACTGTTGATGAGTACTACATGGAGATGGAGATGCTTATGCAGCGTGGTCGTGTCCGTGAGTCTCTAGAGATGACAATGCAGCGTTTTCTGAATGGACTGAAGTATGATGTTAAAGGCATTGTTCGTCATTACACCTACACCAATATGAATCAATTGTTACATCATGCAAGAGAAGCTGAATCACAGTTGGCTGAAGAAGCAAAGGTTAAGGGACGTGCTACGGGAGCTGGGCGTTTTACACCCCGCGCGCCCTCTACAGCGCCGGCGCCTTCGACGCGCTCCGCTCCTTACTCTACTCCGCCTAGCAAACCGGTCTCCAATGTATCTAATGCAAAGAAGTCCGAATCTGCTGCAAGTACGAGTGGTTCTGGTGCGTCTACAACGCGCAACCGTGATATGCTTTGCCATACATGTGGTGGCAAGGGTCACTTCAAGAGAGATTGTCCTAACCGCAAAGTCATGTTTATCAATGAGGACAATGAGTATGAGACTGGAGATGATGCTGATCCAAATGCTCCAGACAATGATGACTATGACACTGATGGTGAAGATGCATATCCTTCTGATGCTCGCACCATTGTTGTGTCGCAGCGTGCTCTTAATGTGTTGCCTAGTGCATCTACTCAGCGCTGCAATTTGTTCCAAACCAAAGCTTTAGTTGGTCCTGACAAGGCTTGCAAGGTCATTATTGATGGCGGGAGTTGCCGCAATTTAGCAAGCAAGGAGTTATGTACCAAGCTGAAGTTGAAGTATCTACCGCACCCGCATCCATATTATATTCAGTGGTTGAGCGACAATGGTGAGATGAAGGTAAACCACATGGTGCGTGTTGAGTTTGCGATTGGACCGTATAAGGATTGCATTGACTTTGATGTGGTTCCTATGACGGTTTGTCACCTCTTATTGGGTCGGCCTTGGCTCTATGACCGTTCTGTGCAACACAATGGCCGTGCCAATACATATCACTTGGAGTACAAGGGCAAGAAAATTAACTTACAGCCTATGTCACCACAACAAATTGTCAATGAGTCTCGTCAGAAGATCGAAGTGAATTTGGAGGATGCACCTCTAGATAGGCGAGAGAATTGTAATGTCGTGAGTGATATAACGAAAAGTGAGAGAGTGAATTCCTTAGTCTCATTAGCCACCAAAGAAGACATGAGAGAATTTAGTGAGGATCCTACGGCCATGCCTCTTGTGCTTTTGTACAGGGGTACGGTTTTGGTTTCTAACGACATGACCCCTCTTCCTCTTGGTGTTTCTAATGTTTTGCAGGAATTCGGCGACGTGTTTCCGGAGGAGGTACCCGCAGGACTACCACCATTGCGAGGTATTGAGCATCAAATTGACTTGATTCCCGGAGCATCGCTGCCCAATAGGGCGCCATATCGCACTAATCCCGAAGAGACGAAGGAGATACAGAAGCAAGTACAAGCGCTACTCGACAAAGGTTATATTCGCATAAGCCTTAGTCCTTGTGCTGTTCCTGTTATTCTAGTTCCTAAGAAAGATGGTACTTGGCGTATGTGCGTAGATTGTAGAGCTATAAACAACATTACTATTCGATATCGTCATCCTATTCCCCGTTTAGAGGATATGCTAGATGAATTGAGTGGTGCTGTTGTGTTCTCTAAAATTGATTTGCGTAGTGGTTATCATCAAATTAGGATGAAAGAAGGGGATGAGTGGAAAACAGCCTTTAAAACAAAATTTGGTTTATATGAGTGGTTAGTAATGCCTTTTGGGTTAACTAATGCACCTAGCACTTTCATGAGACTGATGAACCATGTTTTGCGTGAATTTATTGGCAAATTTGTGGTTGTGTATTTTGATGACATATTAATCTACAGCCGCAATGAATCTGATCATACTATACATATTCGACATGTTTTGCAAGTGTTGCGTGATAATCAACTCTATGGTAATCTTGAGAAGTGCACATTTTGCAAAGATAAGGTCATATTTCTGGGTTATGTTGTCTCTAAGCATGGAGTAGAAGTAGATGTGTCTAAAATTGAAGCTATTCAAAATTGGCCTACTCCCATGAATGTGAGTCAAGTAAGAAGTTTTCATGGTCTAGCTGGGTTTTATCGCAGATTTGTGCCCAACTTTAGTACTATTGCTGCACCTTTGAATGATTTGACTAAAAAGGGTGTTGTTTTTGAGTGGGGCGCAGCCCAAGATCATGCTTTTGATGAACTTAAGAGATTGTTAACTTCTGCACCGTTGCTTGCACTTCCTGATTTCAATAAGCAATTTGAGATTGAATGTGATGCTAGTGGTATTGGAATTGGTGGTGTGTTGATGCAAGAGGGTCGCCCAATTGCATATTTTTCTGAGAAACTTTCTGGTGCTAAGTTGAACTATCCTATATATGATAAAGAATTGTATGCTTTAATTAGAGTTCTTGAGGTTTGGCAACATTATTTGTGGCCAAAAGAATTTATCATACATTCTGATCATGAAGCTTTAAAATACCTGAAAGCCCAATCTACTTTGCATAAGCGTCTAGCTAAGTGGGTTGAGTTCATTGAGTCTTTTCCATACATTATTAAGCATAAGAAGGGAAAAGATAATATTGTTGCTGATGCTCTATCTAGGAAGAATATGCTATTAACTCAACTTGATGTTAAAATTCCTGGTTTAGAGATACTATGTGATTTGTATGCCACTGATCATGATTTTGCTGAACCATATCGCTTATGTGCTCTTGGTAAAGCATGGGAAAAATATCACATACATGATGGGTTCTTGTTTAGGGCTAACAAACTATGTGTTCCAGAATCGTCTGTGCGTTTGCTCTTATTGCAGGAATCACATGCTGGAGGTTTGATGGGTCACTTTGGGCGTGAGAAGACGCTACTCATGCTAGCTGACCACTTTTATTGGCCAAAGATGAGGCGGGACGTGGATAGATATGTGAGGAGATGCATTACTTGCAACAAGTCCAAGTCCAAGCTGAAGCCTCACGGTTTGTATACTCCTTTACCGGCACCTACTACACCATGGGAGGATATTAGTATGGATTTTGTGTTGGGTTTGCCGCGTACTAAGAGAGGCCATGATTCTATATTTGTGGTAGTGGATAGATTCTCTAAGATGTCACATTTTATTGCCTGCCACAAGAGCGACGATGCGTCGCATATTGCTAACCTGTTTTTCAGGGAGATTGTACGTCTACATGGAGTCCCAAAGACTATTGTTTCTGATCGTGACGTGAAGTTTATGAGCTACTTCTGGAAGACGCTTTGGAGAAAGCTGGGGACGAAGCTGCTGTTCAGCACTACTTGTCATCCCCAAACTGATGGTCAAACTGAAGTGGTGAATAGAACATTGTCACAACTGTTGAGATCCATGATCAAGAAGAACCTGAAGGAGTGGGAAGAGTGTTTGCCGCATGTGGAGTTTGCTTACAACAGGGCGGTACATTCTACCACGGAGCTATGTCCTTTTGAGGTGGTGTATGGTTTCAAACCCATTACTCCACTTGACTTGTTGCCTTTGCCCATACATGAGAGAGTTAATATGGAGGCATCAAAGAGGGCAGATTATGTGAAGAAGATTCATGAGAAGACTAAAGAGTTGATTGAGAAGAAAGGCAAGAGCAATGCTGCAAGGATGAATAAGAAGCGCAAAGAGATGTTGTTCAAGCCTGGTGATTTGGTCTGGGTACATTTTCGCAAGGATAGGTTCCCGAAGCTGAGAAAGTCTAAGTTGAAGCCTCGTGGTGATGGTCCTTACAAAGTGCTTGCCAAGATCAATGATAATGCATACTCGATAGATCTTCCAGAAGATGAGTTTGGTGTCAGTAATTCTTTCAATGTTGCTGATTTGACACCATATGACGGAGAAGACCTTGGAGCGTCGGGGTCGACGCCTTTTGAAGGGGGGGAGATGATGAGGACATCCCTACCTCACTACTACCTCCGTCATTACCAACTGAAGATGAACCTGCTGTGAAGCTCAAGTCCAACGAAGTCAGGATTGGACCAATAACACGAGCTCGTGCGAAGCTACTTAAACAACAGGTGAACTTGTTTCTAAACGATACTTTGATTGATGAGAACTTTATACTGCCTAAGTCCTATTACTTATGTATCATCAGGTATCAAGAGGAGACGAGCATCGCACGAGGAGAGGAGCAGCTGGACATGAAGACGGACGTCAAGATGGCCGTGAAGCTGGACATGGAGCTGGACATGAAGATATCTCATGGACGCGCGAGGGAGGAGCGGGAGGCATGCGCGAGAGGAGAAGAAGAAGTCCAGGCCGGTCCAGAACCCGGTCAGACCGGCCCCAGACCGGCCAGCCCGGTTCCTGGCCCGGTCGACCGGTCGCAAACCGGACCAACCCGGCCCCTCGTACCGGACGGACCGGCTTGCCTCGTACCGGTCCCAACCGGACGACCACTGCCGGAGCCCGGTCCACAGCCCGGTTGACCGGACCACAAACCGGACCGGCCGGTCCACAGCCCGGTCGACCGGACCCCAGACCGGACATGTCCGAGTCTGTCTCGACCAGATCTATTCTGGGTCGGTTTTACTTGTATCTTTCGACCAGAACTCGTCCCGGACGCCTATATAAGTGCCTTGGACGACCCCCTAGCTGCTTTAGACCACGTTTAAGATAAACCCTAGTTCTTAGTTGTTTGCTCTGCAAAACTATTGAATTCCCTACACCATATTGCTTGGATATTGTGTAGATCCTGTTTAAGTCTTGTGTGATCTGCTGTTCCATTGGGAATTAGACGGTTGCAACTTACCGCTTCGTGGTCGGCGGCTACGTGCGCAAGTGTGTGGAGTTGCGAATATCTTGCAGGGTTGAGAGCTGTTGCATTGGCGACAGGGACCAATCGAGAGATCTCGTTGCGTCATACAAGTTATCATCCACTTCATCGTCGTGTATCTCCGCTGCCATCACCCGTGATCATCATCACCACCGTTTCTTACTGAGAAGATCGGGCCACCCCTTATCACAACTCCCCTGAGGATGAGCCCCACACCGAAGAAGGTACATTTTCCAATGCTTATAGTTTCATTCTCCGTTATAAAGTTATACTTTATAGAGATATATATATATATATACCTACCTTGATAGCTTGATGTAATGCTTAACTTTGTAGTTGCACCACGATCAAGAAAAACGAGGGGCCCAACAGTAGGGAAAATGTTCGTAGCTAAGCTTGCTGGGATGGAATCAAGATTTCGCCTTTCATCTATCGTAGGTGGCAGAAGGCCACTGGACCCAGAAGAATCTTGTAAATTAGCATCGGATGTAGGAATTTTCGTCAGGAATGAAATTCCTATCTTCCCAACATGGAAAGAGCACGTAGACACCTCTGCGCATTTTGAAAAATTAGTGCACAGGTTACACGTAAGTCATCTTTCTCTTGGTAATGTTACTCATACTAGTATACCACATTGGCACGTCCCGTTCCTTCTAGCTTGTTGTTGGATCTATGTATATCACACCAACGGTTTATATTGTTGTGAACAGTTAAGGTTCGAGTTCGATGAGGACCAAGAGGAAGTAAAGCATGTTCTCAACAGTCTATTCTCAGACTGTCTGCGCCAGTATCGCAGCAGGCTAAAGAAGAAATACTTCACTGGAAAGATTACTGGGAGTGTTCCAACTATATCTCCTTTTAAGCAAATGACTGACAAACAGTGGGGAGATCTTGTGAAGCACTGGTCTGATCCAAAGAATATGGTATGATTTGTAAGACTGAGACCAGATCACATCTTGGATTCTTATTTATAGCAGTGTCTCACTAGTCTCCTTTTTGCAGAATTTGGCTAAACAGAATCAGGAAAACCGCGGTAAACTACTTTTACCTAGCCGTACGGGATCTCGTAACCTTATAGTGCACATTCGGCAAAAAGTAAGGACATGTTGTTTTATACTGCTATTTAGAAATATTTTAGTAAAAGATCATGCAGAGTATATACACCAGTGTGCAGCTTATATTATGATCCTCCATTTCAACCACGTTATTCGATTTATAAATGGTAGTACTAAAATGCAGATGTTACATAATGCAAGTAAAAGGGAACCAAACAAAGAGATGACTCTGCCAGAGATTTTTGAAGCATGCCAGAAGAACAAACTTGAAGTGATTGGAGAAGTCGCACAGAGTGTTCTTGTAAGTCTTCTCAAAGATTGAAATTTTGTGACGACTCACATCCCAACTTGTAGGAGTAGTAAAGTACATGTCAATATGATATTATATATGTTTATTAAAATTCATGTGATGTGAATCAGACATGCCAAACTGTAGGAATAAAAGTAGGTCATACACATGATAAATCTACTATCAGCAAGTTTCTCTGTAGTAACTATCATGTTTACACATGTGTACGAACTGAATTTTTTGCAGGAAGATATGAAATTAGAGATGGCAAAAACCGGTAAAAACGGTCTGGAAAAAACCGATGAAGAATGTGTGAAGGCATTTTCTATGGCAATAAAAAAGAAAGGCATTGCCAAAAACACTTTCTTACGAAATGCTGGACTGCTGAAGTGCAAGTCCATGTCCAAGTCAAAGTATTTGCATGCTCAAGTTCTAAAGGAGCAACTCCAAGTAGAACGAGCTGCATCAGCTGCGCTAAGACTAGAAGTCGACAATTTTAGAACGATAGCAGCACAGAAGGAGGCCCTACTGGAGCAGGTTAGGAATGCTAGTAAGTAGTAAGAAGAGTATCTGCTAGATAATTGGAGATGAACGGGGACAGTGACAGGTCATTACCTTTGTCTTGTAAAATGGTTCCTTAGTCTGAGCATATTTCGTAGGTGCATTTATCTGCAATTGCTATGATCTTGGTGGTCGTTTCCTTGTTGTGATGTGGATTTTTTTGAACCGGAACCCTGCTGATTGTTAATATTATAAGTGGATTGCCTAGCCCTTTCCATCAGTTCTGACTTGTGGTTCCGTTGGCTCGTGGATGAAGCTTGACGTGGTATCAGAGCCCATAGTCTCAAGTTCGAGTCATCGCTTTCACAAACCTTCTCTTCTCTTCTCCCGGTCTAGCCTTTTCTGTCAGTTTGGACTTTTTGTTGCGATGTATAAAGTGGATTGCCTAGCCCTTTCCATCAGTTCGGACTTTTGGTCGCGTTGGCTAGTGCATTAAAGCTTGACACTGATGATTTTCTGTGATCCATTGATTTCCATCTTTCTACATACTGGTCTAGAAGCTTGTCAACTGGTCTGGTTCATTCATCGCTGTATTGAGTGCAATGAACGGAACAGTGGCTTCTCCTTTGTGTTGTGCTGCAACACAACAGCTGTTCCTGCTTCTGTACAGGCGAGTTGTGAACAGAGATACTTATGTATGCTACCAAATTTCGACTCCATATAATCAATAGCTTAACAACCCTCTAATTCAAAATCTCAACATTATTTCACACACTGAAATATTTTGTACGCGTTTTGAATTGGAGAACATGGGAACCGACTTTGGTTTCTGATTATGACTTGATGTGACCCTAGGCCCTGGATTCCTGAGCAGAAGGTATGTGTAAAAACAAAGAGATTACGAAGTGCTAATTCCCTTTTTTTGTAAGTCCTGGTGGCATTGACACTCCTTTCTTACTTGCTATATTTTTTTGGTGTTTATATATAATAGAGAATTACCAGCTTATTGTCGAACCCGTTAGATTTTGGGCAATAATTGTTACGTGGCTGCTTCTTAATTAAAGTTTATCATGTCATGTAGACTCAGACGGCAGGATTCCCGTTTAGTTGACCGTTCTGTCACGTGTGGGGCCGCGTCGTGTGGGGCCGCGTCGTGTGGGCCCGCGTCGCGTGGGGCTGGTAGAAAGGGACCGCGTGGGACAGGACGAGAAGCGTTTGGTTGCACGTGAGCAGGAGCTGGGTTCTGTCTCTCTCGGCCCAAAATTGGCATTATTAAGTGCACCTTTTTCCCCTCTTTCTCTCTGTCCTTTTCACCAAATTAGTATAAAATCTAGAGAAGCTTGCATTTCTGACTTTCTTCAATTATTTGTGCCTTTTGGCCCTCGTTGTTTGCCCAATATGGCAGCAAATCTAGTACTCCCTCTGGTCCATATGTATGTAGTTAAATCTAGAAGCAAATCTCCAGGATAATGTACGATAAATTCACAGTCATAGTAAATCAAGAAAACTAAGTACGGCCAACAAAATATAGTAGACTAGGGATAGATAATCCCTAGATAATATGGATAGATAATAGGCTGCATACACAGCAGCCAACATAGTAACAGGTTCTTCACAGCACCATCATACTAACATAACAACAAGGGATCCCTAGCTAACAACAAAGGGATCCCAACAACAAACTAGGAGGCAGCAGCAGCAGCAGCACACGTCCAGGGACTCCGCCTACCCCATCTGGCTCTGCCTCCACTTGTTGCTCTTGCTCCCCTTGGGAGCCTTGGGCTTGAGCGGAGGCATGCGGCCGGCGGAGATCTCCACCCGCTGCAAGCTGCGGAGGTGCATGCCGAGCGCCCTGTGCTTGGCGCGGAAGGAGTGGACGTTCACCGTCGTGCCGACGTTGGGGAAGGTGTTGCTGATGTTCTCAGCATGCGTGACGAGGCAGTTGAAGTCCGTGGCGCCGAGTCTCCTGGTGCAGAAGGGGCACCTGTACACCTCCTTGGCGAAGTAGGAGATGTACTGGCCGACCTGCAGCCTCCGCAGGACCTGGCGAGTCTTGACGTCCTCCTCCTCTTCGTCGCTGCCGACGTCGCTGCCAGACATCTGATCCATATCAAACAGAAACTAGTGAATGAGTTGCAACGATGACTAACGTACATGATAACAAAGTTAAGAAAAACAGAGTCAGCCTCAGTTAGAGTGGACATGATTATATATCTACAGGGAAGGTGTTAGCGAACTAAAGCTCATGCACAACAGATTTGTACACAGCAATGGTTCGCTGAACCCTCCCTGTAAAAATTTGTGCCCAACCATTCATCATAGGCAAAGAAACAGATTCTAGATCTGAACTAGATCTAAACTTGAACACATTCGAGATTATTTGCAAAATTAAACGGTTGATATCTTTTGATTAGTGCATAAAATAACTGATTGAGATCCCATGATTACTTGCATAAATTAACTGATTGAGATCCAATATTACTTGCATAAATTAACCGAACAGCCGAACCCCAAATCTTAAACGAAATCAAGAAGTGATCAAAACAAAATGGAATAAAATCGGCGCAAATATTAGCCCAATACTCATCCATCTACAGATCCATCTACACCAGCAAAAATAGGGTTCAAAAAGGAATGGGGAACAAAAAAGGAAGCAAACCGTAGTTACCTCGTTCCATGGGTCCTCCAGGGAGGTGTCGTAGGGGTTCGGGGGCGGGACGTACGGCACGGGGTCGTAGGGGTCGACCCATCCCGCCGGGATCTGACTGCCACCGGCGGCAGCAGCGTCCGATGCACCGGCGACGGCGGCGGCGGCGGAGGCGTCGTCGTCCGTAGAGGGGACGGCGCCGAAGATGGAGGCGTCGCGCTTTGAGCCCACCTCGACGATGGGATTGGCATTCTCCTTGTCCATCTCTACGGCGGAGGAAGAGGAAGAGGGAGAGGGAGAGGGTTTTTTGCTTTGGAGAAGATGATGGGACGTGAGAGAGTTGGCGATGCGTGAGCGAGTGAGAGTGACAGAGAGAGTGCGAGGAGGCGTCTATAAAGGCGAGGGGTGGTTAATGCGACCCGCGTCCTACGCGTGCACCGGTGCACGTCTGCACGTCTTGGACTTCTGCAACGCGACACGCGTCCACGATTGCACGTCTCGACTTCTCCACCGCGACCCGCGTCTACGCGTCAACAATTGCACGTGTCCTCGAGTCTAACCCTGGAAATTTAGATATACTCAGGTATACCCTCGAGTCTTATACTAGCATTTTTTGTGTGCTCAATTTTCCCCTCGAGTGCTAATACTGGCTAGTGCAATATACTCAGTTTTACCCTCAAGTGGCTGGTCAACAGAGAGTCAACAAATGGGATTAACTAGTTAAATGAGTCATTTAATGTGCAAAAAAATCCTAAAAAGAGTGGCACTTACTCATGGAGTCTTTACCACAAATTGCCACTTCTCAAATCATAGATAAATCATAGATAAATCAAGTTTTACCACAAATTGCCACTTCTCAAATCACCTAGTAGCTATGAAGGTGCATGGTTTTCCACAACAAGCCCTTCCCAAAACAGCTTCCCCCAAATCATACTTTGTCTAAATGAGGCCACAATTCTCACACTGATGTATATTGGTATTGCAAATAGTTTGAGGTAGGCCAAGATGGGTTTCATTGTACAAAACACACATTTTCCATTTTTCAAATCTCAAATTTGAATCCCTTAGTCTGTTTACTACTCAGGTGCCCTTGGTTTCTTGATAGTACTCAGTTTTGCCCTCTCTCTTCACAAATTCTCGCAGACGTGCATCATCGCCCTGATTGGTCTAGCCCATGTCACGCGGATCGTGCCCGCCGACCGTTGATCGTATGATATAGGGAACGGGCAGGATAACCCCTCTCTCTCTCTCTGTTGGCGGTTAATTAGCTTCCACCCTCTAAGTATGCTGAAGGGCGGTTTTCTGTATTATTTTTCACGCGCTAAAAATTATAAACTATTTTAGGCGTTACTTTTCACGCAAAAAAATGATAAACCATCAACAATTTGTTGTAGCCATTACTTTTCACGCAAAAAAATGATAAACCATCACCGATTTGTTGTTGCCATTACTTTTCACGCAAAAAATGATAAACCATCAACAATTTGTTGTAGCCATTACTTTTCACGCAAAAAAAATGATAAACCATCACCGATTTGTTGTTGCCATTACTTTTCACGCAAAAAAATGATAAACCATCAACAATTTGTTGTAGCCATTACTTTTCACGCAAAAAAATGATAAACCATCACCGATTTGTTGTTGCCATTACTTTTCACGCAAAAAAATGATAAACCATCAACAATTTGTTGTAGCCATTACTTTTCACGCAAAAAAATGATAAACCATCACCGATTTGTTGTTGCCATTACTTTTCACGCAAAAAAATGATAAACCATCAACAATTTGTTGTAGCCATTACTTTTCACGCAAAAAAAATGATAAACCATCACCGATTTGTTGTTGCCATTACTTTTCACGCAAAAAAATGATAAACCATCAACAATTTGTTGTAGCCATTACTTTTCACGCAAAAAAAAATGATAAACCATCACCTAATTTGTTACAAAAGCTGGTTTCAGTGAGACCTAACCAAGTTTGGCATACATGATGGCATACCTATAACAACAAGGAATATCTAAAAGGGAAAGTTTCAGAAAATTTGAAATTTAGGGTGAAATGATGCCATACATGATGCTGTTTTTCGAGGTTTTGACCTGAAAATCAATTGGGTATTATAAAGGGAAATAAAAAGTTCGAAAAATGTAAAAACGAAACAATCTATCTATCTATGTATAGAAGATCAGCTGTATGAAATTTGAGGTTATTTAGAGAAGGTAGAAAAAATCACCTTGTTAGAAAAGCTGGTTTCAGCGAGACGAAACGGCATGCGCTTAAGCAAAGTGATTTTTTCGAACATCTCCAAATGACCACAAATTTTCCATACATGATGCCATACGTGTAACAACAAGGAACCCTATCTAAAAAGTGTCAAAAAAGTTTGCCCAACCGTATAGCTCTATCAAAAAGAACCTCACCATGGCGCTAGTATAATTTTGGGATAGTTACAAACTTTCGTTACCTAACCTTCAACATGAAACTTGTTTCAAATTCATTTTGGCCTACGAGAAACAAATCCCAACTTGATTCGAGCACCACAGCCTCCAAACGATGCCGATGCCGATATCGGCATGGTCAGAACGGCTATGCTCGCCGCCACTGCTAGGTCAACGTCGGGATGCACCCTCAATCCCGTCCCCTCATTCGATCACTGACACACCAGAGATACCGCCGAGGCCAATGCCGAACGTACATGCTGATGCCAATGCCGAACATGCATGCACGCCGCTGTGGGCACGGCCACGCCGACCCGCTATGCTGGACGCCACAGACCGCCGCGAGGTCTTTCCCTTCGCCACCACACTCTCCTAGCACCCACCTATACACGCCAGAAAGGAGAGACACTAGTTTTCTCTACATTGCTCGTGTTCGTGTCCGACACGGTCAGTCAAAGTTTTGACGTAGTCTTCGATGTCGTCGACCATTTCTTCTCTTCTTTGCATGGTTAAACGCGTCTAGTTCATATCTATCTAATGCGTCTGGTCTCGCCTCATGCAGTTCATTGTGGACGTCGATCTCATCTCGGCACCCCGCATGCCACCTCCTCCGTGCCATCGCTGTAGAGCTCCATTTAAAAATCTAATCCTACCCGTGTATTGCCCCTTGTATCAGCGTCATGGCCCCACTTGTCATTCGATATACCGAAGCCCCACTCGTTCGCGTTTTGGTCAGGGATACAGCGATGCTTACGGTCAAACAAAGATGGATGGTCTGACGTGTCTTTGCGGGCTCTACGTGGCCCCACTAGTCAGAAGATAACGGTCAACCGTCGGGCAACCGGCCGTTACATCACGTGTGATGGTTTCAGACAAAAGTTTGGGTAAAACTGAGGAAAAACTAAGGAGCTGGGGAAAACTGAGTACAACTAAGGACTATATATTTTTGGTGTTTATATATAATAGAGAATTACCAGCTTATTGTCGAACCCGTTAGATTTTGGGCAATAATTGTTACGTGGCTGCTTCTTAATTAAAGTTTATCATGTCATGTAGATGGATTTGTGAAAGATGCAGCGGGTCGTTCTTCAGATCGTCTACATGGGATTCCCATCTACATGTATGTTCACGGTTTCATGGAGTACTTCAGCTCATAGCAGCCACATACGATCCTGCAAGATTTGCATTTTTTTTGACCTTGCAAGATTTGCATTCAATGTATCGCCAAGACGCGTCCGTGAGAACTCTAGAAACATCTTCGTCTGACTCGTTTTGGCGCGCGCAGTTCCCGAGCGAATCCAATGAATTTTGACCGTTCTCTTAAAAAAAAGGAACTTTGACCGTTGGATCAAGCGTTGGAGAACTGTTGTGCCAACGGCCAATAATTATGATCGTCGTAACCGATTTTCAACGTGATGATGAATTGATGTGACATTTGGCCGTACTAGTACGGTCTCATATTTTTGTATTACTTGGACTGTAGCCAAATTCGAAATCTCATTCCAGCGGCAAAACTTCCCGCCCGAAAAATACAAATATTTCACACGCTTCTAACTTCCCATTCTACCCTCGTAAAGATGACAACAATGTCCATGTATAAGTCGGTTGGTGGGGGGTCTACCCGTCATTTTTTTTCGATCACCACCTCCCTAGCTCCGGAAACTCCCCGAAAAAAAATTCATTTCCCTCACTCTCTCCTCTGAGACCACCCACCGGAACTTCCCAAGTCCCTCTCTCTCCCACCTCCACGACCACCGCACCGGAACATCCCCGCCGGACTTCCCTGGCCTACCCGAGGCCTCGCGATCCTCGTCATCCGGCTGCCTGCCGGAGCCGCTTCATCGACGCCGTCATCAACCGGACCGGATCATCCCCGCCGAACCTCGAAACCATATGCTCATCCAGCAGTCTACCGCAGTCGCTTCAGCTGCGGCATCGTCCACCCCACCGGAGCCGCTTCGCCGGATCCGTCGTCCACCGCATCGGATCTTGCTCACCGACACCGCTGTGCATGAACCGGATCTGCTTCACCGGCGCCGTGTATGATCTAAACTCTTCTACTGTCGCTTTTCTATTGCTTGCCTGCAAGTTCTTGTTTAATCTTGGGGGAACCTGTTTGTGCTAACGACGCGCCGTTACGTTTTTGCAGACGAGATGAGTAACCATGAAGTGTAATGGCCGTCTCTCCAACCCCAAGTAGCACATGTAGCGTACTTCATCACCGGATCTATCAACCCCAGGAAGATCTGCTGTGACTCCCACAGAGTGCTTCTCCTAATGTAAGTCCCTTGTTTTAGCGCCATGTTCTGGGTTCAGATGCTTGTTTGTCTGAAGCTCTTTTAGTTCATTCCTAGCTATGACCGTAACACCTTGCTATTTTCTACTTCATTGCTAACTTTAAGCGATTGAACATTTTGGTTTGCATTCCCTGCTCTGTAGATGTAGCCATCATAACTTCTATCTTGCTCAGTCGTTGTTACAAAAATTATACTGTAGGTATTATAGTAACATCCTGCTATTATTTAGTTCATGGCCAATTTTAAGTAATTGCACATGTTGGTTCGCATTCCCTGCTCTATAGCTTTTGGCATCGTAACTTCTATATTTGGTTTACATTCCCTGCTCTGTAGATCTAGCCATCATAACTTTATCTTGCTCAGTCGTTGTTACAAAAATTATGGCCTGCTACTATGTTGTTTGTGCCAATTTTTTACTCCATGAACATGTTGGCTTGCATTCCCTGTACTACAGGTGATGCCATTGTTTTGTATCTAGTTCATTGTAAGCTAACAAAGTAAGGACTTAGTTTGGCATGCTATCACTCTGCTATCTAGCCTGTAGTACAAATAAACTTGTCATACTACTAGATAATAATTTTGTGTGCCATCTTGTTCTTCAAAAGCTGCATTATTGACTTGTTTATCTGACTTGGCATGACGCTCACATATGGAAAGCTGAACATATTGGTTTGCATTCCCTCTTATACAAGTTCACAGGTGATCCCACTATATTCTGTATCTGGTCCATCCTAAGCTCCAGCATTAACTATCCTCCATGTGTTGCTCATTACAAGTTTATATCCCGAAACATCTTGATTTGCATCCCCTTCACTATAAGTTCAGGAGTATTATTTAGTTCACGGCCAAAATGAAGTAATTGCACTTGGCACATGTTGGTTCACATTCCCTCCTCTTTAGCTTCTGCCATCGTAACTTCTATTTTTGGTTTACATTCCCTGCTCTGTAGATGTAGCCATCATAACTTCATCTTGCTCAGTCGTTGTTACAAAATTTATAGCCTGCTACTATTTGCCAAACAATATTGGAGTGTCTTTGCCTTTCCATTGTTGCTGTCTTAACTTGTAATGTCTTTGTTTCAGATATAGGTGCTGCATGGACAACTTAAAAGATTGCCGGATCGCTTCATTGTATTGCTAGGTTTAATTACCATTCAATTTCTCTGGGTTCTGTAATATTTTTTTCAATGCCTTGCAGCTGATGTAATATTTAGTTAGTTTTTATAGTTCTTTCGCGCATTTTTTCTTTGGTGCTTGTGGTAAGTGAGGCTATCCGACAGAAATCAATGCTGCGTAAATATTCTCAGTATCTAAATCACGAATTCCCATCCCTTAAACGGCCCAATTAAGCGAAATCACATATGTGCCTGCCCGCAAAATCCTAAAGCGCATATTATGCCGGCATATAAACAGCAACTAAAGGCTGGCCCACTTACTTCTTGGGCCAGCCCATTTGATTTACGGTGGACCCCACACACTAATTGGGCTGGCCCACTTGCTTTAAGGTGGACCCCACCAACTACTGGGCCGGCCCACTAATTAGTTGGGCCAGCCCATTTGCTTTTTTGGAGGACCCCACATAATAAATGGGCCGGCCCTTTAAGAGGAAAGTGGGACCCACCGTGTTTTTGGCCCAATATCTTGTTGGGCCGGCCCACTTGCTATATTGTGGACCCCACATACTAGATGGGCGGCCCTTTAACAGGAAAGTGGGGCCCACTGTGCTTATTGGGCCGCCCATATCTTGTTGGGCGGCCCACTTTTATGGTGGTCCCACATGGCAAATGGGGCCCTTTAAGTGGAAGGTGGGACCCACTGTGTTTTTGGCCCGGCCCACTATCTTGTTGGGCCGGCCCACTTTCTATATGGTGGACCCCACATACCAAATGGGCCGGCCCATTAACAGGAATGTGGGACCCACTTTGTGTTTTGGCCCGGCCCACTATCTTGGTGGGCCGCCCGGCTATATGGTGGGCCCCACATACTAAATGGGCGGCCTTTAACGGAAAGTGGGACCCACTGTGTTTTTGGCCCGGCCCACTATTTGTTGGGCCCACTTGCTATATGGTGGACCCCACAAACTAAATGGGCCGATCCTTTAACTGGAAAGTGGGACCCCCTGTGTTTTTGGCCGGCCCACTAGCTTGTTGGGCCGGCCCACTTGCTATACGGTGGACCCCCACACTAAATGGGCCGGCCTTTAGAGGAAAGTGGGACCCACTGTGTTTTTGGCCGGCCCACTTGCTTCTTGGGCCGGCCCAGTTGCTGTAAGGTGGACCCCACATGTTAAATGGGCCGGCCCATTTAAGTTTTGACCAGTCAACCTTAGAGGTTAGGCCCGGCCCACTTAACTAATGGACCAGCCCAGCTATATAGTTGACCGGTCAAACTATGTCATCTGGCCCGGCCCGCTTAAGACGTGGCAGGCCTCGTGTGGGCCTACCATCTACCACGGGGTTTCAGCCGGTTAACGCCGTTAACTGGCAGTTAACGGCGTCTGCCACGTGTCAGTTTGCATGACGTCAGCAGTCAACGGGCTCCCGAAAACACTTCCGCAACGGTCCGATTTTCCGTGGCGGAAGGGCGCCCAAGCGCGACGGACCGAAAAAATCGTCGTTGGACTTTGCCTGACGCAGTTTCGACAACGGAACCCATATCGTCGGGTTAGGCCCATAGGCGACGAAAAATGCCCCTTAGTTGACGATTTTGGGACGTTGTCTATCAGAACTTTTCTTGTAGTGTTAGTCTAAAAACAAATTGGCATGTAAATCCTAGTAGTCTACTAAACTAGGATCAATACCCTAGATTAGGGTTGCAAGCGGCGTCCGCGAATCGTCCCGCAAAGCAGAAAATTAGAGCAAATAGTGGTTGAGATTAGAGCAGATTTAAAGCACTCGCACTGAAACTAGCTAGCCCGCTACCCACCCCGCTTGACACCCTGCCCTAGATGTGAATCTACACCAAATATTCAAACAAGGATGAGCAACCGCCAATAAAATTTTATCCGCACATCATCATCTCTACCATACAAAAGGGTATGGTGATTTCACATACAGCCATTGTTGCCGCGGGACGAGGATGAGTGATGCGCCGCGGAGAAGGTGCCTCACGCCTCTGTCGCCGCCGCCGTCGAAGAGGAAGTCGAAGCCGCGCGATTGTGGTCCGTCGCCGATATGGAGGTGGAGCTACTAGGGAAGAGATGGAGGTGGAGGTGGAGAGGGAGTGATGGTTTGTACTAGTGGCGGCCGGTGAGATAGTTATAAATACAGCCTCTCTCTCTTTTTTGGCAAGGAATGCAGCTTCTCTTGGAAGGCAACGAGGCAACGCACTCCAGATTTCGTATATTACTATAATAATATGGACGGAGAAATTTGGACGCATCTGTGTTGTCTTGTCAAATGAATCACCAGGATTTGCTTTTAGTACTCCAGATTTGGGCGACCCAAGGAAGTAGAGATAGTAATGTACGCCATCTAGCTGCACGCTATCAAATCAAATAAATGGTCATGCCATTTACTTTTAAGATGGTGCAGCAGTTATTCTGACCAAAGAAACATGCACGTCTGCTGATTATTTCTGATGGGTATACATTTACCGTCCGCTAGCAAAGATTGTTTGGCACATTGTTCTTATGGCTTTCAACATCACACCCCTTAATAATATTATTAATCAATGTTTGGGCAATCAATTGAGTGTGTTAATAAAAAATTAAAACCCACAAATCCAACTGTACTATTTTTAGGGCCATATGAAGGACAAGGAATGATTTTAAATGCCATATGGAGTACCTCCAACCATGTGAAATATGGTTCTGTCATGCAGGTGATACCCATGGCTTCGCATTGGATCTGTATGTTGTCCTACATACAGTCAACTATGAAGTACCACGATTTGGTTTTTGGGTGCAACCGGCTAGAGAATGATGCACGGGTTTGTACAGCCAGTACAATTCACATTAAGATTTTCTGATAGGATGTTGATGTGTATATGTAAGAATCATACACTAGAATGTCTTCTATGTTTAGATGGTTGATCTACGTTTATACTTTCTGTGAACCATGAGGTTAAGACCTTTGTACTGTAATAAAGATTGCTAAATAACAGTATATATGTATGCCTCTAGGGACACTGAAACAGCCAAACAACCATGCATGTGTATAGACCGTATTTGATCAAATTAAAAGAAGCGCCTGGGTTCATGCAAATAGCATAAATTTATCACCTAAGTACATTAGCTATAAATAGTTAAATAGGAGTCAAGACCAACTGAGCTAGCTAGTAGTATGATCCTACTATTACATAAATATCCCTAACTCTGATTGTCTTTGTTCCAGTCCAGCGCGTTGGTGTAGCTTGGGATGAACCAAAACCCCGTATGCCAGTTGGCCCCTGGACCGCTGCTTGAGAAAGATATGCTTTGGTGGTCTTCGCCATTTAGACTGAAGCGGAAAATTTCTTGATGTGATGTGTCAAAGTGAGAGCCAATGGCCTGAGGCGTGGTGTAGATGCAGTTTCTTCTTGTCAAATATCCTGGGGGAAATGTTGCACCACCCACTGGCATGAAAATCGGATAGTTCAACCCAAGGAACATAGAATAGTCTCCAAGATTAGTAACCCTTTCCCACGGGTTGGCTGGAAGTAACCGACTAGTGTCATTCGAGAATACAATGCAGGTATACCCCGAATAGCTGTGAACAGCGCGACCGCAATGGACAGAAGGGGTACTATCATAATGAGTTGGAGCACCGTCAGCGTCAAAATCCATTACGCCACGTGCATAGACCAGGAGAAGTCTAGAACGATCTTGAGATCTTGCCAGCCACCACGTACGACTATTAGAGTCAAAATCATCATCGCCATCAAATCCAGCCGTCCACGGAATGAATGGAGCAGGGAGCACTATAGGACCTTGAAAAAGGAAAGAACACGTCACATGAAAATATATTTCATGATTTATCTACTAGTGATATTGATTTGATATTGGGATGCCAATACTAGTACTTTATAAAATCATGGTCGAACATAAGATGGTTTGAAATATATTTCGAACATCTTGGTAAAACTTCATATGGATTTAAAACATGTTCCCGAAAATATTGGTCCAAATTTTAGATGGTTTGAATATAGTACTCCTTATTCTCTAGAACCGGGGGAATATAAACAAATGAAAGTCTTTATCAATATTGCATGGCACCTTTATTGATTCTATTTCTACTCTACCTTAAATTTTCTAGGGAGTAATAATAAAGAAACTTAATTACTAGGGGGCCTTTTTCCTAAGGAACAACATGCACATTAGACCATACTAAAATTCCTATAGATGTTAAATTCTATATATGTCCATACCACAAGAGGGTTATGGTGTGCGCCTATGGAATTCCTTTAAGCCAAAAGATGCCAAGACAGTTCAACAAATAAGAGGTGAAATACTATATAAGTTACGTATATAAAAAAGATAGGGAGGAAATGTTACCAAATTGATTAGGATCCCATGCATAAACATTTCCAAGCTCAGTAACGGCGAACACAAGTCCGTTATGTATAATTGCATCGCAGTATATGGCGCCGTACTGAAACTGGTTTTCAAGAAATATCCATGTACGAGGATATTCGCCATGGAGGTAGGCAATTGCAAAGTCGAAGATTGCGACAAGGGAGAAATCTTGATACCCCCTAGCAGCTGTAGGAACTTGGCAAATAGCTATCTTCTGCAGTTGAATAGCAGAACGCTGATACTCGAATATAAGTGGATTGTGTGTGGTTTCCAACTTGTTCCTCAAAGATGGAAGCTTAATCTTGCGATGAGTGTAGACATTGAGGAGGTTCCACTTGCCTTCGGGGCCAACCATGGCGATCCAATCTCCATTGGCGCCTGCCCGCTCCTCATCCTTACCGTGTGGCATTAGGCCATCATAGGAGAACCTGTCCAGCGGCAGTAGTTTGCACTTGCTGTGCACCGGCAAATCCTCCTTGAACACCGCCCATGGTTTATCCGCCGGGTCACAACAGAGAACACACGGAAGGCCAAACGGCTGAGAAGCAGGCAGAGTGGCACTGTATTTGGCTGACTGAAGAATACTTTTGGAGGAACCGACTAGGGACGCGGCGGTGATGGCGTCGCACTGGCTGATGAGCACTTCAAGGGGGCCTTCCGTAAACACCTTGTGAAACAGCCCAGATCCACAGACCCTGCTCGATTTCGCCATCGCAATGAGGCAGGTGGTACAATGGGGTTGGTATTTTCTTGGGAGATCTACTGATTCGAACTTTGGGAGAGAGATGGCGATCAATGGCGGCAGGTGGGGGTTTGAGTTGGAGAACAGAGGCTCTCAAACTGGGCACTGCTGGATAGGATGCGAAAGCGCCATGGCGGAGACGCAGGCGCGTGCTATGGAAGATGGGCGGAGTGGGGATAGACGACGGAGGTGAACCGAGACGCTCATATACTGCCTACTGCAGTTTCGAGGAGAGTGTGAATGTGTTCAAAAAAAGAGGAGAGTGTGAATGTGTTCAAAAAAAGAGGAGAGTGTGAATGTGTTCAAAAAAAGAGGAGAGTGTGACTGTGACCCGACACCCGAGTAGGAGCCGAGCAGACGGACTATAGGAGTAGCCCCATCATTACAGAACATTAATCGTGCTTCCTACAATAAATAAGTGAAACATCCCAGGCTTGTGTTGTCTAATCAAATCGATGGCCATGTCAGTATTATGGTGAACAAATAAAACAAATACACACCAACCTTGTTCTTTTTGCAACGTACACCAACCTAGCAAGGCATCAACCTTCTCGCCATCAACTACGACTCCGTGGCTCCGTCCCACCAAAGTTGTCTCAACTTTGTAAAAAAAATACATCTATCCATCTAAATTTTAACAAAGGTGAGACACTTTTGGTGGGACCGAGGGAGTACAAAAAAACTTCACTACTCCATGCTAGTATCGGCCACTAATTCAAATTTCAACTGAAGGCGTGCTATTTTATGGTCCTGAAAATTGCCAAAAAAAATACAACCCAAAAATGCAACAGATCCATGTTAAGGGGGTACACCCTACGCAATATACATTAAGAAACTTTGAAACTTCAGCGACCTTGTAAGAATGCCCATGACAGTGCAGTTTTGCCAAATTAGGAAGAGACGAAATATGAATTCAACCAAAGAAATCTAAACGAATCCTTAGACAATAGCATAGTTAACACGTTCAGAAAAAAATGATGACTCCAAAAGAACAACATTAGCAAGAAATACTCCATTTTAGTTTGAATTTGCAGTCACATACATAACTAGTAGTACTGCCAAAATACTATAATACTCCGAGCTGCATTCTAGCACTCCAACTAGCTAGCTAATAGTTCTGGAGTAGTAGTACTACTATACAAGTCCAAAATACATCCGAACGAACCCTACTTCGAACTAAACTACTCCCTCCGATCTTCGAGTAACTACATTGCAGTATGACTAAACGAAGATTATTGTATAACCTTCTTGTTGATGCAAACGCAGATAGGCAACACACGCTGCCCTCCATTCTGCTTCGCGTAACGGGGCGGCACCGCCAGGAAAGAAGTGAGCTGCTGCAACATGATCGAGCTAGGCGTCGGGGAGCTCGTCGGCTCGATTACCGCCATCAAGGTGTCCGTCGAGAGGTCACTGGTCCCAGCCGTCGCCGGCGCCGGCGGACCAATCACCAACAGCTGCGCCTTGTACATCGGAAACAAGCACGCGGCCGACCTGATGCACACACAGGACACAATGGTGGTCGGGCCGAGCGCTCCAACGGTGATGGCGAACACGCTACCGTCTTCTTCCCCACTGCCGATGAACAGGTGTCCCCGCGGTTGTACCGGAACACGAACTATGCACCAGGCGGGTATGCCATACTGGAACGTAAACACTGGGATGGAGTGGGATGCTTGGAGGTGTACCAGGAGCTCCCGCGGCGGGCCGGTGAAGCTGCAGCCGGTATTGATGGCCTCTGTGCAGCCGCACGGACCATGCGGGCACGCGATATAGTGCTTGTAGGACTCCGTGGAGGCGACCAAGCTCTGGCAGCCGACGCACTTGACCATTGCCCCAGATCGATTCGACGGCGGCAATCTTGGCCCAGATCGATTCGACGGCGGCAACCACGCCGGCTGCTCGCACTTCTTGCACGGGTTCGGCGCAAGCTCGCCGACGCAGCGCCGACAGCCCATATGACCGCCCTTGCACTGCACGGAACAACGTACGTGGCATCAGTTGTCATTGACATTTCTCACAGGTGAACCTAAGAATGAAATCGGAAGGGAGCGACCTTGGATATGGGGGGTTTGAAGGGCAGCAGGCAGAGGGGGCACAAGAAGAGGGCCTCCTCCATCTTCAGAGAAGAGTGATCGGGAAAACGAGAACGGGATGGGTTCTTTTTTTTATACATGCCTTGGAGTGGAGTATGGATACTACTACTTATAGGAAGAACTTCCTTGCTAAGAATCGGCGTCGGCCGTACGCAAGCATAGATGCACCAGCGGCTCTGCAGTTTGTCAAAATAAAAGGACAGAGCTGCAGTGACTTGAAGTCTCCAAATCTCATTGTGACTTGGTGCCACCATCTACCAACCATTTGAGATCCAACGTTCCAAACTAATCTCTTATTTCGAACCTAAAAACAAAAATTATGAAAAAAATCCAGTAAAATGTAGATGCCTTGTTCTAAAATCTGTGAATATTTCATCCCACTCGGACGATTAGCTTGTGATTAAAGAGCTTTTTACGTATACGAGCACTAGTTTAAACTAAATACTCCCTCTGATTCATATTAATTGACTTCAATATGGATGTATCTAGAACTAAAATGTGTCTAGTACATCCATATTAGAGTCAATTAATATGAACCGGAGGGAGTATATATTTGCTCACAAACCTTTGATTCAAATCGAATGAAACTTCACCAAAATATAAATCGAAATATGCACGATTAACTGGAAGTTCTTGAAATATTTCTGAGCAATTATAATAATTATTTAGTTTAAATTCTAAGTCGATCGCATACATTGGATCTGAGATGGATGGTGGATGGTGGCACCAAGTCACTGTGAAACTTGGAAGTATCAAGTCAGTGAAGCTCTATCCCAAAATAAAAGCTTCGTGAAGGGGGCAGTTTGGTTCAAAAAAGAAGACAGTGCCAAGCAGTTGTCAAACAATACCCATATAGTCAAATGTACTCCCTCTGATTCAAATGAATTGACTCAACTTTGTCTAGATATATGGATGTATCAAGTCACTGAAGCTAAAATAAAAGCTTCATGAAGGGGGAAGTTTGGTTCGAAAAAAAATACAGTGCCAAGCAGCTGTCAAATAGTACCATAACGTCAAATGTACTCCCTCCGATTCAAACGAAATGACTCAACTTTGTATTTTGCATGTTAAAGGTTTTTCGTAAAACTTGGCCAATCTTAACATAGTTTGCCTTTCTAAAAAAAGATATAAGCCCTAAGGCTCCTTTGATTCATAGGATGGGAAAACCATAGAAATATGGAAAACATAGGATTGAGATTTAATGGCTAGTTGAATCATATAGGAAGATGAGTTGTGTTTGATTGTGCCAAAGGAAATTTTCCATGAGGTATGACCTAATGTTTTATTCTTATAGGATTTGCACTGCAAGATTCCTATAGGATATGTTCCTATGAATCAAACAACTAGTGTGGGGAAAATTCACATGTGATCTAAATCCTACATAATTCCTATACAAATCCTATATATGAATTTTAGTTGTTAGGTCACTTAAAATGACTTCACTTGAAGAGTTACATTTTTGTTTTTTTCTGAATTAGTAGTGATGCCTAACCATATATATACCTAAACCAAGAGAATCAGCATAAACTTATGTATATTAATAGTAAGCGCATATATGAATGTTTTTTATCTACAAACCCAGGGTCATATATATGTACATAGAAACATGCATATATACTAGTTTTTGTACCTTGGTGTGTTCCTCTTTTGGGCTATCTCTTTTTTGTTCACCGATTCACAACCAACGCCCTAGATTAATTTGGCACTTAAAAAATAACATTTTGTTTTTGGCGCACTAACACAAATAGTAGTAGCACGGTCAACACTGTAGAGAAGTACAAAATAAATGTGTGTGGGAAAAAATGACTTAAAGTGACCATTACATTGAGAAAAAGGGTAGAACCAAGCATTGCACAGGGAAAAAGCAGTGTAGTGCCCAGAAGAAAAAAACAAGTTGGGTTATACTCCCTCCATCCTGAAATAATGGGTGTAGAGTTAAAATTTGTCCATAAAAGAGTGTACTTCTCGTTTTGCAATGCACTTCAAAATTTGTCCACAAAAGAGTGGTAGTAAAAAATATTTCTTTCTCATCACGAGGGATATAGTTTCTTCACGACTAGTACGTACTACCTCCATCACAAAGCTTAAGTCTTTTTTTAAGAGTCAAAGCAAGTAAAGGTTGACGAAAATTTAGAACAATCTATCAACTAATATAATATTTTGTAGATACCATACCAAAAAAAATCGTTGTCTATGTATTGATATTAATTTTGTATTTTGCATGATAATGATTTTTGGTAAAATCTTAGTTTACCTTGACATAGTTTGAGCTTCTAAAAATAATATAAGCCTTACGCTTTGGGATGGAGGTAGTAGTATTTAGCATAATATGGTTTTCTTATTTACTACATGCATTTAGATCATTGGAGGTGGAAAAGTTGAAGAGGAAAGTGATGGTCGATGACAGTTTCCCAATGTAATAATAAAATCCTTAATATGCCTTGAAAACCCACACGTACGCTCTTTCTAGGACAGAGGCAGTATGAGGTAATGCACCCACGCGCTGTCATCTGCCGGTTCGTGCTATGTCTCCCAAATCTTGAAATATCGTCAGTTATCCATTTCACGTCCACACTTCTCCCTCTCTCCACGGACTAGGAAAAAACCCTCTCTTCACTTCCCCTTCCCATTCCACCGATGGAGAGCCCAACCGACGCCGTCAACGCAGCGAAAGCGAAAGCCGCGCGGCTGGCCTTAGCCGCAGAGGAGGCGTCCAGAGCCGCGACCGCAGCACGCATGGCCGCAACGGCGGCGATCATTGCCGCAGCGGATGCCAAAGACGAAGCGGAGGCCATTGCCGAAGGTCGGGCCATCGGTCGCTCATCGGCATCTGATGCTGTTGGTAGATGGGTCCACTCTCTTGGGAAGCATCCCCTAGATGACGAGGACGAGGTTGAACTCATCTTTGAACCGCCGCCGCCGACCTTCGACGAGAATATCGTCGACGAGGGGGAGGAAGTATGTTCCGATTCACCTCTCTCCCTTATTCAACATAGCCCTGTATCGATTTGCGCTATGGTCTCTCCCTCTTTTTTTGCGCTATAGCGTTTTGAATTAGCGTCAGAATCTTTTTAGATTCATATTCAGTATTAGTTGCAACTGCTACATATTTGCTTCACATCCGATTCACCTCTCTCCCTTATTTAACATAGCCCTGTATCGATTTGCTCTATGGTCTCTCCCTCTTTTTTTTGCGCTATAGGGTTTTGAATTAGCGTCAGAATCTTTTTAGATTCATATTCATTATTAGTTGCAACTGCTACATATTTGCTTCACCTGTTTATTTGGCATGTATCAGGTTGCTACTGATGAGGTTGACAGCGATGTCGAGTCGCGTCATAGGAAGGCCAGGGCCACTCTCAACAAGCTTAAGGCGGGGAAGTTCGACAAGTATTGGAGTGAACCCTGGACTGGTGCCAGGAACAGCTGCCCCTTCTGCACAAAGAGCATAAAGGTTGACTTTCGAAGCGTCCTGCAGCATGCCGAAGCCGGTGGGTCCGGCTGTCTCAAAGTTGGGGAAACTGTTAACCGATCCGGCTTCATAGCCAACCACATGGCCTATGGGCTATTCCTAAGGAAGAAATTGAACCAAGCTATCGAGACCGGTCGTGTGCCTCCTCCCAAGCCCAAGCCACCAAAGATTAAAGGTATGGGCAGCAAGAAGCAGAAGAAGCGGGACCGGGAGGAGGCGACAGGAAGAAGATGGTAAATATACTCCGTAACTGTTGTGCATGTTTGTCTCTCCTACTGCTTCAAAAGCAGCATCTTTTGTTGAACTCTGTTTATGTTTGCTGCTCAGCAGCGTTTGTGGTGAACCTATTAGCTTAATTAGGGGTTGTTGAACTATGTCTGTGTTGAACCTTGCTTAATTAGGTTGTGTTGAACTCTGTTTGTGTTGGCGTGGGAAGGGGGGCATGATGCTACCCTGAATTTGCGGGACCCCCAAAAAACTTGCAAATACGAGTGATGCATCCAAAAGGAACAAACTTCTTACATGGTAGACCCCAGTCTGAAAGCAAGAAATGCGATCGGGTCCTTAACAGCCACCGCCCGGATTGATCGGGTATTTTGCCTGCCTACCGCATGTGACTTGTGCTCACTGAAGTTTGGGACCTCACGCATGGGCACCACACGTAAGTGACAGACCTGTTGGTGTAAAAACTCGGGTGATTATTATACTGCATTAGTACAAAGTTTCCTATGGATTCAAGGGTTGGAAAGCCAAGTTAACTCATTTTCATGACTAAGAAGGAGCCAGGCTTACTTTTTCATTTTCATGTTTTAACTTGTTTAAATCTTGGTCAAACAAAGGATTTGACCAGGATTCAAGTGGGCATAAAAATTCAAAAAAGAAATCAAAAAAAAACCAAAGCACATAAGCTTCTTATGTCATATAGTAAGCATTACAGTTGATCAACGAAGTCTAGACATATTCAAACCAGAAAAATATTGTATATACCCCCTAACCCTAAACTCTGTCTTATGAAGTCAAGCATGAAGAAAAGTGGTTTTGGGTTTCAAACATTGGAAATTGAAAAAACTCCCAAAAGCTTCATTTTGGAGTGACTAAGAAGAATCCAGGCTTTCATTTTCATTTTCATGTTTTAAATTGGTTTAAATCTTGGTCAAACCTAGGATTTGACCAAGATTCAAATGGACATAACAAATTCAAAAAAATCAAAACCAAACACATAGTCTTTTGATGTCATATAGTAAGCATTCAAGTTGATAAACAAAGTCTAGACATATTTAAACAAGAAAAATCATGTATATACTTGGCCCCTAACCCTAAACTCTGTCTTATGAAGTCAAGCATTAAGAGGAGTGGTTTTGGGTTTCAAACATGGAAATTTAAAAAACCTCCCAAAAGCTTCATTTTGGAGTGACTAAGAAGAATCCAGGCTTACTTTTCATTTTCATGTTTTAAACTGGTTTAAATCTTGGTCAAACCTAGGATTTGACCAAGATTCAAATGGGCATAACAAATTCAAAAAAAAACTAAACACATAGTCTTTTGATGTCACATAATAAGCATTCAAGTTGATAAACAAGGTCTAGACATATTCAAACCAGAAAAATCATGTATCTACCCCCTACCCCTAAACTTTGTCTTATGAAGTAAAGCACGGAGAGATATCATTTTGGGTTTCGAACATGGAAAATTTAAAAAAACCTCCCAAAAGCTTCATTTTGGAGTGAATAAGAAGGATCCACACTTACTTTTCATTTTCATGTTTTAAACTTGTTTAAATATTGGTCAAACCTGCAAGGATTTGACCAAGATTCAAATGGGCATAAAAATTCAAAAAAAAAACGAAAACCACTTCTCTTCGTCCTTGACTTCATTAGACAGAGTTTAGGGTTGGGGTATATACATGATTTTTAATGTTTAAATATGTATAGACTCCGTTGATCAACATGAATGCTTACTATAACTTAAGAAGCTTAATTATGTGCTTTGGTTTTTCATTTTTTGAATTCTTTATTGAATTTTTATGCCTATTTGAATCTTGGTCAAATCCTAGGTTTGACCAAGAATTAAACAAGTCAGTAACATGAAAATGAAAAAGTAAGCCTGGATCCTTCTTATTCACTCAAAAAATGAAGCTTTTGGGAGGGTTTTTGAATTTTCCATGTTTGAAACCCAAAACCATTCCTCTTATATGCTTGACTTCATATATATCACAGAGTTTAGCCTTAGGGGGTATATACATGATTTTTCTAGTTTGAATATGTCTAAACCTTGTTTATCAACTTGAATGCTTACTATAAACCAAAAATTCATGTATCTACACCTAACCCTAAACTATGCATGAAGAGAAGTGGTTTTGGGTTTCAAACCTGGATATCTCAAAAACCCTCCCAAAAGCTTCATTTTGGAGTGAATAAGAAGGATCAAGGCTTAATTTTTCATTTTCATGTTTTAATCTTGTTTAAATCTTGGTCAAACCTAGGATTTGACCAAGATTCAAATGGGCATAATTTAAAAAAATGAAAAATCAAGGCACATAGTCTTCTTATGTCATATAGTAAGCATTCAATTAAGTTGATAAACAAGCTCTGGACATATTCAAACCAGAAAAATCATGATGAATCTACCCCCTATATATCCCTAAACCCTAACTTATGAAGTCAAGCATGAAGAGAAGTGGTTTTTGGTATAAATCATGGAAATTTCATATTCATGTTTATTAAACTTGTTTAAATCATGGTCAAACCTAGGATTTGACCAAGATTCAAATGGGCATAAATATTCAGAAAAAACAAAAAATGGAAAATCAAGGCACATAGTCTTCTTATGTCATATATATAGTAAGCATTCAATTAAGTTGATAACAAGGTCTAGACATATTCAAACGAGAAAAATCATGTATCAAGCTACCCCTAACCCCAAACTCTGTCTTATGAAGTCAAGCATGAAGAGAAGTACGTGGTTTTTTGGTTTCAAACATGGAAATTTCAAAAACCCTCTCAAGAGCTTTATTTTGGAGTGACTACGAAGGATACATGCTTAATTTTCATATTCATGTTTTAAACTTGTTTAAATCATGGTCAAACCTAGGATTTGACCAAGATTCAAATGGGCATAATTTAAAAAAAATGTAAAATCAAGGCATATAGTCTTCTTATGTCATATAGTAAGCATTCAATTAAGTTGATAAACAAGGTCTAGACATATCAAACCAGAAAAATCATGTATCTACCCCTATATATCCCCAAACTCTGTCTTATGAAGTCAAGCATGAAGAGAAGTGGTTTTTGGTTTCAAGCATGGAAATTTCAAAAACCTCCCCAAACTTCATTTTAGAGTGACTAAGAAGGATACAAGCTTGCCTTTTCATTTTCATGTTTTAAACTTGTTTAAATTATCTTGGTCAAATCTAGGATTTGACAAGATTCAAATGGGCAAACATATGATAAGTGATGCAAATATCATTTCTAAGTGCGGGCAAACCAGAGATATGTGGTTTTTGGTTTCAAACATATTCAAACGAGAGAAATCATGTATCTACCCCCTAACACTAAACTCTGTCTCATGAAGTCAAGCGCATGCATGAAGATATGTGGTTTTTGGTTTCAAACATGGAAATTTCAAAAACCCTCCCAAGAGCTTCATTTCGAAGTGATTAATTAAGAAGCATACATGCATGCTTACTTTTTCATATTCATGTTTTAAACTTATTCAAATCTTGGTGAAACCTAGGATTTGACCAAGATTCAAATGGGTATAAAAATTTAAAAAATACAAAAAAGGTCTTCTTATGTTATATAGTAGGCATTCAATTAAGTTGATAAACAAGTTCTAGACATATTCAAACAAGAAAAATCATGCATGTATCTACCCATAACCCTAAACTTTGTTTCATGAAGTCAAGCATGAAGATATGTGGTTTTTGGTTTCGAACATGGAAATTCAAAAACCCTCCCAAGAGCTTCATTTTGAAGTGACTAAGAAGCATACATGCTTACTTTTTCATATTCATGTTTTTAACTTATTCAAATCTTGGTGGAACCAAGGATTTGACAAAGATTCGAATGGGTATAAAAATTCAAAAAAAACAAGGTCTTCTCTTATGTTATATAGTAAGCATTCAATTAATTTGATAAACAAGGTCTAAACATATTCAAACCAGGAAAATCATGTATCTACCACCTAACCCTAAACTCTGTCTTATGAAGTCAAGCATGCATGAAGAGAAGTGGTTTTTGGTTTCAAGCATGGAAATTTCCATGTTTGAAACCCAAAACCACTTCTCTTCATATGCTTGACTTCATATGACAGAGTTTAGCGTTAGGGGGTAGATACATGATTTTTTGGTTTGAATATGTCCAAACCTTGTTTATCAACTTGAATGTGTAATATATATATGACATAAGAAGACTGCATGCTTTGGTTTTTCATTTTTTGATTTTTTTGAAATTTTAAGCCCATCTGATTCTTTGTCAAATAATAGGTTTGACCAAGATTTAAACATGTTTAAAACATGAAAATGAAAAAGGTAAGCCTCCATCCTTCTTAGTCACTCCAAAATGAAGCTTTTTGGAGGGTTTTTGAAAATTCCATGTTTGAAACCCAAAACGACTTCTCTTCGTGCTTGACTTGATAAGACAGAGTTTTGGGTTAGGGGTAGATACATGATTTTTCCGGTTTGAATATGTCTAGACCTTGTTTATCAACTTAAATGCTAACTATATGACATCAGAATGGGCATAAAAATTTAAAAAATTTAAAAATGTAAAACCAAAATTTAATTGGGAGGAAAGGGTACATGAATTACAATTAAAAAACAAGGTAACTTAAATACTTGGATGCCCCAAGATGTGTGGAAGCCCAAAACAATGGCAAAACATATCATGTGCGCATGCTGCATCCAATTCAAGTAGAACACATAGTAGGCACCGATAGTTTGACCTAAATTTGAAATCAAAGAGAAGGTGGTTAGAAAAAATCAAAATTGGCAAAGCAAAGCATGAAATCAAAAAATTGTGATGCACTCTAGCTATGAAAATTATCAAACAATGCAAACCAAAATGATTTTTTAGAGGAATACTAGTTCAACTTATTTAATTTTTTATTTGTAGGCCAAAATCAAACCCCGTAGTTGGATTTTTTTTTCAACTTGATCTGTAGTACTGGGGAAAACCCTAGTTTATAACCTATTTAATAATAGATTCGTAGTCGATTCTTTTACTTTTTTATTATTACTATGCAGCACATGTGTGTTTGCCCGTCGAGTGAAACTCGGAGGAAGAGGAATCACTCGGAAGGAGAAGAAGGGAGAGCAGTCACGGGGCCCCTCTTATTGATGGTGTATATTCTTTTTCTGGTGATGTTGACTGTTGTGCAGGGTTTGTCAGTGCGCAGGAGGTGCGAGCGAGCGAGCGAGCGAGTCGAGCGAGGCCGAGAATGAGAGAGATTTGTTTTTTTTGTGAGAGGGACAACCGAAGGATCCAGAAGGACCCACAGACTTCCAATACGCATCCTGATGCGTCTTCTCTTGACAAAGAAGATGGCTGGGAGTTGGCGTACCTATTGCACGTGACTTGTGCTCACTCAAGTGTGGGACCACACGCGTGGGCACCACACGTAAGTGACAGACCTGTTGGTGTAAAAACTCGGTTGATTATTATAGTGCATTAGAACAAAGTTTCCTATGGATTCAAGGGTAGGAAATCCAAGTTAACTCATTTACATGACATTATTTTTTCCATGAAGCAAAGTTAACACTATCAATTGGTACATTTTGGAGTGACTAAGAAGGATCAATGCTTACTTATTCGTTTAATTTCACGTGTTAAACTTGTCTAAATCTTGTTCAAACCTAGGATTTGACCAAGATTCAAATGGGCAGAAAAATAATTAAAAAACAGAAAAATGAAAAACCAAATCACATAGTAAGCATTCAAGTTGATAAACAAGGTCTAGACATATTCAAACCAGACAAATCATGTATCTATACCCCTAACCCCTAAACTCTGTCTTATGAAGTCAAGCATGTGAAGAGAAGTGGTTTTGGGTTTGGGGGTATATATACATGATTTTTATTGTTTAAATATATATAGACTTTGTTGATCAACATGAATGCTTAATTACTATATGACATAAGAAGTTTATGTGCTTTGGTGTTTCATTTTTTTGATTTCTTTTTTGAATTTTTATGCCCATTTGAATCTTGGTCAAATCCTAGGTTTGACAAAGATTTAAACAAGTTTGAAACATGAAAATGAAAAAGTAAGCTTGGATCCTTCTTAGTCACTCCAAAATGAAGCTTTTGGGTGGGTTTTTGAAATTTCCATGTTTGAAACCCAAAACCACTTCTTCTCTTCATGCTTGACTTCATAAGACAACGTTTAGGGTTAGGGGGTAGATACATGATTTTTCTGGTTTGAATATGTCTAGACTTCGTTGATCAACTTGAATGCTTAGTATATTACATAAGAAGACTATGTGGTTTGGTTTTTGATTTTCTTGATTTTGTTTGATTTTTTATGACCATTTGAATCTTGGTCAAATCCTAGGTTTGACCAAGATTTAAACAAGTTTAAAACATGAAAATGAAAAAGTAAGCATGGATCCTTCTTAGTCATGACAATGAGTTAACTTGGCTTTACTACCCTTGATGAATCCATAGGAAACTTTTTGTACTAATGCAGTATAATATTCTGGTTTGAATATGTCTAGACCTTGTTTATCAACTTAATTTGAAAGACATACAAGTTATAGCACACATAGTGCATACATTTTCACACATACTGCACTAGATGCTAACCCTATAGTTTGAGGCCATTTGGATGAGGTCGAAAAAATTCTTGGATTAGAATCGTGTTGTTCGAACCCCGTAGTTGGATTTTTTTGAACCCTTGATCTTTAGAACTGGGCAAAACCCAAGTTTAACCATGCAAGATTCAAATGGCCCTAAAAATTCAGAAAAAAATCAAAAGAATGAAAAACCAAAGCACATATATAGCATTCTTATGTCATATGTATAGTAAGCATGCATTCAAGTTGATAAACAAGGTCTAGACATATATATTCAAACCAGAAAAATCATGTATATATCTACCCCTAAAACTCTAATTAAACTATGTCTTATGAAGTCAATCATGTAGAGAAGTGGTTTTGGGTTTCAAATATGGAAATTTCAAGAACCTCCCAAAAGCTTCATTTTAGAGTGACTAAGAAGGATCCAGGCTTATCTTTTCATTTCATGTTTTAAACTTGTTTAAATCCTGGTCAAACCTAGGATTTGACCAAGATTTATGGGCATAAAATTCAAAAAAATCAGAAAAATAAAAAACCAAAGCACATAAGCATATTCAAGTTGATAAACAAGGTTTGGACATATTCAACCCATACAAATCATGTATCTACCCCTAACCCTAAACTCTGTCTTATGAAGTCAAGCATGAAGAGAAGTGGTTTCGGGTTTCAAACATGGAAATATCAAAAACCTCCCAAAAACTTCATTTTAGAGTGACTGAGAAGGTTACATGCTTCCCTTTTCATTTTCATGTTTTAAACTTGTTTAAATCTTGGTCAAACCTAGAATTTGACAAGATTCAAATGGGCATCAAAATTCAAAAAAATCAGAAAAAGAAAAACCAAAGCAATAGTTTTCTTATGTCATATAGTAAGCATTAAAGTTGATAAACAAGGTCTAGACATATTCAACCAGACAAATCATGTATCTATACCCCTAACCCCTAAACTCTGTCTTATGAAGTCAAGCATGTGAAGAGAAGTGGTTTTGGGTTTCAAACATGGAAATTTCAAAAACCTCCCAAAAGCTTCATTTTAGAGTGACTAAGAAGGATACATGCTTCCCTTTTCATTTTCATGTTTTAAACTTGTTTAAATTATCTTGGTCAAACCTAGGATTCGACATGATTCAAATGGGCATCAAAATTAAAAAAAAACAGAAAAAGGAAAAACCAAAGCAATAGTTTTCTTATATATGTCATATAGTAAGCATTAAAGTTGATAAACAAGGTCTAGATATATCCAAACCAGACAAATCATGTATCTACCCCCGGCCTGTCGATCTTATGAAGCTAGTCTACTAGCATGAAGGGAACTCGTTTTCGGTTTCAAACATAGAAATTACAAGAACATCCCAAAAGCTTCTCCATTTTAGAGTGACTACGAAGGATACTGACTTCCCTTTTCATTTTCATGTTTTAAACTTGTTTAAATCTTGGTCAAACCAAGGATTTGACCAAGATTCAAATGGGCCTAAAAATTTAGAAAAAATTCAAAAAGAGAATGAAAAACCAAAGCACATAGCATTCTTATGTCATATGTATAGTAAGCATTCAAGTTGATAAACAAGGTCTAGACATATTCAAACCAAAAAATCATGTATATATCTACCCCTAACCCTAAACTGATCTGTCGATCTTATGGAAGTCAATCATGAAGAGAAGTGGTTTTGGGTTTCAAACATGGAAATTTCAAGAACATCCCAAAAGCTTCATTTTAGAGTGACTAAGAAGGATCCATGCTTACTTACTCGTTTTCACGTGTTAAACTTGTCTAAATCTTGGTGAAACCTAGGATTTGACCAAGATATGATTCAAATGCGCAGAAAATTAAAAAAATCAGAAAAATTAAAAACCAAAGTACATAGTCTTCTTATGTCATATAGTAAGCATATTCAAGTTGATAAACAAGGTTTGGACATATTCAAACCATACAAATCATGTATCTATACCCCCTAACCCTAAACTTTTTCTTATGAAGTCAAGCATGAAGAGAAGTGGTTTTGGGTTTCAAAGATGGAAATTTCAAAAACCTCCAAAAACTTCATTTTAGAGTGACTGAGAAGTTAGCATTAAAGTTGATAAACAAGGTTTAGACATATTCAAACCAGACAAATCATGTATCTACCCCTAACCCTAAACTCGGTCTTATGAAGTCTAGCATGAAGAGAATCGTTTTGAGTTTCAAACGTTTAAGCCAAAAGCCCCATTTCAAATATTTCAAACTTATTCAAAGTTGGTTCAAATTTGAAAGACATACAAGTTATAGCACACATAGTGCATACATTTTCACACATACTGCACTAGATGCTAACCCTATAGTTTGAGGCCACTTGGATGAGGTCGAAAAAGTTCTTGGATTAGAATCGTGTTGTTCGAACCCCGTAGTTGGATTTTTTTGAACCTTGATCTGTAGTACAGGGCAAAACCCTAGTTTAACCTATTTAATTATAGATTCGTATATCGATTTTTCTACCTTTTTATTATTACTATGCTGCAGATGTGCGTTTGCCCGTCGAGTGAAACTCGGAGGAAGAGGGATCACTCGGAAGGAGAGAAAAAAGGCAGAGCATTATGGTGTCTCCCCTTTTTCGGGTGATGATGATGATGTTGACTGTTGTGCAGGGTTTGTCAGTGCGCAGGAGGTGCGAGCGAGCGAGCGAGCGAGTCGAGCGAGGCCGAGAATGAGATAGATTTGTTTTTTTGTGAGAGGGACAACCGAAGGATCCAGAAGGACCCACGGACTTCCAATACGCATCCTGATGCGTCTTCTCTTGACAAAGAAGATGGCTGGGAGTTGGCGTACCTATTGCACGTGACTTGTGCTCACTGAAGTGTGGGACCTCACGCGTGGGCACCACACGTAAGTGACAGACCTGTTGGTGTAAAAACTCGGTTGATTATAATAGTGCATTAGAACAAAGTTTCCTATGGATTCAAGGGTAGGAAATCCAAGTTAACTCATTTACATGACATTATTTTTTCCATGAAGCAAAGTTAACACTATCAATTGGTACATTTTGGAGTGACTAAGAAGGATCAATGCTTACTTATTCGTTTAATTTCACGTGTTAAACTTGTCTAAATCTTGTTCAAACCTAGGATTTGACCAAGATTCAAATGGGCAGAAAAATAATTAAAAAACAGAAAAATGAAAAACCAAATCACATAGTCTTCTTATGTCATATAGTAAGCATTCAAGTTGATAAACAAGGTCTAGACATATTCAAACCAGACAAATCATGTATCTATACCCCTAACCCCTAAACTTTGTCTTATGAAGTCAAGCATGTGAAGAGAAGTGGTTTTGGGTTTCAAACATGGAAATTTCAAAAACCTCCCAAAAGCTTCATTTTAGAGTGACTAAGAAGGATACATGCTTCCCTTTACATTTTCATGTTTTAAACTTGTTTAAATTATCTTGGTCAAACCTAGGATTTGACGAAGATACAAATGGGTGGGCACAAAATTCAAAAAAATCAGAAAAATGAAAAACCAAATCACATAGTCTTCTTATGTCATATCGTAAGCAATCAAGTTGATAAACAAGGTCTAGATATATCCAAACCAGACAAATCATGTATCTACCCCCTGTCGATCTTATGAAGTCTAGCATGAAGGGAAGTCGTTTTGGGTTTCAAACATTGAAATTTAAAGAACATCCCAAAAGCTTCATTTTAGAGTGACTAAGAAGGATACAGACTTCCCTTTTCATTTTCATGTTTTAAATTTGTTTAAATCTTGGTCAAACCAAGGATTTGACCAAGATTCAAATGGCCCTAAAAATTCAGAAAAAAATGAAAAGAATGAAAAACCAAAGCACATAACATTCTTATGTCATATGTATAGTAAGCATTCAAGTTGATATACAAGGTCTAGACATATATATTCAAACCTAGGATTTGACTAAGATTCAAATGGGCATAACAAATTCAAAAAACAAAAACCAAACACATAGTCTTCTGATGTCATATAGCAAGCATTCAAGTTGATAAACAAACTTGTTTAAATCATGGTCAAACCTAGGATTTGACCAAGATTCAAATGGGCATAATTTTAAAAAAATGTAAAATCAAGGCACATAGTCTTCTTATGTCATATAGTAAGCATTCAATTAAGTTGATAAACAAGGTCTAGACATATCAAACCAGAAAATTCATGTGTCTAGCTACCCCTAACCCTAAACTCTGCACGAAGAGAAGTGGTTTTGGGTTTCAAACATGGATATTTCAAAAACCCTCCCAAAAACCTTCATTTTGGAGTTAATAAGAAGGATCAAGGCTTACTTTTTCATTTTCATGTTTTAATCTTTTTTAAATCTTTGTCAAACCTAGGTTTTGACCAATATTCAAAAGGGCATAATTTTAAAAAAATGAAATATCAAGGCACATAGTCTTCTTATGTCATATAGTAAGCATTCAATTAAGTTGATAAACAAGCTCTAGACATATTCAAACCAGAAAAATCATGATGTATCTACCCCCTATATATCCCTAAACCCTAACTTATGAAGTCAAGCATGAAGAGAAGTGGTTTTTGGTTTAAATCATGGAAATTTCAAAAACCCTCCCAAGAGCTTCATTTTGGAGTGACTAATTAAGAAGCATACATGCTTACCTTTTCATATTCATGTTTTAAACTTGTTCAAATCTAGGTCAACAAACCTAGGATTTGACGAAGAATCAAATGGGTATAAAAAATTTAAAAACAAGCTCTAGATAAGCTCAAGTTGAAAAACAAGTTCTAGACATATTCCAACCAGAAAAATCATGTATGTACCCCCTATATATATATCCCTAAACCCTGACTTATGAAGTCAAGCATGAAGAGAAGTGGTTTTTGGTTTCAATCATGGAAATTTCAAAAACCCTCCCAAGAGCTTCATTTTGGAGTGGCTAAGAAGGATAGATACTTAATTTTTCATATTTATGTTTTAAACTAGTTTAAATCATGGTCAAACCTAGGATTTGACCAAGATTCAAATGGGCATAAAAATTCAAAATAAATGAAAATAAATGAAAAACCAAGGCACGTAGTCTTCTTATGTCATATAGTAAGCATTCAATTAAGTTGATAAACAAGGTCTAGACATATTCAAACCAGAAACATCATGTATCTAGCTACCCTAGCCCTAAACTCTGTCTTATGAAGTCAAGCATGCATGAAGAGAAGTCGTGGTTTTTGGTTTCAAACATGGAAATTTTAAAAACCCTACCAAGATCTACATTTTGGAGTGACTAAGAAGGATATATGCTTAATTTTTCCTATTCATGTTTTATTAAACTTGTTTAAATCATGGTCAAACCTAGGATTTGACCAAGATTCAAATGGGCATAAAAATTCAGAAAAAACAAAAAATGGAAAATCAAGGCACATAGTCTTCTTATGTCACATTAGTAAGCATTCAATTAAGTTGATAAACAAGGTCTAGATATATTCAAACCAGAGAAATCATGTATCTACCCCTAACCCTAAACTCTATCTCATGAAGTCAAGCATGAAGATATGTGGTTTTTGGTTTAAAACATGGAAATTTCAAAAACCCTCCCAAGAGCTTCATTTTGGAGTGACTAAGAAGGATATATGCTTAATTTTTCATATTCATGTTTTCAACTTGTTTAAATCATGGTCAAACTTAGGATTTGACCAAGATTCAAATGGGCATAAAATTAAAAAAACAATAAAATGAAAAACCAATGCACATAGTCTTCTTATGTCATATATATAGTAAGCATTCAATTAAGTTGATAACAAGGTCTAGACATATTCAAACGAGAAAAATCATGTATCAAGCTACCCCTAACCCCAAACTCTGTCTTATGAAGTCAAGCATGAAGAGAAGTACGTGGTTTTTTGGTTTCAAACATGGAAATTTCAAAAACCCTCTCAAGAGCTTCATTTTGGAGTGACTACGAAGGATACATGCTTAATTTTCATATTCATGTTTTAAACTTGTTTAAATCATGGTCAAACCTAGGATTTGACCAAGATTCAAATGGGCATAATTTAAAAAAATGTAAAATCAAGGCACATAGTCTTCTTATGTCATATAGTAAGCATTCAATTAAGTTGATAAACAAGGTCTAGACATATCAAACCAGAAAAATCATGTATCTACCCCTATATATCCCCAAACTCTGTCTTATGAAGTCAAGCATGAAGAGAAGTGGTTTTTGGTTTCAAGCATGGAAATTTCAAAAACCTCCCCAAACTTCATTTTAGAGTGACTAAGAAGGATACAAGCTTGCCTTTTCATTTTCATGTTTTAAACTTGTTTAAATTATCTTGGTCAAATCTAGGATTTGACAAGATTCAAATGGGCAAACATATGATAAGTGATGCAAATATCATTTCTAAGTGCGGGCAAACCAGAGATATGTGGTTTTTGGTTTCAAACATATTCAAACGAGAGAAATCATGTATCTACCCCCTAACACTAAACTCTGTCTCATGAAGTCAAGCGCATGCATGAAGATATGTGGTTTTTGGTTTCAAACATGGAAATTTCAAAAACCCTCCCAAGAGCTTCATTTCGAAGTGATTAATTAAGAAGCATACATGCATGCTTACTTTTTCATATTCATGTTTTAAACTTATTCAAATCTTGGTGAAACCTAGGATTTGACCAAGATTCAAATGGGTATAAAAATTTAAAAAATACAAAAAAGGTCTTCTTATGTTATATAGTAGGCATTCAATTAAGTTGATAAACAAGTTCTAGACATATTCAAACAAGAAAAATCATGCATGTATCTACCCATAACCCTAAACTTTGTTTCATGAAGTCAAGCATGAAGATATGTGGTTTTTGGTTTCGAACATGGAAATTCAAAAACCCTCCCAAGAGCTTCATTTTGAAGTGACTAAGAAGCATACATGCTTACTTTTTCATATTCATGTTTTTAACTTATTCAAATCTTGGTGGAACCAAGGATTTGACAAAGATTCGAATGGGTATAAAAATTCAAAAAAAACAAGGTCTTCTCTTATGTTATATAGTAAGCATTCAATTAATTTGATAAACAAGGTCTAAACATATTCAAACCAGGAAAATCATGTATCTACCACCTAACCCTAAACTCTGTCTTATGAAGTCAAGCATGCATGAAGAGAAGTGGTTTTTGGTTTCAAGCATGGAAATTTCCATGTTTGAAACCCAAAACCACTTCTCTTCATATGCTTGACTTCATATGACAGAGTTTAGCGTTAGGGGGTAGATACATGATTTTTTGGTTTGAATATGTCCAAACCTTGTTTATCAACTTGAATGTGTAATATATATATGACATAAGAAGACTGCATGCTTTGGTTTTTCATTTTTTGATTTTTTTGAAATTTTAAGCCCATCTGATTCTTTGTCAAATAATAGGTTTGACCAAGATTTAAACATGTTTAAAACATGAAAATGAAAAAGGTAAGCCTCCATCCTTCTTAGTCACTCCAAAATGAAGCTTTTTGGAGGGTTTTTGAAAATTCCATGTTTGAAACCCAAAACGACTTCTCTTCGTGCTTGACTTGATAAGACAGAGTTTTGGGTTAGGGGTAGATACATGATTTTTCCGGTTTGAATATGTCTAGACCTTGTTTATCAACTTAAATGCTAACTATATGACATCAGAATGGGCATAAAAATTTAAAAAATTAAAAATGTAAAACCAAAATTTAATTGGGAGGAAAGGGTACATGAATTACAATTAAAAAACAAGGTAACTTAAATACTTGGATGCCCCAAGATGTGTGGAAGCCCAAAACAATGGCAAAACATATCATGTGCGCATGCTGCATCCAATTCAAGTAGAACACATAGTAGGCATCGATAGTTTGACCTAAATTTGAAATCAAAGAGAAGGTGGTTAGAAAAAATCAAAATTGGCAAAGCAAAGCATGAAATCAAAAAATTGTGATGCACTCTAGCTATGAAAATTATCAAACAATGCAAACCAAAATGATTTTTTAGAGGAATACTAGTTCAACTTATTTAATTTTTTATTTGTAGGCCAAAATCAAACCCCGTAGTTGGATTTTTTTTTCAACTTGATCTGTAGTACTGGGGAAAACCCTAGTTTATAACCTATTTAATAATAGATTCGTAGTCGATTCTTTTACTTTTTTATTATTACTATGCAGCACATGTGTGTTTGCCCGTCGAGTGAAACTCGGAGGAAGAGGAATCACTCGGAAGGAGAAGAAGGGAGAGCAGTCACGGGGCCCCTCTTATTGATGGTGTATATTCTTTTTCTGGTGATGTTGACTGTTGTGCAGGGTTTGTCAGTGCGCAGGAGGTGCGAGCGAGCGAGCGAGCGAGTCGAGCGAGGCCGAGAATGAGAGAGATTTGTTTTTTTGTGAGAGGGACAACCGAAGGATCCAGAAGGACCCACAGACTTCCAATACGCATCCTGATGCGTCTTCTCTTGACAAAGAAGATGGCTGGGAGTTGGCGTACCTATTGCACGTGACTTGTGCTCACTCAAGTGTGGGACCACACGCGTGGGCACCACACGTAAGTGACAGACCTGTTGGTGTAAAAACTCGGTTGATTATTATAGTGCATTAGAACAAAGTTTCCTATGGATTCAAGGGTAGGAAATCCAAGTTAACTCATTTACATGACATTATTTTTTCCATGAAGCAAAGTTAACACTATCAATTGGTACATTTTGGAGTGACTAAGAAGGATCAATGCTTACTTATTCGTTTAATTTCACGTGTTAAACTTGTCTAAATCTTGTTCAAACCTAGGATTTGACCAAGATTCAAATGGGCAGAAAAATAATTAAAAAACAGAAAAATGAAAAACCAAATCACATAGTAAGCATTCAAGTTGATAAACAAGGTCTAGACATATTCAAACCAGACAAATCATGTATCTATACCCCTAACCCCTAAACTCTGTCTTATGAAGTCAAGCATGTGAAGAGAAGTGGTTTTGGGTTTGGGGGTATATATACATGATTTTTATTGTTTAAATATATATAGACTTTGTTGATCAACATGAATGCTTAATTACTATATGACATAAGAAGTTTATGTGCTTTGGTGTTTCATTTTTTTGATTTCTTTTTTGAATTTTTATGCCCATTTGAATCTTGGTCAAATCCTAGGTTTGACAAAGATTTAAACAAGTTTGAAACATGAAAATGAAAAAGTAAGCTTGGATCCTTCTTAGTCACTCCAAAATGAAGCTTTTGGGTGGGTTTTTGAAATTTCCATGTTTGAAACCCAAAACCACTTCTTCTCTTCATGCTTGACTTCATAAGACAACGTTTAGGGTTAGGGGGTAGATACATGATTTTTCTGGTTTGAATATGTCTAGACTTCGTTGATCAACTTGAATGCTTAGTATATTACATAAGAAGACTATGTGGTTTGGTTTTTGATTTTCTTGATTTTGTTTGATTTTTTATGACCATTTGAATCTTGGTCAAATCCTAGGTTTGACCAAGATTTAAACAAGTTTAAAACATGAAAATGAAAAAGTAAGCATGGATCCTTCTTAGTCATGACAATGAGTTAACTTGGCTTTACTACCCTTGATGAATCCATAGGAAACTTTTTGTACTAATGCAGTATAATATTCTGGTTTGAATATGTCTAGACCTTGTTTATCAACTTAATTTGAAAGACATACAAGTTATAGCACACATAGTGCATACATTTTCACACATACTGCACTAGATGCTAACCCTATAGTTTGAGGCCATTTGGATGAGGTCGAAAAAATTCTTGGATTAGAATCGTGTTGTTCGAACCCCGTAGTTGGATTTTTTTGAACCCTTGATCTTTAGAACTGGGCAAAACCCAAGTTTAACCATGCAAGATTCAAATGGCCCTAAAAATTCAGAAAAAAATCAAAAGAATGAAAAACCAAAGCACATATATAGCATTCTTATGTCATATGTATAGTAAGCATTCAAGTTGATAAACAAGGTCTAGACATATATATTCAAACCAGAAAAATCATGTATATATCTACCCCTAAAACTCTAATTAAACTATGTCTTATGAAGTCAATCATGTAGAGAAGTGGTTTTGGGTTTCAAATATGGAAATTTCAAGAACCTCCCAAAAGCTTCATTTTAGAGTGACTAAGAAGGATCCAGGCTTATCTTTTCATTTCATGTTTTAAACTTGTTTAAATCCTGGTCAAACCTAGGATTTGACCAAGATTTATGGGCATAAAATTCAAAAAAATCAGAAAAATAAAAAACCAAAGCACATAAGCATATTCAAGTTGATAAACAAGGTTTGGACATATTCAAACCATACAAATCATGTATCTACCCCTAACCCTAAACTCTGTCTTATGAAGTCAAGCATGAAGAGAAGTGGTTTCGGGTTTCAAACATGGAAATATCAAAAACCTCCCAAAAACTTCATTTTAGAGTGACTGAGAAGGTTACATGCTTCCCTTTTCATTTTCATGTTTTAAACTTGTTTAAATCTTGGTCAAACCTAGAATTTGACAAGATTCAAATGGGCATCAAAATTCAAAAAAATCAGAAAAAGAAAAACCAAAGCAATAGTTTTCTTATGTCATATAGTAAGCATTAAAGTTGATAAACAAGGTCTAGACATATTCAACCAGACAAATCATGTATCTATACCCCTAACCCCTAAACTCTGTCTTATGAAGTCAAGCATGTGAAGAGAAGTGGTTTTGGGTTTCAAACATGGAAATTTCAAAAACCTCCCAAAAGCTTCATTTTAGAGTGACTAAGAAGGATACATGCTTCCCTTTTCATTTTCATGTTTTAAACTTGTTTAAATTATCTTGGTCAAACCTAGGATTCGACATGATTCAAATGGGCATCAAAATTAAAAAAAAACAGAAAAAGGAAAAACCAAAGCAATAGTTTTCTTATATATGTCATATAGTAAGCATTAAAGTTGATAAACAAGGTCTAGATATATCCAAACCAGACAAATCATGTATCTACCCCCGGCCTGTCGATCTTATGAAGCTAGTCTACTAGCATGAAGGGAACTCGTTTTCGGTTTCAAACATAGAAATTACAAGAACATCCCAAAAGCTTCTCCATTTTAGAGTGACTACGAAGGATACTGACTTCCCTTTTCATTTTCATGTTTTAAACTTGTTTAAATCTTGGTCAAACCAAGGATTTGACCAAGATTCAAATGGGCCTAAAAATTTAGAAAAAATTCAAAAAGAGAATGAAAAACCAAAGCACATAGCATTCTTATGTCATATGTATAGTAAGCATTCAAGTTGATAAACAAGGTCTAGACATATTCAAACCAAAAAATCATGTATATATCTACCCCTAACCCTAAACTGATCTGTCGATCTTATGGAAGTCAATCATGAAGAGAAGTGGTTTTGGGTTTCAAACATGGAAATTTCAAGAACATCCCAAAAGCTTCATTTTAGAGTGACTAAGAAGGATCCATGCTTACTTACTCATTTTCACGTGTTAAACTTGTCTAAATCTTGGTGAAACCTAGGATTTGACCAAGATATGATTCAAATGCGCAGAAAATTAAAAAAATCAGAAAAATTAAAAACCAAAGTACATAGTCTTCTTATGTCATATAGTAAGCATATTCAAGTTGATAAACAAGGTTTGGACATATTCAAACCATACAAATCATGTATCTATACCCCCTAACCCTAAACTTTTTCTTATGAAGTCAAGCATGAAGAGAAGTGGTTTTGGGTTTCAAAGATGGAAATTTCAAAAACCTCCAAAAACTTCATTTTAGAGTGACTGAGAAGTTAGCATTAAAGTTGATAAACAAGGTTTAGACATATTCAAACCAGACAAATCATGTATCTACCCCTAACCCTAAACTCGGTCTTATGAAGTCTAGCATGAAGAGAATCGTTTTGAGTTTCAAACGTTTAAGCCAAAAGCCCCATTTCAAATATTTCAAACTTATTCAAAGTTGGTTCAAATTTGAAAGACATACAAGTTATAGCACACATAGTGCATACATTTTCACACATACTGCACTAGATGCTAACCCTATAGTTTGAGGCCACTTGGATGAGGTCGAAAAAGTTCTTGGATTAGAATCGTGTTGTTCGAACCCCGTAGTTGGATTTTTTGAACCTTGATCTGTAGTACTGGGCAAAACCCTAGTTTAACCTATTTAATTATAGATTCGTATATCGATTTTTCTACCTTTTTATTATTACTATGCTGCAGATGTGCGTTTGCCCGTCGAGTGAAACTCGGAGGAAGAGGGATCACTCGGAAGGAGAGAAAAAAGGCAGAGCATTATGGTGTCTCCCCTTTTTCGGGTGATGATGATGATGTTGACTGTTGTGCAGGGTTTGTCAGTGCGCAGGACGTGCGAGCGAGCGAGCGAGCGAGTCGAGCGAGGCCGAGAATGAGATAGATTTGTTTTTTTTTGTGAGAGGGACAACCGAAGGATCCAGAAGGACCCACGGACTTCCAATACGCATCCTGATGCGTCTTCTCTTGACAAAGAAGATGGCTGGGAGTTGGCGTACCTATTGCACGTGACTTGTGCTCACTGAAGTGTGGGACCTCACGCGTGGGCACCACACGTAAGTGACAGACCTGTTGGTGTAAAAACTCGGTTGATTATAATAGTGCATTAGAACAAAGTTTCCTATGGATTCAAGGGTAGGAAATCCAAGTTAACTCATTTACATGACATTATTTTTTCCATGAAGCAAAGTTAACACTATCAATTGGTACATTTTGGAGTGACTAAGAAGGATCAATGCTTACTTATTCGTTTAATTTCACGTGTTAAACTTGTCTAAATCTTGTTCAAACCTAGGATTTGACCAAGATTCAAATGGGCAGAAAAATAATTAAAAAACAGAAAAATGAAAAACCAAATCACATAGTCTTCTTATGTCATATAGTAAGCATTCAAGTTGATAAACAAGGTCTAGACATATTCAAACCAGACAAATCATGTATCTATACCCCTAACCCCTAAACTCTGTCTTATGAAGTCAAGCATGTGAAGAGAAGTGGTTTTGGGTTTCAAACATCGAAATTTCAAAAACCTCCCAAAAGCTTCATTTTAGAGTGACTAAGAAGGATACATGCTTCCCTTTACATTTTCATGTTTTAAACTTGTTTAAATTATCTTGGTCAAACCTAGGATTTGACGAAGATACAAATGGGTGGGCACAAAATTCAAAAAAATCAGAAAAATGAAAAACCAAATCACATAGTCTTCTTATGTCATATCGTAAGCAATCAAGTTGATAAACAAGGTCTAGATATATCCAAACCAGACAAATCATGTATCTACCCCCTGTCGATCTTATGAAGTCTAGCATGAAGGGAAGTCGTTTTGGGTTTCAAACATTGAAATTTAAAGAACATCCCAAAAGCTTCATTTTAGAGTGACTAAGAAGGATACAGACTTCCCTTTTCATTTTCATGTTTTAAATTTGTTTAAATCTTGGTCAAACCAAGGATTTGACCAAGATTCAAATGGCCCTAAAAATTCAGAAAAAATGAAAAGAATGAAAAACCAAAGCACATAACATTCTTATGTCATATGTATAGTAAGCATTCAAGTTGATATACAAGGTCTAGACATATATATTCAAACCTAGGATTTGACTAAGATTCAAATGGGCATAACAAATTCAAAAAACAAAAACCAAACACATAGTCTTCTGATGTCATATAGCAAGCATTCAAGTTGATAAACAAACTTGTTTAAATCATGGTCAAACCTAGGATTTGACCAAGATTCAAATGGGCATAATTTTAAAAAAATGTAAAATCAAGGCACATAGTCTTCTTATGTCATATAGTAAGCATTCAATTAAGTTGATAAACAAGGTCTAGACATATCAAACCAGAAAATTCATGTGTCTAGCTACCCCTAACCCTAAACTCTGCACGAAGAGAAGTGGTTTTGGGTTTCAAACATGGATATTTCAAAAACCCTCCCAAAAACCTTCATTTTGGAGTTAATAAGAAGGATCAAGGCTTACTTTTTCATTTTCATGTTTTAATCTTTTTTAAATCTTTGTCAAACCTAGGTTTTGACCAATATTCAAAAGGGCATAATTTTAAAAAAATGAAATATCAAGGCACATAGTCTTCTTATGTCATATAGTAAGCATTCAATTAAGTTGATAAACAAGCTCTAGACATATTCAAACCAGAAAAATCATGATGTATCTACCCCCTATATATCCCTAAACCCTAACTTATGAAGTCAAGCATGAAGAGAAGTGGTTTTTGGTTTAAATCATGGAAATTTCAAAAACCCTCCCAAGAGCTTCATTTTGGAGTGACTAATTAAGAAGCATACATGCTTACCTTTTCATATTCATGTTTTAAACTTGTTCAAATCTAGGTCAACAAACCTAGGATTTGACGAAGAATCAAATGGGTATAAAAAATTTAAAAACAAGCTCTAGATAAGCTCAAGTTGAAAAACAAGTTCTAGACATATTCCAACCAGAAAAATCATGTATGTACCCCCTATATATATATCCCTAAACCCTGACTTATGAAGTCAAGCATGAAGAGAAGTGGTTTTTGGTTTCAATCATGGAAATTTCAAAAACCCTCCCAAGAGCTTCATTTTGGAGTGGCTAAGAAGGATAGATACTTAATTTTTCATATTTATGTTTTAAACTAGTTTAAATCATGGTCAAACCTAGGATTTGACCAAGATTCAAATGGGCATAAAAATTCAAAATAAATGAAAATAAATGAAAAACCAAGGCACGTAGTCTTCTTATGTCATATAGTAAGCATTCAATTAAGTTGATAAACAAGGTCTAGACATATTCAAACCAGAAACATCATGTATCTAGCTACCCTAGCCCTAAACTCTGTCTTATGAAGTCAAGCATGCATGAAGAGAAGTCGTGGTTTTTGGTTTCAAACATGGAAATTTTAAAAACCCTACCAAGATCTACATTTTGGAGTGACTAAGAAGGATATATGCTTAATTTTTCCTATTCATGTTTTATTAAACTTGTTTAAATCATGGTCAAACCTAGGATTTGACCAAGATTCAAATGGGCATAAAAATTCAGAAAAAACAAAAAATGGAAAATCAAGGCACATAGTCTTCTTATGTCACATTAGTAAGCATTCAATTAAGTTGATAAACAAGGTCTAGATATATTCAAACCAGAGAAATCATGTATCTACCCCTAACCCTAAACTCTATCTCATGAAGTCAAGCATGAAGATATGTGGTTTTTGGTTTAAAACATGGAAATTTCAAAAACCCTCCCAAGAGCTTCATTTTGGAGTGACTAAGAAGGATATATGCTTAATTTTTCATATTCATGTTTTCAACTTGTTTAAATCATGGTCAAACTTAGGATTTGACCAAGATTCAAATGGGCATAAAATTAAAAAAACAATAAAATGAAAAACCAATGCACATAGTCTTCTTATGTCATATATATAGTAAGCATTCAATTAAGTTGATAACAAGGTCTAGACATATTCAAACGAGAAAAATCATGTATCAAGCTACCCCTAACCCCAAACTCTGTCTTATGAAGTCAAGCATGAAGAGAAGTACGTGGTTTTTTGGTTTCAAACATGGAAATTTCAAAAACCCTCTCAAGAGCTTCATTTTGGAGTGACTACGAAGGATACATGCTTAATTTTCATATTCATGTTTTAAACTTGTTTAAATCATGGTCAAACCTAGGATTTGACCAAGATTCAAATGGGCATAATTTAAAAAAATGTAAAATCAAGGCACATAGTCTTCTTATGTCATATAGTAAGCATTCAATTAAGTTGATAAACAAGGTCTAGACATATCAAACCAGAAAAATCATGTATCTACCCCTATATATCCCCAAACTCTGTCTTTATGAAGTCAAGCATGAAGAGAAGTGGTTTTTTGGTTTCAAGCATGGAAATTTCAAAAACCTCCCCAAACTTCATTTTAGAGTGACTAAGAAGGATACAAGCTTGCCTTTTCATTTTCATGTTTTAAACTTGTTTAAATTATCTTGGTCAAATCTAGGATTTGACAAGATTCAAATGGGCAAACATATGATAAGTGATGCAAATATCATTTCTAAGTGCGGGCAAACCAGAGATATGTGGTTTTTGGTTTCAAACATATTCAAACGAGAGAAATCATGTATCTACCCCCTAACACTAAACTCTGTCTCATGAAGTCAAGCGCATGCATGAAGATATGTGGTTTTTGGTTTCAAACATGGAAATTTCAAAAACCCTCCCAAGAGCTTCATTTCGAAGTGATTAATTAAGAAGCATACATGCATGCTTACTTTTTCATATTCATGTTTTAAACTTATTCAAATCTTGGTGAAACCTAGGATTTGACCAAGATTCAAATGGGTATAAAAATTTAAAAAATACAAAAAAGGTCTTCTTATGTTATATAGTAGGCATTCAATTAAGTTGATAAACAAGTTCTAGACATATTCAAACAAGAAAAATCATGCATGTATCTACCCATAACCCTAAACTTTGTTTCATGAAGTCAAGCATGAAGATATGTGGTTTTTGGTTTCGAACATGGAAATTCAAAAACCCTCCCAAGAGCTTCATTTTGAAGTGACTAAGAAGCATACATGCTTACTTTTTCATATTCATGTTTTTAACTTATTCAAATCTTGGTGGAACCAAGGATTTGACAAAGATTCGAATGGGTATAAAAATTCAAAAAAAACAAGGTCTTCTCTTATGTTATATAGTAAGCATTCAATTAATTTGATAAACAAGGTCTAAACATATTCAAACCAGGAAAATCATGTATCTACCACCTAACCCTAAACTCTGTCTTATGAAGTCAAGCATGCATGAAGAGAAGTGGTTTTTGGTTTCAAGCATGGAAATTTCCATGTTTGAAACCCAAAACCACTTCTCTTCATATGCTTGACTTCATATGACAGAGTTTAGCGTTAGGGGGTAGATACATGATTTTTTGGTTTGAATATGTCCAAACCTTGTTTATCAACTTGAATGTGTAATATATATATGACATAAGAAGACTGCATGCTTTGGTTTTTCATTTTTTGATTTTTTTGAAATTTTAAGCCCATCTGATTCTTTGTCAAATAATAGGTTTGACCAAGATTTAAACATGTTTAAAACATGAAAATGAAAAAGGTAAGCCTCCATCCTTCTTAGTCACTCCAAAATGAAGCTTTTTGGAGGGTTTTTGAAAATTCCATGTTTGAAACCCAAAACGACTTCTCTTCGTGCTTGACTTGATAAGACAGAGTTTTGGGTTAGGGGTAGATACATGATTTTTCCGGTTTGAATATGTCTAGACCTTGTTTATCAACTTAAATGCTAACTATATGACATCAGAATGGGCATAAAAATTTAAAAAATTTAAAAATGTAAAACCAAAATTTAATTGGGAGGAAAGGGTACATGAATTACAATTAAAAAACAAGGTAACTTAAATACTTGGATGCCCCAAGATGTGTGGAAGCCCAAAACAATGGCAAAACATATCATGTGCGCATGCTGCATCCAATTCAAGTAGAACACATAGTAGGCATCGATAGTTTGACCTAAATTTGAAATCAAAGAGAAGGTGGTTAGAAAAAATCAAAATTGGCAAAGCAAAGCATGAAATCAAAAAATTGTGATGCACTCTAGCTATGAAAATTATCAAACAATGCAAACCAAAATGATTTTTTAGAGGAATACTAGTTCAACTTATTTAATTTTTTATTTGTAGGCCAAAATCAAACCCCGTAGTTGGATTTTTTTTTCAACTTGATCTGTAGTACTGGGGAAAACCCTAGTTTATAACCTATTTAATAATAGATTCGTAGTCGATTCTTTTACTTTTTTATTATTACTATGCAGCACATGTGTGTTTGCCCGTCGAGTGAAACTCGGAGGAAGAGGAATCACTCGGAAGGAGAAGAAGGGAGAGCAGTCACGGGGCCCCTCTTATTGATGGTGTATATTCTTTTTCTGGTGATGTTGACTGTTGTGCAGGGTTTGTCAGTGCGCAGGAGGTGCGAGCGAGCGAGCGAGCGAGCGAGTCGAGCGAGGCCGAGAATGAGAGAGATTTGTTTTTTTGTGAGAGGGACAACCGAAGGATCCAGAAGGACCCACAGACTTCCAATACGCATCCTGATGCGTCTTCTCTTGACAAAGAAGATGGCTGGGAGTTGGCGTACCTATTGCACGTGACTTGTGCTCACTCAAGTGTGGGACCACACGCGTGGGCACCACACGTAAGTGACAGACCTGTTGGTGTAAAAACTCGGTTGATTATTATAGTGCATTAGAACAAAGTTTCCTATGGATTCAAGGGTAGGAAATCCAAGTTAACTCATTTACATGACATTATTTTTTCCATGAAGCAAAGTTAACACTATCAATTGGTACATTTTGGAGTGACTAAGAAGGATCAATGCTTACTTATTCGTTTAATTTCACGTGTTAAACTTGTCTAAATCTTGTTCAAACCTAGGATTTGACCAAGATTCAAATGGGCAGAAAAATAATTAAAAAACAGAAAAATGAAAAACCAAATCACATAGTAAGCATTCAAGTTGATAAACAAGGTCTAGACATATTCAAACCAGACAAATCATGTATCTATACCCCTAACCCCTAAACTCTGTCTTATGAAGTCAAGCATGTGAAGAGAAGTGGTTTTGGGTTTGGGGGTATATATACATGATTTTTATTGTTTAAATATATATAGACTTTGTTGATCAACATGAATGCTTAATTACTATATGACATAAGAAGTTTATGTGCTTTGGTGTTTCATTTTTTTGATTTCTTTTTTGAATTTTTATGCCCATTTGAATCTTGGTCAAATCCTAGGTTTGACAAAGATTTAAACAAGTTTGAAACATGAAAATGAAAAAGTAAGCTTGGATCCTTCTTAGTCACTCCAAAATGAAGCTTTTGGGTGGGTTTTTGAAATTTCCATGTTTGAAACCCAAAACCACTTCTTCTCTTCATGCTTGACTTCATAAGACAACGTTTAGGGTTAGGGGGTAGATACATGATTTTTCTGGTTTGAATATGTCTAGACTTCGTTGATCAACTTGAATGCTTAGTATATTACATAAGAAGACTATGTGGTTTGGTTTTTGATTTTCTTGATTTTGTTTGATTTTTTATGACCATTTGAATCTTGGTCAAATCCTAGGTTTGACCAAGATTTAAACAAGTTTAAAACATGAAAATGAAAAAGTAAGCATGGATCCTTCTTAGTCATGACAATGAGTTAACTTGGCTTTACTACCCTTGATGAATCCATAGGAAACTTTTTGTACTAATGCAGTATAATATTCTGGTTTGAATATGTCTAGACCTTGTTTATCAACTTAATTTGAAAGACATACAAGTTATAGCACACATAGTGCATACATTTTCACACATACTGCACTAGATGCTAACCCTATAGTTTGAGGCCATTTGGATGAGGTCGAAAAAATTCTTGGATTAGAATCGTGTTGTTCGAACCCCGTAGTTGGATTTTTTTGAACCCTTGATCTTTAGAACTGGGCAAAACCCAAGTTTAACCATGCAAGATTCAAATGGCCCTAAAAATTCAGAAAAAAATCAAAAGAATGAAAAACCAAAGCACATATATAGCATTCTTATGTCATATGTATAGTAAGCATTCAAGTTGATAAACAAGGTCTAGACATATATATTCAAACCAGAAAAATCATGTATATATCTACCCCTAAAACTCTAATTAAACTATGTCTTATGAAGTCAATCATGTAGAGAAGTGGTTTTGGGTTTCAAATATGGAAATTTCAAGAACCTCCCAAAAGCTTCATTTTAGAGTGACTAAGAAGGATCCAGGCTTATCTTTTCATTTCATGTTTTAAACTTGTTTAAATCCTGGTCAAACCTAGGATTTGACCAAGATTTATGGGCATAAAATTCAAAAAAATCAGAAAAATAAAAAACCAAAGCACATAAGCATATTCAAGTTGATAAACAAGGTTTGGACATATTCAAACCATACAAATCATGTATCTACCCCTAACCCTAAACTCTGTCTTATGAAGTCAAGCATGAAGAGAAGTGGTTTCGGGTTTCAAACATGGAAATATCAAAAACCTCCCAAAAACTTCATTTTAGAGTGACTGAGAAGGTTACATGCTTCCCTTTTCATTTTCATGTTTTAAACTTGTTTAAATCTTGGTCAAACCTAGAATTTGACAAGATTCAAATGGGCATCAAAATTCAAAAAAATCAGAAAAAGAAAAACCAAAGCAATAGTTTTCTTATGTCATATAGTAAGCATTAAAGTTGATAAACAAGGTCTAGACATATTCAACCAGACAAATCATGTATCTATACCCCTAACCCCTAAACTCTGTCTTATGAAGTCAAGCATGTGAAGAGAAGTGGTTTTGGGTTTCAAACATGGAAATTTCAAAAACCTCCCAAAAGCTTCATTTTAGAGTGACTAAGAAGGATACATGCTTCCCTTTTCATTTTCATGTTTTAAACTTGTTTAAATTATCTTGGTCAAACCTAGGATTCGACATGATTCAAATGGGCATCAAAATTAAAAAAAACAGAAAAAGGAAAAACCAAAGCAATAGTTTTCTTATATATGTCATATAGTAAGCATTAAAGTTGATAAACAAGGTCTAGATATATCCAAACCAGACAAATCATGTATCTACCCCCGGCCTGTCGATCTTATGAAGCTAGTCTACTAGCATGAAGGGAACTCGTTTTCGGTTTCAAACATAGAAATTACAAGAACATCCCAAAAGCTTCTCCATTTTAGAGTGACTACGAAGGATACTGACTTCCCTTTTCATTTTCATGTTTTAAACTTGTTTAAATCTTGGTCAAACCAAGGATTTGACCAAGATTCAAATGGGCCTAAAAATTTAGAAAAAATTCAAAAAGAGAATGAAAAACCAAAGCACATAGCATTCTTATGTCATATGTATAGTAAGCATTCAAGTTGATAAACAAGGTCTAGACATATTCAAACCAAAAAATCATGTATATATCTACCCCTAACCCTAAACTGATCTGTCGATCTTATGGAAGTCAATCATGAAGAGAAGTGGTTTTGGGTTTCAAACATGGAAATTTCAAGAACATCCCAAAAGCTTCATTTTAGAGTGACTAAGAAGGATCCATGCTTACTTACTCATTTTCACGTGTTAAACTTGTCTAAATCTTGGTGAAACCTAGGATTTGACCAAGATATGATTCAAATGCGCAGAAAATTAAAAAAATCAGAAAAATTAAAAACCAAAGTACATAGTCTTCTTATGTCATATAGTAAGCATATTCAAGTTGATAAACAAGGTTTGGACATATTCAAACCATACAAATCATGTATCTATACCCCCTAACCCTAAACTTTTTCTTATGAAGTCAAGCATGAAGAGAAGTGGTTTTGGGTTTCAAAGATGGAAATTTCAAAAACCTCCAAAAACTTCATTTTAGAGTGACTGAGAAGTTAGCATTAAAGTTGATAAACAAGGTTTAGACATATTCAAACCAGACAAATCATGTATCTACCCCTAACCCTAAACTCGGTCTTATGAAGTCTAGCATGAAGAGAATCGTTTTGAGTTTCAAACGTTTAAGCCAAAAGCCCCATTTCAAATATTTCAAACTTATTCAAAGTTGGTTCAAATTTGAAAGACATACAAGTTATAGCACACATAGTGCATACATTTTCACACATACTGCACTAGATGCTAACCCTATAGTTTGAGGCCACTTGGATGAGGTCGAAAAAGTTCTTGGATTAGAATCGTGTTGTTCGAACCCCGTAGTTGGATTTTTTTGAACCTTGATCTGTAGTACTGGGCAAAACCCTAGTTTAACCTATTTAATTATAGATTCGTATATCGATTTTTCTACCTTTTTATTATTACTATGCTGCAGATGTGCGTTTGCCCGTCGAGTGAAACTCGGAGGAAGAGGGATCACTCGGAAGGAGAGAAAAAAGGCAGAGCATTATGGTGTCTCCCCTTTTTCGGGTGATGATGATGATGTTGACTGTTGTGCAGGGTTTGTCAGTGCGCAGGACGTGCGAGCGAGCGAGCGAGCGAGTCGAGCGAGGCCGAGAATGAGAGAGATTTGTTTTTTTTTGTGAGAGGGACAACCGAAGGATCCAGAAGGACCCACAGACTTCCAATACGCATCCTGATGCGTCTTCTCTTGACAAAGAAGATGGCTGGGAGTTGGCGTACCTATTGCACGTGACTTGTGCTCACTGAAGTGTGGGACCTCACGCGTGGGCACCACACGTAAGTGACAGACCTGTTGGTGTAAAAACTCGGTTGATTATAATAGTGCATTAGAACAAAGTTTCCTATGGATTCAAGGGTAGGAAATCCAAGTTAACTCATTTACATGACATTATTTTTTCCATGAAGCAAAGTTAACACTATCAATTGGTACATTTTGGAGTGACTAAGAAGGATCAATGCTTACTTATTCGTTTAATTTCACGTGTTAAACTTGTCTAAATCTTGTTCAAACCTAGGATTTGACCAAGATTCAAATGGGCAGAAAAATAATTAAAAAACAGAAAAATGAAAAACCAAATCACATAGTCTTCTTATGTCATATAGTAAGCATTCAAGTTGATAAACAAGGTCTAGACATATTCAAACCAGACAAATCATGTATCTATACCCCTAACCCCTAAACTCTGTCTTATGAAGTCAAGCATGTGAAGAGAAGTGGTTTTGGGTTTCAAACATCGAAATTTCAAAAACCTCCCAAAAGCTTCATTTTAGAGTGACTAAGAAGGATACATGCTTCCCTTTACATTTTCATGTTTTAAACTTGTTTAAATTATCTTGGTCAAACCTAGGATTTGACGAAGATACAAATGGGTGGGCACAAAATTCAAAAAAATCAGAAAAATGAAAAACCAAATCACATAGTCTTCTTATGTCATATCGTAAGCAATCAAGTTGATAAACAAGGTCTAGATATATCCAAACCAGACAAATCATGTATCTACCCCCTGTCGATCTTATGAAGTCTAGCATGAAGGGAAGTCGTTTTGGGTTTCAAACATTGAAATTTAAAGAACATCCCAAAAGCTTCATTTTAGAGTGACTAAGAAGGATACAGACTTCCCTTTTCATTTTCATGTTTTAAATTTGTTTAAATCTTGGTCAAACCAAGGATTTGACCAAGATTCAAATGGCCCTAAAAATTCAGAAAAAATGAAAAGAATGAAAAACCAAAGCACATAACATTCTTATGTCATATGTATAGTAAGGCATTCAAGTTGATATACAAGGTCTAGACATATATATTCAAACCTAGGATTTGACTAAGATTCAAATGGGCATAACAAATTCAAAAAACAAAAACCAAACACATAGTCTTCTGATGTCATATAGCAAGCATTCAAGTTGATAAACAAGGTCTAGACATATTCAAACCAGAAAAATCCGGTATCTACCCCTAACCCTAAACTCTGTCTTATGAAGTCAATCACGAAGAGAAGTCGTTTTGGGTTTCAAACATGGAAATTTCAAAAACCCTCCCAAAAGCTTCATTTTGGAGTGAATAAGAAGGATCCAGGCTTACTTTTCATTTTCATGTTTTATACTTGTTTAAATCTTGGTCAAACCTAGGATTTGACCAGGATTCAAATGGGCATAACAAATTCAAAAAAATAAAAACCAAACACATAGTCTTCTGATGTCATATAGCAAGCATTCAAGTTGATAAACAAGCTAGGTCTAGACATATTCAAACCAGAAAATTCATGTATCTACCCCCTAACCCTAAACTCTATCTTATGAAGTCAAGCACGAAGAGATGTCGTTTTGGGTTTCAAACATGGAAATTTCAAAAACCCTTCCAAAAGCTTCATTTTGGAGTGAATAAGAAGTCAAGCACGAAGAGAAGTCGTTTTCATGTTTTAAACTTGCTTAAATCCTGGTCAAACCTAGGATTTGACCAAGATTCAAATGGGCATAAAATAAAAAAAACAGAAAATGAAAAACCAAAGCACATAGTCTTCTTATGTCATATAGTAAGCATTAAAGTTGATAAACAAGGTCTAGACATATTCAAACAAGAAAAATCATGTATCTACCCCTAACCCTAAACTCTATCTTATGTAGTCAAACATGAAGAGAAGAAGTGGTTTTGGGTTTCAAACTTGGAAATTTCAAGAACCTCCCAAAAGCTTCATTTTAGAGTGTCTAAGAAGGATCCATGCTTACCTTTTCATTTTTCATGTGTTAAACTTGTTTAAATCTTGGTCAAATCTACAAATGGGCATGAAAATTCAAAAAAGAAATCAAAAAATGGAAATAGATGGGCATAAAAATACATTTTTTGCCAACATTGTGAATAAGTAAAATGGTACACTGATATCATTTTGCATATATAGGAGTAAAAAACTTGAGTATTCAAAGTTGATGGCCGTGAGAAGATTCACATACAGTATGTGCCAAAATATGTCTTCACAAGAAAGTTCGCTACAGATCCTGCATGAACCCTTCCCAAGTGGGTACAAAAACAAGCAAACTCATACAGTTTAATTTTGAATTCATTAGGATAAAGCTCAATTATAAAACCATATGTAGATGTGGATCGAGATAAAACACTGCAACTTGATTTGGACATCTTTCAGGGTCTAGCGTACATGTGAAAATTGAAGTGGTTGTAGATTGGTAGAGACACTTCACAAAAGACCACTCGTTTTGCCCTCCTTGTGCACAGATGAAATGGGGAATCCATTTTTTATTGCCAACACATGACCCAAAAAATCTACTACTACATCCCCGTTTGAAAATATATAGGTGTCTCACTTATGTCTTGATACATGCATTTTAGTCAGAGATACATATGTATCCATACAAATTTGAGATGCATATTTTTAACCTAGGGGCATATATGAATCTTTAGCAGGTGCGTTTTTTTACTAATCCATATGGAATATTTTGATAAAACCCTTTTAGAAGGCTTTGTTAAGGCCTCAAGGACAATGAGTTGGGAGGAGGCCAGGTAGACTGTAGCTAGGCATTGATTCGGAATTTATGATGCTTGCGACTTGCTTGCGTGGCTTGTTGATTTCCCAGGTGACGCAGCTTTTTTTGACTGCCCAGCCATGGATAGGTCATAGGAGTGCAGAGCTGTAGGCGGTGCGGATAAGTACGCGGGGCATTGATGATGTAGGTGTGTTCGGTTGCCCACGCGAGTGCAGAGCTGTAGGGTTATGCGAGTAGGCCTTTAAACTGGGAGGTGGCACAAGAAGATTTTAGTAAGGAATGGTTCCTTTCCAGAGGAATGGAATGGTTCCATCCCCGCGTTCGGTTTGGACAAAAAGGAGGTACAGAATGGTACTGTTTTTTGTTCGGTTGGAGGAATTGGAGAGCAGAACGGAATGTGGTTAAACTAAACTTTTGTCTAAGAATCGTAATTAACAATGGCAAATAGCCTTTTAAATCTTAAAATCGTAATTAACAACGCCTAATGGCCTTTTTAATCTTAAAATCGTAATTAATGTTATTTTTTGTATGGTCGGGGAATTTGGAGAGTAGAACGGAATGAAGTTAAAGTTTAATCTTTTGTCTAAATATCGTAATTAATAGTGGCCTTTTTAATCTCAAAATCATAATTAACAACAACTAATAATTTTTTTGGTTGGATTAGTGAAGTGCTTTGTAATTAATAGCGGCTAAGTAACAGCCGTTCCACCACATTCCACCGATTCGGTGGAATGGGTGCATTCTGCATATGGGGAGAATATTCCCTTTCGAGGAACCACTCGGTTCCGTTCCATTCCACAACCGAACACAAGAATGGGCTCTAGGTGCGGAACGGTTCCATTCCATTCCACTTGGTTCTGGAACCGAACACACCCTAAATGCGTTGCAATGGAAAATGACAGTGTGTGGTGGCCTGATGGTGAAGAAGAAAGGTCGGGCGAAGAGTTGTTGGCTAGAGTCGGTTTTATACGAATCGACGAGGTGCGGGATAGTTTGATTTTAAGGGCTCCTTTCATTCACAGGATAGGGAAATCATAGGAGTAGGAATGTAGGATTGGGATTTGGGATGACATGTGTAGTTAAATCCTATAATAAGATGAGTTGCGTTTGATTGCGCCAAATGAATTTTTCCATGAGGTAGGACCAAATATTTAATCCTATACTAGGATTTGCACTACTTGATGATTCCTATAGGATTATTTCCTATTGGATATGTTCATATGAATCAAACTACTAGTGTAGGAAATATTCCTATAAGATCTAAATCCTATTATCTTATACCAACCTAATATGAATCAAAGAAGCCCTAAAGGATTTTCGAAGGAATCATGTACGAAGTATGATTTTTCTAAGTCACCCAACATATATACTAGGAATAGAACTAAGTAGTACCATATACTTAGGCCCGCATGCACAAATATTAAGTGTGGATTGAGGAAGTCGACAACTTGGGAAAAAACTTTCGCAACTGCACACCTATGTTACCACCCTTGCGACGCTAATTGTCGTAGAGCTGACCTAGAACGAACTCTTGTCTCGGTTAACATGAGAGAGATAAGGGATAAATACAATTGTGATACACTTTCCTAATATTTTGTTGAATGAGATAATCTTGTGTTTTCCTAATAGGGTTAATTAAGTACACATTTGGCAGCTCGTGTGTTGCATACGTTGGTGAACTTTAGACCCCAACTATATATTATTATTTGAACTCACCTCTAACACTTAATTATGTATAATAAGGTCCCTAACTGACCTCAAACACAATTAGGTATAACAGCGGTCCATAACTAACCTCAAACACTTAATTAGGTCTAACATTGCCCCCTTAGACTACCCACAATGGGAGTATCATAGGTAGTACACTATCATGCATCTCATGCTTGCAAAAAAGCTGATGTGGCACTGCAATTAAAGATGAGAGAGAGGATTATAATATCATAGGTAGATACCGTATCATAGCACGTAGTACTAGAAAATTTAATGTTAAATAATCTTGTACATAGATCTGCATTGAGATTCTACAAATCAATTAATATAAGAAGATTATGATACTAGTACATGATACCATGCATCGTTGACATAGTAACATGTAGTATTAATTGTATCATACACACCATACTTTTATATATGATACTATGCATTGTGACTAGTATTACTGACCTCATATATACGCTTACTTAGGTCAAACAATGGTCTTTTAAGTAGTATCGGTTTAATGAAGGTTGACCTATTTTTAACTTCATTTGTGCACTAGTAGATATGATTTGGCCCATTTTTATCCATAGGCTCATCTGATGTGATGTCTGCTATATATATTGTCTTCGATGAGTATCACGCGCATTACATACTCATACCATAGAACGAAGATGAAACCCCTTACCCTCAGCGACGTACGCAACATGGTGTTTGGGTTGAATGGCCCACCCTATTTTAAAATGTTTTAGTTAATTAATTATGTAAAAAATTATCACATATAAAGTGGAAAAAAGAAAATTAGTAAGGTGTGCCCACCTGGCCTACGGTTGTTTTGTGCGTCCTCCACTGCGTACTCCTCTTGATCTGTGACGATGAACATAGTTCTTTAGAACACATGCAACACTTACAGTTGATAGGCCGTTGCAAAGCTAATCAATGATAAAACCTGCTTTTATAATCCATTGTACTTTGATTTAATTAGTCCCTCTAATGGACCCCAACTATGTGTGCTTGAGATTTAGCAAAATGCTTTGCCGCCGTGCCACATAACAAATAATAAACAGACCAATCAAGTTTTTATCATTGCTAGACCTAACTAAGTGTTCAAGTGCTCAATTTTGACCACATTAGAGTTGAGGGGCCAAACATAATTCTTAAATACGTGAGGGACCGAACATATACTTCTAAACACCCGAGGGACAAGACAAATTTGAGTACTATTGTTATTATTAGACTAGTCACAATGGGGAGTATCATATAATAGTATCATACATATGATACTAATGTACGATATTATTTTCACAGTCCATAGTATCATCATGTAGTAGTATAATATGTTACATGTATTTAGGGATTTGTAGAATCTCAATACAAAAGTGTGTACAAGATTTGTTTGGCAGTAATTTTTCTAGTTCTACATGATATGATACGATATCTACCTATGATACCACTATCGTCTCTTTCATCATTAACTGATATGACACATCAACATTTTGCATGCATGTAGTGCATGATACTACTTATGATATTGCCATTGCGAGTAGTCTCCCTTTGTCCTAGAGTACAATGCCAATTTGTTTTCAGAGGCAAACTTAGACTAATACTTGGGCCCGCCAATTATGAGTTGCATGTCATTCAAAACTATATCATCGGATGCTTGTTTCGATGAACTTTCCAATGGTATATTTTGCGGATGTCATAAAATTAGGCTGGTCATACTATTTCTATAGTGGGTAGTATCATGGAGTAGTATCATAGTAATGCTACATTTATTATTTTTTAGAATCTCAATGCAAATTTGTGTACAAGATTTGTTTAGCATTAAGTTTTCTCGTTGTTTGCGCTATGATACAGTATCTACCTATGTTACACTAATCTCCTCTCTCCTACTTAATTAGCTGCCACATCAACATTTTTGTGGGACCAATGTGTATGATACTAGCTATGATACTAGCACTATCATGTGGGTACCTAAATCTCGAGTCAAAGTTTGACACGAAACCGATGTGGACTTTATTCATGGTGGAAGGGAGTAACAATCATAAGCACATTATTATTATTGTTTGAACAACATTTTATTTGATGTGCCATAAGAAGTTTAGAAACTCCTAGCCTGCGGAGGTGGCGTTTTGGCACACGCGTGCATATGCACCAATTATAGAAAATGATTAAAAAAATTATATAAATGTTAATTTTTTTGGTATACATTGTGACATCATATGTTCGTTCACAAGTTTTCGTGGAAAAACGACATTTTGTGTGGCGTGTAAAAAAAGGCAAAAAATATACTGTACGTAGTCGTGTTACAACATCAAAATTTGTCTTTTTTATAGGAGCCACATAATTTTTTTGTGAGAAAACTTGTGTACCAACATAAAATGTCTAGATATACATGTAAAATTTTAGTTTAGAATTTTTTGACACTTTGAAATATGGATTCACATAATGGGAGCATATGCTCCTATGAGGCAAAGTGCATTTCCGCTAGCCCCCGCCATTTCTTATATCTCTATATTGTCTATATATCTATACCTCTACCTCTACCCCCTTGGATTCCTGAACAGACGTACAGTACTAGTAGGGCCTACTATTTATTATTATTACATACTCTAAAAAAAAACCTACTGCAGCCAAAATTTAATATCATCGAGCGGTAAAATTCCCCGCCAACGCCCAAATATCTCGCGCCGCAAAGTTTCAGATCTGCGAATATTTTTTTCCTCAAAAGAAGGACTGCGAAATTCCCTTCTACTCCTCTATCGCCCAGCTTCGCCCAGCTTCGCCCTAGTTTCGCCCGCAAGCCCTCAGAGAAACCGCCCCTCTTGCCTACCTCCAGACCTTCCCGGCCGCCGCACTTCGCCGTTCAAGCTGCCACGGCTTCAAACCCCGAGGCTGCCCTATCCGCTTGATCCGCACCTACTCCGGCGTCCACCGCACCGTATCTCGTTCGCCGACTCTATCGACCACCGCACCTGACCAGCTTCGCCGACACCGACGCCCCCGTGCACTGCACATCATCTGCTTCACCGACCTTCTAGTTCGGCCGGCGCGCTGAACACTTCATCGACCGCCCAGCATGTCCTTCTCCGACCCCCCAAGATCTGCTTCCCCGGCACCCACCGCAACAGCAGTCCCCTCGCCGACCTCCACGTCACCCGTAAGAACGCGGAACACGTCTAAACGCCGCCCAGAAATAGGTAACCAGACATCCCTGCGCGTTTTGTTCTGTTAGGAGTATTGCAGCTGACTGTATTTCTGAATTCGTGCTATATTTCTAACTTACAAGTGCTTTCGTTGATAACCACCTCATCCTTTAGGTTTAAACACGACGCATAAGTATGTTTTTCCGTGACCAAACCCACCCATTCGCTGAAACTCTACATGGTATCAGAGCCTAGGTTTCCTTCCTGCTAGCCGCCACAAACAGTACCAAACAAGTTCTTCCTTTGATCACAAAACCCACCGTTGAGATGTAGAAATCCAGGCGGCGGGAGGCCGCATCAGGTGCTCTGCGTGGGTTGCGGCTATCACACACAGCGATGTGAGCTGTGTGAGATCGGCGGCTGCTCGCGCGGGGAGAAAGAAGAGGGTGAAGATCGTTTTGGTTTAGAAAGGAGAGAAGAGGAAGTGAATCCGTGGCAGAGAGATCTGGATCCGTGTGAGGGGCAGAAGTTGGAGGCGTGCGGAGTGGGGCGAGCCTTTGAGCGCAGGGCGGAGCCGGAGGTTGGTGCTGGACGTTGACCAGCGCGAGCCGGTCGATGTGGCCAGGTGCGGTCCGCCAGGTTGGCCAGGGCGCGCAGACGAGGCGCCATCCGAGTGGAAGTGAGGAGAAAATGGAGATGTGAGGCTGTGAGGATATGTGGTGATGGAGTTGATGAGGCTGCGGTTGAGTCGTGATGGAGTTGATGAGGCTGCGGTTTAGTGGTGATGGTGATGGTTGTGGATATGTCCAGGGGAAAGGCATGCGTGCCTGAGGTGAGACTGGTTGAGGCCTGACCGGGGGATAGGCATGGGTGCTTGAGGAGTGGATGGTTGAGGCAGGAGTTGGCTGGGGGTTTGTGGGAGAGACGGAAGAGGTGGCCGGGCAGAGTGGAGAAGAGAGGCTGAGGACATTGAGGCGAGTGTGGATGGTTCTGCGGAACTTGTGTGGTGAGGCAGCCGGGGTTGTTGAGGACGTGTATGGTTAGGAGTTGTGCGTATCCCAGATGGTTGAAGCTGGATATCTTCGCTGCTGATGAAGAGATGAATCGAGATGACAAGATGATGGAAAGTGCAATGCTGTCATGTATCCTAGGAGTTATGCTGAATGTTCATTACTGGTAGTTGTCATATGTGTCATGTTGTTGTTGCAAGATGGCCATGGTTGTTTACCCATGATCATCTTGAGGGGGTGTGTTGGACCATGAGTGAGTTTAGTAGTAGCGCTGTAGTAATATTGTATCCAGTGTGAGGCCCATAGAGGCCCATGTCCAGTAGTATTGTAACCCTAACTCAGATGATATAAATACACAGTGTGGTGGTCTGAGTAACCTAACCCACCCATTCGCTGAAACTCTACAAAATATGAGCCACCAATCATGAGCCGTTGAATGCTCTACATGTCCACGATTGACAACAACAACAACAAAGCCTTTATTCCCAAACAAGTTGGGGTAGGCTATACAAGTCCACAATTGACACGATTACAATTTCTCACTATTTGGCCGTAGGCTACTGCTCTAGTTACATCATGTTTGATATCTTTCTGCGATCCTGTATTACATGTTTATGCACGTCATAATGCTTCTACTACTATTTGGTGTCAATTTAATTATAGCAAAGCCGTGACTCGTAACTGTTTGTTGTTATTACACGTGCAGCAGGCACATCTTACACTCATAAACGTAGAGTAAAGCTCGCCTATAATCATGTAAGTACCTGCTGTTTTTTGTATATTGCTTAATGCAAACTTCTATATCTTGGACCTGTTTCTGTTTACAATTGGCCTCTCCTTCATGCAGAGGAGAAACAGTGAGGCACCAGGTTCTTCTGTCCAAGTACCCGATGAGGTCCGTGTGACTCAAAAAAAAGCTCACGTAAGTTCCCTGTTTTTTTTGGAATGTTAATTTACCTCCTGTGCATAGTTCAATTGCATCATTTTCTGTATGTTGCACTACCTAAGTTGCCTAATGGAATCTAATAAAATATAAACAATGACCATATGGAACATTGCACACTGCCTTTGACCCATCTGGCATCCGGCATGCCTGGGTATAAGTTACATGATTTGGCTATGTTAATACAAGTCCTGAAATTCTATTATGTTAATTTTTTGCCTGTTGCTTCATTGAGTTTGCCTGTTGTTCCATGGCTAGTGCATGAAGTTTGATAGAAATGATCCTAGCTGAAATGATGCACTTTGTGTTTTTTTATTGCTTTATTCCTAACCTAGCTTCCTATTCTACTTGAAACATGATTGCTTTATTCCTAACCTAGCTTCCTATTCTACTTGAAACATGGTGAAAAAATAGTTATATTACTTGTTTAAATGTCTAGCTTTGTTTTTCTGAGTCCCATTGACATGATGTGGTATATCCATATTCAAATGATCTGGCTGTTTATATAATACGCTCCATGTTCAATTGCTTCATTCAGTTTCTAGTAATCTATTATACATGATGCACATGGTGCTACTTGTTATATGCCCTTTTTTGTTTGAGTTTGATCATGAATTCAAGATTAAGCATTGCCTAAACGTTGACCAACGTAGGAAGATTCCCTCCCTTGTCTATACGTTGTGAGATAGATGATGAGACCTCTCTAGCAGCGAATTTATACGCGCTAGATAACACCCCGTTTAATTCGGTCCTGTTGGGACTCGAACCCGGGTGGGCTGGCTGCGCACTCGCAAGCCTTGCCACTGAGCTAGCACTCAGTTCTCAGATTAAGCAATGCCTCGTTATGCTTAATTTAAATGTTATGGCACTTCATACAAGCCATACAATTAATTGTTGCATTGACCTTCTGCGATGTCGAAGGCACTATCTGAGTCATGCTTAAATCAATCATACATTATTTTCCTAATAGTATCAAATCCAACATGCACATCTTTTGACTGTATTTGGCTATTTGCTAGATTTCTTCTGTGCAGTGACCTGGCTTCGTTATTGGGCACATGATGTCTAGTTGCTTGGTTCATTGTATACATCATCGCCATGATCTAGTTTGGTTTGTTCTAAGAGGCATGTGGCTTAACTGGTTTCTTTGTTGTATCTGCCCATGGTTCTTTCAAAATTATGTCAACAATGCTGTTTGTTTGCCTTGTATTGTATTGCATTTTAACTTGTTTTGTCTTAGTTTCAGCCTGCAAACAAAGCTGTAATGTCAGTAGGGACAACCCATTTATCAAGTGTTGCGGTCATTTCACAGAGCAACAGTGACAGTGGCACGTGCTCTCATTGGTCCACTGAGTCCGGTACACCAACCATTCCAGAAGAAATAGATGTACGAGGCTCTATTTTTGATTGCTTGTTGTGTTATATCAGCTCAATGATGTTCTTGAAATTGGAGGTCTTTTATTGCATCATATGATGTTGTAACTTGTTTTATCTAAATTTCAGGCTTCAAATAAAGCTACAATGCCAGAAGCAAGGGCCAATGCCTCAAGTATTGATGTTTCACAAAGCAGCAGTGAGAGTGCATATTGCTCGCATAGGCCCATGGTATCTATTGGTCAACTTAATCCGGCACAAAGAGATTTCGGGGATGCACTCCAAGAGGCAGTTGATATATTTGGGCGGGAAAACAAAGATGCTGATGAATTAATTGCCAAGACACGCCAAGAGATACATGAATTGAAAAATAGGCAAACTTTGACAGAAAATGTTCTAAAGAATCTCCTATGCACTTGTCATGGTAAGCCAGTTGTGATGTGTCTGGGAATTGAAGGTGTCTAAATAAACTTTGATTCTGTTGTTCAGTCAAGTGGACTGCTGATGCCAATGCTGTAACTAATTACTGCTCAAAATTTCGTTCAAAATTTCGTGGTCTGTAATAATTGCAAATTTTGTTGTTGTACTAAAATTAGATATGTTCCATGTGGCTGCTGTATTTTGTGTGAAATAATATCCTGATGTGTACTTCAATTAAACCATAAATCGACTGCATGCTGAAAATTTGAATCTGAGCGCACGTGTGAACTGTTTTCTGCTCGTAATGCAATAACGGCTGTTTCTTGGAAGGACTACGTACATGGGGAACGGGATCCTCTAACTTGAAGGTGAAAAGTTAGAGAAGCTACAGTACTCTAACTTTCCTTCCCCCAAACCATATGTCTAAAATCCAAATAATTTAAATTAATTTGCACAATACAAACTTGTGTCTTGCATTTGAAGTAATTACATGCAGAGAAAATTATGGTGTAATAAAATTTAGTTTAGTTTTTAAACATCTACAGTAATCACCTTTATTAGTTAAAGACAGTGCATAACCTTGTACTTATGCTACAGAAGCCTGACTTTGCTTCTTTATTTTTCCTGACTTAGCTCCTTCACGTTAGAGGATACGGTTCCCGTACATGGTAGCCCATTAATAATTATGCCTGCTAGCAAGATAGATGGTCCTTATTATAGTCAGGCATGTCAACTTGTATGATTAAAAGTAGTTCGTACACATTAAATCTACCATCTGCATTTTTCTCTGTAATAACTTTTCTTTTTACACAACTCAAAACTTGTCTGGCTAATATGAAATTTGAGATGGCAAAACCCGGGAAAGATAAAGATATCACCAAAAACTCTTTCCTGCGAAATGCTGGGTTTTGAAGCCCAAGTCCAAGTCTTTCTCTGCTCAAGTTTTGGAGGAACAACTCCAAGTAGAACGAGTTGCAACAGCTATGCTAAGAACAAAAGTTGACATGTTGAGATCGAGATTAGAAGCATGTGATGCCCTACTGCACGAGGCCAATCAAGTTCGTTATAATCTCCCAAAGACTAAGAAAATGCCATAGATAATTGGAGATGAACACTAACATAGTGAGTACATTGGTCTTGTGAAATGTTTCCTTAGATTAAGGCACCGTTCAGACTTTTGTTGGTGGATGCATTTATCTGCGGTTGGGATCAACTTGGTAGTTGTTCCTGTGGATGTTATATAAATTAATTGCCTAGCCTTTTTTGAATCAGTTCGAACTTAAATGGTATCATAGCCAAGGTCTCAAGTTTGAATTGTCGAACGTGTGGTTTAATTTAATCTCTGTCGGGCGGCAAAATCTCCCACCAATCCTGAAATATTTCAAACGCATTTTTGAATGGGATTAAGAAGATAGATCATGATCATGGTAGTGACCTATATTCAACGTGATGATGATTTGATTTTGCACTCGGCCATGAACAGAGGTACTAGTACGGTGTCACAATTTTTTATCATTATACTTGTACCTTAGCGAAATTCAAAATCTCATAGCGGCAAAACTTCCCGCCCACAAAATACAAAAATTTCACACGCTTCCAAATTCCCATTCTACCCCTGTGGAGATGACAGCAAAGTCGGTTGGTGAGGGGTTTGCCCGTCATTTTTTCGATCACCACCTCCCTAGCCCGGAAACCCTCCCAAAAAAATACATTTCCTTCAGTCTCTCATCTGAGACCACCCACCGGAACTTCTCAAGTCCCTCTCTCTACCACCTCCACGACCACCGCACCGGAACATCCCCGCCGGACTTCCCTGGCCTACCCGAGCCCTCGCGATCCTCGTCATCCGGCTGCCTGCCGGAGCCGCTTCATCGACGCCGTCATCAACCGGACCGGATCATCCCCGCCGAACCTCGAAACCATATGCTCATCCAGCAGTCTACCGCAGTCGCTTCAGCTGCGGTATCGTCCACCCCGCCGGAGCCGCTTCGCCGGATCCGTCGTCCACCGCATCGGATCTTGCTCACCGACACCGCTGTGCATGAACCGGATCTGCTTCACCGGCGCAGTGCATGATCTAAACTCTTCTACTGTCGCTTTTCTATTGCTTGCCTGCAAGTTCTTGTTTAATCTTGGGGGAACCTGTTTGTGCTAACGACGCGCCGTTACGTTTTTGCAGATGAGATGAGTAACCATGAAGTGTAATGGCCGTCTCTCCAACCCCAAGTAGCACATGTAGCGTACTTCATCACCGGATCTATCAACCCCAGGAAGATCTGCTGTGACTCCCACAGAGTGCTTCTCCTAATGTAAGTCCCTTGTTTTAGCGCCATGTTCTGGGTTCAGATGCTTGTTTGTCTGAAGCTCTTTTAGTTCATTCCTAGCTATGACCGTAACACGTTGCTATTTTCTACTTCATTGCTAACTTTAAGCGATTGAACATTTTGGTTTGCATTCCCTGCTCTGTAGATGTAGCCATCATAACTTCTATCTTGCTCAGTCGTTGTTACCAAAATTATGTCGTGGTATCGTCATGACATATGCCATAGGGTGGCTAATCGAAGTGGTTCCTTGTGGTCTCACGGCGGTATCCGGATGCGGGTATGGGCACGAGCGACACGGCGACGTACCCAGGTTCGAGGCCCTCCGATGGAGGTAACACCTCTACTCCTGCTATGAGTGTATATGATAGTGACACAGTACAATGGTGCTCCTTGAGCTGTATATCCGGCTGCTCCTGGGAGGCTAAGGTAGACGAAGGTCTCTCTCACAGGGCAGCTCTAAGACTAGTGAAATGAGAAGTGATCGATCGTCCCCCGCACGAGGGGGTAGCCCGGCTTATATAGGCACCGGTACTTTACATATAAGTCCCTATAGTCTAGTGGCCGGCATGGCCGGCTTCGGCTCCCGTCCCTTCCCGAGGCGCTGACATCAGGGAGCCGTTGAGCGTAGTGGCACGTCCCATCCGCCTGCTCAGGTCAGCGGCATGGCGAGGTGCTGTCGTTGTCGTCATCATGCTCTGTAGCGCGTACGGTCCGACGTACGCCATGATGGCCTGTCTGGCGCGTGGCACTGCTGCTCTACAGTGCCCCGTACTTTACGGGAGATGAGGTCAGCGTGGACCTTTGAACCCGGATCACCTACCCGGTTCCTTCCGGTGCAAGACTCGCCAGCCTCGAGTCGGTCTGAGGTACAAACCCCAGTCGGATATGGCTTGTAGAAGCCGGCCCAGCTACAGCGTTGAAGGCCGCAGCCAGGCCGACTAGGACTTAGAGCCAGCCGGCTTCCGAGGCAGCCGGCCACGGCTCCAGCCGGCTGCTCCTCAGCCGGCCTTTGCCGCGAGCCGGCCGTCCTCAAGCCGGCCGCTCCGCGTCCATTGCCCTACCCGGGGTCTTCCCCCCGACATTAGCCCCCGAAGCTGGCAAGGTCCTGCGTTAAGAAGGACCTAGGCAGGTTTCCCTGGCTTCTATATATCTCTCGCTTGTTTCCGGCGGCTCCCGGAGGGGCCAGCTGAGAATTTTCATTCAGCCGGCTGCGCCCTCGTCCGGCTCGCCCCGTCCGGCTTCCTCCAGCCGGACGCCTTTTTTGCTCCTGTTGTTTTCACTTTTTCTTAAGTGTTGATGATGCTTCCGGCTTGTTGCCAGAGTTTGGGGCCGGGTCGATTTTATTGTCCGGCTCCGGCTTGGATGCACCGGCAACTCCGCCGCCTCGAGTCCCACGCCCGACTTGACCGTTCGACGGCTTCAGCGTGGCCGTTTCGTATGGTCACATCGCTGTCTCCTCCGGATCCGGTGCGGTCGTGGGGAAGTGGCGCGGCGGTTTCTGGTAACCGCAGCGGTCGTGGGGGCAGTTATGGCCGCAGTAAATCCCGTCGTGGCCCACGATCGCCACGTGGCCACGCAACCGGCGCGCCGGGCGGCTATAAATGCCCCCGGTGCGGTACCGAGGCGCCCTTCTTCTTCCTCGCGCTCTCACTCCACTTCTCTTTGCTCAAGCGCTCTCGCACGCCACCATCTCTTCCCCGGCGACCTCCTGGCGAACTCCGGTGATCCTACGCGGCCGGAACTCTCCGCCGTTCGGCAGCCGCTCGCACGCCAAGCCGGCGCCACGGGGCCCCGCGGCTCGACGCTGCGCTCGTCGCCACCGCGCTCTCCTCCGGTGAGAAGCGGTTCCTCCTCGCCTTTTGATCTTTCCTGGTCTTCTTCCTCCTCTTCTTCGACGATGGCCTCCGCCAGCGGGTCCTGGAGGGGCTCGTACATGCACGATGACGACATTGAGCGTCTGGTGCGCCTCCGCCGGATTCCTCGGGAGGTGATCACGAGGACGCCCGGCGAGGAGGTGGAGCCTAAGCCGGAGCCCGGCGAGCGCGTCGTCTTCGGCGCGCACCTTGACCGCGGGCTAGGTGTGCCGGCTTCGGCCTTCTTCCGCCGGTTTCTAGATTTCTTTGGTCTGCAACCTCACCACTTGCCGGCCAACGCCTGCGTCCTCCTTAGCTGCTACGTGGCTTTCATGGAGGGCTACGCCGGCTTGTGGCCAGACGTGGACTTCTGGAGCCGGCTTTTCTACCTCAAGTCGCAAATGACTGAGGGCCGCCTGAGGACCTGCGGCGCCGCCTCCATATATCCCCGCGCCGGCTCTCTCTTCCCGAAGATTCCGACTGTCGACTCGGTGAAGAACTGGCAGATGTCGTTCTTCTACGTGAAGAACGCCAACCCAGCCTTCGACTGGATCAACCTGCCGGAGTACAATCCGGCTCCTCCGACCACCCGGCTCAACTGGGGTCATAACGCCAAGTCGGCGGATCCGGACGCGGAGGTCAACCTCCTGTGGGACTTCTGGGGGAGTGCGTCATGGGGGCCGGCTGAGCGCCGAGGACCTCCTCTGCACCTACATGGAGCGCCGGGTGCTACCACTCCAGGCCGTGCCCACAAGATCGGGCTTATGTCCGGCCGGCTGGATCCGACCCGGACGTCGAAGGTGGCGCTCACCAAGGCCCAAGTTGCTCACCGGGTGAACAACATCACCAAGGCCAACATGCCGGAAGCCTGGGAGTGGGGGCTGCCGCCTTACGACCGGGCCGCGCCGCCTGAGCGGGTAAGTTGGTGTTTCGGCTTGCGCCTTTTGACTTGCGGCTGCGTGGCCCACTTGTTATTCATCTGTTCTTGCTTTCCAGATTTTCCCCCGCCAAGAGATCGAGGACGGCGACTTGGCGCACAAGATCTGGACGGCGGATCACGTGGATCCGGCTGACCAAGCCGGCGACCAAGCCGGCGACCAAGCCGGCGATGATGACCTGCCGGTGGTGCCCGACCAGGGCGGCCAAGGGGAGCACAACCCGCCGCCCTCGCCGGAGCAGCGGGAGGAGGAGGAGGTGGAGCCGGCCGCGTCCACCACGGGACCGATCCGGGCGGTGCCTCTGCGCACGAGGCCGCCTGCCGCCTCGGCGACTTCTGCGCCGAAGAAGAAGCGGGCCGCCGGCGGGAGCACGGCCAGGCTGGAGGGGCAGGCCAAGAGACAGCGCCAGCAAGGGCCCAAGAAGGTCCCGGAGATGGCCGGGTAAGTCCTTTTTTCTTCACTGTTTGATTTCTTTTCTTTCCTTTCTTTGCACTTAACTTCTTTTGTTTGTTTGATTAGGGCCGCCATAAAGTTCACCCAGGGCGGTGCCTCTGGGCCGGCTGCTCGTGTTGCGCCGCCGCCCCGCCGGCAGAGGGAGCCAACGCCGCCGCCTTCGACACTTGCGCGTGCGCCGCCCGTTGTCGTCGTTCCGCCCGTGGCTACGCCGCCTTCCGCGGGGGCGTCTTCTTCGGCTGCGCCTCCTTCAGCGCCACGCCGGGGCGCCCAGGCGAGTCGGCCTGGGGCCCACTTGGCGACCTGTTTCCACATCGTGCGCCGCTGGGGCCGGGAGAGCCGGCCGAGGTGTGCCGCCGGCGGCAGGAGCTGGAGCCGGCGGGCTGCGCCGCCTGAGAGGCCGAAGGTAGTTCCCACCGGGCCAACCGCGCCGCCTCCCGAGCCGCCGGAGCCGGTTGGGACGGAGCCGCAGCGGGAGGAGCCGGCGCGCGCTAAGGACGCCGACTCCGGGCGTTGGTGAGGTCGAAGGCCCGGCGGTGTCGCCCACTAGCCTTCACGTGGCCAAGGGTGCCCGGTTGGTGAGCGTGCCGTCCGCCTCGGACTCCAGCTTCGGCTCGGCTGGCACCATGGAGCAGGCCTGGAACCAGGTGGACTCCTGAGATAATCAGCCGGGAGGGGCAGCCTGGCACGGCGCCCTTGAAGATGCTTTTCTCTGGCTACCGAGCCAGCTTGAAGAACAAAGCCGCCGAGGTCATGGCCCAGCTGTCGACGCTGGAGGATGCTGACAAGGTAGGTGGCTTCTCATCTTGTTTTCTGCGATTTTATTGTTATCTTGGTAGCCCTCCGAGGCATGGGCCGGCTGCTCGGAGCCGGCCCAGGTTTCGCCTAAACGATTGACTCTTTTTTCAGACGGTCGACGAGCGGCGCACCGTCTTGTACAACAAGGTGGTGACCAGCTACCACAAGGCCAAGATTGAGCGGGGCACCTTGGCTCGTGAGCTGGAAGCCGTCAAGGGTAAGCTCTTGCTTCTTTTGGCTCAATGTCTTCTTTCTTTTGTCTTTGTTGGCTGACATTTCTTTCCGGCTGCCTCGCAGTTGAGGCCGCCAAGGTCCCGCAGCTGGAGTCGGATCCGGGTTGCTCGCGCTCAGTGCGCCGAGAGCGAGGAGGCGGGCCGATCTGCAGCCGCCAAGCTCAAGGTGGCCGATGGGGAGTTGACGCGGTGCGCGGCTGGAGAAGAACCATCTCGCCGAGCTTGCCTCCTAGGACGAGAGAAGGGAATCTGGAGGATCGGGTGGCGGCAGCGGCTCGTGGGCACCGCCAGTCCGGAGTCACTCCACGGGCGGCACGGCTCGGCCATTGCGTGTCTTCTTTGTTCCCTTCCCTTCGGCTGGGCAGTCGGCTGTCCGGCTGCCGAGCTTACTTTTTCATCTCCATCTTCGGGCTGGGGGCAGTCGGCTCGTGCCGGCTGCCGCCAGTCTTACTTTAGAGCTTCGGAATCTCCATCTTCGGGCTGGGGGCAGTCGGCTCGTCCGGCTGCCGCCAGTCTTACTTTAGGACTTCAAATCTCCATCTTCGGGCTGGGGGCAGTCGGTGCTTGCCGGCTGCCGCCAGTCTTACCTTAGAGCTTCGGAATCTCCATCTTCCGGCTGGGGGCAGTCGGCTCGTGCCGGCTGCCGCCATCTTACTTTAGACTTCAAATCTCCATCTTCGGGCTGGGGGCAGTCGGCTCATGCCGGCTGCCGCCAGTCTTACTTTAGAGCTTCGGAATCTCCATCTTCGGGCTGGGGGCAGTCGGCTCGTGCCGGCTGCCGCCAGTCTTACTTTAGATCTTCGGGCTGGGGGCAGTCGGCTCGTGCCGGCTGCCGCCAGTCTTACTTTAGAGCTTCGGAATCTCCATTTCGGGCTGGGGGCAGTCGGCTCGTGCCGGCTGCCGCCAGTCTTACTTTAGGACTTCGAAATCTCCATCTTCGGGCTGGGGGCAGTCGGCTCGTGCCGGCTGCCGCCAGTCTTACTTTCGGAATCTCCATCTTCGGGCTGGGGGCAGTCGGCTCGTGCCGGCTGCCGCCAGTCTTACTTTAGGACTTCGAAAATTTGCATTTTTCAGCTTATTTCGGCTTTGATGACTTCTGACATGCTTTTTCTTGCAGCGGCCTTCCCGGAAACGCAGGATGCGGCCTTGGCAGCCGTTGACGTTGCGCGCGAGTCCAGGAGCCGAGCGACTGGCGAGGGCAGCTCGGAGTGCTTCACCATGGAGGATTACATGGCGTCTATGGCTGCCCGCGTCGAGCCCATCACCAAGTTTGGCTGGGAGCTCCGGAAGGCGGCTGAGGAGCTGGTCCCGATGCTGTGGCCCGGGGAGGCGGCGCCGCAAGACATCTCCAGCCTCACTTCTTTGATCGAGCGGGCGCCGGATCGCTTCCTCGACTGGAAGGAGTCTGCCACGCGCGCTGGTGCCGACATGGCGCTGTCCTTTGTCCTCTCCTGGTACAACGAGGTGGACCTGGGGCAGCTCGAGTATCGGCGAGCCGGCGTGGAGGACAAGCTCCTGGCCGAACACAAGGCCGCCCGGCTTGCCCGAGCCAGCGCCATCGCCGACTTCGTCGACAAGAGCCTCTTCGTCGCGGACCCGAACCCTCACTCCGATGAGGAGGAAGAGCTTGAAGACGAGGAGATCGAGATGGAGTCTCCGCCTCCTGCTAACGATCCGGCTGGTCCTCCCGCAGCCGGTGTTTAGGCTTTCCTACTCATGTAGCTTTGCTTTTGCCAAAACATATTATTAAATCCCCGGAATGCCGGGTGCCTATGTAATGACAATATTATCGCCTTTTTATTATGATGCACTTTAATGTGTGTTTTTTAATCATATGTGTGCCGGCTTGCTTTCTTCCGACTTGTTCGCTTTTTCCCATCCGCCCCACTCTTTGGCTGTGCTCTTGCCGGTCGTACGTCCGACTTGCGGTCCGTCGCCGGATCAAGAGCGTGCCGCTGGGTGAGGCCGATAGTATTTCAGTCGAACGAGTCGATTTCGGCAGTCCGACACTTTTATGAAAAGTTGCAAGTCAACTCGCTTTTACTCTTTCCTTAGTCGTTTTTCGCGTGCTGGTTCCCTAGGCCTTACTCCCGCCAGCCGGACAGCCGGGTTGCGGTCTGTAGCTGGTCGGAAGCCGGCTGTCGGAAATCGGATCACGTTACTAAGCCGTCGCGTGAAAGGGTTCAAGCCAATTGGCGAAACGAAGTAGAGTGCGCGAAAAACTTGTCGGAAACGGCGCTCTCGGCGCATGCTTTTTCATAACTTACAAAAGGGGTACAAGGGATACATACATTCCTGCTCTCAAGTGTAAAATGGTCGAAGCAACCTGACATTCCAGGGACGTTTTGTCTCCTCGTCAGTTTTGCTCGCCTTGTTCTTTTTGGCCTCTTGGGCATCTATGAGATAGTAGGAATCATTGCCTACTGCCTTGCTCACGATGAAGGGACCCTCCCATGGGGATGCTAGTTTATGTTGTCCGGCTGTCCGTTGGATCAGCCGGAGCACTAGGTCTCCTTCTCGGAATGCTAAGGACTTGACCTTCCGGCTGTGATAGCGACGGAGGCTTTGCTGGTATACGGCGGACCTGGATTCGGCCATCAGCCGGACCTCTTCAACCAGGTCGACTCCATCTTCGCGAGCTTCTTTGGCTTCGGCTTCTGTGTATAGCTTGATCCTTGGCGCGTCGTGCTCGATGTCAGTCGGCAGGACGGCTTCGGCCCCGTATACGAGGAAGAAGGGTGTGAAGCCGACTGAGCGGTTTGGCGTTGTGCGCAGGCTCCACAGCACGCTGGGCAGCTCTTCAATCCAGCAGCCGGCTGAGCGCTCAAGCGGCTCCACCAGCCGGGGCCGGATGCCGGCTAGGATCAAGCCATTTGCCTTCTCCACTTGGCCGTTGGTCTCCGGGTGTGCTACGGATGATAGGTCCATTCGGATCCCCATCTCCCCGCAGTAGCGCTTGAAAATGCCTTCGGCGAAGTTGCTGCCGTTGTCGGTGATGATGCTATGCGGGTAGCCGTATCTCGCGATTATCTCCTTGAGGAATGTGACGGCTGTGGAGCCGTCCAGCTTCTTGATCGGCTTGGCTTCGATCCACTTAGTGAATTTATCAATCATCACCAAGAGATGTGTCATGCCGCCTCGGGCTGTCTTGAATGGGCCCACCATATCCAAGCCCCATACGGCAAACGGCCAGGTAATGGGGATGGTTTTTAGGGCGGAAGCCGGCGTTTGCCTCTGCTTTGCGAAGCGCTGGCAGCCGTTGCACTTCTTCACCAAGTCTTCTGCGTCTCTGAGCGCAGTCGGCCAGTAAAAACCGTGCCGGAAGGCTTTGGCCACTATGGCTCTGGAGGAGGCGTGATGGCCGCACTCTCCCTGGTGGATTTCCCGTAGGAGTTCAATCCCTTCAGCCGGCTCGACGCACCGCTGGAACACCCCACTTACGCTGCGTTTGTACAGCTCGTGGTTGATGATTGTATAGGCCTTGGCCCTTCTCTCAATCTGCCTGGCTTGAACCCTGTCATTGGGCAGCACACCATCGGTGAGGTAGGAGAGGAATTCTTGTGCCCATGATGGTACGCATTTTATTTCAAATACGCTAACCACCAAGGCCTCCATCTTCGGAGCTTCCGGTTTCGACTGCGTGGTCGCCGGGTTCGGCTGTGAAGCCGGCGGGTTTGGCTGAGAAGCCCCCGAGTTTGGCTGAGAAGCCCCCGCGTTGGACCGATAAGCCCCCGGGTTCGGCTGAGAAGCCGGCGGGTTTGGCTGATGAGCCCCCGACTTGGGCAATGAAGCCCCCGGGTTCGGCTGAGAAGCCCCCGGGTCAGCCGGCACGAATATGGAATCCGAGTCCGGTGACGGTATGATGGACGGTTTCTTGAGAATCGCCAGGGCAACGCCCGGCGGAATGGCTTGCCGGGTCGAGCCAATCTTGGATAGGGCATCTGCCGCCTCATTGTTTGCTCGTGGCACATGGTGGAATTCACAGCCATCGAAGAAGCCGGATAGCTGCTGGACGTGGAAGCGGTACGAGGCCATGTTGGCGTCCTTCGCGTCCCAGTCGCCCGATGCTTGCTGTATAACCAAGTCGGAGTCGCCGAAGCAGAGGATGCGACGCACGCCGATCTCCTTGGCCAGCTTCAGCCCATGGATGAGCGCTTCATACTCCGCCACATTGTTGGATGCGGCGAAGTGGATCTGCAGGACATAGTCCAGCCGATCTCCCTTGGGGGAAGTGACGACGATGCCGGCTCCCAAGCCGTTTCGCATCTTCGAGCCGTCGAAGTGCAGCTTCCAGTGCGTGGAGTCAGGCACAGGCGGCAGGTATTGCATCTCGGCCCAGTCGACGAAGAAGTCCGCGAGGATCTGCGACTTGATGGCCGTGCGCGGCTCGTAGATGATGGTGTGGGCGGCTAGCTCCAGGGCCCACTTGGCGACCCGGCCGTTGGCGTCCTTGCTGCCAATGATTTCCGCCAAGGGTGCTGTGGCCACCACCTTGATGGGATGCTCCTGGAAGTAGTGCTTGAGCTTCTTGGCCGCCATGTACACGCCGTAGGTGACCTTCTGGTAGTGGGGGTAGTTTTGCTTTGACTGGGACAGCACCTCGCTGAGATAGTAGACTGGGCGCTGGACCGACTGCTCCTTGCCGGCTTCCTTGCGCTCCACCACCAGGACGACGCTAACCACACGATTGGTGGCAGCGATGTACAACAACATCGGCTCCATCGAAGCCGGCGATGCGAGGATGGGCGCGGTCGAAAGTACGCGCTTTAAGTCACGGAAGGCTTCATCCGCCTGCGGTGACCAGACGAATTTGTCCGATTTCTTCAGCAGCTGGTACATGGGCAGTGCCTTCTCCCCCAGCCGGCTGACGAAGCGGCTCAAGGAGGCCAGGCATCCGGTGAACTTCTGGACGTCCTTGAGGCACTGCGGCAGCTCCATCTTCTCAATGGCACTGATCTTCTCCGGGTTGGCTTCGATTCCTCGCTGAGAGACGAGGTAGCCCAGGAGTTGGCCGGCTGGCACGCCGAACGTGCACTTGGCCGGGTTGAGCTTCATCCGGAATCTTCGCAGATTGGTGAAGGTTTCTCTCAAGTCATCAAGGAGGGTAGGCATCTCCTTGGTTTTTACAACGACATCATCCACGTATGCGTGAACATTTCTGCCGATTTGATCCTGCAAACACTTTTGCATGCACCTTTGGTAGGTGGCGCCTGCATTTTTCAAGCCGAATGGCATAGTCGTGTAGCAGTAAGCCCCATACGGGGTAATGAACGAAGTCTTTATTTGATCAGCCGGATTCAAAGGAATCTGGTGGTAGCCTGAGTAGGCATCTAGAAAAGACAACAGTTCACAGCCGGCAGTCGAGTCTATGACTTGATCTATGCGCGGCAGGGGGAAGGGGTCCTTCGGGCACGCCTTGTTGAGGCTGGTGTAGTCGATACACATGCGCCAGGAGCCGTTCTTCTTCAAAACCAGGACCGGGTTCGCCAACCAGTCCGGGTGCAGCACTTCCATGATGAAGCCGGCAGCTAGGAGCCGGGCGATTTCTTCACCGATGGCCTTCCTTCGTTCTTCGGCGAAGCGCCTGAGAGGCTGCTTCACCGGCTTGGCTTCAGGCCTGACGTGGAGGTGGTGCTCAGCCAACTCCCTCGGCACACCCGGCATGTCCCTTGGAGACCATGCGAAGATGTCCCGATTCTCACGGAGGAAGCTGGTGAGCTCGCTTTCCTATTTGCTGCTCAAGCCGGCACCGATGGTGACGTACTTGTCCGGCTGGGCCGGGTCGAGCAGGATCTTCTTGGTGTTGTCGGCCGGCTGGAAGTGAGTCGTCCCAGCCGGGTTGCCCACAGCCGGCATGTCCGCCTGCGCGGCCTTAGCCAAGGCGACGGCGTCGTGGATGAGCTGCTTCTCGGTGGCGATGACCAGCGTCTGGGCCATCTTGGAGCTCTGCGTGGCGCAGTCCATGGAGCGGCGGTAGTCGCCGGCTACGGTGATGACCCCTTTAGGGCCAGGTAGCTTCATCTTCAGGTACCCGTAGTGGGGCACCGCCATGAACTTGGTCAGGGCCGGCCTGCCCAGGAGCGCGTGGTAGGGACTGACGAGGTCCACCACCTCGAACTCGATGTTCTCCGTGCGGAAGTTGTCCGGCTTGCCGAACATGACCTCCAGCGTGATCCGGCCGATCGGCTGGCAGCAGTGGCCTGGCACGATGCCATGGAAGACGGTGGGGGTGGGGCGCAACTCGGCCTCCTGGATGCCCAGCTTGCGGGCGGTGTCGCGGTAGAGGATGTTGATGCTGCTGCCCCCGTCGATGAGGACACGCGAGAAGCGCACGCTGCGCCGGGTTGTGCCGATGGTGGGGTCGAGGACCATGGCGTAGCTGCCCGGCTTCGGTAGGACAGCCGGTGTGTCGCGGCGATCAAAAGTGATGGCCTGCTCTGACCAGTTTAGGTACTGGGGGACCGGCGGCATGACCGCGTTGACTTCGAGGGAACGGCGCTGCTGGCTCGTTTTGTCCTCGGGCTCGGAGGTGAAGATGATGTAGGTGGCATCCTCAGCCAGGTACCGGCCGCCATGGTGCACTTGGTTAGCCTCGTGGTGCTCGAGGTTGTTGGCTTCTGCGCCGGCTTGGCCACCCGGCCCGCCGGCTGGTGGAGGCGGGGGTGGAGGCGGAAGTGGCTCGCCGCTCGTCAGCCGCTTCATGAAGTGGCAGTCGCGGGTGGAGTGGTTGGAGGGGTTCTTGCCGCTGTGGTACTTGCACGGCGAGTCGAGCATCTGCTCGAAGGTGTACTTCGGCTTCCAGGGCCGGTCCGTCTGCTTCTGGCGCCGGCTTCCGCCAGCCGCCGCGTGGTCTGACACGGCTGCCACGTGGGCGGAGCCGTACCGGCGGTCCGGCTGGTCGCTGTGCCTCTTGCCGCGGTAGTTGTCCCGCCGGCTGCCGTGGTGGCCGCCCTCGGCCGGCTTGTGCTCGGCCGGCTTGTTGTTGTCCCGCCTGGATGGAGCCGGCGAAATCTCAGCCGGCGTGCTGCTGGTTCCTTCAGCCAGCGCGTACTTGTCTGCGATGGCCATCAAGGCAGCCATCGTCTTGGGTTCACTGCGGCGCAGCTTGTGCCACAGCATGGTGTTGGGCCGGCAGCCGGCCATGAAGAAGCCGACTGCCTGGATCTCGTGCACTCCCTCGCAGGAGTTGCGCATCTCGCACCAGCGCGTCAGGTATGCACGGTCCGTCTCGTCCGCGCCCTGCTTGCACATCTCAAGCTGTTGGGGGCGACCCGGCCGGCGGTAGGTGCCGGTGAAGTTGCTGATGAAGGCGTCCTCGAAGTCGAGCCAGCCGTTGATGCTGCCGGCTGGCAGGTTGTTGAGCCATGTGCGGGCGGAGCCGAGCAGCATGAGGGGGGAGTAGCGCACGGCCCAGCGCTTGTTGCCCTTGGCGATGCCGACTGCGGTGGAGTAGTCCTGCAGCCAGTCCTCCGGCTTGGCCGTGCCGTCGTACTTGGGCGTGTCGCGGGGGAGCTGGAAGCCGTCGATCATGGGCTCGTTGAGGATCCGCGGCCCGAAGCACTTGGGGCCGGCTGGCCCTTCTTCCTCCGCGATGCGGGATTCGACCAGCCGGTCGAGGCGATCTCTGGCGTCGGTTGGCTCGACGCGCGGGCCCAGCCGGGAGCGGGCCGGCTGGCGCTGGCCGCTGGCCTCTGGAGCCGCGCGGTGCTTGATGGTGGATGGCCTCTCGTACTCTTCTTCGTTGCGCCGGCTTGATGGTGGCCGGCTGCGGCCGCTGTTGCCACTGGGCGGCCGGCTTGTGCGGCTGGAACTTGTGGGTGTTCCGGCTGTCGGCTCGCCGGCTTGGTGCGGGGGAGGTGGACTCGGCCGTGTCCCTCGGACCGTCCCGGTCGTTGCCTGCAGCGCCACGAGCGTGAGAAGCTCTGGGGGCATGGGCGTACCTGGGGTCTTTGGTCAGCCGGTTGGCCGCCTTCAGCAGCTCAGTCACCCGCTCAGTTTGGCGGCGTAACTCTGCGCCTTCGAGGCGGTGCAGCTCTTCCGCGGCAGCTTCAGCCGCGAGCATGTTCTTGTCGGGGGTGTTGTAGATGGGTTGCTCCGTAGACGGAGCCGGCGATGCTGCGCCGTCCCGGGCGATCTCTGCGCCCAGGGCGCCTCCTCTCCGGCGGATCTGGCCGGCTCGGCTTGGGTTGTCGCCGGCGGGCGTGAGGCCGTGGGCGCGGTTGAACTCGCGCTGGGTGATTTCCCACTGGCGCTTTGCAGCAGCCAGCTCTTCTGTTTGCTTGAGGAGGAGCTGGCGGTGCTCCTCCAGGTCCTTCTCGATGGTGGTGGGGTCGGCGCCAGGCGTGAGCGGGGTGCTCAGCTTTGCCCGGACTTCCTCCAGCCGGGACGGTGGTGGCGGCGCCTTTGCGCCCGAGGCGGATGCGCCGGCAGCGGCTTCGCGCTCCAGCACTGGCCCACGGATGCGCGTGGATTTGCCCCCGGCGTCGTCGCCGGTGGCCATGACCTCCTGCATGATGCAAGGGCCGGTGGTGGTGAGGCTGGCGCCGGCTCCAGGGGGAGGGCTTGCACAGCGCACGATCTCGCGCGGGTAGCGCGGTGGTGCGACGGTGGCGACGTAGACGTCGAAGCCGCCGAAGCTGATGATGTTGCCGCCGGCAGGGAATGGCCGGTCAGCGAAGCAGCCAGCGTTGTCGCTGACGCAGTCGAGGGAGCCGAATCTCCAGACCAAGCCTGAAGCGACCCGCTCGCCGGTGGTGGTGGTGAGGCCCGTCCGGATGAAGACACCGGCCGCGGACGCTGAAGGCCCCACGGTGGGCGCCAAATGTCGTGGTATCGTCATGACATATGCCATAGGGTGGCTAATCGAAGTGGTTCCTTGTGGTCTCACGGCGGTATCCGGATGCGGGTATGGGCACGAGCGACACGGCGACGTACCCAGGTTCGAGGCCCTCCGATGGAGGTAACACCTCTACTCCTGCTATGAGTGTATATGATAGTGACACAGTACAATGGTGCTCCTTGAGCTGTATATCCGGCTGCTCCTGGGAGGCTAAGGTAGACGAAGGTCTCTCTCACAGGGCAGCTCTAAGACTAGTGAAATGAGAAGTGATCGATCGTCCCCCGCACGAGGGGGGTAGCCCGGCTTATATAGGCACCGGTACTTTACATATAAGTCCCTATAGTCTAGTGGCCGGCATGGCCGGCTTCGGCTCCCGTCCCTTCCCGAGGCGCTGACATCAGGGAGCCGTTGAGCGTAGTGGCACGTCCCATCCGCCTGCTCAGGTCAGCGGCATGGCGAGGTGCTGTCGTTGTCGTCATCATGCTCTGTAGCGCGTACGGTCCGACGTACGCCATGATGGCCTGTCTGGCGCGTGGCACTGCTGCTCTACAGTGCCCCGTACTTTACGGGAGATGAGGTCAGCGTGGACCTTTGAACCCGGATCACCTACCCAGTTCCTTCCGGTGCAAGACTCGCCAGCCTCGAGTCGGTCTGAGGTACAAACCCCAGTCGGATATGGCTTGTAGAAGCCGGCCCAGCTACAGCGTTGAAGGCCGCAGCCAGGCCGACTAGGACTTAGAGCCAGCCGGCTTCCGAGGCAGCCGGCCACGGCTCCAGCCGGCTGCTCCTCAGCCGGCCTTTGCCGCGAGCCGGCCGTCCTCAAGCCGGCCGCTCCGCGTCCATTGCCCTACCCGGGGTCTTCCCCCCGACATTATACTGTAGGTATTATAGTAACATCCTGCTATTATTTAGTTCATGGCCAATTTTAAGTAATTGCACATGTTGGTTCGCATTCCCTGCTCTATAGCTTTTGGCATCGTAACTTCTATATTTGGTTTACATTCCCTGCTCTGTAGATCTAGCCATCATAACTTTATCTTGCTCAGTCGTTGTTACAAAAATTATGGCCTGCTACTATGTTGTTTGTGCCAATTTTTTACTCCATGAACATGTTGGCTTGCATTCCCTGTACTACAGGTGATGCCATTGTTTTGTATCTAGTTCATTGTAAGCTAACAAAGTAAGGACTTAGTTTGGCATGCTATCACTCTGCTATCTAGCCTGTAGTACAAATAAACTTGTCATACTACTAGATAATAATTTTGTGTGCCATCTTGTTCTTCAAAAGCTGCATTATTGACTTGTTTCTCTGACTTGGCATGACGCTCACATATGGAAAGCTGAACATATTGGTTTGCATTCCCTCTTATACAAGTTCACAGGTGATCCCACTATATTCTGTATCTGGTCCATCCTAAGCTCCAGCATTAACTATCCTCCATGTGTTGCTCATTACAAGTTTATATCCCGAAACATCTTGATTTGCATCCCCTTCACTATAAGTTCAGGAGTATTATTTAGTTCACGGCCAAAATGAAGTAATTGCACTTGGCACATGTTGGTTCACATTCCCTCCTCTTTAGCTTTTGCCATCGTAACTTCTATTTTTGGTTTACATTCCCTGCTCTGTAGATGTAGCCATCATAACTTCATCTTGCTCAGTCGTTGTTACAAAATTTATAGCCTGCTACTATGTTGTTCATGCCAATTTTGTACTCCCTGAACATGTTGGTTTGCATGGGACTCGACAGTAGTAAGTCTGCTGTTTCATTCTAACATGCTCTGTTATATTGGCTGTTGGTATGCGGCATGCACTCTTTGTTTGCTTATTGTGCGCATTACAATGATCTTGTTATAACGACGAAATGATGAGTTCCAAATTCTTTGCCAAACAATATTGTAGTGTCTTTGCCTTTCCATTGTTGTTGTCTTAACTTGTAATGTCTTTGTTTCAGATATAGGTGTTGCATGGACAACTTAAAAGATTGCCGGATCGCTTCATTGTATTGCTAGGTTTAATTACCATTCAATTTCTCTGGGTTCTGTAATATTTTTTTCAATGCCTTGCAGCTGATGTAATATTTAGTTAGTTTTTATAGTTCTTTCGCGCATTTTTTCTTTGGTGCTTGTGGTAAGTGAGGCTATCCGACAGAAATCAATGCTGCGTAAATATTCTCAGTATCTAAATCACGAATTCCCATCCCTTAAACGGCCCAATTAAGCGAAATCACATATGTGCCTGCCCGCAAAATCCTAAAGCGCATATTATGCCGGCATATAAACAGCAACTAAACGGGCTGGCCCACTTACTTCTTGGGCCAGCCCATTTGATTTACGGTGGACCCCACACACTAATTGGGCTGGCCCACTTGCTTTAAGGTGGACCCCACCAACTACTGGGCCGGCCCACTAATTAGTTGGGCCAGCCCATTTGCTTTTTTGGAGGACCCCACATAATAAATGGGCCGGCCCTTTAAGAGGAAAGTGGGACCCACCTGTGTTTTTGGCCCGGCCCACTATCTTGTTGGGCCGGCCCACTTGCTATATTGTGGACCCCACATACTAGTTGGGCCGGCCCTTTAACAGGAAAGTGGGGCCCACCTGTGCTTATTGGGCCGGCCCACTATCTTGTTGGGCCGGCCCACTTGCTCTATGGTGGTCCCACATGGTAAATGGGCCGGCCCTTTAAGTGGAAGGTGGGACCCACCTGTGTTTTTGGCCCGGCCCACTATCTTGTTGGGCCGGCCCACTTTCTATATGGTGGACCCCACATACCAAATGGGCCGGCCCATTAACAGGAATGTGGGACCCACCTGTGTTTTTGGCCCGGCCCACTATCTTGGTGGGCCAGCCCACTGGCTATATGGTGGGCCCCACATACTAAATGGGCCGGCCCTTTAACAGGAAGGTGGGACCCACCTGTGTTTTTGGCCCGGCCCACTATTTTGTTGGGCCGGCCCACTTGCTATATGGTGGACCCCACAAACTAAATGGGCCGATCCTTTAACTGGAAAGTGGGACCCACTGTGTTTTTGGCCCGGCCCACTAGCTTGTTGGGCCGCCCACTTGCTATACGGTGGACCCACACACTAAATGGGCCGGCCTTTTAACGGAAAGTGGGACCCACTGTGTTTTTGGCCCGGCCCACTTGCTTCTTGGGCCGGCCCATTCTGTAAGGTGGACCCCACATGTTAAATGGGCCGGCCCATTTAAGTTTTGACCAGTCAACCTTAGAGGTTAGGCCCGGCCCACTTAACTAATGGACCAGCCCAGCTATATAGTTGACCGGTCAAACTATGTCATCTGGCCCGGCCCGCTTAAGACGTGGCAGGCCTCGTGTGGGCCTACCATCTACCACGGGGTTTCAGCCGGTTAACGCCGTTAACTGGCAGTTAACGGCGTCTGCCACGTGTCAGTTTGCATGACGTCAGCAGTCAATGGGCTCCCGAAAACACTTCCGCAACGGTCCGATTTTCCGTGGCGGAAGGGCGCCCAAGCGCGACGGACCGAAAAAATCGTCGTTGGACTTTGCCTGACGCAGTTTCGACAACAGAACCCATATCGTCGGGTTAGGCCCATAGGCGACGAAAAATGCCCCTTAGTTGACGATTTTGGGATGTTGTCTATCAGAACTTTTCTTGTAGTGAAACACTGCCCGTTAAATTCTACCCCGGTATGCCGGGGTCTATGATGTAAGATAATACTTTAATCTCTATTTTGGTTGTGGTACAACAGTTTATGCCGGTACGCTATACCGGTAGTTAATTAACTTATGTTTGCCTTAGCATATTTGCTTGTTGATTTGCTTTTTCTTGCACTGCAATGATTCCGAAATTGTTTCCGCATCCAATGTGATGCATACTTGGTTCTTTTGCTTTGGCTCTGCCTACCTTCTCTGGGCGTTTTTGGCGTATGAGCACAAAGTTCTTTTACCAAGCAAGCACTTTCTTGAACTTAGAAATAACTCGAAATTTTTGCAAAAAACCGGTATAACCGGGGTTAGTTAAATTTTTCCGGATTGTTCTTTCCCGCTCTCCCTCTTCGCAGTTCATGTGCTTATCCCCTACCGGTTTATCTTGCTTGCCATGAAGCCGAGTTGCGGACAACAGCAGAGTCGAAGACTCCGGTAGGGTCTAGCACACTACTAAACCGGAAAGAAAAAACGTTCAATAAGCAACCGTAAACAGAAAAAATAAACATGTTACATGCAACTTAGTAAGGGTAGTCCCCGAGATTCATTCAAGGTTCCGACATCTTTTATTCATAGCAAATAAGGTACAAAAAGGAACTTCTTACACCACAACTTCAAGAGTAGAAAGGACGCAACAGAGCTACATTCCATGGACGTTTGGTCTCCTCTCCGGACTTGTCCGCCTTTCCTTTCTTCCATTCCTGTGCATCAATCAGGTAATAGGCATCATTGTGGAGAGCCTTGCTCACAATGAAAGGTCCTTCCCATGGGGGGGAAAGCTTGTGCCGGCCTTCAGTGCGCTGCACTAGGCGTAGCACTAGGTCTCCTTCTCGGAATACCCTCGGGTTAACCTTCCGGCTGTGATAGCGTCTGAGGTTTTGCTGGTAAATGGCTGTTCTTGCCAAAGCTAGTTCTCTTGCTTCTTCTAGCAAGTCCACATCGTTTTCTCGGGCCTCCTTTACCTCTTCTTCGGTATAGAGTTGCACCCTTGGTGAATCATGGAGAATGTCGGTTGGTATGACCGCTTCTGCTCCATAAACCATAAAGAATGGCGTGTATCCGGTAGACCGGTTTGGAGTTGTTCTTATACTCCACAGTACTGATGGTAGCTCATCGAGCCAACACCCCGGCGATTTTTCCATTGCATCAATGAGTCTTGGTTTGATACCGGAAAGTACCAAAGCATTCGTTCTTTCAACTTGGCCATTGCCTTGTGGGTGCGCCACTGAGCACAAATCCAACCGGATGTTCTTGTCTTCACAGAATCGCTTGAATTCTCCTTGAGCAAAGTTTGAGCCATTGTCAGTTATGATACTGTGTGGGTATCCATACCGCAGGATTACATCTTTTAGGAACTTCACCGCTGTGTGGCCATCACACTTTGCGATAGGCTTCACTTCCAGCCATTTGGTGAATTTATCCACCATTACCAAGATGTGGGTCATGTTTCCCCTTGCGGTTTTGAACGGTCCAACCATGTCCAGGCACCAAACAGCAAATGGCCAAGTTAGCGGTATGGTTTTCAAACCGGACGCTGGGGTATGGTTTTGCTTGGCGTACCTCTGGCACCCATTGCATCTTCTTACCATATCCTCCGCAATTTCCAAAGCCATTGGCCAATAGAACCCATGCCGGAACACTTTTGCCACTAGCGCCCTTGACGAAGCGTGATGCCAGCATTCTCCTTGGTGAATTTCCTCGAGCATTTCTTTTCCCTCTTCCGGTTCCACACACCTTTGGAGGACACCGGTAACACTTCTCTTGTACACCTCGCCATTGATGATGGTGTAAGCTTTGGACCTCCTCTGTATCCTTCTGGACTCATTTTCGTCAACCGGCAAGGTGCCGTTGATCAGGAATTCCTTAATAGGTTTAACCCAAGATGGTGCCTCTCTAACCACAAACACCGGCATGTCTATGTCCATGCTGTCCACAAGCATTGCCTCTTCCGGCATGGGCGTCGCAGTCCCCGAGTTTACCGGTGCAGTCCCCGAGTTTGCCGGAGCAGTCCCCGGGTTTCCTTCGTCAATCTCCATTGGCACCACATGTGACTCCGGTACGAAAATTGATTCCGACTCCGGACTTGGCTTGATTGATGGAACTCTTAAGTGTGCCAAGGCTATTCCGGGAGGAATTTCTTGCCTAGACGAGCCTAGCTTGGATAAAGCATCCGCGGCTTCATTTTCAGCCCGCGGCACATGGTGAAACTCACATCCTTCGAAGAAGCCGGCAATCTTTTGCACATGAAACCGGTATGAGGCCATGTTGGCATCTTTTGCATCCCAATCTCCGGAACACTGCTGTACCACAAGATCTGAATCGCCATAGCAAATGATCCGGAGCGCACCGATTTCTTTTGCGACCTTGAGCCCATGTATCAGAGCTTCGTACTCAGCAACATTGTTTGATGCCCTGAAGTGCACTTGCAAAACATACCGGAGATGATCTCCCTTTGGTGAGGTGAGTACCACACCGGCACCTAGACCCTCCTTGAGCTTGGATCCGTCAAAGTGCATCTTCCAGTATTCTATCTTGTGTTCTGGCGGCTTGTATTGCATCTCCGCCCAATCGACCAGGAAATCAGCCAAAGCTTGTGATTTTATGGCATCTCTTCTTTCGTATACCGGCACGTATGGTGACAACTGAATTGCCCATTTTGCAATCCGGCCGCTGGCGTCCTTGTTGCCCATGATATCGGAGATGGGTGCCTCACTCACCACTTTCATGGGGTGCTCCTCAAAGTAGTGCTTGAGCTTCGTGGCGGCCATGAACACGCCATAAGTCATCTTTTGGAAGTGCGGGTAGTTTTGCTTTGAGGAGGAGAGCACTTCGCTCAGGTAGTATACCGGCCTCTGGACAGTTTTTCCTTCCTCTTCTCTTTCTACTACCACAACAACACTCACAACCCGGTTAGTTGCTGCTATGTATAACAACATGGGCTCTCTTTCCAAAGGTGAAGCCAGTATTGGTGCCGTTACTAGCATCGTTTTTAGCTCTTTAAACGCCGCGTCTGCCTGAGGTGTCCAGACGAAAGTATCAGATTTTTCATTAAGGCATAAAGCGGCAAGGCCTTTTCTCCTAGCCTGCTTATGAACCGGCTTAGCGATGCCAAGCTTCCGGTAAACTTTTGCACATCTTTTAGTTCTCGTGGGACAGTCATTCTTTCTATTGCCCGGATATTTACCGGATTGACTTCAATGCCCCGGCTTGACACAAGGAAACCAAGCAGCTTGCCGGCAGGGACACCAAAGGTGCATTTTGCCGGATTAAGTTTCATCCGGAACCGTCTTAGGTTGTCAAATGTTTGCCGGATGTCATCGATTAAGGTGTCTTTTACCTTAGTTTTTATCACAATGTCGTCCACATAGACTTGCACATTCTTTCCGATTTGATCAAACAAGCATTTTTGCATACAGCGCTGGTACGTTGCACCAGCGTTGCGCAAACCAAAAGGCATAGTAACATAGCAATAAGCCCCGTGCGGGGTAATGAACGCAGTTTTTATTTGATCTTCCTTTTTCAGGGGGATTTGGTGGAAACCGGAATACGCATCCAGAAAAGACAACAACTCACACCCAGCAGTAGAATCAATCACTTGATCGATCCGGGGCAAAGGGAAAGGATCTCTTGGGCAAGCCTTGTTGAGGTTGGTGTAGTCGATGCACATGCGCCACACCTTTGGAGCTTTTGCCTCCAGGTTCTCATCTTTCTTCTTTTCGACCATTACCGGATTGGCCAGCCACTCTGTATGCGTGACCTCCACGATGAAACCGGCAACCAACAGCTTTGTCACCTCCTCTCCAATGATTTTCCTCCTATCTTCAGCGAACCGGCGCAAAGGTTGTCGCACCGGCTTGGCATCCTTCCGGACGTTTAGAGAGTGCTCAGCCAGCTCCCTCGGAACACCCACCAAGTCATCAGTAGACCAGGCAAAGATATTCCGATTCTCACGGAGGAAGCTGACGAGCGCGCTTTCCTATGCTTGACTGAGGCCGTACCGGTAAAGCATTTGCTCCAGTAAGTGGTGGTGGTGGTGGTAGTTGTTGCTGGCGCAGCATATCTTGCGATGGTGGCAATATTGTGGAGCACCCTTGCGCTTGCACATCTTTACTGCTCCCTTTTGCATCAAGTACTTGGTCCAAGAACAATCCTTCGTCAGGTGGTTTGACGGGTGATCTGGGTTTGGCGTGTGCCACCGGCAAGGTTGATCCATGGCGGCTTCCATGGTGTATTTTACGGGTTCTTGCCAATTCTTTTTCTGGCCCCAGGGTTTCTTTTCGACCCACTGCTTCTTAGGACCCGCCCATGGCTGCGATCCGGTTTTCTGCCTCTGGCTGCCGCTGGCATCATAATTTTCTTGCACAGCAGCAACTTGCTGCGGAGCGTACCTTCGATCCGGGAAATCTTCCCTTCTTTTGTTGTTCCGGTTATCCCGGTATTGCTGCTGAGGCGGGTTTGACTGCTCCGGCTCAGCTTGCACCGCCGGTTGCATTGGGTCTCCCAACGCATAGTTATCCGCCACACGTATCATCTCCGCTAGAGTTGGGGCATGCGTCGTCTCACGTATCGATAATTTCTTATGTTCCATGCCACTTTATTGATGATATCTACATGTTTTATACACATTATATGTCATTATTATGCGTTTTCCGGAACTAACCTATTGACGAGATGCCGAAAGGCCAGTTGCTGTTTTCTGCTGTTTTTGGTTTCAGAAATCCTAGTAAAGAAATATTTTCGGAATCGGACGAAATAAAGACCGAAGACCTTATAATTCCCGGAAGCTTCCAGAGCACCGGAGAGGGACGAGAGGGGAGCCAGGGGGCCCCACACCACACCCCGGCGCGGGGGCGCCCCCCTGTGGTCTGGGCACCCCGTGGCCCCTCCGACTCCATCTCTTCGCCTATTTATTCGTCCCTGACCTAAAAACACCGATACAAGACGAGACCCGAGAAAACCTTCCAGAGCCGCCGCCATCGCAAAATCAAGATTCGGGGACAGAAGTCTCTGTTCCGGCACCCTGCCGGACGGGGAATTGCCCCCGGAGTCATCTCCACCGCCGTCTCCACCGCCATCTTCACCGCCATCGCTGTCTCCATGATGAGGAGGGAGTAATTCACCCCCGGGGCTGAGGGCTCCGCTGTAGCTATGTGGTTCATCTCTCTCTTTATGTGATCTAGTTGAATATCGTCTATGTGCTACTCTAGTGATGTTATTAAAGTACTCTATTCCTCCTCCATGTGTGTAAAGGTGATAGTGTGTGCACCGTGTGAGTACTTGGCGTAGGCTATGATTATGATCTCTTGTAGATTATGAAGTTAATTATTGCTATGATGGTATTGATGTGTATTATTCCTCCTACATATGCATGATGGTGATAGTGTGCATGCTATGTTAGTTCTTGGTGTAATTATGTTGATCTATCTTGCACTCTAAGGTTATTTAAATATGAACATTGCATTGTGGAGCTTGTTAACTCCGGCATTGAGGGTTCGTGTAATCCTACGCAATGTGTTCATCATCCAACAAAAGGGTGTAGAGTAGTCCTATTATGTGATCATTGTTGAGAGTGTCCACTAGTGAAAGCAGGATCCCTAGGCCTTGCTTCCAAGCATCGAATCTCCGTTTGTTTACTGTTTTGTTGCATGTTTACTCGCTGCCATATTTTATTCAGATTGCTATTACCACTCATATACATCCATATTACTTGTATTTCACTATCTCTTCGCCGAACTAGTACACCTATACACCTGACAAGTGTATTTGGTGTGTTGGGGACACAAGAGACTTCTTGCTTTGTGATTACAGGGTTGCTTGAGAGGGATATCTTTGACCTCTTCCTCCCGAGTTCGATAAACCTTGGGTAATCCACTTAAGGGAAACTTGCGACTGTTCTACAAACCTCTGCTCTTGGAGGCCCAACACTGTCTACAAGAATAGAAGCTCCCGTAGACATCAAGCACTTTTCTGGCGCCGTTGCCGGGGAGGAAAGGTAAAAGGCTCTCATACTTCGGTTCCAGGTAACAGTACTTTCTGGCGCCATTGTGTGTGTGATCGAAGCTATTTCCTTTAGATCCTGCAATTGCATCTTTTTGTTTCTTGTTTTTATTTTTCACTAGTTAGGCATAATGGAAAACAACAAAAAAATTGGTGAGCTTTTTAATCTTTTTCCTAATTTAGAATTGTTTGATGCGAAAATTAAAAAACCTATGGAACCTTATTTACATGATAGTAGCAATGTTATTAGTATGAATGCAATTACTGCTAATGCTATGAAGAAGTCTAAGCTTGGGGAAGCTAGTTTACATAAAAATAATCTTTTTAGCTCCTCCGCTTTGGAAGAAATATTTTGCTCTGATAATGCTTTATCTCCCATATGTGATAACTCTAATGATGCTTCTGATATTTTAAATCCACCTGCTGAAAGTATTCCGTATAAAATACCTATGAAAATTATTGAACGTGTTATGGATAACCGCTATGAAGGGGATGGAACTGTCCATCCTGGAGATCATTTACTGTTTTTGCATGAATTATGCGGGTTATTCAAGTGTGCAGGTATCTCTATGGATGAAGTGAAGAAGAAACTATTCTCTATGTCGCTGTCTGGTAAAGCGGCGCATTGGTATAAACTATTGAAGGACGGGCGCTCTCTTGATTGGAAGGATATTGTGCCTCTATTTTATTCCAAGTTCTATCCTCCAAGTGAAATTCACAAAGATCGAAACCATATATATAATTTTTGGCCTCATGATGGAGAGAGTATTGCCCAAGCATGGGAGAGATTGAAGACTTTAATGCTCAAATGCCCCAATCATGAGCTTCCAGGTAATATCATCATTGATAATTTCTATGCAAGACTTTCTTTTCAAGATAAGACCTTGCTGGATACTACTTGTTCTGGATCATTCACGAGCAATAAAGAAGAGTTTAAAAGGGACCTTCTTGATCGGATTAAGGAGAACGCTGAAGATTGGGAGAACGACAAAGGTAAAGAGTCAGGTATAAACTATGATTATGAATGCATTGAAACTTTTATGAATACTGATAAATTTCGAAATATGAGTGCTACTTATGGTCTTGACTCTCAAGTTGCTGCAAATCTTTATAAAGCCTTTGCTTCTCATTTAGAATTGCCTAAAAAGAATTTTGATAAGTATCATGAACCTTTTAAAGAGGCTTGCATGAAGAATGACATTGTTGTTAATGATTGCAATAAGCATGCTCAAACTCCTAAGAATGCTATTTCCTATAAGCATGTTAATTTTTGTGGAATACATAGACCTTGTGGAATTAATCAAATAGAAGATGAATATTGTATCCATCACAGAAATGAAAAAACTAGAAAGTGGTCTAGAGCTCTAGATGATCTTGGAGAAAAAGTGTGTGCCCTCTATCCTTTTATTTGTGAACTTTGCCATAGAGTTGGTCATTTTAATTTTCAATGTTCCTCCAATGATAATTCAAACCCCATGAGTGCTGCAAATTTGTATTGTGATGATGAAATTATTCCTAATCAGCATGATGAACTTACCTTATTTTTGAAGTGTGAAGAGTTATCAAGAAAAATTTCTTTGTTAAATATTAACGATCTTGATATTGATGATGTCCTGCATGGTTGTCTTTCTTATTGCATTAATAATTGCCATACAAATACTTACATACAAAATATTTTAGAAGATGACACCTTGCCAAAATATGATAGGACCGCTGTGTGTTTTCAACTAATTAATGAAAAGGAGGGATCCTCCCAAGTTTCTTCTATTGTTTCTAAAAGAAAATCAGGTTATGCGGACAAGCCACCCTTCAAGCCTCTTCCTCCTAAAGAAGGAAGCGAGGAGAGGGAAGTAGAGAAGAAGAAGAAGGGAACGAAGAAGAAGAAGAAGAAGAAGAAGAAGAAGAAGAAAGAGAATAAAGAGAAAGAGGCAATGGCATATCCCCGCGTGTATGAGGTAACAATAGGTAACCGTAAGTATGTTGCGCCTAATGATTATTATGATAATGAATCTGAGTACGATGATCTTCCTATACCCTTTACCCATATTAGTGATCATGATTTGGATGAGCACACTGCCTTTGATATTGAAAATCTCTTTGGTACTGATTATGAAAGTAATGATGATAGCATTATTCATGTCCCCTTAAACGATGATATTGAAAGCTCTAAGCTTGGGGATGTTGTGCTTGAAGATCCTATATTTGAGACTTCTACTTTTAGTGAAAATGATGATATTACATATTCTGGTTTAGATAATTGCTATAGAGATGTATATGACACATGTTACAATTATCCTTATGAAACTTGTCATAGTTATGATGGGCTTGCCAAAAACCATTCCCTTAGTATGCAACTTGTTTACCATGTTCAAATTCTTGATAATGATCCTGCTCCAATTACTATTAATGAGAAGAGTTTTTCTTATGACAAAAATAATGATACCTTTATGCATATGAACCATGATAAGAATGTTTTAAGTGATGGTTATATTGTGGATTTCATCAATGATGCTACTGAAAGTTATTATGAGAGAGGGAAATATGGTTATATGCATCTTAATAATATTAAGTTTCCCCTCTTTATGTTGAGAATCTTTAAGTTACTCGTGTTTTATCCTCTTATGCTTGTCACTTTGCTCTTCATGAATTCATTTGTGTATAAGATTCTTCTGCATAGGAAGCATGTTAGGCTTAAATGTGTTTTGAATTGCCTCTTGAAGCTCTCTTTTGCTTCAAATACTATTTCTTGCGGGTGCATCACCAAAATTGCTGAGCCCATCTTAATGGCTATAAAGAAAGAACTTCTTGGGAGATAACCCATGTGTTATTTTGCTACAGTACTTTGTTTTATATTTGTGTCTTGGAAGTTGTTTACTACTGTAGCAACCTCTCCTTATCATGTTTTTGTGCCAAGTAAAGTTTCTATGTTTAAGTTGATGTTATATTTGGGATCGCTGCGCAGAAACAGCATTGCTGTCTGTCACGAATCTGGGCACAGCCTCTGTAGAAAATTCGAAAAAATCTGCCAATTTACGAGCGTGATCCTCGATACGCAACTTTCATTAGTTTTGAGTTTTTCCATTTGAGCAAGTCTGGTGCCATCTTAAAATTCGTCTTTACGGACTGTTCTGTTTTGACAGATTCTGCCTTTTATTTCGCATTGCCTCTTTTGCTATGTTGGATGAATTTCTTTGATCCATTAATGTCCAGTAGCTTTATGCAATGTCCAGAAGTGAAAAGAATGTTTGTGTCACCTCTGAACATGTGAATTTTTGATTATGCACTAACCCTCTAATGAGTTTGCTTGAAGTTTGGTGTGAAGGAAGTTTTCAAGGGTCAAGAGAGGAGGATGATATACTACGATCAAGAAGAATGAAAAGTCTAAGCTTGGGGATGCCCCGGTGGTTCATCCCTGCATATTTCAAGAAGACTCAAGCATCTAAGCTTGGGGATGCCCAAGGCATCCCCTTCTTCATCGACAAAGTATCAGGTTCCTTCTCTTGAAACTATATTTTTATTCGGTCACATCTTATGTACTTTACTTGGAGCGTCTGTATGTTTTTGTTTTTGTTTTTGTTTGAATAAATGATTGTTTGGGAGAGAGACACGCTCCGCTGGTTCGTATGAACACATGTGTTCTTAGCTCATAATTTTCATGGCGAAGGTTGAAACTGCTTCGTTAATTGTTATATGGTTGGAAACGGAAAATGCTACATGTAGTAATTGGTGTAATGTCTTGAATAATGTGATACTTGGCAATTGTTGTGCTCATATAGATCTTGTTTAAGCTCTTGCATCATGTACCTTGTACCCATTAATGAATAATTACATAGAGCTTGTTAAAATTTGGTTTGCATGATTGGTCTCTCTAAGTCTAGATATTTTCTGGTTGAGGTGTTTGAACAACAAGGAGACGATGTAAAGTCTTATAATGCTTACAATATGTTTATATGTGAGTCTTGCTGCACCATTTTATACTTGAGTTTGCTTCAAATAACCTTGCTAGCCTAAACCTTGTATCGAGAGGGAATACTTCTCATGCATCCAAAATCCTTGAGCCAACCACTATGCCATTTGTGTCCACCATACCTACCTACTACATGGTATTTCTCAGCCATTCCAAAGTAAATTGCTTGAGTGCTACCTTTAAACAATTCAAAATTTATCACCTCTGATTTGTGTCAATATTTTATAGCTCATGAGGAAGTATGTGGTGTTTATCTTTCAATCTTGTTGGGCAACTTTCACCAATGGACTAGTGGCTTCATCCGCTTATCCAATAATTTTGCAAAAAGAGCTGGCAATGGGATTCCCAGTCCCAAATTAATTAACAAAAATAGACACTCCTCCATGGTATGTGATTGTTGGACGGCACCCGAAGGATTCGGTTAGCCATGGCTTGAGAAAGCAAAGGTGGGGAGGAGTGTCATCATAATAAAACTAAAATAAAAAGGCACTCCTTCATGGTATGAGATTGTTGGCAGGCACCCGAGGATTCGGTTAGCCATGGTTTGTGAAAGAAAGGTTGGAAGGAGTGCCACCCAAAAATAAAATAAAATGGGAGCCGCTCTTTGAAGGTTTGTTTGGCAAGGGGGTTAGAGTACCCGCTACCATTCGTTGACAACAACAAACACTCCTCAAAACTTTACTTTTATGCTCTCTATATGTTTTCAAAATCAAAGCTCTAGCACAAATATAGCAATCGATGCTTTCCTCTTTGAAGGACCATTCTTTTACTTTATTGTTGAGTCAGTTTACCTATTCTTTCTATCTTAGAAGCAAACACTTGTGTGAACTGTGTGCATTGATTCTTACATGTTTACCTATTGCACTTGTTATATTACTTTGTGTTGACAATTATCCATGAGATATACATGTTAAAGTTGAAAGCAACCGCTGAAACTTATATCTTCCTTTGTGTTGTTTCAAAGCTTTCTACTAAGAATTTATTGCTTATGAGTTAACTCTTATGCAAGACTCATTGATGCTTGTCTTGAAAGTATTATTCATGAAAAGTCTTTGTTATATGATTCATTTGTTTACTCATTACCTTCATCATTGCTTCGAATCTCTGCATTTATCTCATGTGCTTTACAATAGTATGATCAAGGTTATGATGGCATGTCACTTCAGAAATTATCTTTGTTATCGTTTTACCTGCTCGGGACGAGCAGAACTAAGCTTGGGGATGCTGATACGTCTCCGTCGTATCGATAATTTCTTATGTTCCATGCCACTTTATTGATGATATCTACATGTTTTATACACATTATATGTCATTGTTATGCGTTTTCCGGAACTAACCTATTGACGAGATGCCGAAAGGCCAGTTGCTGTTTTCTGCTGTTTTTGGTTTCAGAAATCCTAGTAAAGAAATATTTTCGGAATCGGACGAAATAAAGACCGAAGACCTTATAATTCCCGGAAGCTTCCAGAGCACCGGAGAGGGACGAGAGGGGAGCCAGGGGGGCCCACACCACACCCCGGCGCGGGCCAGGGGGGGGCACGCCCCCCTGTGGTCTGGGCACCCCGTGGCCCCTCCGACTCCATCTCTTCGCCTATTTATTCGTCCCTGACCTAAAAACACCGATACGGAAGACGAGACCCGAGAAAACCTTCCAGAGCCGCCGCCATCGCGAAATCAAGATTCGGGGGACAGAAGTCTCTGTTCCGGCACCCTGCCGGACGGGGAATTGCCCCCGGAGTCATCTCCACCGCCGTCTCCACCGCCATCTTCACCGCCATCGCTGTCTCCATGATGAGGAGGGAGTAATTCACCCCCGGGGCTGAGGGCTCCGCTGTAGCTATGTGGTTCATCTCTCTCTTTATGTGATCTAGTTGAATATCGTCTATGTGCTACTCTAGTGATGTTATTAAAGTACTCTATTCCTCCTCCATGTGTGTAAAGGTGATAGTGTGTGCACCGTGTGAGTACTTGGCGTAGGCTATGATTATGATCTCTTGTAGATTATGAAGTTAATTATTGCTATGATGGTATTGATGTGTATTATTCCTCCTACATATGCATGATGGTGATAGTGTGCATGCTATGTTAGTTCTTGGTGTAATTATGTTGATCTATCTTGCACTCTAAGGTTATTTAAATATGAACATTGCATTGTGGAGCTTGTTAACTCCGGCATTGAGGGTTCGTGTAATCCTACGCAATGTGTTCATCATCCAACAAAAGGGTGTAGAGTAGTCCTATTATGTGATCATTGTTGAGAGTGTCCACTAGTGAAAGCAGGATCCCTAGGCCTTGCTTCCAAGCATCGAATCTCCGTTTGTTTACTGTTTTGTTGCATGTTTACTCGCTGCCATATTTTATTCAGATTGCTATTACCACTCATATACATCCATATTACTTGTATTTCACTATCTCTTCGCCGAACTAGTACACCTATACACTGACAAGTGTATTTGGTGTGTTGGGGACACAAGAGACTTCTTGCTTTGTGATTACAGGGTTGCTTGAGAGGGGTATCTTTGACCTCTTCCTCCCTGAGTTCGATAAACCTTGGGTAATCCACTTGCATTGGGTCTCCCAATGCATAGCTGTCTGCCACACGTATCAGCTCCGTAGAGTTGTGGGCATGTTTCTCTGCAGCCTTTGCCACAGTGGTGATCCTCTCCGGCATCCTTGACTGAACCAAGCAATCGCTTGTGCTTCAATCACTCCTTCACATGTGTTTCTTGTTGAGTTCCATCGGGTGAGATAATCCCTGTTAGTTTCGCCTGCACGCTGCTGGCATAAAGCGAGCTGTTGGGGCCGGTTTGGCCTCTTGTAAGTGCTGCTGAAGTTGCTCACAAAGGCTTCCTCAAAGTCCAACCATCCGTTAATGCTTCCTGCCGGCAAGTTGTTAAGCCAAATCCTCGCAGGGCCTACGAGGTAGGACGGTATGATTCTTACCGCCCAACGCCGGTTTACTCCACCACCAGCCACATAAACAGCTGTGACATAATCTGCCATCCAGTCTTCCGGCTTGGTCGTACCATCATACGTTTTGTGTCCCGGGGCAACTGAAAATTGCGTACCGGTGGTTCTTCTCTCATGATTCGTGGGCCAAAACACCTTGGGCCAGGAGGTCCCTCACATTCGATCATTGCGGAGAGATGTACTCTGTCCAGCCTGTGCCTCGCATCCCGGTCTGGCAAACATCTTTCCCCAAGGCGTTCCCCCAAAGGGTTCCGGTGGACTCTTGTTCGTTCTACTTCGGAATCTCCCTCTCGTATCTTTCCGGTTCCGCGGCTCTTGCCTGCCGGTACCTTGGTGGTGGCATTTCCTCACGCTGCCCTTGCAGCTCGATAATTTTGCCCGGTTTCATATCTACCGGCATGATTGTTTCCGGCATAGCCTCCTTTGGCGTAGCCTCGATCTGCCCCTTGGCTTTTTCTACCGGCATCGTGTTGCCCGGCTTGTTGTTTTCCGGCAAGAACCGGATCGTACACAGTCATCTGCTGTGCGTTCATCTCTTTTTCTCTTCTTCTGTCCGGATGGGGGGACGAAGCCTGCCCATGGGACTTGCTTCCGGCATTCTTTGTTGAACGCGCGGATTTTGAGGCCGCAGCCTTGTTCAGCTTAGCCAGCTGCTCAGCATTCTGCTGCTCGATAGTTTCCAGCAGCTCTCTAACACGCTCTTGCTGTTTTGCCAAAGCATCTCCGGAAAGCGATTCACATAGCTCTACTGCAGCTTGATGACCCACAAGTATAGGGGATCGCAACAGTCTTCGAGGGAAGTATTACCCAATTTATTGATTCGACACAAGGGGAGACAAAGAATACTTGTAAGCCTTAACAACGGAGTTGTCAATTCAGCTGCACCTGGAAACAGACTTGCTCGCAAGAGTTTATCAGTAGTAACAGTTTTATAGCAGTAGGAATAGTAAAATAACAGCAGCGGTGAAATAAAGACAGCAGTAGTGATTATAGTAGACAGCAGGATTAAAATACTGTAGGCACAGGGACGGATTAACGGGCGTTGCATGGATAAGAGAAACTCATATAACAATCAAAGCAGGGGCATTTGCAGATAATAATAAAATGGTATCCAAGTACTAATCAATCAATAGGCATGTGTTCCATATATAGTCGTACGTGCTCGCAATGAGAAACTTGCACAACATCTTTTGTCCTACCAGCCGGTGGCAGCCGGGCCTCTAGGGAAACTACTGGAAATTAAGGTACTCCTTTTAATAGAGTACCGGAGCAAAGCATTAACACTCCGTGAACACATGTGATCCTCACATCACTACCATTCCCTCCGGTTGTCCCGATTTCTGTCACTTCGGGGCCATTGGTTCCGGACAGCGACGTGTGTATACAACTTGCAGGTAAGATCATAAACAACGAATATCTTCATGAATCAATAACATGTTCAGATCTGAGATCATGGCACTCGGGCCCTAGTGACAAGCATTAAGCATAACAAGTTGCAACAATATCATAAAAGTGACATCTACGGATACTAGGCACTATGCCCTAACAATCTTATGACTATTACATGACCAATCTCATCCAATCCCTACCATCCCCTTCAGCCTACAGCGGGGGAATTACTCACACATGGATGGGGGAAACATGGCTGGTCGATGGAGAGGCGTTGGCGGTGATGGCGGTGAAGATCTCCTCCAATTCCCCGTCCCGGCGAGTGCCAGAACGGAGACTTCTGGCTCCCGAGACGGAGTTTCGCGATGTGGCGGCTCTCTGGAGGGTTTCTGGCGACTTCGACTTCTCTCCGTGCGTTTTTAGGTCGAGGGCGATAAGTAGTCCGAAGGAGGGCGTCGGGGGCCAGCCGAGGGGGCCACACACTAGGGCCGCGCGGGCCCCTCCTGGGCCGCGCCGGCCTAGTGTGTGGGGCCCTCGTGCCCCCACCTGGCTTGCCCTTCTGGCTCCGTGAGTCTTCTGGGAAAATAGGGCCTTCTGTATAAATTCCGAGGTTTTTCCTGAAAGTTGGATTTCTGCACAAAAACGAGACACCAGAGCAATTCTGCTGAAAACAGCGTTAGTCCGTGTTAGTTGTATCCAAAATACACAAATTAGAGGCAAAACAATAGCAAAAGTGTTCGGGAAAGTAGATACGTTTTGGACGTATCAACTCCCCCAAGCTTAGCTTATTGCTTGTCCTCAAGCAATTCAGTTAACAACTGAGCGATAAAAGAACTTTCACGAACACATTTGCTCATATGATGTATATATTCTCATGCTATGGCTAATACTTAAGCAGTTCATAATGAGATACATGCAAATAAGATCATCTAACAGCTATGTCAATCATGGAGAGGTACCAACAATTAATAATAAGCATCATGAATCATGTATATAAGCAGGATTGCAATGTTCATAAGAGAATATGATAAAGTGGTATCTCGCTTGCCCGTATTTGATCGGCAAAACATAAATGCCCAGGCACCTCTGGAGTTCATAGAAAGACTAGAAGTAGTGATTGTCAAAGATAAAAGCATCAAAGTTATACCACAATCAATCATATTTTGAGACAAGCATATTATACTAAGAATGACAGTTGTGCTCTCAAGATAGTGCTCAAAGAAAGAATGGAGACACAACATAAAAGTAAAAGATTGACCCTTCGCAGAGGGAAGCAGGGATTAACATGCGCTAGAGCTTTTCATTTTTAAAACAGGAGTAAAATTATTTTGAGAAGTGCTTGTTGTTGTCAACGAATGGTAATGGGTACACTAACTACCTCATCAACCGGACTCCCAAGAGCGGCTCCCATGAATTATTTGTATGTTTATGTGGCACTCCTTCCAACCTTTCTTACACAAACCATGGCTAACCGAATCCTCGGGTGCCTGCCAACAATCACATACCATGAAGGAGTGCCTTTTTATTTAAGTTTTATTATGATGATGACACTCCCCCAACCTTTGCTTACACAAGCCATGGCTAACCGAATCCTTCGGGTGCCGTCCAACAATCACAAACCATGGAGGAGTGTCTATTTAAGTTAATTAATTTGGGACTGGGAATCCCATTGCCAGCTCTTTTTGCAAAATTATTGGATAAGCGGATGTGCCACTAGTCCATATGAGAGTCCGTCAAAAGTAAATGACAAGGTTGAAAGCTAAACACCACATACTTCCTCATGAGCTATGAAACATTAACACAAATTGAGAAGCATTTTGAAAGTTTTAAAGGTAGCGCATGAGAATTTACTTGGAATGGTTTGAAATGCCATGCATAGGTATTTATGGTGGACACTTTGGAGCAACTTGGTTTTCAGGTGTTTGGAAGCACGAGCGGTGTTCCCGCTCAGTACAAGTGAAGGCTAGCAAAAGACTAGGGAGCGACAAATCAAGAGAGCAGTAACTGTCATAATCATGCTTGCGGCAAAATAAATTAACGGAGGCATAAAAGTGATACAAGAACTCTGAAGCAATATAAATCATCGAGGCTTAATTGACTTTTGTTTTAGTCATATGCATGCGTGAGCATGTGCCAAGTCGATTCAAGTGAATTATTCAGAGGAGGATACCACAATGCCATACTTACTTATGAATAAAACAATGCAAGCGAACATCCATGACATGCTACTCATATTAATAAATTGGAGCTAAACATGAGAGATCATGAACTACTAGACTTTCTCACATAACATATACCTCACATGAACCAAATAAGAATGCTCACATGGATGAGTATATGTACAAAAATGAAAACAAATAGAGTTCATACCAGCCTCTCACCACAGTCCAATTGTTGTAGATCGTCATTATTGCCTTTCACTTGTGTAGCTTGGATAATATGAAATGAAAACCACGCTCCAGCCACCGAAGACCATTGAACTCATGATGAACTTTACAAACCAAAGAAGAACAGCAAATATTTTTGGTGTTTTCGAATTGGAAACAAGAACAAAAGAAACAAGCAAACAAAGCAAAATCTTTTTGGGTTTTCTCATGGCAAACTACCGATAGTAAATAAAGTAAACTAAGAGCAAAGAACCAAATAAACAAATGGTGAAGAGAAACAACAGAAATATTTTTGGTATTTTTGTGTTTTAGGAAAGAAACAAAGTGAAAACAAAAGAATGCAAACTAACAGAAACACAGAAAAGCAGGATGACAGAAATCTGCCAAAACCTGACAGCAGTACAGAAATCGAAATTAACAAAAATCTTCCATTGCTCAGCTCAAAAAGTGTTCAACTAATGAAAGTTAGATAACAACCTGGGGCACATGCTCAAAAATTGGCAACTCAAAATAACGTTCTGGCTGTGCGTACGAATTTTTTTAGTAACAGCCCAGAATCTGTTTTTGGACAGCACTTCCCCAAATATCATCTCCCTCTCATTAGAAAACCACTCTAAGAAACTAAACAAGTATGTACAAGTATCCAGCAACTATAATATGCAAAGAATGAGTGATGCCGGTATACCTCCCCCCAAGCTTAGGCTTTTGGCCTAAGTGGAGTTCATTCCCACGGTCCCCATGAAGTGGTGTCTCCGTAGTACGACGAAGAACGACCCGGTTCCAGGTATGTGCTGGAGGAAGCATCGGGGTATGTGACGGTGCAGTCGTAGGAGGGCTCGGCGTCCTCGGAGTCATGCTGCTGGTGGAAGTCTTGTATCTTCATATGTTCCTCCACCTCCTCCTTAGTGAGCGACCATGATTGCCTGTCAATATTGAACAAACCTGGCTGGGGAAGAGGGATTTCCTTCTCATCCCCGTCAGCAAACAACATTCTATAGACCATATTATCTATAGTGGAATCAGTAGTAACAAAATGATGACTCTTCATAGCAGCAATATCAAGTCTCCTAGGGGTTAATGGCACATCATTAGAATCAAGAGGGAGTCTTAAATGTGTTAAAATGCGCAGTGCAATAGTTCCTCCAAAAATAGGCCCCCTGCTAGACAGGCGGCGAGCAATAAGAGAACCAAGATGATAAAGTGTCTGTCCAGTAAGTGCAGCATTCAAGAAAGCAAGATGGTAGCTAGAGATATTGCTAGTATTTTCCCTACCAAGAATGCTAGTAGCAATGTAATATGCAAAATATTTAATGGCGGGGAGTTGAATGTTTCTTATCTTCCCGCGCTGAATGGTGCGGCAATCATCTTCGGTGATCCCTCGATAGAGCTCCAACAGGTCCCGGGGGTTGTCATCAATCCTCCTTGCTGTACCTACAGGGGCAATATCCAATGCACGACAAAATTCTTCCAATTCCATAGTAACAGGATTACCATAGATCTTGAATGCAACTGTCGGCTCATATTGCGTGTTGTGGAACTTGAAGCTCTCAACGAAAATTTTGGTGAGCATGTAGTATTGCTCCCTTTCATCTCCCACGTAGGTGGCTAAGCCTGCCCTGTTGACAAGGGTGAAGAAGTCATCCAATATCCCTGCATTTGTCAGAAAATCATAACATGGGAAGGATGAAGCATTAGGAGCCCCATTGTCCTCCTCGGGCGCGAAGCTAGGCGCGATGATATCCTCATTGTAGGATCGCCTAATCTGAGTGGACGCCCTCGAGGGCCTACCGGTGCTGGTTGTTCCTTTCTTGAACAATTCTCCAAATTTGAATTTCTTCATCTTCCTCTTCTTATATTGAATTGATATGGATCCAATCACAAGAGTTTGATATTCTTCTTTAGGCTCATATATAGGACAATCGATGGATCCCACTTTGATAGTTTTCACATTAAAAATTGTATTAACTCCATATACTTTATCAATCCTCTTGGGAAAATAGACAGTATGTTCCTTATCATCAACATTGAAAGTAACCATGCCTTTATTGCAATCAATAACAGCCCCTGCAGTATTAAGAAAGGGTCTTCCAAGAATAATGGACATATTATCATCTTCAGGCATTTCCAACACAACAAAATCAGTTAATATCAAGCAATGTTGAGTAACTTGAACAGGAACATTTTCACATACACCAACAGGAATAGCAGTAGATTTATCAGCCATTTGCAAAGATATATCAGTTGGTATTAACTTATCTAAATCAAGTCTCTTATAAAGAGAAAAAGGCATTACACTAACTCCCGCTCCCAAATCACATAGAGCAGTTCTAACATAATTATTCTTGATGGAACAAGGAATAGTCGGTATACCTGGGTCTCCAAGCTTCTTTGGAATCTTACCACTGAAGGAGTAATTAGCGAGCATAGTGGAAATCTCCTCATTGGGAATTTTCCTTTTGTTAGAGACAATATCTTTCATATACTTTGAATAAGGAGGCAATTTAATAGCATCAGTCAAAGGGATTTGCAAAAATAAAGGTTTCATCCAATCACAAAATTTATTATAATGTTCCTCCTCCTTTGATTTTAGTTTCTTAGCAGGAAAAGGCATTTGCTTTTGAACCCAAGGTTCTCTTTCACTACCATGTTTCTCAGCAATAAAATCTTCTTTAGTGTACTTTTTATTTTTAGCATGCTTTTCAGGTTCTTCTTCAACCTCTTCTTTATCAGGAGTATCATCCTTATCATTATCTTTATCATGTTCATTACCACTTTCAGTTTCAGCATCAGAAATAGAAATACTATTAGGATCATTAACAGGTTCAGAGGATTCTACAACATTCTTATGTTTCTTTTTCTTTTTCTTAGATGGAGCACTAGTTTTAGTTAGTTGAGAATCTTGTTCAACTCTTTTGGGATGCCCTTCAGGATATAGAGGATCCTGGGTAGAAACACCACCTCTAGTTGTTACTTCATAAGCATGTTTTTCTTTAGAATTATTTCCCAACAAGTCATTTTGCACTTTAGTGAGTTGATCAATTTGAGTTTGAACCATATGAAAATGTTTAACAAGTATCTTAACATCATTGGAGGTTCTCTCCACAATATCATGCAATTCACTAATAGCTCGAGAATTTTCCATTAAATGATTCTCTACTCTCATATTAAAGTTTTCTTGCTTAACAATATAATTATCAAACTCATCTAAGCATTGAGCAGGAGGTTTTGAATACGGAATATCTTCCCTAGTAAAGCGTTGAAGAGAGTGTACCTCAATCATGGATGAAGGGGGAGTTATCTCACATAAATCTTCTATAGGAGGTAAATTCTTCACATCTTCAGGTTTAATACCCTTCTCTTTAAGAGACTTCTTGGCTTCCCTCATATCTTCATCATTTAATTTAATCATACCCCTCTTCTTCACTATCGGTGTCGGGGTTGGTTCAGGTGTAGACCAATCATCATGATTCCGGCCTATTTTAGCCAATAATTCTTCAGCGTCGTCTGGAGTTCTTTTCCTGAAAACACAACCAGCACAACTATCCAGGTATGCCCTAGACTCAATGGTTAGTCCACTATAAAATATATCAAGTAAATCATGCTTTTCCAAATCATGGTCAGGCCGAGCTCTAATAAGAGAACAAAATCTCGCCCAAGCCTCAGGCAATTTCTCTCCATCTTCCTGGTCAAAATTATAAATTCTCTGCAAAGCAATATGTTGAGCACTAGCAGGAAAGTATTTCCGGAAGAAAACATCAAGCAATTCTTTTGGACTTTTAATAGAACCAGGAGGCAAATTATTATACCAAGTTTTAGCATCATCCTTTAATGAGAAAGGAAAAATTTTAGCGACAAAATAAGTACGCATCTTAACATCATCAGAAAACAAGCCACTAAGAGTAGATAACTCAATCATGTGTTCAACAGCACTTTCTTTTTCAGTACCACAAAAGGGTGTTTTCTCAACAATAGCTATATGAGATAGATCAAGAGAAAAATCATAATCTTTATCCTTAATGTTTATAGGAGATGTGGCAAATTTAGGATCAGGAGATAGTTTATATCTAACAGCATGTTCTGCAAGCAACTTTTTAATTTTTCTTGCATCAGTAGTAGCATTGCATTTTTCAATAAAATCATCATCAAGCTCTACATAATCTTCATCAAGATCATCACTAGAATATTCAACAGACTCAGGTGAATTAACAGGTGTAGCAGCATTTTCATTAGGAGTTTCAGTATTTTCAATTTGCCTAGACCTAGCAATTGTAGCATCTAGAAAAGATCCTAACGAACCATCATTATCAAGCACAGCAGAAGCATCATCACAATTATAAGAGGAATTTTCAGATTCAGCAGAAGTACCAGCATTTGAAGCTTGTGGTGGTGAAACAAGTTTACTTATCACAGATGGTGAATCAAGAGCAGCAGAGGTACTAAGAGTTGTACCTTTTCTTGTAGTGGATGGTAATATGGCGATCTTAGTATCGCGAGGTTTACCCATGATGGAGAATTGCAGCGAACAATATCAATCCAAGTGAACTTCCAAATAAAGCTATGCTCCCCGGCAACGGCGCCAGAAAATAGTCTTGATGACCCACAAGTATAGGGGATCGCAACAGTCTTCGAGGGAAGTATTACCCAATTTATTGATTCGACACAAGGGGAGACAAAGAATACTTGTAAGCCTTAACAGCGGAGTTGTCAATTCAGCTGCACCTGGAAACAGACTTGCTCGCAAGAGTTTATCAGTAGTAACAGTTTTATAGCAGTAGGAATAGTAAAATAACAGCAGCGGTGAAATAAAGACAGCAGTAGTGATTATAGTAAACAGCAGGATTAAAATACTGTAGGCACAGGGACGGATTAACGGGCGTTGCATGGATGAGAGAAACTCATATAACAATCAAAGCAGGGGCATTTGCAGATAATAATAAAACGGTATCCAAGTACTAATCAATCAATAGGCATGTGTTCCATATATAGTCGTACGTGCTCGCAATGAGAAACTTGCACAACATCTTTTGTCCTACCAGCCGGTGGCAGCCGGGCCTCTAGGGAAACTACTGGAAATTAAGGTACTCCTTTTAATAGAGTACCGGAGCAAAGCATTAACACTCCGTGAACACATGTGATCCTCACATCACTACCATTCCCTCCGGTTGTCCCGATTTCTGTCACTTCGGGGCCATTGGTTCCGGACAGCGACATGTGTATACAACTTGCAGGTAAGATCATAAACAACGAATATCTTCATGAATCAATAACATGTTCAGATCTGAGATCATGGCACTCGGGCCCTAGTGACAAGCATTAAGCATAACAAGTTGCAACAATATCATAAAAGTGACATCTACGGATACTAGGCACTATGCCCTAACAATCTTATGACTATTACATGACCAATCTCATCCAATCCCTACCATCCCCTTCAGCCTACAGCGGGGGAATTACTCACACATGGATGGGGGAAACATGGCTGGTCGATGGAGAGGCGTTGGCGGTGATGGCGGTGAAGATCTCCTCCAATTCCCCGTCCCGGCGAGTGCCAGAACGGAGACTTCTGGCTCCCGAGACGGAGTTTCGCGATGTGGCGGCTCTCTGGAGGGTTTCTGGCGACTTCGACTTCTCTCCGTGCGTTTTTAGGTCGAGGGCGATAAGTAGTCCGAAGGAGGGCGTCGGAGGCCAGCCGAGGGGGCCACACACTAGGGCCGCGCGGGCCCCCCCTGGGCCGCGCCGGCCTAGTGTGTGGGGCCCTCGTGCCCCCACCTGGCTTGCCCTTCTGGCTCCGTGAGTCTTCTGGGAAAATAGGGCCTTCTGTATAAATTCCGAGGTTTTTCCCGAAAGTTGGATTTCTGCACAAAAACGAGACACCAGAGCAATTCTGCTGAAAACAGCGTTAGTCCGTGTTAGTTGTATCCAAAATACACAAATTAGAGGCAAAACAATAGCAAAAGTGTTCGGGGAAGTAGATACATTTTGGACGTATCACAGCTTTAGCAGCTTTTATAGTTTTATCCGGGCTACTGTACTTAGGTTTTTCCACAATGCTCACAGATGCAGAGGTACTTTTTCCGGCAAGAACTTCCTTGCGCAAACCCTGATCTAGATTGCGAGCCTTAAGCCGGTTCTCCGGCATCCTAGCAGCATGAGCGCTAACAGAAGCAAAGCCATGGGCAGCATTGTACTCACGTAGGGTCAGGTTCAGCTCGCGCTGCGCCCGGACGATGTCGGCGCCGTTCGCGAGCAGCTTCTGGCGTTGTGCCTCCAGCTCCGCCTGAGCCGCTGTCGGGTCGATGTTCTGCGATGGGCGTTGCCAACATGTTCATCGTCACTTGGAGTGGTGTTTCCGGTGGTGCGGAAGATGCTCCCGCAGCGCCCGTCGCGCTCCGCGGTGGCTTGGCCGCACGGGTCGAAACCGCACGACCAGCACCTTCATCCACTTCTTTTCCGGCACCAACCACGCCAGTCATCATTACCTCGACGCTGCCGGCGGCGCGGCCAGCACAGAGCCACCTTGGCGGGTCCGGTGCCACCAGCACCGGCGAGAGGCGCTGGCGCACAGGGACGGTGCCGAAGTAGACGCGGTGGCTGCCGAACTCGATGGTGCGGCCGTTGTGCGGGAACTTGCCGCCGTTGGCGAAGCAGCCCGCGTTGTCGTTGATGAAGTCCATGTCGTAGATGCGCTGCACGAGCGCGGACACCGTACGCTCGCCGTCGAGGATGCCCGCCCGAATATGAACTCCAGCAAGCGCCACTTCATGCCCCACGGTGGGCGCCAACTGTCGTCGTGGTGAACAAACAGATGCCATAGGATGGCTTAAGTTGGGGCCGAATGGACGCTAGAGGATTCGGGGGAGGGTTTGTGATTAGATGGGATGAACTTCCGGATGGTTTCCTCAAGAACTTAGCCAAGGCCAGAGGTTGAAGAAGAAAGACACAAGGAAGAACTCGCTCTAGATCATCTTCTTATTTGATCTCCACAGGTTACAAGCTTATGCTTACAGGATCTCTCTCTCTCTCTCTGCTCTTCTCTATCTTCCGCGCCCGTGAAGGAGGCTGCCCCCTCTCCTTATATAGGGGAGAGGGTGGCTTACAGGGGAAGAAACCCTAATGGCGTCTTTGACAGACAAACTACTTTACAAAGCTACTTTATAAAGCTACTTTAATCATAGATGACGCCGGGGTCTTCTTTAAACAGGGAGGCTGACGTCTTCCGGCTTCTTTCATCGTCATCCTCCTCTTTATCGTCAGGCCTTCGTTTAAAGCTACTTTGCTTAGCTCATCTTTGTCCTCTAGCTCTGGAGAGAATCTTTGACCAGTCCTGCCGACATGCTCTTCTTCCGGTGCCCGGTGTCTTCCTTCCCGGTTCCGGTATACCCCTCTTGGGGATACCGGCTTAGCTTTACTTAGCCCAACTCCTATCTTTGTGCTCCGGTATGAACATTAAACCGGTAGCTTGATGGCTAAGACCATCCGGTTTGGCATGCCTTTGGCATACTGGGGTCATATAGCAAATTCACATAGTTGCATATCTAGAGAATTTACCTTTGTGTCAAGCCTAAATTGAAAAAGAACTAAAAATTGGTTAGCACCTATTCACCCCCCCCTCTAGGTGCGGCATACGATCCTTTCAAGTACCCCGATAAACTTAAAGAATGGCATGGAATTGCGCAGTTAGCGGGTCGCCAGACCCTAGCAGCCGGCGCGTAATATCAAGTAAACGGCCATCGAGCAGGAAAAGAAAATGTGGATGGCATCCTCTGGGCCCCACGAGGGCACATAGGCCATTCATGTCTGATCAGAATCTGCTGTCCCGAGGGTAATTTGTCGAGAGCTAGTTGTCAAGAGAAAATCTTGATTTTAAGCGGGACTTTGGCTTCCCACATATCCTTATGATGAGCTACCGTCGTGTCGTGAGAGAGTTTGGCATACATAGATTTGACTGAGTAGCTTCCAGATTGTTCTAGGTGCTAAGACACCTTGTCTTGCCCTGTTCTGAGAAGTACCTGTGCCATCATCACTTCGAGCTCACCCCACTGCCACATGCCACTGTCGAGCGAATGAACTATCTGGCATTCGAATCGGGATCAAGTGTGGCTTCATCCTTGGACTCTATCTTCCCCGTCTCCTTCTTCCTTGTATCGAACCGGTGTATTCTGAGATAATCCCAAGTAGAGAGGTCCATAACATTTGGTACCAGAGCAGAAATCCGATCCTGGAGTACCTGGAGAAGCCTCGGTACCGCACCAAGGCCGCGCTGAAGTTGATGACGATGGAGGAGCAGATCACGGCTCTCACCGCGGTCCATGAAGGGCGCGCTTCGACGAAGGCCAAGTTCGACGCGCTACAGTCGTCCTTCGACAATCGGAAGCCTATGGTCACGGATCTCCAAGCCCAAGAGGGAGGCGCTACGCATCAAGGTCGATCGCCTCGCCCCGCACCTCGAGGGCTCGATTTCGTCTACGCCCACACGGTGACGGAAGGAAATCGTGGAGGACCCGCGCCAAGGCCACTTCTCGGCAGCGACACCCGGGCCCTGCGGCCACCGTCAGCAACACGACACCGGGGAAACGTGCTCGGGATCGTTCCTAGTACCGTTCCTCCGGCCACAGGTGTGAGTCGGCTTGCTTCCCACTACCATGATTTCGCACGATCCCACGAAGGACGAGATCACCGAACTTCACATCACCACGGGCACTACCAAACCGGATTCCCATCCTTTGATAGTGAAAATCCTCGTCTAGAAAACGAGATGAGAAGTATTTTGATATTTACGGTTTACAGCCCGAGATTTGGGTTAGGGTAGCCACTCTTCATTTAACCGGCAACGAAGCGTGTTGGCTGCAAGTCAACGAGAAACACAGCTGTAAGAAATTGTAAGTTGTTGTTAGAGAAATTCGGGCGCGAGCAGTAAGGCACTGCTCCGTCATTTTAACAACTCAAACAAGGTTCGAACGAGTACATGAACCAGCTCGAGGATCTTATGCATCGATCCTTGCGCATAATCCTGCTATAAATAGCATGGTCTTTACCACTCGGTTCCTAGATGGGTTAAAAGTGGAAATTAAATCAGGTGTTGTGTTACATCGACCAAAGGATTTGGATACTACTTTTTCTCTTCTACGGGCCAGAGGAGCTATTGGAGGCACAACCGCGTCGTGAGTACCGGCGTGCGAAGGAGGTGGTCGGGCCGCTATCAAGCGCTTCAATGCTGGCTCTTGGTGCTCCACCTGCGCGGCCAATGATTATGCCGCCACCAGCTGTAGCGGATGATCGCCGAGGCGTGGAGGGTGCAAGAGCTGCTGATCAAGGTCGACCAGCTACACCTATCCGTGGTGAAGATAGAGTGGGTGCACTCCGTGCTTATAGGCGCGCTTGTGGCCTGTGCTTCAAGTGCGGCGAGCGATGGGGACAGGGGCATCAGTGTGTGCTACGGTGAAACTCCATGTCGTGGAGGAATTACTTGAGTTGCTAAGCAAAGACTTAGAGGAAGCCGAGGAGGAGTCTAATGATGATATCCTCATGTCTGATCCAAACTGCAGCATCGGGAGCTACAAAACCCAATGCTTTCGCTTAGTGGCCATGATTGAAAACCAATAGGTACTTATACTAGTTGATTCGGGCAGTTCACTGTTTCTTGAATGAATCTATTGCTGCGAAATTGAGCATCAAGACCAAGCAATTCCATCCGCCGAGTTCGTATGCAAATGGAGGTGTGGACATGTGATAGGCAGATTGTTGATTGTGCTTGGTGGGCTCAAGTATATTCTTTCAACACAGATTTACGTCTCTTGGCCCTTGGTTGTTATAACATGGTTTTAGGAATGGATTGGCTCGAGACAATGGGCGAAATGAATATAAATTGAATACGTAAAACAATGAAGTTCCAGTACAAAGGGCAATCAGTTTGTTTGCAGGGTCTCCCTCCTCTACCGGTTGCACCATCTTGCAAGCCTATCACCCTGTCCCAGTTGCAAGCAATGGAAAAGACAAATTCAATATTACATATGGTGGCAATTTACACTGCAGAGGAGACAGAGATCACAACATCGACTCCGTAGCAATCAAGAGTCTTCTGCAAGATTTCTCTGATGTGTTTCGTGAACCAGAATCACTACCACCAGCCCGGGATTGGGATCACCACATACCACTGATTTCGGGAGCAAGACCGGTCACCGCAAGACAGTGTCGATATACACCGGCGCAGAAGACAGAAATCGAAGCTCAAGTCATCTGCTATGCTACGAGCTGGGCTGATACAACCAAGTGCTAGTCCCTTCTCATCACAGTGCTTCTGGTTCGCAAAAAGGACCTGACATGGCGCTTCTGTATCGACTACTTCTGAATGCCATTACAATAAAGAATAAGTACCCTGTGCCAATTATCGATAAGTTGTTGGATGAGCTTGTTGGATCCAGTTGGTTTTCTAAGCTTGACCTACGTGCGGCATCAGATAAGACTCAAACAAGGGGAAGAATACAAAACTGCTTTCCGCACGCATCAGGGGCATTTTGAGTTCAAAGTTATGCCGTTTGGATTAACAAACGCACCCGCAACATTTCAAGGGGCTATGAACACTATTTTGGCTCCATTGTTGCGACGTTGTGTTCTAGTGCTTTTGGATGATATCTTGGTCCGTAGCGCCACTTTCGAGGAACACATCCAACACCTCAAACAAGTGTTGGAACTGTTGCAACATCACAAACTCAAGGCAAAACTCTCTAAGTGTAGTTTTGCACAGTCGAAAGTTAGCTATCTTGGTCATCGCATCGTGCCAGAGGAGTCGCTACTGAAAGGGACAAGATCAAAATAGTGCAATATTGGCCCATTCTTGTCAACCTAAAGGAACCAAGAGGATTCTTAGGTTTAGCTGGTTATTATCGAAAATTTGTCAGACATTTCGGTTTAATCAGTAGACCCATGACATATATGCTTAAAAAAGGAGTTCCATTTCTCTGGACACCAATAGTGGATACTGCCTTCAAAACAATGAAACGTGCACTGACGGAAGCACCAGTTCTTGCTCTACCAGATTTCACAAAGAGAATTGTGGTCGAAACAGATGCAAGTGGAACAGGTGTGGGTGCGGTGCTGATGCAGGAAGGCCACCCCATAGCCTATTTGAGCAAGGATTTGAGCCCTAAGAACTTGGGATTGTCGGCATATGAAAAAAGAATGTCTTGCCTTGTTATTAGCAGTCGATCATTGGCGGTCGTATCTGCAGCACACCGAGTTTGTTATCCAGACATATCAGAAGAGCTTGCTTCATCTGTCAGACCAACGCTTGAATACCCTAATTCAACAGCGTGCTTTCACAAAACTGTTGGGACTTTAGTTCCAAATGCAGTACAAACAAGGGCTCACTAATAGAGCAGCGGATGCTCTTTCTCGCCGTCATCACCTACAGCACGACCAACACTCGGAACTGGCAGCAATCACAGTCTGTTGTCCTGCATGGCTAGAGACGATCCAACAGAGCTATCTCCAGGATCCTGTGTCGCAAAATCGTATGGTGCGCCTCATGCGGGTGACCAATCTGAAGCAGATTTTGTCCTCAAAGATGGAGTGATACGCTTCAAAGGGCGAATCTGGATTGGCGTGATAAGGAGACTCAGCACCATCTGGTGCGATCGCTGCATGACAACGTTGTCGGGGGACATTCAGGGTTTCACGCCACCTATCACCGAGTGAAACGACTATTTGCGTGGACTGGGATGAAGCAAACAGTTCAAGAATTTGTCTGCAGTTGCACTACATGTCAGCAAGCAAAAACAGAGCGCTGCCCTCCAGCTGGACTTCTTCAACCGCTTGATACACCAGGACAACCGTGGGAGGTGATTACTCTTGACTTCATCGAAGGCTTGCCAAGATCAGCTAGCCATGACACTATTTTAGTCATTGTGGACAAATTTTCAAAGTTCAGTCACTTCATCACCCTCAAGCACCCGTTCACTGCTTTGGATGTTGCAAAAGCTTGCATGTCTTCTGTGTTTGCTATCCATGGGTTGCCACAGGCCATTGTCCCGGATAGAGACCCAATTTTCACCAGTAATATCTGGAAAGAGCTGTTTAGGTTATCGCACTGAGTTGCGTATGAGCTCATCGTATCACCCGCAGAGTGACGAACAAACTGAACGAGTCAATCGTCTCGAAGCATACATGCGACGGTTCACTCTGCCCAAGTAATTGGTTCTCGGCTAGCATTTAGCTCGGAACCGGTGTGGGGTGTTCCTCGACAATGTCCTCCGATAGGGACTTAGGGTTGATGGAATCAAGTGATACGAGACATCGGTGCACAGACAAACGGGGAGCGATTTACCCAGGTTCGGGGCCCTCGATGAGGTAAAACCCTTACGTCCTGCTTGTCTGTTCTTGATTATAATGAAACAACGTTACAATGGGGTGCCGAATAGTTCGGCTGTGATCTCGTCGAGATAGCTAAACGCTAGGGTAACCTAGTTCTAAGCTTCTGTTGGCTAAGATCGCTAAGATTGGTCGTGTCCTCGATAGCCCCTCTCCTGGCCTTTATATAGGTGGCCAGGTCCCGAGAGGTTTAGTCGAGTACGGGTAGGTTTACAATAGATCTATCTCTAATCTTTCCTTCTTCGGCTCTTTCCGCGTCTTGTACTTCAAGTAATCTTTCGCCGCACCGTCCTAGTGGCCCATCTTGTCTTCGAGTACCTTCATGGGCCTCCACCTGGGCCGTATAGGGTAGAGCAATAGTGGTTACCCGTAGGGTAATGCCCACGTCAGTAGCCCTTGAGTGTCTAGCCGAACATAGTTCGGGTAGAGACTGAAGCATGTCTTCTTCCGAACTCCTTTTCCTTGATCGTTCTTGCATTTCTTCTGCCTTCTATCGGGTGCGCCGTCCCGATGGGAGTAGCCCCGAGTCTAGGGCACTGAGCGATCCGTGCGTAGACTCAAGTTGTACCACTCGAACATCTTCTTCTGCCGAAGCTTTTTCCTGCAAGCCTCTTGTAGTGCATCCGATACATTTTCTTTATGCAAGGGATACCGAATAACGGTTCAACTTTGTTAACTCCGAAGGCAAACAACGTTACCCTACACGAATCAAGTCCCGGGCATGATCACGGAGTGCGAAAAGTTCGTCTGCGATCCGTCCCGATGGGAGTAGCCCCCGAGTCCGGCGGGCGTATTACGCCTGGGCGCAGACTTGAGTCAATTATTTCCTTCGAGTCCTCATTTTATCGGGTGCGCGACAGCGCTCCTGATGGGAGTAGCCCCCGAGCCTAAGTGCGGATGCCTGCAATCCGCGCATAGGCTCATGTTGATCACCCGATTCTTTCTTATCCCTTCGCACGCAATCATTCTCCATGACGTCATTGATGACGTTTTTCTGTCCTCCTGATTTTGACTGATAAGACATGACCTGCCAGCCCTGTTTTCAAGCAATTCCTGCTCCTCTTTACACGGTTAACAAGGCACCTCCTCGATTTCTGCGATCATTAACTGGGGAAAGGCCCATTTAACAATACGAAGCCTTCCTTAAGTTCCTTAAGAGATAAAAGATCCCTTTCATTCTCCTCCATTCGTCTTCTTCGTTGTTCTTGCTCTTCTTGTGTTCGCGACTGGAGCTCGCGCCGCCACCACTATCTTTCCGATTTGTTCAGATCTCGCAATGGTGAAGAAGAAAATCCCTAGTGCCGCCGCCAGCTCCACGAGCGTCGGTGCCGCCGCCAGATCTTCTTCGGTTCTTGCGAAGGAGGTCGCCCAACGCTCCTCCTCCAGCTCCGGCGCCGCCGGCGCCACCAAGTTCAACAGCCAAGCCTGGCGATTGGACAGCCTCGACCGTCACCAAGCGTGACGAGAAAAGGTCCCGAAGCCTGGGACTGATCTCCTCCGACGAGGGGAACGTAATCTTTCCAGGTGCGATTTCTCGACCTAACCCTCCTGCCGGCTTTACCGTGATGTTCCTATCGTTCTTGTACCGAGGCCTTTCCCTTCCTGTTCACGAATTCCTCCTCTATCTCCTACGAACTTACGAAGTCCAATTGTGGCAACTCACTCCCAACTCGATTCTTCACGTTGCTGTGTTCATTACCCTCTGCGAAGCATATCTGGGCGTTGAGCCCCATTTTGGTTTGTGGAAGAAGATTACGTGAAGAGATACAGCATAGCAATGGATCTTTTGTCACCGGAGGAGTAGATTTGTTGCTCGTTCAGAATTAATTATTTCAATTTCCCAATGAGAGAGTCCGTGCAAGGGTGGAGATTGAAGTGGTTCTACATCAAGGATTCTCGTCACCCGAATGCCAGCTCCCTCGCTGTCGACGTCCTTGAGGCCAAGCCTAAGAATTCTTGGAAAAATGTCTCTCTCCCGACGAAAAAACAACAGCCGATGAATTATTTGCTAGATTCCTTCGGATCAAGGAGGTGACGGGCAAACCATGGTCGGTACAGAAGTAGCGGCAATGTTTCTGAAACGTCGAGTCCAACCAATCATGGCTAGGGTCCACCCGATGTGGTTGTATTCAGGCCCAAAAGATGAAACTAGAATCAACGCTGCCGAATTATCAGAAAAGGAACTGCTTGATGAAGTCCGTCGCCTCACTTCCTTTAGTCAAGAGGATTCGATCCCGCTGATATCTCCATATATTCCTTTCGATGCTGATCATCCAGCACCAGAGGTAATTTTCCCCTTAGATTCTTGGTATGCTGCTACCGTCATGTATTTCAGTTATCCTCACTTACTTTTCCCTTCGGCTGACCTCGCAGCCTCTCCGAGGATTTACATATCTACCAAATGACACTTCGAAGGAAGAGTCTCTTCGAGCCTATTGACTTTCGTAATGTTGAGCACACAAGCCCATTCAACGAGCCCGATGACCCGATAGATTCTGAAACTGCCCATGCCAATCTCCCCCATCAGCCGGTGATACTTGCGACACAGAGGGATCAGTGCGCAATGACGTCGCTGATCACAATGCCTTTGTTGATGCAGCTGCGGAGGAGACCAGGGCTTCTCCTATGAAGAGGTCAATCGGCGGTTTTGCCGACGAAGATGACCTCCTTGATTTGTAAGTGCTTTTCTTCTTACTATTTTCTTCTTACTATTTTCAACTTTCTTGATTTTTTCAAATTCTTCAAATAACTTGATTAATCGAATCTTCCTTGCAGCGATGATACTTTTACTGAGCCTCCGCCCAAGAGGGCCAAATCTGATGCTGTTTCACCGGCTGCTGCGGCTTCCGAAGCTTCGGCTCTTAAAGCGGCTCCTGTGATGCAGGCATCGACAGCCTCCTCCCTTTCCAAAGGGAAAGATGCTCCTGCTGCTGCTGCAGCTCCTCCTTCTGTAAGTCTTTGCTGAATCTAACGAGGACCTTTCAGAACATGTTTTTGCTTAACGATCCTTGTCAAACATTTCCTTTTTTCAAGGATCTACGAGGTGTGATATCCTCTTTGGAGGCCTTCGCCTCTCAATTCACCTCTAGAGGCGGACAATCCGGCTGCAGGAGGAGGCCAAGTCTTCCTCTTCAAAGTTGACAGTGCCATCAAAAAGGCCGCCATAGCTCGCCAGAGGTCGACTCCCTGAAAGAAGAGCTAAAGAAGCTGAAGGAGCGGCTGAAGGAGGAGGAAGCTCGGACGGCAGAAAAAGATGAACTCCTCCGGCAATCTGCCTTGGCCTTGCTTGGTAAGTTCCTGCGTCCCATGTATTTTTTATGGATCTGCTTCTTCGTCAATGATTTCTTTTGACTACTTGTAGAAGCCGCCGACATCCCTGCTACTGCCTTGGACAAAGTTCCGAGCAACTCTCCGGCAAACGGTGTGTCGACGGTTCTCGCCGCTCACCAACTCACCCGGGGGCTCCTTGACAAAGGAAAGGGTGCTCTGGCGCGGATGCACTCGATGATATTCCCCAAGGCCACGCAGGAGAAGACTCTGGGGCAGCTAATCGATGCTTTCGCAATCGACACCAAGGAGGTCATTGAGGTATTCAAGCGTACCTCGCGTACCTATGGCGCCTACTTGCCTTCCAACTTATGATGGGTTACGGCTTTAAGGCCGACATTGAAGAAATGACTAAGGAGTTGCCGAAAGGAAAAGATGGGCAATCTATTGATCTAAGTACTTTTACGGCGTCTGCCCTACTTGTGCTCGCCAGCTCCTTGATTTAGTCTCGAGAAAAACATCGGTTGGCCCTAGCCTGTCGACCCAGACTCAGGCTCCTTGATTGTTGTAACATTTTTACCCTTGGGCTAGCATGGAACATTATTCTGCTGTGAGAACTTTAAGTTTGTAATGAATATTATGCCGGCAATGTTGCCAGCATTTTTTTTTTAATATCTTCACTTGAGCTTCTCCTGATAGGGATTGCTTATACCTCTCCCGATGGGAGTTTTGCTGAATGTTTAATTTGACCATACTATCCTCTTTAACACCGTTGCCTGCAGTGTTTTCCCAGTGCCCTCGTTTGTTGATGACTCCTCTGGTGTTGTTCCCGAAAACGATCGGATCCAACGGATGAAGGATCGGATCGCCCGATGGAGAAAGACCGCGCAGCACTTATGCCCCGGCCGCGATTATCAACAAGAAGAGCGAGACTGCAGCCGACGTGGAGCGGTATGCTCTTACTGAGCTACATAAGGCTACCGAGAGCTTGAACTGTGAGTCCTTTAATCTCTTTACCCTTTGGTTGATAGCATTTTCTCTGATCCTTTTTTGCTTCCTTATCAGTCATAGCTCTGAATCGCGCGGAAGAGAGCAAACGGATTCATGATCGTGTGAATGCCTTGGTCGAGTTATCCTCAGCCGAAGAAATTTTCTGGCGAGAACACTCGAAGGCATCGGCTGTCGCACGGTTTCAGGATCGAGTTCAACAGTCCACCACTTCTTCGACAAATGCTATAGAGCCATGAGGGTGGTTTGGAAGACGATGTTTCCTTTGAACGCAGTTCCCCCCACGCTTCTTGCGTTAATGTCGGAGTTTGGTAACGCCAGGAAGATCCGGGACTTGGTGCGTGCGCAAGTTTTTGCAGGAGCCAAGTTTACGCTTGCTCTTGTACTTGCCCGTTATCCTTCAGCAGGTTTACTCTCGATTGCCAACGTTCTACTGGAGAGTTGGAAGCACTGTATCCGAAGGTGTTGTTGCTCGCGAACATAATTGTCGACAGACTCGAGAGAGATTCGAAGGTACCTGAAGAAAAAGAAATCCACAAGGGTGATCTCAGGGTTTTAATAACTGTTTGTAAATAGTTTGACAACTTTATCCAAGCGTGTGGATGACGCCTTTTCATTTGGTAGATACATGCATATGTATTTTTACCATGTTATTGCCGTTGGCAAGTTTCAATTTTGAGCGAATCTTGGTTGCTCGTTTTTGAATGTATGTATGTTGGTTGGTTTAGCAAATCATGTGAGTGATCAGCTCGTGTTGCAGGTCTTGCTAAACCTGTTGTGTGCGAACTTTGCTTTCAACCGTTGTAAATTTCGACAAACACTCCCGAATATTTCGGGTGTAGTGATTCTGCCGATGAGCCCGTTGTTCCTTGATATTTCCATAAGCGAAATATCAAACGTGGGTTGTTGTTTATGTGTATTTCCAAACTCTTGCTATTTACGGCACTCGTAGAGGCATCTATAACAGAGGGAAGGATGAACTTCTTTCTAGCGCTCGTAGAGGCTTTCTGGAGCACGATCTTCTGCCATGTACTATGTTTGTATAGTGATGGGGCTTAGAAGTTTGTAGCCACTGCAATACTTAACAAAGAATCGGAACTTAAGTTCTTATTGATAAGGTAAGCACAATGCTGGAGGGCGAAAGGGAAAGCCCTGTTTATACTAAAGGAAAAACAAAATAAATGCTGATAATGCTTAAGCAAGGAAGGGGTTCTTCTCTTCTCCGGCTTCTTCACCATGTTAGGGGTAGCCGCGGCGTTGTTGATTTCACCAGGGGTTTGAGCAGTGGTGACTGCCAGCGTCTTGTTGTTTTCTATGTCTTCGCATCATCAACTGCCGCTTTGACTGCCGAAGCTTTTGTTGCCAAAGCTCCTCGCTGCTGAGGCTTCGCTGTCGAGGCTTTAAGAGCAAGGTCGGCCGGCTTCCTTTTGCTTCCCCTGTCATCCTTTTCTTCCTTGATTTCACAGCAACAACTTACGTGGAGGTTTAATAAATTCTTGCTTGCTCCCAAACTTCGCCGCGATCCTCTGGAAATCGCTCGCAACTGTCTGAGCGCGAAAAACTTCCATGGACTCGTAATGTTTGTCCCTTTGTTGCCAGCATCTTCACTTGAGATGTTTAGTGCGACACGGCCATGAACTTGGCGTAGGCTGGTCTCCGAGTATAGCATGATACCGTGACTTACCATCACCTGAACTCGATCTTCTCCTTCCCGAAATTGTCGATCTGCCGAAGACAACGTTCAGGTAAATTCTTCCAAGGGAATAACCTGTCCAGTTGGCAAATCCCGTGGAAGCAGGTGTCTGTCTCTTCTAGCATTCCCATGGTGATCCCCATACTTTTGATTGTGTCGACGAAAATCAGGTTTAACCCGCTCCCATCATCCATAAAGACTTTGCTCATCTTGAATCCCCCTATCGTGCCTCAACTACCAGGGCAGCGTGTCCCGGTTTCGGTATGGTCATCGGGTGATCTGCTCACTGAACGTAATGTTCCGAGAGGACCACTCGACATACTCAGGATGTTTGCCATGATGCTTTCGGCCAGATTGATTTCTCTAGTGAGCTTCTTCATCTCTCTTCTCGAGACACCCGTCTTGTGGATCATACTCATCTGCCCACGTGGTGGTGGGAACGCCTCGTTGGGTTGATGAGGTTGGGCCTGCTGGACTTGGTGTTGTGGTGGGGGTGGAGGAGGAGGTGGTAACGATTGCTGTCCTGACCGCTGGATGAGTTTATGCATGTCAAGGAACTGTCGACAATCTTGAGAAGGTGGCTTGACTCGCTTTGCCGTCCTTGGAGTCGACATACGAGTGCAAGTAACAAGGGGCGTTGATCTGTTCAGCATAGGGTAACTCGGGAGCCCTCTGTTGCCGTGGCTTATAATTGCCGCGGTTTCCAGAGTTGTTCCGGTTGCCATCTTGTCGATCGTCTCTTCTTTCATCATACCGATCATCATGTCGATCGGAGTATCCTGCACCAGATTGTTGTCATCGTAGTTGCGATTTTTCCTCCTTTCGTCGATCCCTTCGACTGCCCGAGTCGTGTTTTGGCTGGTCATCGTCTTCGTCATCACTGCGCTGTCGTGGTCTTCGCACGTTGTCCTCGCCATCAGCCCAACTGGCGATTTCCATCAGCTTGGTGATGGTTTTTGGCTTTTTGCGTCCAAGTTCTTCTATGTAACTTTCGCGTCGGACGCCATCGCTGGCGTCGATTGCTCTGTCTACAGATACATCTTCGGCAACGTTTAGGAGTTTGGTGAACTCTATGTAAGAGCGCATTTCTGCTTCTGCTGGCAGTGCGTAACTCCTCAATCCCGACGGGTCTTTTGTACGTTGCCTGGAAGTTAGCAACGAAGGCATCCACCAGGTCGTCTCATGATTTGATGGAGCCTTCGATCCCCTTAACCAAGCTCGCTGAGTCCTTTAAGTAGAGCTGCAAGCACTGCATTGTTGCTATCTGGTTCCCTTTATGTAGAATCACAGTCGAGGTAATCATCTATCCAAGATCTTGGTTCCTGCTGCCCATCATACTTGGCAGCGTCGGGGAGTAGGCTTGAATTTCTTGGGTGGCATTGTCTCGCGGATTTTGTAACTCAAGCAATCGGCTCCCCTTAGTTCACCATCGTATTCTTGATCCTCTGAGGAGTCGTCGTCGTCATCCTTCCCAGCGGCGCGTCGTCGTCTTGCTTTATCGATTCGGCTCGGGATTTCATCCCGAGCATCTCTCGCCTGATGTTTCGAACCACTGGCATGTGCCGTGGTTTTCTCCTTCCGCGGGACTAGATTGTTTCCCAATATGGCGAGACTTTCTAGGGCACCGCGATGAGCTTGCGCCATGGATCCTTCGGGGCGTTGGTTGATGAGGTACGCGGCGAGATTAGCTGTTGCTCCCGCAACGTTCTTCGATCGTGGCATGCTTGCGGTATCCGTGGTCATGAAAGACTTGGTTAGATTCGACGTTATTTCTCTGGCGGCGTCTTCTGAGAGCTTGGACAAGTCTTGACCGATGTTTTCTCTCCAAGATCGCTTCGGAAGCGCTTCCTTGTGAGGCTCTCCGTCGCTCGCTGGATCGTTGCCGCAGATAGGCGTCTCTCGAGGGTAGCTTGCTCTCTCGACAGGTGCTCCCGGTTTTTCTCTAGTATAGAGCGGTATGCGTTAGGGTTCAACCGAGGTTCCTGCGGGGAGCGGTGCTGTTGAGTACGGCTGTTCGGCCGCAGCCCACTCTTCATCCGCGATGGTATAGTCGCTATCGCGATTTCTAGCGCTATTTTCGAAGCTCGCCCTCCTGCTGGAACGAGGCGTGCGGTCTCCGTCTCCTCCGTGCCTTGTATTTCCTGTATTGTTGGCGACGTAGACCGATGGTGTGCTGTTCTTCGTGGTTCTGACGATGCTCCGACGCTGTCTTCTCCTGACGGTACGGCATTGCAAGAGAAGTGTGTCGCTTGATCCCAAACCGTGCCTGGCGCAGTTTGAACAGTAGTAGGAGGTTAGCTCTGAAGACATGGGTTCGTCGGATCCCACCGACATTGAGGATGCTGAACGAGGAGTCGAAGGAGCGGGCGAGTCCATCGACTCTGTCAGGCCAGCCAATAGATCAAGCGATGTCGACGCGCTAGGACTCATTGATTCGGAGGTGGGCGACTCTAGCAGCTGGAGGATTCCCTCCGCGTTGACGTTGTAGTGGACGCGCCGATAGTCATCTCCATGTTTCCGTGCAGATTCGAAGCGAGAAGAATCGCTGTGCGGGGTAAACTCGTGGAGCCAAATCGGATCGGACTTCCCAGAGCGGTGGTGGCGGGGCCGATGAAGATGTCGACGACATGATCAGATCTGCCGATGACTGATCTGGTGCCTGCAGGTTTCCCACAGACGGCGCCCATTGTCGGGGGTGTTCCTCGACAATGTCCTCCGATAGGGACTTAGGTTGATGGAATCCAAGCCGATACGAGACATCTATGTACGTACAAACGGGAGCGATTACCCAGTTGGGCCCTCGATGAGGTAAAACCTCTACGTCCTGCTTGTCTGTCTTGATTATAATGAAAACAACGTTACAATGGGGTGCCGAATAGTTCGGTGTGATCTCGTCGAGATAGCTAAACGCTAGGGTAACCTAGTTCTAAGCTTCGGCTGGCTAAGATCGTTAAGATTGGTCGTGTCCTCGATAGCCCTCTCCTTTATATAGGTGGCAGGTCCGAGAGGTTTGTCGAGCACGTGTAGGTTTACAATAGATCTATCTCTAATCTTTCTTCTTTGGCTCTTTCCGCGTCTTGTACTTCAAGTAATCTTTCGCCGCACGTCCTAGTGGCCCATCTTGTCTTCGAGTACCTTCATGGGCCTCCACCTGGGCCGTATAGGGTAGAGCAATAGTGGTTACCCGTAGGGTAATGCCCACGTCAACTGGTATAATAGCCGGGAAGCAACACAAAGTTGCATTCAAGAGTTAACCTCCTCACAAGAAGCCCGACGTGTTGGACTTGGTACATTCCGACGTTTGTAAAATGTCGGTGAGGTCAATGGGTGGAGTAAAGTACTTTTTCACATTTGTTGATGAATGTTCCAGGAAGTTTTGGGTCTATGTATTGAAGGCCAAACATCAAGTACTAAGTGTATTCAAGCAATTCCAAGTCTCAGTTGAGAGAGAAATTGAGAAGAATATCAAGTGCATTCACACTGATAATGGGGGGAGTATATTGGCCCATTTGATGCCTATTGCAAGGAGTAGAGAATTAGACACCAATTTACTCCTCCAAAGACACCATAGCTGAATGGTCTTGCTGAGAGGATGAACAAGACAATTGTGGAGAGAGTTAGATGTTTGCTGTCAAGTGCAAAGGTGCCAAAACATTATTGGGGCGAGTCTTTGTCGATTGCACTTTATCTTATTAATCTATTACCAAGTTATCCATTGCAAGGAGATGTTCAAAATAGGGTCTTTTATGACAAGGAAGTCTCCTATGCGCACATGAAGGTTTTTGGGTGTAAGGCCTTTGTTTATATCTCTCAAAATGAAAGGCCAAAGCTTGATTCAAAGACACGCCAATGCATATTTCTTAGCTATGGATGTTATCAGTTCGCCTACAAGTTGTATGATCCAATAGCAAGAAAGGTTGTGAGAAGCCGTGATGTTGTGTTTGTTGAAGACCAACCAATTGAGGATATTGGAAAGACAAAGGTGAAAGTTCTGGAGTCAATGCCGGTGGGTGTTCCTCCTCAAAGACTGCAACAAGATAGAAATGATTCAAACCCTGGTCTGCAGATTCAGCTCACCAAGAAGCTAAAGAGGATGCTACAAAAGATGTGCAAGATGATGCACATAGTGCTGTAGGTGGTGGAGATGCTCCCCAGCAACAAGAGTATGAAAATGTTGAAGAAAATGATTATGATTAGCAGGAAGCACCAGCACCAGATAGTCCACCAGCAGATCCACTCAGGCAGTCCAGCAGAGGCCGTGTTCCTTCCACTAGGTACACATCAGATCAATACGTAGTGTTATTGTCTGATGGTTCGGAACCTGAGTGCTTTTTAGAGGCAATCAAAAAATGAGAACAAGGAGTGGAGTAAGGCTATGCAAGAATAGATGGATTCCTTGCATATGAATCATACTTATGAGCTTGTGAAGTTGCCTAGGGGCAAGAAAGTTCTAAAGAATAAGTGGGTCAACATAATCAAGCAAGAAGAATACACGTCACATCCAAGGTATAAGGCCATGCTAGTTGTGAAAGGATTTAGCTAGAGAAAAGGTATTGACTTTGATGAAATGTTTTATCCGGTGGTGAAGATGACATCTGGCATGGCAGCAAGTCTCAACTTGGAGATTGAGCAAATCGATGTGAAGACAACTTTCCTTCATGGAGTGGTGGAGGAAGAAATCTACATGGAGCATCCTGAGGGGTTTCTTGTTAAATGCAAATACGACTATATGTGCAAGGTGAAGAAAAAGTCTACGACCCGAAACAAGCACCAAGACAAAGGTACATGAAATTTGAATCTGCCATGGGGGAGCAAGGCTATAAGTGGTGTAGCTTAGACCATTGTGTATTTATCCAGAGATTCTCAGGTGATGATTTTATCATGTTGTTGTTCTGTGTTGATGATATCTTGATTGTTGGCAATAATGTCTCAAGGATTGCTAGATTAAAGAAAGAGTTAAGCAAAAGTTTTGCTATGAAAGACTTGGGTCCAACAAAGTGTATTCTTGTAAGGGTACTTACGTTATCAACCAATTTGGATTCATTAAGAGTTCAATTCGATTCCCTAAATACATATTATATATATATATATATAGGATAAATATATATATATATCTGGCCTTTGGTTTATACATTCATTTTCTCCGGGGTAGAGGTCAAGTCGAGCTAGGATTAGAGCATGAAACGAGTCAAGGAAAAGCCAACTAGTAGTTCGGAAAAGGATTTTGTTTCTGGAAATTCCTAGTTTGAGGATATGCGTGGGTTCAGATCACCATTTGGTACACCACCAGATATTCATAGTCCATGTAAGTACCTCCCTCCGATTCAAATTAATTGATTCCACTATCTACATATAAATATATCTAGATGCGTTTGTTGACTAGATACATTTGTATGTAGATAAAGTGAAGTCAACTAATTTGGAGCAGCAAAAGTTGTCAAGAATGGAGGTGTTTCCGGGTCCGGCGCTGTTGGTAGTGGCACACGGTGGAGGGTTGGCGGGAAATTTCTCCAAATTCGAAAGGAAACACAGAAAGACGATGGTTGGCAAGGCTAGAGAGGGCCTGGATCACGTACGCTAGTTATGGGCCTGGATACTGCCTGGTGCACGATTGGCTAGTCGGGGTCGAAGTGGAACCCGAAGCTGCTGAAATTGCCAGCCTTGTTCGTGCGTGGTGGTAGCCCAGTAATCTCTTTGCAATTGCCCGAGCGAGAGGCGACCACGCTCGGGAGGACCAGCTGCTCCAACTCACCCCGGCGGCGGCGCAGGTACTCCTCCGCCCCTCCCTCCCTCGCTCTTCCCTGCTCCCCGTCCTCCTCCCTAGTCCTACTCCGAGGCCTCGGTCGTCCCCTTCCCTCCGGCAGCCCCCCTAACCCTAGAGCGGTGGAGCGGCGGCGGAAGGAGACTGGGAGGCAGAGGCTGTATTTGACGACGGAAAGAAAGGTAGTCTCGCTAGCCTAGATGACGTGGCAGAGATGGAACGGCTCGGAAATCTGAGGCGTCGCCCTTTTGATTTTCCTTTTTTTTGCGGGGGCGTCCCCCTTTTGATTCCCGCAAGCACTCACTCACCAAAAAAGAACGGAAAAAATTGAATTGATGGCAGAACAGGAAGGGTCACACTTTAATTGCTTGCATTCCTCTCTGAAAGAAAAATACCAGTAGAGCGAATATATAGAGGCAGGGCCTGGTTAACAGAGCAACAGTAGTTCTTCTCCCTCCAACCAACCCTAGTTGGATGGACCTGTCCAAGTATGTGGCCAATCTCATACTCTTCTTCCGCAGGTACGTCCCCAGTCCTTTCCGGATGATGATTCCATCTTCTCCCAAACTAAAACAAGGAAGGACTTGGATCATCTTTCGGCTGTATTGTTTTGATGATTCCAAATTTAGACCGTTCATCCGGAGAGGATGGACGGCCGTCCTTGCACCATACATAGGCCCCGATGATAAGGACAAGTGGGGGGAAGCCAGAAAGAAAGAAAAAAAAAACTCGTTTCTTTGACAACCCCCAAACCCTTGCGGCTTCTTTGCCTGCTAACCGGTTCCGCGTCTCAGGCTCCGGATCCGGGCGTTCCGTGCGATGGGTGGCGGCGGCGGCGGCGCGGAGGAGGAGCTCACGGCGCAGGAGACGGCGCTCTATGACCGACAGATCCGCGTCTGGGGCGTTGATGCCCAGAAGAGGTACTCTCCTCCCCAGCTCATGCTTCTTTTTACTCTCTTTTACCGCATCTTTGTATTTCTGTTGGGTTGGTTTGACTCGAAAATCCCTTGTTTGGTCTTTCTTGCGATTTTGAAACAAAGATTTTTAACCTTCTGCCGACCTTTTTTTTTCTCCTGTTATGACTATAGATTTTGTTTTGACGCTTCCGATACAATTTTGGACTTTTTTGCCCCATGTTATATGTGCATTATTTTTCAGTAATTTCTGTTTTTCTACGGGGTTTCGTTTCCTTCTGTAGCATTTTTTGGATGCATTCGTCTGTTATTAGCTGCCTGACTGTTATATTTGTGTTGCTTGGAACAGGCTAAGTAAAGCGCATGTGCTTGTGTGCGGCGTCAACGGTACTACTATTGAGGTTGGTATACTACATTTTTTTTATCTGTATAATGGGTCTCTTATTGATTAATAAAACATTGGAATTAGGGTTCAAGTGTTATGGTAGTAACTACTGTTGTTCTTTACAGCCCACGTGCCCATTTTAGTTGTTGCTTCTACCTTGTTAATACTTGCTTAATTTGTTCGCTGCTGTTACACAATCTATCCATTGTCTGCAGTATTGAACCTTTCCTTGTGAACTCTGGCAAAGGCCACTAGTATTTGCCTGTTGAACTGGTGTTCATTATATTGTATCGCTCAAGTGAATGCAGTACAACTCACGCATTTAAAACTGTCTATGTGATGGTTCCCTTTGTGGTCATAGTAAGAACTAGTTTTTTTCCTTGCTAGATAGAAAGAACTAAATTTCAACTTAATGTTCCTTTATTTCTGATGGCATATATATGACTTTGCTTCCCCCCTGTCATCTCATGTCCATCCTGTCAAAGTGCACTGATTTTCCAAATAGAGGCCCCCATTCTTCTTGACATCAATCTAACTTCTGATATAATATCTACAGTTTTGTGATATAATATTTACACTTTTGTGAAAGCAAACGCGTACTCTAAAGTCAATTTCTCCCCTACCTTGCAGTTCTGCAAGAATATTGTTCTAGCAGGAGTTGGTAGTTTATCCTTGATGGATGATCACGTAGTCACGGAGGATGATCTCAATTCAAACTTCCTAATTCCACATGATGAGAGTATCTATGGTGGTAGATCACGAGCTGACGTTTGCTGCCAGTCCCTAAAAGATTTCAATCCAATGGTCCGAGTTGATGTTGCAAAAGGTCAGGTGTACAGTTTGGTGCAGTTTTTATTAGTTTGGATGTTAGATTGAATAATTATATATCGTATAGATTCACCATGTCTTCGATACTCCGCTTGTTTGTTATTCCTACTTTGATGGTTTCCTCCAAAGTTACTGGCAGGAGTGTTCAGATTTTTTTTTCACTGATAATGCTGCTATAGTTGAGAAAGGTGTGCAAAATAGATAATTTAATGCTAGGAACAACCAGTTGTTATAGTAACTAGCATATTTGGTTCTCTAATAGAAACATTTAACCCCTGGCCATGATAATGTGAGATTCTTTGCAGTATTGATTCTAGATGTTCTAACTATTATGTTATTTCGTCCAGGTGATCCTTCACTAATTGATGGAGAATTCATTGACAAGTTTGACATTATTGTAGTTAGCTGCGCCTCTCTTAAAACCAAGGTGCAGATTCTTCACTGAAGTAGTATTATCACCACCTTTTGTGACTTTTGGAATTTAAATTTCTAGATCAAGTTCACTTGTTCTGTTTCTCATTCTCACTGTTTGTTGCATCTGTGTTATGTTTCTAGTTGTTCATTAACGACAACTGCCGGAAGAGAAACAAGCATATTGCCTTCTACTCGATAGAGTGCAAGGATTCCTGTGGTGAAATATTTGTTGATCTGCAGAACCACAGCTATGTTCAGGTGTGTACCCTCACATAAGAACATTTGACATATATTCTGTAGATCCATCAATTAACAGTTGCATTTCTTTCATTGTTCACAAGTCAAAACAAGTATGGCATCCCCTTACAAGTATTCCTGCACAAATGCCTGCAATTGCTCAATGTTCAGTCCATTATAGTTGTCGCTGCTAATAAGATATACCCTTGCATGCATGTACTTTACCTGCTGCAATAATGATTTCTTTCTTATCTGCTCTGTAGTTCATATGATTATGTAACTCATTTTCTTCCTTATCTTTATCTTCGCTCCAATAAAAGGTTTGTCTGCCATTGCTAGTCTGCGTTGTTTTGAAGTTTATAACTCTAGGATGTCAGTGAAGTTATCTTGGGCCACACCTACTCGAATTTTCAAGTTAGACGTTAGGGTGGGCACATTCTGCAGTGGATTACGAACAAAGTTGCCATGCTATGGTGCTTAAAGTGTAGCACAGTACACATACCGAAGCTTGGACCAGTATCAGTTTTATAAATACCACTTTTGGTTCAATACTATGGTCCATGGTGATTTAATCTTTTATGCTTTCCAAACTGCGATCGTTAGTGGCACATTTTTTTTTTGCTTCAGTTCATTCTTCAAATTGCATGTTCAATTTTTTCAGAAGAAGCCTGGAGGTGATCCTAAACAGCAGGAGTTGGCATATCCTAGCCTGCAGGTATGGAAGTTAAGTTCAATTTTTATTGCAGGTTCTCTATTGAGATACTCTTTCAGTAGTCATACACTCTTGTTTTGCATTTCTCAAGTTTTGGTGATTCTTGTTCTGACATATGTGTGTCTGAGGAGTATTTTGTATGCAACTGAAACAAGTTTCACGATACACAGAAGCAATTGGATAAAAAATGCTGATATTTTCTACGATAAAATAATAGTTTGTTGTGACAGCAAAGAATAAAGAAAATGAATGTTCCTCCAACAAATGCAGATATATCTTTTTCCTTATTAGTTCAGATGTATCTGCATTTGTTGGATGTAGCTTTGTTATTTTTATTTTTTGTATTACCTCTGCACTTCCGTAAATTGGTGGTACACAACATGAATTCTGCAATTGACATTAGAAATGCATGTTATATTTTTGTTCTGATTATGTGGTTGGTACCACTTAAAAATTGGTCCAGTCTGTTATAGTAATTATGATGCTACATTACTACTCTCCTTTAGTTGAATCATGCACTATCACTGGAATACCTGCATGTGATTTACTTCCAGAATCTGATATCACACACTTTTGGATGCTACAATTGGCAAATATGACAGTTTCAATTCCAATGACTGCAATCATACACCACTACTGGAACCTGCATATGATTTGCTCAAGGAATCAATATCACACCTGTGACAAATATTACAATACAAGTTGTATTGACTGCATTTACATTTGTTTTTTTTTTATACAGGAAGCTATTGATGTGCCCTGGAAGAGTCTGCCCAAAAAAACAACTAAATTGCATTTCGCCATGAGAGGTGATGACACGAAAACATAAGATACTGTTCCAAAGGCTTATCTTGTTGGAGTTGATAAAGGGTGTTTTGTTTCTTTTTTGGCATTTTTCCTGGGCAATATCCAGCAAAAACTTGAACATGGTGAAATCTCATAAAATAGAAGCATTGAATTTCAAATAAATAGACATTCACAGATGTAGGGGGTCGGCATGTTCTCTATATCGCTGCAAAAATTGAGATCAATGTATTGTGACGTAGGGAAAGGACAAATATTTACCGGATCAGGTCAAACTCAATGGCTCTTTCACTAAGTATTTTCTTTTCCATATCTCACGAAGCAAATGAGCTTGCTCTTGATATTTTGCAGACATAGAATAACACCTCATATGTCAGCTGGTTATCCGGGATTTTTGTTAGAACTTGTTGTATTGCACTAAACAATTACTACTGATTTGCATGTTCTCTTGATCTTCCATACAAAACCCTTTTGATTGCTACATATCCTTATTTTTCTTCTCTTGGTTTTTTTAACAATCAGAATATTTTGTTTTCAGTCTTGGAACGTTATGAATTATCTGAAGGGCGTGAACCTGGTGAGACATCACTTTCTGATCTACCTGCAGTTTTGGCTCTGAGGAAGGACATGTGTGATAGAATGGTATAGCTGTTGTTGTTGTGTCGTATTTTGTGTCTCGTTCCTCCAGGTATTTTACATGCTATAATAACTGCAGTCTTTAAATGAGTCTCAAATTCCTACGGCTCTACTGGAACGGCTTGTGGCAGCTGGAAAGAAGGAACATCCTCCTGTATGTGCAATCCTTGGTGGCATTCTTGGTCAGGTAGGTGCCAATGTTTCATCACTTAATCTCATGTCATAAGAGATACTATTTTAATTATTTTCCTTTTATTCTATTGTTTGAGTTTTGTTATAGCTTGGAAAATAAGTTAGTTATTCATAAATCACTTGCTTTCTCTCACCGCAGAACATAATAGCTCTCAACACGAAATATAGTCATCTCAAGTATTTATGGCATTAAGTCACTATGTGAAAGCAGATGATACTTTGAACTTCTTAGCTAGTAATCTCTAGTGCAGGAAAAACATATGGACCATTTTCCTTGTAAGATGCATTTATTCTTGCTTTTTAGTGGCAACTAGATTTTTTGTGCTATGCATAGATGAGACTGCTAAATGTCCACTACTAATTTAAAACCTTGTTAGACCAGCAATCAAACCAATGAATCGGTGTTCCAACAGCTGAACCAGTGATACGTGGCTTGATTTCCAAAACTAGATTCGTAGATGTCTCGATAGATCTTGAAATTGCATTAATAAGCCACGTGTGGAAGCTAGTTGTATTTGAAAATTTCCACATGCATTGTTTGAAAATATAAATTAGAAAAACACAATTGAGATTAAAATTAAAGAGACCAGAGGGGAAGAATTCCTTGGCTTATTTTTATAGAAGAATTTGTGAGTATGAACTGAAGTTGCGAGCGTGGAGGCTCGAATCCAGGCAGGCTAGCACACATCAGTCCGTGCTAAAGATCCTGGCTTATGCCATTGTTCTCCAAACGCAATTGATATAACATTTCCTGAAACATCTAGAAAAATCGCCAGTTCAAAAAGAACACTAGAATTCTTTATGTTTTAACTGAAAAAAAGCTGCAAGCTGTGAATTTTATTCCTTCGGAGCCTTCTTATAACTCGAATACTTTGTTCAACATACAGCTTACAACTATGTATTTTTTTTTTGATCCAACAGGAGGTGATTAAGTCTATATCATGCAAGGGAGATCCGGTCAAGAATTTCTTCTATTTTGACGCCGCCGATGGTAAAGGGGTCATGGAGGACATCCCCCCAACTCCCGCAGACTAAACGACTTGCTGCCGAACTCTCATTTGACCTGGCTCCCTGATAATTGTCCCAATTCATTAGCGTTGAACATGTGAAAACTCTAGATTAGTGGCTGAGGCAGTAAACTCATACTTGGCATTGTAGCCGTGGCATCAAGCTTTGGCACCTCAGTACTGTACTGAACAAACCTTGACATTCTCCAGTAAAACAATTCCATAGGTGAAGTCAGACAGATTTTCATGCTTATTGAGTGACGAAATGCTTGGTTTTCTGCTTGCCCTCTGCCCCATATTTGTTAAAAAAAATTGTTATTGAAGATAACAAAAATGTCGTGTGACAGACATTTCATGTCTGTTTGCTGTTATCAGTACACCTGACATTTCATCACCGAAATAATATATGATACATCAGGTGTCGTCTACAATTCAGAGGAATAAGCTGGCTAATCCAGTTAGTTGGGTTAAAGCATTTTCCCTTTTTTTAAGTGCACCTTGATTCTGTTTCTATATATATAATGTTTTGGGAGGTCTAATACGGGAACGTATCACATGAAAACGGGGCAGATTCTGCAAATCTGAAAATCGCGACCAGGACCGTTGGATCATGTACCAACAGCTAGATTTCACACCTCCGTTCCACCTTGTCTGCTTTGTAAAAGGCCCCTAAAATTATGTCACCTTCTCACCCTCCCATCCTCCCATAGCAACAACCTACAGTTCTCTCTCACCTACAGTCACCTTGTGTTCTGATCCGTCGTCAGGAGAACAACATCCCTGGATCTGCCATGCGCAGCTCCGGCGGTTGGCCTCCGTTTTGGTTCTTGGGAAGTAGATCGGGTTTTTTTTTTTGATCTTGCATCTGAATCTTTGGTCTGGTAAGAAGAATCATCTCTGGAGGGCGTGAATGTTTGTTCCAGATTCAATTTGACACATTCCTGAATGAAATTAATTTCGATGATCCATTCCTGTTAAAGTTCTTGATTGTATATGTTGGTTCCAGATCCAATTAGATACAGATCCAAATTGTCGTTTTCCTTTGGTGATGAATCTTGAGATTCGAATTTTCTTTTGCAATGGTGAACTGAAGGTCAACTACGTTGGGCTTTTCTACAGACTGAGACAGGCAAAAGAAAACGTGAAATTTATTTAAATTTCGTGGTGTATGCTATTGTTCTTTGCTCCATCCGTCCAGGGAACAAATTTCTTGATATGTGAACCAGTATGTGATGAACAGATGCAGCGGTGAACTCCGCGGAATGTATCTTAGCACGAGGGCTTTTCTGCATAAACATGTGGTGTTGGGAGGTGGAGTAACATCTGGTCGTTGGTACATGATCAAGTGGTTCAGAACCAAAATTTTCAGATTTGCAGGAAGTGGCCTATTTTCACCTGATACTCCCCCGGTCTAATACTCCCTCCGTCTCATGAAACATGTCGAATGTTTGTTAAAATTTAGATGTATCTAACATCCAAATTTTAACAAGCATTTGACATGTCGTGGGACGGAGTATTTTGAAATGGTGGGAGTATAAAACTATAACAATTGCCTAAAGCAATCAAACAATTGAATGTCGCCAGGGCATTTTTTTTTGCGAAAACACTTCCGATGCATTGATAGAAAAATAATATACATGCTTAACATAAATCAACAGGGCACCATACAACTCAACCCACTCGATATAATCGGAGGCGGAGATCAAGGCCCATAAGCCAATCATGCCAGCGGCAGCCCAAGACGGAGCCTTGGAGTTGGAGCTGATCATGTCGAGTACACTGCTTATGTTAGGAAGCGCGTTGTGGAAGATGAGCAAATCGTCGCGATGCGCCGAGATTATGCAGTCTGGTTCTGCCCGGCCTGGTTATTACCAGCCAAACTCTCCTGTTCCTCGGCGATGTGGTCCAGCTCTGCTGCGTAGGCGTACCCTATCGCCGGCACCGCGAGGCACATCAGCAGGTCAAGCACGCCGAGGAGCGCATCTCCCGTGCTATGGACATTGTAGCTTAGGACTCCAACCTTGAGCATGAACAGCTGCATTCCAAGGCAGACTAGGATGCCAGACCACTGCAAGTAGGGGAAGATCAGATCGTTAAGTTTATCGTGGCTGTAAACGTGTGTCGTACTGTGTGTGACTGCTAGGACTTTGTCGATGAAATACGGAGTAAAACAGTAAGTATTTACCCTGAAAGCGGTGGCGCAGGCGCGATTAGAGCGGGGGGAGTGGCTTGACAGGCGGCGGGGTACTGCAGCGGCGGCGGCTCGAGGCTGAGGCTGAGGCCGACCTTCTTCTAGCAGGCAGTACCAGACATATTCTCGCTCCTCCGACGGTGGTGCGCCGTCTGCTGTCATTGCTCCTGGCTAGAGAACCCGATCCTGCGACCTAGTAGCTAGGTGTCCTTCGCACCAAACGTGGATTGATTTTGCCGGCGACTAGGGCGGCCTGCGTACGTGTATGTATCGAGACGATACTAGGGGGCTGTAGGATCCCAATCTGAATTGGTGACGGGCCTAGTTTGGACTTTGGATGAGTCAGCCTTCCTTCCTCTCTGTTTCTCAGAATAGGCTTTGGCGCTCCGGATGGCCGGCCTGATGCTTGATCAACAAATTGGATGCCACTAACTAGGTGATATTGAGAGAAGTGCAGCTCAGATTGCTGCTTTCCGTGACACGGTTGACGTCTGCGGACTAGCTGATTTAGGCTATACGGGGTTGAGCTGGACTTTTGAGAAGAAGGTTGCAGGCGGGTCATACTGTTGTACTCGGCTGGACCGAGCGCTGGCTACGTCCAGCTGGAGCGCAACCCTTTGGCAACAATGGAGCACCTGACGGCGGCCACCTCAGATCACTCACCAATCCTCCTTCGCCTGGATCCGGGTGAAAGACGCTCGCGCCCAGAGCGGTTATTCAGGTATGAGCTCATGTGGGACCCACAAGGAGTTTGATCAGTACCTCAAGGAAAAATGGAGCGATACAGGTCAATGCTCCAATACTGAAGAAGTGAAGGAGAAGCTAAATATGCAGAATCTCAAGGATTGGGAGACGAATACCTTTGGGAGTGTTCGGAAAGCTTTGAAAAATCTTAATAAGGAACTGGAACGTTTGCGATCGGTTCCAGGAAGGGTCAGACCGAGCCATGGAGAGATTAAAATCTGCGATCATATTGCAGAGTTGCACCATCAGGAAGAGCTCATGTGGCGGCAGCGCTCGAGAGTGCAATGGCTTTCGGAAGGGGATAAGAACACTCATTTTTTCCATCAAAGGGCGAGTAGGAGGAAAAAGAAAAACAAAATAACGTCTTTGCAGAAGCCTGATGGCGGTACAACAGATGATTCGCAAGAACTGAGTGCCCTAACCCGCGATTTTATAGCAACCGGCACTAGTTGGATCGGGTTTTGAACACGGTACCTCGGAAAGTTACAGAGACGATGAATAGAGATTTGATGGCACCTTATTCAGCTGACGAGGTTAAAACTGCGTTGTATCAAATGTTCCCAACAAAAGCTCCAGGGCCGGATGGGTATCCTGCCCACTTCTTTCAGAGAAATTGGGAACTTTGTGACGCTGAAGTCACAACGGCAGTGCTTCGCATACTCCGGGGAGAGGATAGACCGGAGGAGATAAATGAGACATTCATTTACAAGGTGGTGGTAAAATGCATCATCAATAGAATGAGACCAATGCTTGACAATATAATATCAGAATCTCAAAGTGCATTTATACCAGGGAGACTAATTTCTGATAACGCTTTAATAACATTTGAATGCTTCCATGCCATCCAAACAGACAAGAAACCTGAAGGATTCCGTGCCTACAAACTTGATTTAACCAAAGCCTACGAAAGAGTGGATTGGAAATACTTGGAAACTATCATGCTGAAGTTCGGTTTTCACCCAAAGTTTGTGGGTTGGATAATGAGCTGTATCTCATCTGTCCAGTACAAAGTGACAATTAATGGAAATCTTACAAAAGGGTTTAAACCCACTAGAGGAATCAGGCAAGGAGACCCTCTGTCACCTTACCTCTTCTTATTTGTTGCAGAAGGCCTATCCAAAGTATTACAGAGAGCAGTGTACTTGGAACAATTACAAGAACTAAAGATTAGCAGAAGAGGACCAGGAGTCTCACATCTGCTTTTCGCAGATGACAGTTTGCTTTTCCTTAAAGCAAACAGTATCCAAGCAGGAGTGGTAAAGACAGCTATCAGTATCTTTGAAATTGGGTCTGGTCAATTGATAAATCCTGCAAAATGCTCTGTTTTATTTAGTGCTAATTGCCCAGAGGAAACTCAAGACAACATCAAAGCTATATTGGAGGTTGAACACACTACCTTTGAGGAAAAGTACCTAGGTTACCCAACCCCGGAAGGAAGAATGAAAGCATCCAGATTCCAACCGACAAAGGAAAGGTTTAGAAAAAGACTGTCAATTTGGTCTGAAAAGTTCATGGCGATGGCAGCAAAGGAAGTCTTAATTAAATCGGTTGCTCAATCTCTAACAAATCATGTCATGGGAGTGTTCAAAATGAATAACGGCTTCCATGAAGATTACATGAGGATGATAAGGAAGTTTTGGTGGGGAGAAGAAGAAGATCAAAGGAAAGTTCACTGGGAATCTTGGGATATATTGACTCAACCAAAATGCAAAGGAGGAATGGGATTTACAGACTCAAAGCTATTCAACCAGGCAATGCTCGCAAGACAAGCTTGGAGATTACTGGTGAAACCAAACTCTATATGTGCAAGGATTCTAAAATCCAAGTACTACCCAAATGGCAACCTCCTTGACACAGTTTTCACGAGAGATAGTTCGGCAAGTTGGAAAGGGGTGGAACACGGTCTTGACCTTCTGAAGCAAGGTGTAATTTGGCGAATAGGGAATGGAACCAACATACAAATCTGGAGAGATAATTGGATCAACCGAGATGGAGGACTCAAAATAACAGGAAGGAAGAAGTTCACCAAAATTAAATGGGTAAAAAGCTTACTAGGAAATGGGGAGAATGGCTGGAACGACAGGATGGTTAAGGATATTTTCCTACCTCATGACGCTGAACATATCCTCAAAACTAAGATACCAAATCTGAGCACCAATGACAAGGTTGCTTGGCATTATGAAAAAGATGGCGAATTCAGTGTTAGGAGTGCATACAAGTTGGCTTACACCATTAGAGAAGGAAATGGAGATGGCACAAGCAACAACCCCAATGGAGAAAGGAAAATCTGGGGAAACATTTGGAAAGCCCCAGTACCCAATAAGGTTCGGGTGTTCAGTTGGAGACTTGCTTCGGACAACCTCCCAACACAGAGAAACAAATGGAGAAGAACACTGGAAACCCAAAACACGTGCCCCATCTGTGGAAATGGAATCGAAGACAATTTCCATGCAACTGTTGAATGCACAAAGGCGAAAGCTCTGAGACACAAAATGAGAGACTATTGGCAACTTCCGAGTGAAAAGAAGTTTAGCAGAACAAGAAAAGACTGGCTACTGGTCCTACTAGACAATACGAATAAGAGAATGCACCAGGCCATCCTTATGGTACTTTGGAGAGCATGGGAATTAAGAAATGACATCTACCACAAAAAAGGGAAAGCTACCATTGAGAACTATGTCAAATTCCTCATTTCTTATGCCAATACTTGGAATTCTAAAGATGCAGCCATTGAAGAAGCATACAGCACAGATAAAAAAGGAAAGAAAGCAATGGCCGAGATGAAGAATGAAGAAAAGAAAGATGACACGAAATGCTACTGGCAACATCCACCGCAAGGATGGATCAAGGTAAATGTTGACGGTTCTTTTATGCAGGAAACTGAAAATGGATCTACTGGAGTAGTTATCCGTGATCATATGGGACATACTATTATGGCGAGTGGCTCCATTCTCCCTAGATGTTCAAATGCTGAAGAAGTTGAAGCATTGGCACTACTGGAGGGATGTCGTTTGGCGAAAAACTGGACAAGCCCAACCTATCATTTTTGAGTCTGATTGTATGACGCTGGTGAAACCTATCCAACAGAAGAATGACTCCAGGTCAAGGCTGAGGAGTATCTTCTCGGATTTCTTTCATTGTAGTTCTGAGCTCCCTGGATGGGAATGCGTGTTTGTAAAGAGATAGCAAAACAATGCTGCACATGCTTGTGCTGAATATGTTAGAAGAATAGGATCGGGTACTTTGTGGAACAACATGTTCCCAGACCAGATTAGTAGAGCTCTAAACTATGATTGTAACCATGAACCTGTTTATGTTGTTTGAATGAACTATTTAAACCTCAAAAAAAAGATAAATGAGACATTTATAGTTCTCATTCCTAAAGTTGCCAGCCCGCAAGAACTAGGCCAGTTTCGACCGATTAGCCTATGCAATGTCATCTATAAAATTGCTTCCAAAGTGCTAGCTAACAGGTTGAAAAAGATTTTATAGGAGATTATATCGCATGAGCAATCTGCTTTTGTTCCAGGAAGATTGGGCACGGATAACATTATTACAGCGTATGAGTGCCTTCACTTCATGAAGAAGAACAAGGCGAAGAAGCATCGTCACTGTGCACTCAAGCTGGATATGAGAAAGGCACATGATCGCATTGAGTGGTCATATCTCCGAGTCATTATGTTGCAGTTGGGGTTCAGTGTAACATGGGTGAATCTGATCTTGAGGATGGTCTCGTCAGTTACATTCCAAGTCCTTTTCAGTGGCTCACCGACTGAGGCCTTTAGGCCCACTCAGGGTATCCGTTAGGGAGATCCCATCTCTTTGTATTTTTTTTTTGCTAGCAGTAGAGGGCCTCTCGTGCCTTTAAAATCAAGAAGTGTTCTTCCATCATCGTGCTTACAAGGCCTACAGGTGGCTAGTTCTGCCCCGACAGTCAACCACCTTCTCTTTGCGGATGACAACCTGCTGTTTGTGAAAGCGAGTACAGAGGGAGCAAGAGAAGTTGCTGATGTTCTTGACATCTAGCATCAGGTCAGAGGATTAATCTTGGTAAATCTTCTATGTTTTTTAGCAAGGGGTGCCCGGAGGTGACACGCACTACTATGAAAAACATCCTAAATGTCCAGAATGAATCTCTGATCAACGTGATCCAATAGGGTTTTTGGCCCAATCTTTCACGGCGATCGAGATAGAGGGTAGATAACTTCAGTCGTTGAGCAGATTAGATCTACTCCACGAACCACAAACAGATCCTTACGAATCAGCAAGCAAAACAAACGATATTGGTGTCCCCCGACATGGGATCTTTTACGGTATATTCTCAACTCCAAAATTCAACCCCCCTTACAATGGTGCACACCCCTGGCTTTATATAGTAACCGACTCAACTTGACGTACAAGAAAAACCAACTATGAAAATAAAAACAACTTGATCTGGACCCACTTTTCCTAAATAGAAAATAAAACAACACACTAAAATAAACAAATTAAGGACTCTTTTGTAGATGCACCGTCATCTTCAACACACAGCTAGGTGGCCCCCAACCGGACTCCTTCAAGGACAAAACACTCCACCAATATCGCACACCAATTGCTTTCCTTATCTTCTCCCATGCGTGGTAGAAATAGGAACAAAAACTTTGTCTTGATAGTATCAGCAACAACATAATCATGGATAGCATAATATGCACTATCAAGCATGGAAGACGCCACATCAATCTCTCAGTGAGAAATATTTAGGCACACCCTTTGATGTAGGTCGGTCAGTGAATGGTGCATTCAAATATCTGAGGGGCAGAGTCTGGAAAAGAGTTCAGGCTTAGTTGGAGAGCCTCCTTTCTGCTGGGGGAAAGAGATCCTGATCAAATCAGTGGCTCAGGCGATACCTACATATTATATGTCTGGTTTCAAACTGCTTGTAGGGCTGTGTAGCCATATCAACAGCCTTCTTCGCAATTTTTGGTGGGGTTGTCGAGACGGAAAGAGGAAGACTTGCTGGGTGTACTGGGAAGAGTGACTACACCCAAATTTGCAGGAGGTCTGGGTTTTAGTGACATTGAACTGTTTAACCTGGAACTTCTTGCTCGGCAGGCTGGAGGATTTTACAGAACCCAGAAACACTAAGCTCCAGGATTTTGAAAGCGATATATTACCCTGAATGTGATTTCTTACAAGCACAGGTGGGAGCTCACCCATCACAGATATGGCGATCCCTCATTTTTCGATAAATGGCGCTTTATTACTCGATATATCAAGCATTACACCACACAACCGTTTATGAATCCAACATCCAAGCAAAAACTAATACATAAATGATAAAGGAAAAAAGCCAACTAATCGATAGCTCCATTGGCTTCTATCCTACGGCTATGCTGCCACCCATGTTGGGTAATAAAATCTTTGGCCGTATTCTCCAATCGTATAGACACCTTCATAAATAGGTCTTGGTCCTCGAAGCGTTGAAGCGGTGACCATGAATGGAGCATGGTTGTACATCTGTATATAACCTGCATGATAGAAGAATTTTTGTCATTAAAAATCTTTTCAGTTCTACACAGCCAAAGCGACCATGTAACTGCAATCGCTCCCACTCGGATAATCGTTTTATACCTTGAATCCACCCCGTTTAACCAATTACCAAATATATTGGTTATACTATAGGGTGGATACAGGGTAGAACCTATCTGAATGATTTACCATATAGATCTAGCAACCCGACAATTGAAGAAAAGATGTTTTATTGTCTCATCTTCGTGACAGAACACACATTTCTTGCAACCCTGCCAGTTATGTTTTACAAGGTTATCTTTAGTAAGAATGACACCGCGACGAAGATACCATGCGAAGACCTTTATTTTCAATGGCAACTTCATCTTCCAGATGGATTTATTATTTAAAATCGGTTGGATAGGAATGCAAAGGGCTTTATACATTGAGGCTACCGAGAATACACCATTCTTGGTAAGACTCCAGCGGAATTCATCAGACCCTGTAGATAACTGTATTGAGTCTAACCGCTGAAGCAGTTCGTTCAAGAGTCAAGGCGGGGACCAATAAGATCGCGTCTAAACGTTACCGAGGGTGGAGAAGATTCCATCACCTTCTGCAAGGTATCCCCTTTATAACGAACAATATTGTATAAGGCTGGATACTGTTTGCGAAAAGTGGTTGTTCCCAATGGCGATCCCTCATGGAAGGCAAGGAAATATTGAAGCAGGGGCTTATAAGAAGGATTGGTACAGGGGCGACCACTCACGCTTGGAATAACAATTGGCTACCCTGTGATTTCATGTTGCGCCCTTTGGCTTGCAAACACGCCCATCCTCCAACCATGGTGGCAGATTTCATTGATGACCTGTCCGCTAGTTGGAACATACATCGGCTTGAGGAGTTTTTTATTCCGATGGACATCGAAGTGATCCGTTCTATCCCTGTGAGCACAACCCCTTTCGCGGAATTTTGGGCATGACAATTTTTTTCGAAATGGGGAAATATCGCCCCAGCTTCTGCATCCAGGATCCACACGGCTTTTTTTATTAGATTATTCACAAAACCTTACAAGAACAATACAAAAGATCAACCTCGAAGCCACCTCACTAAACCTACAGTGGAATGAAGGGGGTGACAATACACCAACTCACATCATACAAAAACCAAATGCCTCCCAAACCGCCCAATAGCAGGTGAGAAGCACATCCAGTCAAGCAGACTCTTTGCGCACGCCAACGCACACGCCACAGAAGTTGCTACCGTTGTCTTCCTCGACTCCATCTTCAAGAGAGATCATCACATTAACCTTGCAAGACCTGCCGTCAATGCCACCATGACGGCAGACGGCTCCACCATCCTGCACGCATACATCATCCCGCATCCGTCGTCGATGCCCTGCAGCACCATGCCATCGAGACTCAACGCCAACAATGTGGTAGATGAATACCACTCCACCAACATCCAGCAGCTGCTCCAAAAACGATGCCCCAAGAGGTAGAACGACGCAGGGCACGCCGCCATCGTCCGATCCGGGAGACCCGGACCTAGGGTTTCCCCCGGAGTAGCACGAGTGAGAGACCGCAGACTGCGACAACGATGCCTATGAGCGAACAGGAGTATTTATGGTTCGCTCGGCCTATCGCATGATAGTTAGCTCCAGAACAAGGCGTGGGGTGTGGCTGGAGAACAAAGCATCCAGTTTTAGCCACAAGGAGGAAGAAAGAAGTTGGACTAGGCTGTGGAAGGTCCATGTTCCTCCCAAAATTAAAGTCTTTTTATGGTGCCCAGCCAAACACTCCATTTCAACTGGAGATGTTCGTCACCGGCATAACATGGCAACTGATAGCTCATGCTCGTTGTGTGGTGACGAAGATTTGTGGCGGCATTCCCTTCTCGAATGCACCATGAGCAGATGCATTTGGGCTTTAGCTCCGGAGTCGATCACCCAGCACATGGAGGCAACAACGGAGCCAGATGCAAAGCAGTGGTTATTCTCTATGATATCATCACTAAAACATGAGGAATTAACTAGCTGCCTAGTCACCTTATGGGCGGTGTGGTTTGCGAGACGGAAGGCGATTCATGAGGAAATGTATCAGAGTCTGCTCTCCACTCATGCTTTTTTCGAGTCTTTCCTGCGCGGCCGACATGACAGAAGAAGAGTTTGCACCCTAGAGGAACTAAGCCGGAGAGGAAATGGCTTGCTCCATCGCAGGGTTTTGCAAAGATAAACGTGGATGCAACGGTCAAGAAAACTGGCGGAGCAGGTGCTGTTGCCGCTCGTCAGATGGTGAATTTTTAGGCGCCTCGTCGATGGTTGTCCAGGGGATCGACGATCCCGTAGTTCTCGAAGCTATGGCCTGTCACGAGGCTCTATCCCTGGCCCTCGATTTAAATCTTTCCAAGATCAAAGTTGCCTCGGATTGCTTAGAGGTCATCAATAGTCTGGATGGTGAGTATAAGGGAAAATTCAGCAGTCACTGAGATCAAATCTAGATCAGGTGCGTTCGAAGCTGTCTCCTTTGCACATGAGCAGAGGACTTCGAATATGGAAGCACATGGATTATCTAGGTCTTCTGTTTCCTTAGACTTTGGTCGCCATGTCTGGCATCAGTCTCCAGACTTCTTTGTATCCCTTTTTTGATTGAGTAATAAAGTGGCAGCCTACTTCCCTAAAAAAACTAGCTAGATGATCATCGACTTGGATTGTGTTACGGTGACTGAGGTTTGGTATACATGATGTGTTATGGTGTTGCTAGAGGGATGGCACGAGAGGGCCGGCGCCCAGGGGCCTTGCCCACAGCCGGTGGCAACAGGGAAGGGATTTCCTTCTTAATTCTTGCTTTATTAGATTGATACGTCTCCTCTCCTTATATAGAGAGGTTTACTTGACCCCTAAGCAAGCGACCCTTATCTGTAATTAACCCAAGATTAATGGGCTATAGCGCCAGCCCAAGCCCATTATGTACTCTAACACTACACCCCACCTGGATATGCAGCTCGTCCTCGAGCTGCAACCTAAACAAACCATGACTCGACGCAACACAAACCTAACACCTAAAAACGAGCCTTTTACATCTCAGCTTGTTTTATTACTCTCAACCTGAAATGGACTGGGACGCTTTATTCTTGACCCGTGAACATAAAGTGGACACCATCCGCCCGTCGGACGTGCACCTGTACAACCACCTGGATCCCATGGAAACCAGCGGGACAAAAGGAGCCCGCGCGGCGGCCGGCGGCGGAATGCAGTGGTGCTACGCGGTGCGCTCCTGTCGGTGACACCATGCCTTCTCCCCGCCGGATGACTGTCGATGGCGCAGACTTTGAGGTCGCTGCCCGCGGGAAAAACAGCATGTCCGCCGCCCGTGGGGGAAACCGCATGCCCAAGATCCCCGACGCAACGGACGAGATCGAGGTCCGTTGAGCAACGAAGCGCAACTTGGAGGAGCTGCAGCTGCAGATCATGCATCTCCTGCACACGCCGACGCACTAGGAGGTCGCGCGCAGTAGCATGCAGCCTCACCGCCGCCGACACGTGGTGGATAGCGATCCAAGCCGGAAGTGGTGACGGCGACGGAGGGAAACAGACCTGGTGGAAGGGCATCCCGAGCGGTGTCGATGTAGAGCCCGGGGCCAAGGTCGCTCACACACCACCGAAAGACAGGGACGGCGACGGTGGCGGCAGCAGCCGCTGCTGTGGCGTTGGTGGTGAGTTGCAGCCGCCCATCGAACGGCAGGGACAGCGTCGGTGAGGACAGCTGCTGCAGCGGTGACGTTGGTGGCGGCGGCAGCTGCTGCTATTGCTGCTGCCCACCGAATGGCGGGGACAGCGTCGGTGAGGACATCAGCTGCAACGGCGACGTTGGTGGCGGCGGCAGCTGCTGTTGTTGCTGCTGCAGCGTCCCGGTGGGGAAGAAGGCGGCCGGCTGCTGGAGAAGAGGAACCCCGGCGCCGAGGTAGGGCCCGGCCCGGAGATGGTGGACACCGGCAGCGGGACTGCAGCAGCCTGGCGTCGCGTGGCGGCGACGACAGCAGCAGCGTCGGCTGCAGCGGCTCGGCGATTGCGGCGGAGGCCGCCTGGTGCGTCGGCTACCACGGCAGCAGCGCCGCCGGCGGCAGCGGCCCGTAGGGGCCGGCCAGGAAGAGGCGGATCTCCTGGGATGGTGAGATCGCGGATTGCTCCGGCGATCTCCTCCGGGGTGAGGGCGACCGGAAGCAGCGCGGTGGAGGTGGCCGGCACCGGCCTGGGCGGGGCGCCGGTGGTGGTGGCCATCGGCCCAGTGGTGGTGGGATGACTGGACATGATCGAACCCGGAGAGCTGATACCAAATTGTTATGATGTTGCTAGAGGGATGGCACGAGAGGGCCGGCCGGGGGCCTTGCCCACAGCCGGTGGCAAGAGGGAAGGAATTTCCTTCTTAATTCTTGCTTTATTAGATTGATACGTCTCCTCTCCTTATATAGAGAGGTTTACTTGACCCCTAAGCAAGCGACCCTTATCTGTAATTAACCCTAAGACTAATGGGCTATAGCGCCAGCCCAAGCCCATTACGTACTCTAACATGATGATCGATGCAATGACTCTTATAGTCTTTGTCTAAGCAAAATAAAAAAAACTCTTATTATAGTTTTATCTAAGCAAAACAACAATAAAACTATAAGTTGCCACGTAATATGCTGACACGAATCTCATTGTCTCAAAACAGGAGTGACTTGCTCAATGTGTATATACCAATCAAGATTGGACATCTCTTAGTTGTCTCACACGTTTCTCGAAAAATTTAGACCAACATCCAACCATCTTAATTCTCACCTCTCGTCATATATACAGCATATAACCTACAAGCTGCAGTATCATTGCAAAAGATTACACGTGTTTTGGAGACTGACGGTCATGGTTGGTGGTATGCTCATCACGGTTACCCTCTCTAATTATGTAGTACATGTTACAGCTACACGAAACTTTCCCCAGGAATCGTGACATGAAAAAACCACGGAGAAACAACCAGTCCGTGAATTGCCTCGTTAGTGTGCCGAAAACGCAAGTTCTTGCATCATCGTATTTTACAGCTACATAGACACCACATCCTATCCCCAGCTTAAATGTGACGCTTCCCCTGAATAAGCACATTGTAAAGGAGAACCTGGCAATAATAACGCAAGGGTTATATATACCTGCAAAGGTTTCCTCTGAAAATTAAAGACAATAACCAAGAAAATGTAGTTCTGTTTCTTTCAAGTAACTTAGCAAGTGAACTTTCAAGAAAACTTGAGGAAGTATGCAATACTATACAGAAATAACGAAATTGTATTGAACTGGCAGGCTTCACATTTCTGGCAGCATGCCACGGAGATTGCATATAATAGTTTCCATGTCACCTAAGGGGCTAAGAGCCTGAGATTAAGAACTTTCAGGTTCCTACAACATTCTAACAAATTCAACTACCAATATTTTACCTAGTTGTGGAATCAAGGTCTAAAGTAAGCTCATTTAAAATCAACACTAGCTACAATGTGCACTTGTTTAGGCAAACTGAAAGGTCTACCACCAACACATAATTCTGTAACCTTTTTTTTCAAAATAAATGCAGAGAATTCCACATTATTTATTCAACACTAACTACAGAATCTACAACTGATGTCAACTCCTAAATAAACACAACACAACGATGCATGTGCCACAATGTAAGTCATATGTGACCATTCTAGCAATGGTCCTTACCTCCCATAAACATTTAGGAGATATAGTTGAAGATAGGCTCTAGTGTATAGATTACTGGTGCGGCAAAAAAATTCATCCAACCAGGACATAAATGTAAAGAAATAATCAACACTAACACATGTACTCTTGAATCAAGTACAACATACACATAAATTAACAGTCAAAAGCATATCGAACTATGGAACTAACAGTTAACAATATCTAAAACCAAGTGCTAGCTCAAAATACAAGCAAAATAAAGAAGTAATCAAACACCGCATAAAACATGAATTGGGGAATCAGAATCCACCGGAACTGTAACTAGAAGTAACTGAGTGAAAGAAAACAAACCGGTCAGATCAACTCAGAGCACCATTCACCCACTTGTGCAATCAATCAGTCAGATTTGATGCAGGTGTCAGTCCAACACCTACCAAAGAAATGAACTTACGATCAGGAATTCAGGATATTAACCTCATCATGCATAGAAGCAAGGAGCACCAACAATTTCATACCTATATGTCAGAGCCTGTACGACAACCCTGTTTCAACAACAAGAAAATGTCAACGTAAAAGAAACTTCCATAAATATAATGAACACGATGAGAAAAATTGGTTTACCATGACCCAAGAATAGATGTGACCAGCCAGCACTATAAGTCCAAGTGCAAGGAAAAATAGTGCACGGCTGTCGATTGTCATTACTGAGGGTGCTGACGGTGATGGAGGGTTGAGTGAAGAGGTGGGCGGTTCAATTGGTTTTGAAATGAGGAAGAAGACATATAGAACAAAGATTGAAAAACACAAGAATGTGAAGCGTCCAACATGACGGCTAAAGCTCTTCTCGTATCTGTAAGTTCCGAACAACCCACAGAGAAGAGCAATAGTCCCGAATATCCATACTGTGGCAAATACACCAATGATATAGCATAGATACTCAGAAGGCATTAGAGACTGGACTGAAAGCAAGATTGTCAACCCGACGACTAAAGCAAGGGTTAAGTATGTTTGCAGCTTGTCCCAGTTGTTATCACCCTGCTGGAAGTGAAAATAAATAAGTAAAATGGCTATTTACTTAAAGAAGGGTTCGAAGTATTAATAACACTAACATACTAACATAGTAACATATGCAAATATAAGAAACATCATAAAATACTAACTATCCAAATGAAAGGACAAAATTGATCGTACTGTCCATACATGTTCAACCACTTGAAGAAATTATTTTTCTCCAGTGTGGAACTAGATAATATCACAAGTAGGCACAGACAAACAAAATATCATGAAACCCTGTAACTTACTAGTAACTATTTTTCTAGCTGTAAGCAGAAAAGAACCAGAAAAGAAGACTGGCTGATCTTGATAACCGTGCAAAAAACACAGAGATAGTGCCAGTGCAAGCTTTCTTAGAGCAGTGTAGCGAATTACTCTAGATGAGATTAACATAACTAAATAGTCCCAAGATAGCAGCTGAATCCATCCACAATTAGAGATGCTATCAGCAATACCTGTGCCCTGATAATTCCGCTGCTGCTGTCCTGCTCAGCTTTCTCAGAATTTTCTTCTTCAGAAAGTAAACTAAGGGTAGTAATGGACACATCATCGAGGGAAATTTTCATGTTCATTGCCCTGTCTATCAGTAACCTCTTAATCTCATTACCCAGAGCCTGAATTTTGAGGGAGGGGGATCAGAAAATTGGTAAGCACCCCCACACAATATCTTCTGCCGAACATAATGGGCATGCCTATAGAATGCATAGGGTGAACCCTACCTCTCTGTGTGCTAATAGCTGACCAGCATTGTACTCAGCAACAACAGCTGTGAGTACTTCATGGATGATTGATGCTAAGACCCTCTTGTTGAAATTCTGCCCCTGCCTTGTAAGGACACGGACACCAATTTTCACCTGCCCAGATAGATTCATAGATAAGATAAAGATATCAAAGATATGAGAAGAAATCATGTGTTCTATCAGCAGCAAAAGAAACTGGGGAGCGTAAAACCACATGGCATGAACAATCAGCATGATAAATATAGCTTAAATTACCTCGTAAAACTGCAATATATATATAAAAAGTAACACGGAATAAAAAATTAACTTACCAAGAGGAACATGCTGCAATAAAAAAAGGGACTGACAATCTTTAGTTTTTTATCTTTTGTGCACGAGAATACATTCTCAGAAGTCAAAAAGGACGGTCAGGTTATTAGCAGACTGAAACTTATGTAGCAACAAGTTAAAACAGACCTATTCATAACAATAGCTGGTCCAACATGTTCGTCTATCAGCCAAAACAAACATGGTAGATGAATTCCCATAAAATCCATCATATGAAGAGCAGTAATACACTAATACCACCACCTTATGAACACTCCAAAAGAATCTAATGACATGACTGAACACTAAGATACCACATATGGATATTGGTTGGTCCACAAACTGCAAAATGAACCTTTTTTTTTTTGGTTTAACTTCTCGCAGCAATGAAAAACACACCAGCAGCGGCAGTCAGACTGTCAGAGAAGTACTAACGGCAATACTTTGAAACAAGCAAACAACAATGGTGTTGCCTGATATTTTATAGAAGTAAACATACATGTAAACTGAGAGAGACGCAACCAGAACTGAAAGTTTTAATAGTTCACTACAACTCAAGATACAAATCTTTACACGGAAATTTAAGAGCACATACTCCAAATCACAGAAAAATGATAACAGTCAAGATGAATTATATTTACCATTCGGAAGTCCTTGCTCTTAGAAATACTCTCAAAAAAATCAGGACGAGCCCGGATATCATAAACCGTTGGCCTTTCAGACCTTGAAGCCGTAAAGTGAGTCCCTTCAGGGTGTACCTGGATGTATGTAATAAAAGTTGTGCACAAGTTACTCCAGTTTTCTGCATAGGCTCCATTCTGAGCTGTGTGCCAATGAAAAAGTACTATGATAAGGTGAATTCCTTAAATCTTAATAACAATCCCGAGTCTGTGACTTGATCTATATGGAAGTCTGCCAGGTTTGTGTAATGTCCCAGGTTTAGAGACGATCGAGGGGTAGATTTTAGAAAGGGATGTGCATTGCATCGTAAATTCTGGGGAAATTTCGCGCTTTTAAAACAAAACTGCATCGAAGGGGGACAAGTTTCTCTCTCGACACCTTACAGGGTTAGTGTTTCGAGAGTGCGACAAACTTGCATCTCACTTAACCAGCTTAGGGTTTTGAGAAGAGAGGAGAGTTAGTGCATCACAACTTAAGTTGCATGATTGAATACAAACACAAGTGGCATTTGAATTTCAAATTCAAACATCATATGAATATCTCATAATTCAAATTTGAGGTAATTCATTAAACAAATTATAAATAATAAAGAATATAAATAGTACAACTATTAAACAAAGCTCATTAGAGAAAATTGGAGCTTTATTGATATTCACACAAAATACAATGTCATTACATTATTCACAAAAGAATTATGAAATATTACAACACATTACATAAATTGAATAAAAGGAAAAAAGAAAAAGGAAGATTACAAGCCAATTAAATGACCTAAACTATATTATTGATCTTCATGAATTCCTTGATCAAGATGATCTTGAGTTTCATCTTGATCATCTCCAAGTTCCCTGCAAACACACAAAGAAGAAAAACAAGTTATGCCAAGTGGCAAAGCCACTTGGCAGATTAGAAAAGAAGTGAATATGGTGGATAATACCACAGCTCTGCCGAGCTGATCCTCTCACCAGCCCAAGTCCCAAGCACACACACACACACACACACACTAGCATGCTCACACACTAGTGTGCATGCACAACAACACACACACAAAGTCAGCCACAGGCATGCTGTCGACCAGAGAAGCAAGGGGCCAGGAAGATAAAAGCTTTCCACAGTAAACCCTAACCATTCCATCGACACAAGCTTCTGGGTAAGTACACCAAGAACACAAGAACATCAGGAACAGGAAGAACAATCACTGTTGTTCAACCTACTCAAACAGCCACATAAATCAACCAAGCATCACAAGCTTGAAAGGAGGAGCAGGGCAAGCAAACCAAGCATCACAGAAGCAATCCTTTACACTAATACCAATTTCTAGGAGCTGGAGTGAGGTAATACCAGATGAACATGAGCAAACCATGGTTTTGCTCATAATTAAGCATGTGCATATGTCACAAAAGCAAAAAGGGTAGAAATCATGTTTGTGTCATCATCTGGCTACAAAGTCAGTTGGTGCAAACAAATATGGGAGAAATCAATAGGAAATGAACCAAGGGAACACTGGTTATGCCAGATCAGTGGCATAACCAAGGAAATCCAGCAAGGATGCACACCTATCTAGCCAGCCCAAGTTATCCAGCACCTACAACCAGTACACCATCAGACAGATAGACCATGTGTGTCTATTTATGTTTGTCATCATCAAAAGCTACTGGAAATTCCCTCAGGAATCAAACAGATAGCATGAGAAAGCCACAACAAAGCCACAGAGAGGGGGAGCTACCCATGACAGCATCAAAGAGCTGTCAGGGCCACCACAACCCACAGCCACCACCTTAAGCCACCACATCATCACCCAATAGGGTTCAGTAGTGGGCTAGGGTACCCAACCAGTGGTTGGCATCCATCTAGCCCTACCAAATTCAAGTAAAATGATCATCACTGCAGGGCAGTTCACATCAATTATCCATGTGATCAAGCCAAGCTAGATAGATAATTGAAATACACAAGCAACCAGTGGTATAGACACTTGCAAATGACCCAGAAGATCACTGCAAGCCACAACAAACACTTGATCAGGCAAAGCCTGCACCAGCACAAGGCATAGTGATACACAATCACCAGGACAAGCACCAGACAGTCGCATGCATTAAGCAAAGCAAGCAATAAACAAGCAGCTGTGGATCACTTGATCACGAGAGCTTGCTAAAGCCTGCTAGGATCAATTCTAGCATCATCACAAGGCCCAGACAATTAAATTAACCATGTAATTGAACAATTGCATCACAGATAAGTGAATAAAGCATTATAATTGTATCCAGAAGCACTCCATCAAGGGATGGAGCTGTTAATCCAACAGCTAGGCTCAATTGAGCATAACCATAAATTATAGCACAGAGTTAGCACACCAGGAGCACTGGCACTTGCCAAAGGCAAGGATCATGCATCATGATCAAGCCAGAGGCAAGTAATTGTACACACAGGAGAGGCAGGAGCAAGATAGCAGCAGCAGTAACAATGAAATAAAGCATAGCACCACAGCATGCTCATGAGCAAGAACTCATGAGTTGCAACAGCAAATTATAAGCGAATAGCACAGCACAGCGACTAGGATCCATGGCAGATGCACAGCAGCAACACAGCACAACAACACAACACAGTAGCATACACGCAAGCTAGCAAGGCGCAGCAGCAGCACGGCAGGCAGCATCTCTACAAGGAGAAGCAGGCCAGTGGCCGAGCTAGACAAGAAGGAAGGAGAAGCGGTAGAACAAGTAGCAGAAGGACAGAGGAGATGAGAACTTACGACGAAGCAGAAGCGCAGCCATGGCGGCACACGCCGGCGAACGGCGGCGCCAGCCCGCCGAGCCCATCACCCCGCAACGCCACATCACCAGGCGCACGGCGCCGGGAACGCCAGTGGCGGATCTTCACGGATCCGTGCGGCCGAGGCGAGAGGGTGGCAACTGGACGCCGGCCCAGATCGATGCGGACCAGGTGCGCCGTCGAAAGCGGTTCGACCACATCTCGCCGGCGGCGATGGCCGGAGTTGGCCGGAATAATTCGGCACGGCGAGGCGACCACGGCGTCGCGAGAGCGAGGGGGCTAGGGTTCGAGGAGAGAAGGGAAGGGACGGGTGCGTCCGACCGAGCCCAACGTGCGGCTCGGGTTAGGGTTAACCACTGGGCCACCCTGACATGTGGGCCTAGGGGCAATTATGACTTTTCACAAATTCAATTAACCCTAAAACTTTGAAAATACATAGAAAATGATAAACAGCTCTAAAAAATAATTAAAAATATGAAAACCACTCAGGATAAAATTCTCTATCATAATAAAATATGAAATGGAATTTTTGAAGACAAACATGATTAAGCCCAAATTTGATGATTAAAATAAATCATTTAAATCACACCTTATATTTTCAATAATGAAAATAAGTCCATAAATGCTTTGGGACTTTAAAAACACCTTGACAACATTTCAAGGTTGTATTTTACCCTAAACAAAGTATCCCTAAATTGTTCTTAGTATTAACCTCTCACATAAAATGATAAAACACCGGAAGAGGGGAACAAACACTAAAAATGGAATGCATGCATAATTGCTTCTTTAACCATTGCCCTTATCGGACAATGATGCTATTTTTCAGCAACAGAGGACAAGGGTCAGTCCACACCATCCAACTGCAACACTTTGCAGTGTTCAGGCAAGTTCATCACTTGCTCATGTCATTTGAGTATTTTTACCAAATTACTTGCAAAGTACTATGTTTATCACTATTGCATAAAAAGCAAAACCACTATTTTCATAACTATGAATATGACTATGTGGTGGGCAATGGAACCATGGATTGTGTTGATATGGTGGAGGTTCCATTGCAAGGGTTTATATCCATCTAGGATTAAACAACAAATGTCGTCCAGTGATTCTTGTGCCGTAATACCCGTGTTAACCATAAGATCTGGAGTGGGACGGTATAGTCAATTGTATTTCCACCTCTTGTACATCAACGGACGCGCTTTACCGTAGACACTTGTTATCTGTTGGGGGCAAGCGGTAGGCTGGGGAAGCCAAAAGTTCCCCACGGCTTTGTCCGTAGTACACTTGTCGCCCGAAGAGCAAGCGGTAGGCTGGGGAAGCCAAAAGTTCCCCACGGTTATTGCGGTCTATGATGGGTTGCAGCTACCGGAGAAGGAGTTCATGGTAAGAGCCCAGAACTGTTGTCGTGGTCGGGGTCCACCCTTAAATGGGAATAAGAGGACCGACGAGGACCCAGGGTTGGGGTATGCAACAAAGGGTGGGTGTGCGTGGTAGCGGAGGAATATGATTGACTATGACCTTATACCGGGCCTCACACCGAAGGAAGTGTGGACGGGAAAGCTGCCCGGTTGGCACCAAGGTTAAGATGTCTTATGGGTAAAGCAACACACCTCTGCAGAGTGTAACGAATTGTGACCATACTCCCTTCGGGATTTGGAATGCGAACGCTGCCGAAAGGAACTCCATGAAGTTCTAGTAAACCGGTGAAGGCTGACGGACATAGTTCTTATTAATAAAAGCAACCTTTTGAAGAAATGGTTATCAAAACCTGCATGGTATCAGACTTTCTGGTCTGGTACCGTAGATAGTGCATTAAACACCTCTTTTCTATAATGAACTTGTTGAGTACGCTCGTACTCATACCACTCTTAAATCCCCTGCTTAGATTGTCTGAATCAATTGGAGGAGGACAACGACGACCCTGAAGGAGCCGAAGTCATCGGCTATGAAGAACCAGACCTCTCTGGAGGTGTCGAAGGAGTAGACTACCTCATAGTCTACGGAACCGGGGAGGGTTCCGGAGGAGAGCAAGCTTAGACCTACCAAGTAGTAGTAGTACCCGAGCAGTGTGAACTCTTAGTACTTGACTGCTCGAAGAGAATAAATGTATAACCTAGTAAGACTTCTATATTGTAAGTTAAGTTGGGTTCGCCTCGAACCCAGGAGTATCCCTCTTAAGACCCAAGAGGAGCTCCGAGATGATATGTACATGTTGCTTGTAATAATAAATGAATGAGTTTGGACCTGCTATGTTCTGTTGTACTACTCTGAGGGATGTAATATTTGCGGATTGGTACTTCGTGAATGTTATATCAATGACTGACATACTACAACATGCAGTGGTATGCAGGGTCACCACAGTTGGTATCAGAGCAAAAGCTTTGACCTTAGGTTGGAACCTAGTAAATGGGACGAAAACGTTAGGAGTCAAATAGGATTAGTAAAGAATTCTCTAAAAATATGGTATCTATTCACTTGAGAATAAAACCATCATATCTTTTAGTGCGATAATTCTTTATTATCTCTATTATGATGCATCATTACTAATATTATATTCTTTCTATTCTACAGCCAACTATGGCAAGTTCACGTTCGGGACGTAACGTGAAAGTGATGGAATCAAACCTGAGTGAATATGACGGAGGACTCGCGGACATTCTTCGTGCTATGTTGCTTGAATTTGGGTGCGATCCCCAAATCCAAGTAATGAAATACATGTACTACGACGGTACAGTATTAGCGAAGTGTAGGGTAGGACTAAGACTTCCAGAATCCCTAGGAATGAGTGTAGTGATGCCAGCAGGTGAGGCTAGAACTATCCAAACAGCCTACCACATAGCTATCATGAGAGCTATCACTGATATTCGGGAACATAAGACTAAGGAGCTTATTGGTTCCGAATTCTCACACATTCCTCATATGGAGGAGGAAGATGATCCTATTTTACATTCCTCATACTATTCAATTTTAATTCAACCTCAATCTGAGTGTGCTTGTCTCCTTGATAAATTATTCTTCCTCAATCTGGGCTTTTCAGGGACATTGTCTTGTTGGCACAGTCTATCAGTGCTCCATTTTCCTCTAACTAGTGATGACTGCTGTTGACTCAAGTTGGCACAGTCTATCAGTGATGACTATAGACTGTGCCAACTTGAGAAAACATCAGTCATCACTGGTTAGAGAAAACAGCAGAGATTGTTGGCACAGTCTATCAGTGCTCCATTTTCCCCACTTCAACAACAATCGAAAAGGAGTCTACAGCAGAAATCCGGTCTGCAGCCCGGTCCAACCGGGCCAGCAACCGGCCAGTCCGGCGCGCAGCTCGGTCCACGGTCGCCAACCGGAGCATCCGGCGCACGACCCGGTCGACCGCGCCAACCGGGCTCCACACAAGAACACAGCAAATCCGGTTCGACCGGTCACGGCCTACAGACCGGCGAGTCCGGCGCACGGCCCGGTCGACCGGTCGCCAACCGGCGCCAACCGGAGGAGCCTCTGGACGACGAAAAGAAGCTCCGGTCACCAGCCCGGTCCGACCGGCCTCTGCACCGGGCAGTCCGGTCCCTGGTCCGGTTGAAGCGGGTTTGTCGAGGAAAAGCTGAGGTGGCAAGTGGCCAACGGCCATATTTCGAAGAACACTATAAATAGCCCTTCTCCTACCTCTAGACAGTTAGGCACTACACTACAAGCTGTTCTTGAGCTCCTTCTCTCATACTCCATTGTTAGAAACACCAAAAGCCTCAGATCTCCCTCCTCCTCCACCCAAACTCAAATCCCTCCGGGGAAACGATAGAGGAGGACCCGATCTACCGTTCTACCAAGCCAAATCTCATTCCCCCTTGTATTCATCAAGAAGCTTGCTTCCTAGGGTTCCTTGGAAACCCTAGGTGGGCAAGAGAAGTCCGGAAGCATCCGGGCTGTGGATCTGCTCCGGGCAAGATTGTGAAGGTTTGGAGGCTACCTCAAAGTCTACCACAAGTGAGAGAGCTATTCCTTCGTGGGATAGGCTCGGAGAATAGGGTGAGCCTTCGTGGCGCGGGGAATCCTTCGTGGGACCTCCACTCCTCCAAACGTGACGTACCTTGTTGCAAAGCAAGGGAACACGGGAATACATCCTCGTCTCCGCGTGCTATCGGTTATCTCTAACCGAACTCCTTACTTGTGATTTAACTGCCTGTGAGAGCCTTCGTGCTCGAGTTAGTTGTATCCTCATATAGGTTGCCTCACCTAGTTTGCATTAGGCTCACCTTTATATTCCGCAAAGCCTAATATTGCAAAGAAAGAATTAAAATCTGTAGAAACCTATTCACCCCCCTCTAGGTTTACCATCTCTATACTTTCAATTGGTATCAGAGCCTGGACTCTTTATAAGGGCTTCACCGCCTTAAGAGTGAGATGGATAAACTATTCGAGGGTCTAGATGATGACTCTAACCTTTCGGTTAAAGAAATGAAATCTAGACTCTTGGCATATGATGCCGAGAAAAAGAAAAAGGAGGATGAACTACAAAGCCAAATGGCAGAAATGTCTGTCATGCTTAAGAACCTAACTGCTAATGGAGCTCCTAGTGGGACTTCGGGCTCTAAGGAAACTTACAATGAAGTTAACCATGATTATCCCAGAAACACTTCACCCATGCCTCATATAAACCATAGTGGGACCGTTCCCCATTTTGATGGAACTCACTTTCCACATTGGAAATCTTCTATGGAATCTCATATTCGCAGCTGCAGTGTGGAGCTATGGGAGATCATTCTTCATGGATACCGGGAGCCACAAGATCCCATTCGATTGACCTCCACCGAGTTCTACAACCGGCAACTCAATGCCTCCGCACGTGACAAGATTAGAAGTGGCATCAATCGCAAGCTCCTTGATCAAGTCAATGACATCGGCTCCGCTAAAGAGTTGTGGGATCGAATCGTAGTACTCCAAGAGGGAACCGATTTGATCCAATCATCTCTTTATGAGACCGCAAAGCAAGAAGCTCACCGGTTCATGATTCGAGAAGGAGAATCCGTGGCCGATGCCTATGCAAGGCTTGGTGCTCTTAGAGTAAGGATCAAGGGACTTGGTGCTGAGAAGTATGATGACGGCTTTGAGATGAATGAAGGATTCATAAAGTCCAAGGTCATTGCTATGATTGCTGTCAAGCAAGAAGATACCAACCTTGCACTCAACTTGCAAATCATGACCAAGAGTGCCGATTTGAACTCCGATGATCTAGTCTCCTATGTGGCCGCCAATGAAAACATGGCCAAGGCAGGAAAAATGCTCATGGCAATGAACCGTGTTGATGAAGCCTCACACAACCATGAAGCGTCACACAACCTTGCTCTCAAGGCTAGAGCTGACCATGGAAGAGAAGAAGAATATGAAATTGAAGAAGATGAGGAGATGACCTCAACTAGTGACATCGCTACCGACTTTGCCTTCTTTGCCAAGAAGTACAAGGGAAAGTTGCCAATGCTCCTCAATGACAAGAAGAAGAAGAGAACTTGCTACAATTGTGATGAAGAGAGCCACTTTGCAAATGAGTGCCCTTATGAGAAGAGGGTAGACAAGCCAAAGTTCATCAAAGGGGTCAAGCCAAGATTGAAGCCAAACCCAATCAACGACCGATACAAGAGAAACAAGGGAAGAGCCTTTGTTGGGGCTGAGTACTTGTCCGATGAAGAAGAGGAAGATGAGGAGAAGGAGGCCGGAGTGGCCGGTTTGGCTTTCTCTAAGCCCGGGTCACTCTTCACATATGACTACTCCAAGGATTACTCCACGGAGAATGATGTTGGTTCTTCCTTCATGGCAAGAATGACACAAGATGATGACTCCGACGACTCTTCCTCATCTACAACCGTTGGCTCTTGTCTTATGGCAAGAGAAACCAAGGTAATGGAACCCCCACCTTCTTTGTCTAGTGTCCTTGATAATGAAGCTGAAAATCAAGATGAATTAACTGTGCTTAAGGAACTTTACAATGTTAGATGCACCCTTCGTGGTGAAGCTCTTGTCAAATTTGATTTCTTGATGGACTCTCTCAAAGAAAAGGATGAGTCCATTGAGGAATTAGAATATCATTTGAATGATAAGGAAAGGAGATTCAATCTCCTAAGACAAGAGCTAAAAACCGAAAGGTGCATATCTCAAGGTCTTAAGCAACAAATTGAAACTTATGAACTAGATAAAGTTAAGGATCTTGAAACTATTGAAAGGGCTCAATCATTGACCCAAGAGCTTAATGCCTCAAAGGAGGAACTTGAAGTTGCTCATGCTTCTCTCACTAGGGATCTTGACCACCTTGAAAGAGCTAACAAGCTTGTTAAGGATGAGCTCAAGAAACTTGGAAAGAACCATGACCTACTCCAAGAGACCTACTCTAAAGCTCTTGAATCAATGAATGATTCTATTGTTGATAAAAATGTTGCTAGTTCCTCCACCACCTTTACTAGTGAGCATGCTAAGCTTGTTGCGGAACATGTTCGTCTACAAGAGGAACTATCTTTGCATGTTGAGACCAATACATATCTTGAATCTTTGGTAACCAAATATGGTCTCAACTATTATCCTAATGAATCGGCTTGTGAGCAAGCAACTACTCTTGAGGAAAATGTTAGGTTGAAGAAAGAACTTGCCAAGTTCACCACAACCAAGAGTAAGATGGGATTGGATGACCTCTTGAGTAAGCAAAGGTCAAACAATCAAAAGTATGGACTTGGGTATGTTCCCAAGCCCTACAAGAAGAACAACTACAAGAAAGAGAAGCCCGCTCAAGAAAAGAACAAGAAGGTCACTAATGATGGCAAAGCCCCAAAGGGCAAAGCCACTAGTGGTGACCGCACGGGGCCAAACAATCACTATGCTTTATTTGTTGATTATTATGGTGATGTTTATGCTAACTATGTTGGTCCTCGTAATGGCTATGCTTATAGAGGGTACTCGATTTGGGTACCAAAAGATCTTGTTGCCATGACTAGGGAACCCATTAATCAATGGGTTCCTAAATCCTCTACTTGATTTTGTAGGGGTATTCCTCCGATGGTCCAAAATGGGTGTTTGATAGTGGATGCACCAATCATATGACCGGAGGAAGAGGTGTGCTTGACCAATTCATTGAAGATATTAACAAGAAGTCAAGCATTACCTTTGGTGACAACTCAAAGGGAAAGGTACTTGGGTATGGCAAGGTGGCAATCTCTAAGGACTTGTGTCTTGAGACGGTCATGCTTGTTGAACACCTTGGTTATAACTTGCTTTCTATATACCATCTTGCCGATGCCGGTTACAATTCATATTTTACTAAATATTATGTGCAAGTCTTTAGGAGTGACAATCTCAAATTGGTCCTTGTTGGATATGTGGAGAACAACCTTTACGTGGTTGACCTCTCGAAAGAGAGCCCCTCTCCCTCCACATGTCTAATGGCGGCCAAGCATGACGAAGGTTGGTTGTGGCATCGCCGCCTTGGTCATGTTAACATGAGGAATCTTAAACAACTCCTAAAGGGTGAGCACATTGTTGGACTAACCGGCATTTCTTTTGAGAAAGATCGTGTATGCAGTGCATGTGTAGCCGGAAAACAACTCAAGAAGAAACATCCTATCAAGAGTATTGTCACCACATCTAGGCCTTTGGAGCTCCTTCATTTGGATCTCTTTGGGCCATCACATTATGATACTCTTGGTGGGAGCAAGTATGGACTTGTCATTGTTGATGATTACTCAAGATACTCTTGGGTCTTTCTCCTTAAGTCTAAGGATGAGACCCATAGAGAGTTCATCACCTTCGCCAAGAAAGCTCAACGTACATATGAATCCGAGATCAAGGCGATTAGGACCGACAATGGCACCGAGTTCAAGAACTACACTATGCAAGAGTTTGTTGATGATGAGGGCATCAAGCATGAGTTTTCAGCTCCGTATACCCCTCAACAAAATGGTGTTGTTGAAAGGAAGAACCGGACTATCATTGAGATGGCAAGAACCATGTTGAGTGAATTCAACTCACCCCACAACTTTTGGGGAGAAGCCATCTCTACAGCTGTCCACTACTCCAACCGGCTCTTCCTCCGCCCCCTCCACAACAAAACTCCATATGAGCTTCTCACAGGTAACAAGCCTAATGTCATGTACATTCGTGTCTTTGGATGCAAATGTCTTGTTAAGAACAATAAAGGGAAGCTTGGTAAATTTGAAACTAGAACTATAGAGGGCATTTTTGTTGGATATGCGGAGAACTCCCACGCCTATAGATACTACAACCGGTCCACTGGGACTATTGAAGTATCTTGTGACGTGGTGTTCTTGGAGGATAATGGCTCCCAAGTGGAGCAAGTTGTTCCATGTGTTGCAGGTAATGATGATGATCCATCTAGTGCCATCAAGCATATGGGCATTGGACACATCCGGCCCATGGAAGTTCATAGTGATGATCAAGGTGATGGAATAGAAGTATCAAGCTCGCCTCAAGTTGAGCCTAGCTCAACTCAAGTTGAACCATCAAGTGCAACCCAAGATGTATCCTCCACTCAAGATGAGCCACATCCCGAAGAACAAGAAGAAAGCCCTCAATCCACTGAGCAAGACCATGATGATGATCAAGAAACATCTTCAACTCATGTTCAAGCTCAAGTTGTCCCTCATGATCAAGTATTAGCAAGAGATGAATTCATTGATCATGAAGGAACCATTCGGAAGATCAAGGCGGCTACAAGGGCAAGTGACATGAAAGTAGATCTTGTCCTTGGTAGCATCTCAAAAGGAGTGGTAACTCGTAGACACCATGCATTACTTATGACTTATTGTCAACATCATGCTTTTGTGTCTAGTTTTGAGCCACTCAAGGTACATGAAGCCTTGGTTGATCCGGATTGGGTCATTGCCATGCAAGAAGAATTGGAGTGTTTCACCCGCAATGAAGTATGGTCTCTAGTTGAGAGACCCAAGGATCATCGCATCAATGTCATTGGGACCAAATGGGTGTTCAAGAACAAGCAAGATGAGGATGGTATTGTTATTAGAAATAAAGCAAGGTTAGTGGCGCAAGGGTTTGCCCAAATAGAAGGTATGGATTTTGAGGATACCTTTGCGCCGGTAGCCCGTCTTGAAGCTATTCGTCTTTTGCTTGCATTTGCATCTTTCCACAATTTCAAACTATACCAAATGGATGTGAAAAGTGCATTTTTGAATGGTCCTCTAAAAGAAACCGCATATGTAGCTCAACCCCCGGGTTTCGAAGACCCATGCCGACCCAACCATGTGTATTTACTCCATAAGGCACTCTACGGTCTCAAGCAAGCTCCACGTGCTTGGTATGAGTTCCTTAGGGATTTTCTACTACAAGATGGGTTTTGCATGGGTACGGTCGATTCCACTCTTTTCACCAAGCGGGTTAAAGGGGGTGGCTTGTTTATATGTCAAATATATGTTGATGATATTATATTTGGTGGAACTAACCCCAATCATAACAAAGCTTTTGAGCTATTGATGACTAGGAAATTTGAGATGTCCATGATGGGGGAGTTGAAGTTTTTCCTAGGCTTCCAAGTGAGGCAACTTGCAAAAGGCACCTTCATCTCTCAAGAAAAGTATGTGAAGGACATGCTCAAGAAATTCAACATGACCAATGCAAGCCCAATGAAGACACCCATGCCCGTAAAGGGGCAACTTGGCTCATGTGACGGTGAGAAGGATGTGGATATAAAGGTATACCGTTCCATGATAGGATCCTTGCTCTACCTTTGTGCCTCTAGGCCGGATATCATGCTAAGTGTAGGGATGTGTGCTCGTTTTCAATCCGCTCCTAAGGAGAGCCATTTGATGGCGGTCAAACGGATTCTAAGATACCTTGTTCTCACTCCTACTCTCGGGCTATGGTATCCAAAGGGGTCAACCTTTGAACTCATTGGCTACTCGGACTCCGATTGGGCCGGTGATAAGGTTGACCGGAAGTCTACCTCCGGGGCTTGCCAATTTATTGGCCGGTCATTGGTGAGTTGGTCATCCAAGAAACAAAACTCCACCGCTTTATCCACCGCCGAAGCCGAATACATATCCGCGGCATCTTGTTGCACTCAATTGCTATGGATGAAGCAAACCTTGAAAGACTATGGTGTGTCTCTTGGTACGGTGCCTCTTCTATGTGACAATGAAAGTGCAATAAAGATCGCCAATAACCCGGTTCAACATTGTCGCACCAAACATATTGACATTCGCCATCACTTCCTACGTGACCATGTTGCCAATAAGGATATTGATCTCACTCATGTGGGAACAACCTACCAATTGGCGGATATTTTCACTAAGCCTTTGGATGAAGCCCGGTTTGTAAACTTGAGAGGAGAACTTGGTATTCTTGATCCTAAAAACTTGGATTGAATCAACTTCTTGCACTATATTCTTGCATTTATCTAACTATCTAGCTTAGAGGCACAACACATATGGGGATAGTCATCCTACCATGTCTTGGTATGATGCATACCTATGTGTGCAACATAAATAGACCCAATGTCATTATATGGACCCAAGCATGTCTCTTCGAGGTCTCATGACATTTGCGCTTTCACATAGGGGGAGTAATCCCCCGCCCCTCATTGAGCCTTCATTACAACTTGATTTGACTATATAAGGCCAAATGATCTTATTGCAAAAATCATTTCAAAATGACTTATGATTCTTGATATATATCTCGACTCATACCCATTGTTGCTATTTACATCTTGTTTGGATTTTCTCTCCAACGGGTATGCCTAGAGAATCTTGTGTTTCCAACCCCATGTCTATGCTCATCTCATCATCATCTATCTATCTATATGTACATGTCATCATCTGAGCATTCACACACATTTACACAAAGCATAGGGGCAAAACGAGGCGAAAAAGAGATAAAACTGGGTGGCCGGTCTCTGGTCCGGTTGGACCGGCCTCTGCGCCGGACCAGCCGGCGCCAGGTCCGGTTCGACCGGGTTTCCGACCGGGCGCACGGCCTGTTATGAGTGGAGGAGGATACCCCTTGGGGTCTTCTTCCTCATTACCCCCAAACCTCCACACCTCCATGGCCGCCGCCCCCATCACCTCCCACATGCTCTAGGGTCTTCCCACCACAAGCACTCCCTCAAACTCCACCAAACCATAGATCGGGCCCCTTGGAGCAACTCCACCAAAGGATTTGGTCCCTCTCAAGCTATTTTGGGAAATCTTGGAGTTCTTGGGTTTGAAGACCTACCTCGTGTTCTTCTTGATCTCTTGATCAAGGAGGACCATGTCTTCGGGTAATGTGATCTATCTTCCTCCCTATCCTCTAGTCCCCCTCCCACATTGCAAATTTTGGACAAATTTTGGGAAACTTTAGGGTTAGGGTTAGGGTTTGTAAGTCCTCATGCCTTTAGAGTGTCTCACAACACAATGCACTTACTCCACTCTATTGCTATAGTCTATATTCAAGTTTATGAGTTTTTGCATGAATTTGTGGTAGAAAATCTGGGCAAAACTTCACAAATCGACAGACCCGGTCACCAGCCCGGTCGACCGGCCGCTCAACCGGCCGGCCCGGCGTGCGGCCCGGTCAACCGGTCGCCAACCGGCTCGTCCGGTCTGCTGCCCGGTTGGACCGGCCTATGCGCCGGGTTGCCCAGTTTTCGCACAATCTCATCAATACACTTGGATATATGCTATGCTTTTTGGATTCCCTCTTATTGATGACATGTACACTTACCCCACTGCTATTCTTGCTCTACTTTCTCATTCACAGGTAGTTGGAGTGGTGAGGGCCGTGGCAATGTTGCCAAGAGAGGAAGGACTGCTGATCCTCCCCGCCGTTCTAGTGGTCGCGTACCCCCTCAAACTCATCAGGGTACTGACATTGGCAGCTCAGCTGGGGGTAGAACCAAGTCTGTTAGTGGCAAGAGAAAGGATAAGCATGCTGCCCAAGAGGATGATGAAATAGTGCCAACTTTCAATGTTGGGAATGTAAACCGTCTTGAGTGGCAGGAATTGAGAACGGTGAATCCGTATCGCTTTGAGCAACGGACTTACACTCAAGGGGACAAGTTCTTCTGGACCAAGACTCAAGCAGTCCTATGGGATGGTTACTATGATTCTCATGAGTTTATGAAGAATGGTGATATTGTATCACCCAAGGCCATCAACCCTGTCGAGCTTGCCTTGCATGAGGCCACAAAGTACCGCTTTGTGGTTGAAACCTTGAAGGGTATGGGACTATATGACCTCGTGTGCCTCAAGCCCGATGATCAACAAGAGGATCCTACCTTTTGTCCCCTCCTTGTCCGTCAGTTCCACTGCACCGTTTTCTTCCATGATGATGAGGACCGCACCATCACCTGGATGACTGGCAAGAGAAAGTACTCATGCACCTACTCTCAGTTCCGTGCAGCTATGGGTTGTGGTGGTGACAGTGCTCCAGGATACAAGATTCATTCACGGTCCAAGCTTACTAAGGGTGACATCTCTTTCTGCTATCCTGCGAACCCTATACCTGGACCTCCCACTATCTCTGGGATGTACTACTCATACCTTGTCCTTGCCAAGATGTTCCGTGAGAACCTCATCAGCAAGTCTGGCGACACCAGTGAAGTCAGGAACTATCATCTCAATCTGATGTACTATTGTCATCCTGACAGGGTAAGGAAGATTGATGGCTGCGATCTTATTCACTGTGAACTGAAGCGTGCAGTTATGGACCGCATGACTCCCAACTATGCTCAGTATGTTCAGCGGCTCATCAACTACATTGTTCCCGCTCCTCTCAACACTCTTGGTGAAAAAGTCATCATGGACCCCTTCAAGATTCCCACTCAGGAGGCCACTCGTCCGGATGTTCCCTCCATGATGCCCACACTGAGCGCCGTTCCAAGGAACGCCATGATCATGATGCTAGCTCCAGCTACTCTCGGCGCCCCAAGCATGGTGCCGCTCGCTTCTTCTCCAGCATGTGGCAAATGTGCAAGAACACCAATGATGTTGCACATCAGAGCCTTACTGTGAACCAGGAGACACGGAGGCGACAGAATGAGTTCATGGCTTCACGGAACCACCCTGTTCCTCCTTCTGGACCGGAGATGGAGCCTGTGGTTGCACCTCAGTGGGAGATGCCTCTACTTACCGATGAGATGATCCAGAACTTCGACTTCTCCATGTATGCTCATGGTAGCCTCCCTCCTAGGACTGCTCGTGCTCCTACTCCTCCTGGTGATGGTGGTGATGAAGATGAAGGTGATGCGGCTTCGCGCGATGAGGGCGCGAGCTCGTACTCCTCCGGGCATGAGTTCTATTGATGGGTGCGAAAGTTTCCCTCAGTATGAAACCAAGGTTATCGAACCGGGAGCCAAGAAGCACGTGAAGGTTGTTGGTGGAGGAATGTAGTGCGACGCAACACCGGTGAAACCGGCGCCAACGTGGAACCTGCACAACACAATCAAAGTACTTTTCCCCAACGTAATGAGGTTGTCAATCTCACCGGCTGAAAACAAAGGATTAAGCGTATCGAGTGGAAGATGGTGGTTGTTTGCAAAGAACAGTAAAAGCAGAGAATGTATTCAGATGTAAAAGAATGGACCGGGGTCCACAGTTCACTAGTGGTGTCTCTCCAATAAGATAACTAGCATGCTGGGTGAACAAATTACAGGTGAGCAATTGACAAATAAAGATTCAATACATATCAACGATGATTACTATGTGATTTAATCAGGGCATTACGACAAAGTACATAGACCGCTATCCAGCATGCATCTATGCCTAAATAATCCACCTTCGGGTTATCATCCGAACCCCTTCCAGTATTAAGTTGCGAACAACAGATAATTGCATTAAGTATGATGCGTAATGTAATCAACACAAATATCCTTAGACAAAGCATCAATGTTTTATCCCTAGTAGCAACAGCACATCCACAACCTTAGAACCTACTGTCACGATCCCAGATTTAATGGAGGCATGAACCCACTATCGAGCATAATTACTCCCTCTTGGAGTTACAAGTATCAACTTGGCCAGAGCCTCTACTAGCAACGGAGAGCATGCAAGAACATAAAAAACACATATATGATAGATTGATAATCAACTTAACATAGTATTCTCTATTCATCGGATCTCACCAAACACAACATGTAGCATTACAAATAGATGATCTTGATCATGTTAGGCAGCTCACAAGATCTATAACAATGAAAGCACAAGCGGAGAAGACAACCATCTAGCTACTGCTATGGACCCATAGTCCAAGGATGAACTACTCACGCATCAATCCGGAGGCGGGCATGATGATGTAGAGCCCCTCCGGTGATGATTCCCTCTCCGGGGTGCCGGAGGCGATCTCCTGAATCCCCGAGATGGGATTCGCGGCGGCCTCTCGTAATGTTTTCCGTATCGTGGCTCTCGGTACGAGGGTTTCGCGACGGAGGCTTTAAGGCGGAAGGGTAGGTCAGGGCGGCACGAGGGCACCACAGGGGCGCGGCCAGGGGGCCGCGCCGCCCTGGTGTGTGGCCCCACTTCGTCTCCTCTTCGGTCTTCTGGAAGCTTCTGCAAAAATAGGACCCTGGGCGTTGATTTCGTCCAATTCCGAGAATATTTCCTTACTAGGATTTCTGAAACCAAAAAAGCAGAAAACAACTGGCACTTCGGCATCTTGTTAATAGGTTAGTGCGGAAAATGTAAAATAATGCTGTAAAGTATGTGTAAAACACTCAAGTATTGTAATAAAAGTAGCATGGAACATAAGAAATTATAGATACGTTTGAGACGTATCAAGGATCCCCAAGCTTAGTTCCTACTCGTCCTCGAGTAGGTAAACGATAACACAAATAATTTCTGAAGTGACATGCTACCAACATAATCTTGATCAACATTATTGTAAAGCATATGAGATGAATGGAGTGATCTGAACAAAAGATTGCTAACAAAGATAATGACTAAGCAAATGAATCATATAGCAAAACTTTTCATGAATAATACTTTCAAACAAGTATCAATAAGACTTGCATAAGAGATAACTCATAAGCAATAAATTCAAAGTAGAATGAATTGAAGCAACACAAAGGATGATTAAGTTTCAGCAAATGCTTTCAACTTGTAACATGTATATCTCATGGATATTTGTCAACATAGAGTAATATAACAAGTGCAATAAGTAAACATGTAAGAATCAATGCACACAGTTAACACAAGTGTTTGCTTCTAAGATAGAAGGGAATGGGTAAACTGACTCAACAATAAAGTAAAAGATTGGCCCTTCGCAGAGGGAAGCATTGATTACTATTTTTGTGCTAGAGCTTTTGTTTTGAAAACATAGAAACAATTTTGTCAACGGTAGTAATAATTCATATGTGCTATGCATAATACTTCCTACAAGTTGCATGCCTCATGCATAGAGTACCAATAGTGCTCGCATCTTGTCCTACTATCTCGGAAAACACGGATTCTCATCGCATAACATATGCTTCAACCAAGTGTCACAAAGGGGTACCTCTATGCCGCATGTACAAGTGTCTAAGGAGAAAGCACGCATTGGATTTCTCGCTTTTGATTATTCTCAACTTAGACATCCATACCGGGACAACATAGACAACAGATAATGGACTCCTCTTTTTAATGCTTAAGCATTCAACAATAGTTAATATTCTCATAAGAGATTGAGGTTGTATGTCCAAACTGAAACTTCCACCATGATACATGGCTTTAGTTAGCGGCCCAATGTTCTTCTCTAACATATGCATACTCAAACCATTTGATCATGAAATCCACTACTTCAGACAAGACGAACATGCATAGCATCTCACATGATATCCAACAAAGATAAAGTTGATGGCGTCCCCAGAAAACATGGTTACCGCTCAACAAGCAACTTATAAAAATTAAGACACATAACTACATATTCATCACCACAATAGTTTTTAAGCTATTTGTCCCATGAGCTATATATTGTAAAGGTAGAGGAATGAAATTTAAAGGTAGCACTCAAGTAATTTACTTTGGAATGGCAGAAAAATACCACATAATAGGTAGATATGGTGGACACAAATGGCATGGAGTTTGGCTCAAGGTGTTTGGATGCACGAGAAGCATTTCCTCTCAGTACAAGGTTTGGGCTAGCAATGTTGTTTGAAGCAAACACAAGTATGAACAGGTACAACAAAACTCACACAAGAACATATTGCAAGCATTATAAGGCTCTACACTGTCTTCCTCGTTGTTCAAACACTTTACCCGAAAATATCTAGACTTAGAGAGAACAATCATGCAAACCAAATTAAACAAGCTCTACAGTAGTTCTTCATTAATGGATTAAACTACATGATGCAAGAGCTTAAACATGATCTAAGAGAGCTCAAACAATTGCCAAATTGTCAAACCATATGCATCATTTTCCAATTCCAACCATATAGCAATCTAACGAAGCAATAAGCTTTCGCCATGAACATTAAAGCACAATTAAGAACACAAGTGTTCCATATGAAAAAGCGGAGCGTAATATCTCCAATATAAGGATGGCGAGATCCAACTTTATTCAAAACAAAACAAAAATAAAAACAAACCGACGCTCCAAGTAAAGAACATAAGAATGTGATGGAATAAAAATATAGTTTCACTAGAAGTGACCTGATAATGTTGTCGATGAAGAAGGGGATGCCTTGGGCATCCCCAAGCTTAGATGCTTGAGTCTTCTTAAAATATGCAGGGATGAACCACCGGGGCATCCCCAAGCTTAGACCTTTCACTCTTCTTGATCATAGTATATCATCCTCTTCTCTTGACCCTTGAAAACTTCCTTCACACAAACTTCAAGCAAACTCTCATGAGAGGGTTAGTGCATAACCACAAGTTCATACATTCAGAGGTGACACAATCATTCTTAACACTTCTGGACATTGCACAAAGCTTCTGAAAGTTAATGGAACAAAGAAACTCATTCAACATAGCAAAAACGGCAATGCGAAATAAAAGACAGAATCTGTTAAAAACAGAACAGTCCGTAAAGATGCATCTGGAATAGGCACTTAACTTGCTCAAATGGAAAAACTAAAAACTAATGAAAGTTGCGTACATATCTGAGGATCACGCTCGTAAATTTACAGATTTTTTCGATTTTTTACAGGGAGCTCTGCGAGAATTCGTGACAGACAGCAATGCTGTTTCTGCGCAGCAATCCCAAATATAGCATCAACTTTAACATAGAAACTTTACTTGGCACAAAAACATGATAAGGAGAGGTTGCTACAGTAGTAAACAACTTCCAAGACTCAACAATAAAGTAAATAAAATAAAACATGGGTTATCTCCCAAGAAGTGCTTTTCTTTAACGCCTTTCAGCTAGGCGCAGAAAGTGCAAATCAAGTAACATCAAGAGATGAAGCAAAAGAGAGCATCAATAAGCAAATCCAACACACATTTAAGCCTAACCCACTTCCTATGAAAAGGAATCTTGTACACAAATAAATTCATGAAGAACAAAGTGACAAGCATAGGAAGACAAAACACAAGTAACTTCAAGATTCTCAACATAAAGAGGGGAAACTTAATATTATTAAGATGCATATAACCATGTTTCCCTCTCTCATAATAACTTTCAGTAGCATCATGAACAAACTCAACAATATAACTATCACATACAACATTCTTGTCATGAGCTACATGCATAAAATTATTACTCTCCACATAAGCATAATCAATTTTATTAGTTGTAGTGGGAGCAAATTCAATAAAATAGCTATCATTATTATTCTCATCACCATAATCATCATACATAGGAGGCATATTGTAATCATAATTAACTTTCTCCTCAATAGTAGGTGGACTGAAAATATCATATTCATTATTGCAAGCATCATATATAGGAGGTAAAGTATCATCAAAGTAAATTTTCTCCTCCATGCTTGGGGGACTAAAAATATCACAACCCGCTTCCCCAAGCTTAAATTCTTCCATAGCATTAGCAATAATAGTGTTCAAAGAGTTCATACTAATAACATTGCCATTAGCATGCATATAAAGCTCCATAGGTTTTTTAATTTTCTCTTCAAACACCTCATGTCCTAATTCAAGATAAAGTTCATCAAGATCTCTATTTTTTTTTGTTGTTTTCCATTAAGCCTAACTAGTGAAAATAAAATCAAGTACAGGACTAGACATGATAACAACAGTAAACTAAATGCAAGTAACTATTTTTTTTGTGTTTTTAATATAGAGCTAGTAAATAAGACAGAAAGTAAAGTAACTAAATTTTTTGTGTTTTTTAATATGAAGCAAACAAGACAATAAATAAATTAAAGTAAAGCAAGACAAAAACAAAGTAAAGAGATTGGAAGTGGAGACTCCCCTTGCAGCGTGTCTTGATCTCCCCGACAACGGCGCCAGAAATTTATTGCTTGATGCGCGTAGATGTACACGTCCGTAGGGAACCCCAAGAGGAAGGTATGATGCGCACAGCAGTAAGTTTCCCTCAGTATGAAACCAAGGTTATCGAACCGGTAGGAGCCAAGAAGCACGTGAAGGTTGTTGGTGGAGGAATGTAGTGCGGCGCAACACCAGTGAAACCGGCGCCAACGTGGAACTGCACAACACAATCAAAGTACTTTTCCCCAACGTAACATGAGGTTGTCAATCTCACCGGCTTGCTGAAAACAAAGGATTAAGCGTATCGAGTGGAAGATGGTGGTTGTTTGCAAAGAACAGTAAAAGCAGTAGAATGTATTCAGATGTAAAAGAATGGACCGGGGTCCACAGTTCACTAGTGGTGTCTCTCCAATAAGATAACTAGCATGCTGGGTGAACAAATTACAGGTGAGCAATTGACAAATAAAGATTCAATACATATCAACGATGATTACTATGTGATTTAATCGGGGCATTACGACAAAGTACATAGACCGCTATCCAGCATGCATCTATGCCTAAATAATCCACCTTCAGGTTATCATCCGAACCCCTTCCAGTATTAAGTTGTAAACAACAGATAATTGCATTAAGTATGGTGCGTAATGTAATCAACACAAATATCCTTAGACAAAGCATCAATGTTTTATCCCTAGTAGCAACAGCACATCCACAACCTTAGAACCTTCTGTCACTGTCCCAGATTTAATGGAGGCATGAACCCACTATCGAGCATAATTACTCCCTCTTGGAGTTACAAGTATCAACTTGGCCAGAGCCTCTACTAGCAACGGAGAACATGCAAGAACATAAACAACACATATATGATAGATTGATAATCAACTTAACATAGTATTCTCTATTCATCGGATCTCACCAAACACAACATGTAGCATTACAAATAGATGATCTTGATCATGTTAGGCAGCTCACAAGATCTATAACAATGAAAGCACAAGCGGAGAAGACAACCATCTAGCTACTGCTATGGACCCATAGTCCAAGGATGAACTACTCACGCATCAATCCAGGCGGGCATGATGATGTAGAGCCCCTCCGGTGATGATTCCCCTCTCCGCAGGGTGCCGGAGGCGATCTCCTGAATCCCCCGAGATGGGATTCGCGGCGGCGGCCTCTCGTAATGTTTTCCGTATCGTGGCTCTCGGTACGAGGGTTTCGCGACGGAGACTTTAAGTAGGCGGAAGGGTAGGTCAAGGGCGGCACGAGGGCCCACACCACGGCCGGCGCGCCGGGCTGGGCCGCGCCGCCTGGTGTGTGGCCACCTCGTGGCCCCACTCCTCTCTCCTCTTCTGGAAGCTTCGTGCAAAAATAGGACCCTGGGCGTTGATTTCGTCCAATTCGAGAATATTTCCTTACTAGGATTTCTGAAACCAAAAAGAAAAACCAGAACTGGCACTTCGGCATCTTGTTAATAGGTTAGCCTAATGTAAAATAATGCTGTAAAGTATGTGTAAAACACTCAAGTATTGTAATAAAAGTAGCATGGAACATAAGAAATTATAGATACGTTTGAGACGTATCAGGGCGCGAGCTCCTACTCCTCCGGGCATGAGTTCTATTGATGGGTGCGATAGCATCTCTACTTTTTTCTTCGCCTTTTTGGTGTTCCGATGCCAAAGGGGGAGAAGAGAGTAGAGTCTAGGAACCACGGGGTTCTTTGATTATCACAAGCCATGGGAGTTGCTTTATTTGGATTTTATATGGCTTGTGCTTATTTGCTTTGAGTTTTTCAAGAACCATTTGCTACTTCCAATAATTCGTGTATGGATGTGTATGGACGACTGTTATGTGTGCTACTCTATGTTAGGATGATTATGTGTGCTATGCTTATATATCTTGATATACACATCTCCATACCATGCTTGTTTCCTAAAGATATTGGGGGAGCTTCTCATGTTCAACAAATGGTGCACTTTGCATTCAAACGCAAATTCTCCAAGTGCACACATTATGGGGGAGCTGTCGTAATATCTTATATGGAATCAAGGTTTAGAGCTTATCATAATATCTATTTGTGACTCTAGCTCGGTTTGTCATCGTATACCAAAAAGGGGGAGATTGTAAGGGTATTTTACCCTTATCCATTATTTTGGTAACAATGACACCGTGCTAGAGTATTTGGCCTAATATGTTTATAAGGATAATCTTAGGTTTTAGGCAATGAGGCATAAATGGTGTATCAAAGGAACAAGAAGGCTAAAGGAGACCCCCACTTCAACAACAATCGAAAAGGGGTCTACAGCAGAAATCCGGTCTGCAGCCCGGTCCAACCGGCCCACAACCGGCCAGTCCGGCGCGCAGCTCGGTCCACCGGTCGCCAACCGGGCGCCAGAACACAAGCAAATCCGGTTGCCGACCGGTCAGCCGGCCTACAGACCGGCGAGTCCGGCGCACGGCCCGGTCGACCGGTCGCCAACCGGGCGCCAACCGGAGGAGCCTCTGGACGACGAAAGAAGCTCCGGTCACCAGCCCGGTCCGACCGGCCTCTGCACCGGGCAGTCCGGTCCCTGGTCCGGTTGAACCGGGTTTGTCGAGGAAAAGCTGAGGTGGCAAGTGGCCAACGGCCATATTTCGAAGAACACTATAAATAGCCCTTCTCCTACCTCTAGACAGTTAGGCACTACACTACAAGCTGTTCTTGAGCTCCTTCTCTCATACTCCATTGTTAGAAACACCAAAAGCCTCAGATCTCCCTCCTCCTCCACCCAAACTCAAATCCCTCCGGGGAAACGATAGAGGAGGACCTGATCTACCGTTCTACCAAGCCAAATCTCATTCCCCTTGTATTCATCAAGAAGCTTGCTTCCTAGGGTTCCTTGGAAACCCTAGGTGGGCAAGAGAAGTCCGGAAGCATCCGGGCTGTGGATCTGCTCCGGGCAAGATTGTGAAGGTTTGGAGGCTACCTCAAAGTCTACCACAAGTGAGAGAGCTATTCCTTCGTGGGATAGGCTCCGGAGAATAGGGTGAGCCTTCGTGGCGGGGAATCCTTCGTGGGACCTCCACTCCTCCAAACGTGACGTACCTTGTTGCAAAGCAAGGGAACACGGGAATACATCCTCGTCTCCGCGTGCTATCGGTTATCTCTAACCGAACTCCTTACTTGTGATTTAACTGCCTGTGAGAGCCTTCGTGCTCGAGTTAGTTGTATCCTCATATAGGTTGCCTCACCTAGTTTGCATTAGGCTCACCTTTATATTCCGCAAAGCCTAATATTGCAAAGAAAGAATTAAAATCTGTAGAAACCTATTCACCCCCCTCTAGGTTTACCATCTCTATACTTTCAAATAGTATGAAGGAGGTGAAACTCGAGGACATTCCAATTGTCAATGAATTCCAGGATGTTTTTCCTAAGGAATTACCTGGAATGCCACCAGATAGGGAGATAGAGTTTACTATCGACCTAATTCCAGGAACAACTCCAATTGCTAAGGCACCATATAAGATGGGGCCTAAGGAGTTGAAAGAGCTCAAGGAACAGTTGGATGACTTGGAAAAGAAAGGATTTATTCAGGAGAGTATATCACCATGGGGATCACCTGTGATATTCGTGGATAAAAGAGATGGAGGCGAAGGATGTGCGGAGACTACAGGAATCTGAATAATCAAGAACAAGTACCCACTTCCAAGAATACAAGATTTGTTTGATCAAGTTAGAGGCGCGGGAGTCTTTTCTAAGATTGATCTAAGATCCGGATACCATCAGATAAAGATCAAGAAGGAAGACTTTCGAAAACTGCCTTTGTCTCAAGGTACGGACATCATGAATACCTAGTAGTACCTTTTGGATTAACCAATGCCCCAGCAATATTCATGAATCTTATGAATAAGATCTTCATGCCATGTCTAGACAAGTTTGTCATCGTATTCATCGATGATATCTTGATATATTCCAAAGATAAAGCTGAACATGCTGAACATCTCAGGATAGTGTTGCAAACACTAAGAGAACATCAACTCTATGCCAAATACAGCAAGTGTGAGTTTTGGCTAGATCAAGTAGAATTTCTTGGTCATGTTATTAGCAAGGATGGGATAGCAGTAAACCCAAGCAAAGTAGCAGCAGTTTTAGAATGGGAAGCACCAAAGACTGTCAAAGAAATCCGAGGATTCTTAGGAATGGCAGGATACTATCGGAGATTCATTGAAGGATTCTCTAAGATAGCAGGACCAATGACTAAGCTGTTAAGGAAGAACACACCATTCGTGTGGTCTGATGAGTGTGAGAAGAGTTTTCAGACTCTGAAGGAGAAACTCACCACATCACCGGTGTTAGCAGTTCCGGAAGTTGGCAAGGATTATACCGTGTACTGTGACGCATCCAAACATGGATTGGGTTGCGTACTCATGCAAGATCGGAAAGTAATATCATATGGATCAAGGCAACTCAGACCTCATGAAGTGAACTATCCAACACATGACCTAGAGCTAGCAGCGGTCGTATTTGCACTTAAGACTTGGAGACATTTTCTCTATGGAACCAAGTGTGAGCTCTATACTGATCATAAGAGTCTCAAGTATTTCTTCACTCAAAAGGAACTCAACATGAGACAGAAAAGATGGCTGGAGCTAATCAAGGATTATGACTTGACCATCAATTACACTCCAGGAAAGGCTAATGTTGTAGCGGATGCCTTAAGCAGGAAGAGTACTGGAGGAGTTGAACAAGAAATGGCACCAGAGTTGAAGAAAGAAATAAGCCAAGCCCAGATACAACTTTGGGAGAAAGAAGCTCATGAAGGACTATCGGCATTACAAGTAGCCGATGAACTTAGTGTGAACTTAAAAAATGAGATAATCATGGGTCAATTGGACGATCCATTCATCGTGGAGGAGATGAGAAGGATTGATGAGGGAAGACCATCAGAATTTCACCGAGGAGAGTTGGGATCATTATGGTTCCAGAAAAGGATTTGCGTTCCGGATATTGATGAGATCAAAGAAGTTATACTCCGGGAAGCACATCAAACACCATACTCTATACATCCAGGAAGTACAAAGATGTACATGGATCTCAAGGAATTATTCTGGTGGAATAACATGAAAAGAGAGATAGCACAATACGTGGCGGAATGCCATACATGTCAAAGGGTGAAGGCTGAACATCAAAGTCCGGCAGGAAAGTTGCAACCTTTACCAATTCCAGAATGGAAATGGGAGGAGATAGGAATGGATTTCATCACCGGACTACCCATGACTAATAAAAAGAAGGACATGATATGGGTAATCGTGGACCGGTTGACGAAGAGTGCACACTTCTTAGCAGTAAACCAGCAGGATAAAGGGGAGAAACTCATCGATCTTTACATCAAAGAGATCGTGAGTAAACATGGAGTGCCCAAGAAGATCGTGTCAGATCGAGGATCCGTGTTCACATCAGCATTTTGGAAGCAACTACATGAAGCTTTAGGATCCAAGTTAGACTATAGCACCGCCTATCATCCTAAGACAGGTGGACAAACAGAGAGGACAAATCAGATATTGGAAGATATGCTTAGGGCATGTGCCCTAGACTTCGGAGGATCATGGGAGGAGCACCTACCACTAGCAGAGTTTTCGTACAATAATAGCTATCAAAGCAGTATCAAGATGGCACCATTTGAAGCTCTGTATGGAAGGAAGTGTAGATCACCGATATGTTGGTATGAGGCAGGATCAAGCAAGGAGTTCAATCCAGATTATGTCAAGGAAAAGCAACAGATCATTGACATTATAAGAGATAGGCTTAAAATAGCTCAAAGTAGACAGAAGAGTTATGCCGATCAAAAGAGAAGAACATGGGAGCCACAAGTTGGAGACATGGTATACCTTAAGGTAAGTCCGATGAAAGGTCTTCAGAGATTCGGAGTAAAGGGGAAGCTTAGCCCTAGATACATCGGACCTTTCAAGATACTGAGTCAGAACCGAGGGTTAGCCTTTGAATTGGATCTACCGGGAAGGTTAGCTCAAGTACACAATGTATTCCATGTGTCTCAACTCAGGAAATGTTTAAAGACCCCAGACGAGCCAGTATCACATGACGAACTAGAGCTACAACCAGACTTGACCTATATCGAGAAGCCAACCAAGATTCTTGAGGAAAATTGGAAACAACTCAGGAACAGAGCCATTAAGTACTGCAAGATTCAATGGAAACATCATCCTGAGAGGAAAGCCACCTGGGAGAAGGAAGAAGATCTAAGAAAGTCATACCCATAATTGTTCAGGTATTACAACCACAACTTCGGGACAAAGTTTTCTTTAAGGGGGAAAGGTTATAATGTCCCAGGTTTAGAGACGATCGAGGGGTAGATTTTAGAAAGGGATGTGCATTGCATCGTAAATTCTGGGGAAATTTCGCGCTTTTAAAACAAAACTGCATCGAAGGGGGACAAGTTTCTCTCTCGACACCTTACAGGGTTAGGGTTTCGAGAGTGCGACAAACTTGCATCTCACTTAACTAGCTTAGGGTTTTGAGAAGAGAGGAGAGTTAGTGCATCACAACTTAAGTTGCATGATTGAATTCAAACACAAGTTGCATTTGAATTTCAAATTCAAACATCATATGAATATCTCATAATTCAAATTTGAGGTAATTCATTAAACAAATTATAAATAATAAAGAATATAAATAGTACAACTATTAAACAAAGCTCATTAGAGAAAATTGGAGCTTTATTGATATTCACACAAAATACAATGTCATTACATTATTCACAAAAGAATTATGAAATATTACAACACATTACATAAATTGAATAAAAGGAAAAAAAGAAAAAGGAAGATTACAAGCCAATTAAATGACCTAAACTATATTATTGATCTTCATGAATTCCTTGATCAAGATGATCTTGAGTTTCATCTTGATCATCTCCAAGTTCCCTGCAAACACACAAAGAAGAAATACAAGTTATGCCAAGTGGCAAAGCCACTTGGCAGATTAGAAAAGAAGTGAATATGGTGGATAACACCACAGCTTTGCCGAGCTGATCCTCTCACCATCCCAAGTCCCAAGTACACACACACACTAGCTGCACACACAGCTAGTGTGCATGCACAACACACCACACACAGTGAGTCACCAACAAGTGCCATGCATTGCGCGACCCGAGAAGCAAGGGGGCAGAAGTAAAAAGTTCACCAAAACCCTAACCATTCCATCGACACAAGACTGGGTAAGTACACCAAGAACACAAGAACATCAGGAACAGAAGAACACAGCTGTTCAACCTACTCAAACAGCCACAGAAATCAACCAAGCATCACAAGCTTGAAAGGAGGAGCAGGGCAAGCAAACCAAGCATCACAGAAGCAATCCTCTACACCAACACCAATTTCTAGGAGCTGGAGTGAGGTATACCAGATGAACATGAGCAAACCATGGTTTTGCTCATAATTAAGCATATGCATATGTCACAGAAGCAAAAAGGGTAGAAATCATGTTTGTGTCATCATCTGGCTACAAAGTCAGTTGGTGCAAACAAATATGGGAGAAATCAATAGGAAATGAACCAAGGGAACACTGGTTATGCCAGATCAGTGGCATAACCAAGGAAATCCAGCAAGGATGCACACCTATCTAGCCAGCCCAAGTTATCCAGCACCTACAACCAGTACACCATCAGACAGATAGACCATGTGTGTCTATTTATGTTTGTCATCATCAAAAGCTACTGGAAATTCCCTCAGGAATCAAACAGATAGCATGAGAAAGCCACAACAAAGCCACAGAGAGGGGGAGCTACCCATGACAGCATCAAAGAGCTGTCAGGGCCACCTCAACCCACAGCCACCACCTTAAGCCACCACATCATCACCCAATAGGGTTCAGTAGTGGGCTAGGGTACCCAACCAGTGGTTGGCATCCATCTAGCCCTACCAAATTCAAGTAAAATGATCATCACTGCAGGGCAGTTCACATCAATTATCCATGTGATCAAGCCAAGCTAGATAGATAATTGAAATACACAAGCAACCAGTGGTATAGACACTTGCAAATGACCCAGAAGATCACTGGAAGCCACAGCACACACTTGATCAGGCAAAGCCTGCACCAGCAGAAGGCATAGTGATACACAATCACCAGAACAAGCACCAGACAGTCACAAGCATTAAGCAAAGCAAGCAATAAACAAGCAGCTGTGGATCACTGATACGCGTAGATGCACACGTCCGTTGGGAACCCCAAGTGGAAGGTATGATGCGTATAGAAGCAAGTTTCCCTCAGTATGAAACCAAGGTTTAATCGAACCAGTAGGAGCCAAGAAGCACGTTGAAGGTTGATGGTCGCGAAATGTGATGCGGCGCAACAACAGGGATTCCGGCGCCAACGTGTAATCTGCACAACAAAACCAAAGTACTTTGCCCCAACGAAACAGTGAGGTTGTCAATCTCACCGGCTTGCTGTAACAAAGGATTAAACGTATCGAGTGGAAGATGATTGTTTGCAAGAAAACAGTAAAACACAATTGCAGTAGTTTGTATGCTATGTAAAGAATAGGACCGGGGTCCACGGTTCACTAGAGGTGTCTCTCCCATAAGATAAAAGCATGTTGGGTGAACAAATTACAGTCGGGCAATTGACAAATAGAGAAAGGCATAACAATGCATATACATGATATGATAAATATAGTGAGATTTAATTGGGCATTACGACAAAGTACATAGACCGCCATCCAACTGCATCTATGCCTAAAAAGTCCACCTTCAGGTTATCATCCGAACCCCATTCAGTATTAAGTTGCTAAGCAACAGACAATTGCATTAAGTATGGTGCGTAATGTAATCGACAACTACATCCTTAGACATAGAATCAATGTTTTATCCCTAGTGGCACAGCACATCCACAACCTTAGAACTTTCTGTCACTGTCCCAGATTCAATGGAGGCATGAACCCACTATCGAGCATAAATACTCCCTCTTGGAGTTAAGAGTAAAACTTGGCCGAGCCTCTACTAATAACGGAGAGCATGCAAGATCATAAACAACACATAAACAATAGATTGATAATCACCATAATCATAGTACTCTCTATCCATCGGATCCCGACAAACACAACATATAGTATTACAGATAGATGATCTTGATCATGTTAGGCAGCTCACAAGATCCAACAATGAAGCACAACGAGGAGAAGACGACCATCTAGCTACCGCTATGGACCCATGGTCCAGGGGTGAACTACTCACTCATCACTCCGGAGGCGACCATGGCGGTGTAGAGTCCTCGGAGATGAATCCCTCTCCGGCAGGGTGCCGGAGGCGATCTCTGAATCCCCGAGATGGGATTCGCGGCGGCGGCGTCTGGAAGGTTTTCCGTATCGTGGCTCTCGGTACTGGGGGTTTCGCGACGGAGACTTTAAGTAGGCGGAAGGGCACGGGGGCCACACGAGGTGCCCGGGGGTAGGGCCGCGCGGCCGGGGGGCCGCGCCGTCCCCGGCTGCCTCGTGGCCCCACTTCGTTATCTCTTCGGTCTTACGGAAGCGTGCAAAATAGGACCGGGCGAAAGTTTCGTCCAATTGAGAATATTTCCTTACTAGGATTTCTGAAACCAAAAACAGCAGAAAAAGGCTCTTCGGCATCTTGTTAATAGGTTAGTTCCAGAAAATGCGTAAATATGACATATAATGTGCATAAAACATGTAGGTATCATCAATAAAGTAGCATGGAACATAAGAAATTATCGATACGTTGGAGACGTATCAGCATCCCCAAGCTTAGTTCTCGTCCCGAGCAGGTAAAACGATAACAAAGATAATTTCGAAGTGACATGCCATCATAATCTTGATCATACTATTTGTAAACATATGTAATGAATGCAGCGATCAAAACAAAGGTAATGACATGAGTAAACAAGTGAATCATATGACAAAGACTTTTCATGAATAGTACTTCAAGACAAGCATCAATAAGTCTTGCATAAGAGTTAACTCATAAAGCAATAAATCAAAGTAAAGGTATTGAAGCAACACAAAGGAAGATTAAGTTTCAGCGCTTGCTTTCAACTTATAACATGTATATCTCATGGATATTGTCAACATAAAGTAATATAACGAGTGCAATATGCAAGTATGTAGGAATCAATGCACAGTTCACACAAGTGTTTGCTTCTTAGGTGGAAGGAGATAGGTAAACTGACTCAACAATAAAAGTAAAAGAATGGTCCTTCAAAGAGGAAAGCATCGATTGCTGTATTTGTGCTAGAGCTTTTATTTTGAAAACATGAAACAATTTTGTCAACGGTAGTAATAAAGCATATGAGTTATGTAAATTATATCTTACAAGTTGCAAGCCTCATGCATAGTATACTAATAGTGCCCGCACCTCGTCCTACTTAGCTTGGACTACCGGATCTTTGCATGCCATGTTTCAACCAAGTGTCACAAAGGGGTACCTCCATGCCGCCTGTACAAAGGTCTAAGGAGAATGCTCGCATTTTGGATTTCTCGCTTTTGATTATTCTCAACTTAGACATCCATACCGGGACAACATGGACAACAGATAATGGACTCCTCTTAAATGCATAAGCATGTAGCAATGATTATTATTCTCATATGAGATTGAGGATATATGTCCAAACTGAAACTTCCACCATGATTCATGGCTTTAGTTAGCGGCCCAATGTTCTTCTCTAATAATTTTGCATGCTCCAACCACTAAAATGATAGATCCTTCAGACAAGACGGACATGCATAGCAACTCACATGATATTCAACAATAGTTGATGGCGTTCCCCAGAAGCATGGTTATCGCACAACAAGCAACTTAATAAAATATAAAGTGCATAAGTACATATTCAATACTACGATAGTTTTTAAGGCTACTTTGTCCCATGAGCTATATATTGCAAAGGTGAATGATGGAATTTTAAAGGTAGCACTCAAGCAATTTACTTTGGAATGGCGGAGAAATACCATGTAGTAGGTAGGTATGGTGGACACAAATGGCATAGTAGTTGGCTCAAGGATTTTGGATGCATGAGAAGTATTCCCTCTCGATACAAGGTTTAGGCTAGCAAGGTTATTTGAAGCAAACTCAAGAATGAACAAGTGCAGCAAAACTCACATAAAAGACATATTGTAAACATTATAAGACTCTACACCGTCTTCCTTGTTGTTCAAAACTCAATACTAGATATTATCTAGACCTTAGAGAAACCAAATATGCAAATCAAATTTTAGCAAGCTCTATGTATTTCTTCATTAATGGGTGCAAAGCATATGATGCAAGAGCTTAAACATGAGCACAACAATTGCCAAGTATCACATTATCCAAGACATTTTAGAATTACTACATGTAGCATTTTCCAATTCCAACCATATAACAATTTAACGAAGAAGAAACTTCGCCTTGAACATTATGAGTAAAGCCTAAGGACACATGTGTCCATATGCAACAGCGGAGCGTGTCTCTCTCCCACAAAGTGAATGCTAGGATCCATCTTATTCAAACAAAAACAAAAACAAAAACAAACCGACGCTCCAAGTAAAGAACACAAGATGTGATTGAATAAAAATATAGTTTCAGGGGAGGAACCTGATGATGTTGTCGATGAAGAAGGGGATGCCTTGGGCATCCCCAAGCTTAGACGCTTGAGTCTTCTTAAAATATGCAGGGGTGAACCACGGGGCATCCCCAAGCTTAGAGCTTTCACTCCTCTTGATCATAGTATATCATTCTCCTCTCTTGACCCTTGAAAACTTCCTTCACACCAAACTTCAAGCAAACTCATTAGAGGGTTAGTGCACAATTAATAATTCACTCATTCAGAGGTGACACAATCATTATTTTCACTTGGACATTGCATAATGCTACTGGACATTAATGGATCAAAGAAATAAATCCAACATAGCAAAAGAGGCAATGCGAAATAAAAGGCAGAATCTGTCAAAAACAGAACAGTCCGTAAAGACGAATTTAAAGCTGGCACCAGACTTGCTCAAATGGAAAAACTCAAAACTAATGAAAGTTGCGTACATATCTGAGGATCACGCTCGTAAATTGGCAGATTTTTCGAATTTTCTACAGAGAACTGTGCCCAGATTCGTGACAGACAACAATGCTGTTTCTGCGCAGCGATCCCAAATATAACATCAACTTTGACATAGAAACTTTACTTGGCACAAAAACATGATAAGGAGAGGTTGCTACAGTAGTAAACAACTTCCAAGACTCAACAAAACAAAAAAATTCTGTAGGTAAAAACATGGGTTGTCTCCCATAAGCGCTTTTCTTTAACGCCTTTCACTAGAAAGTGCAAATCAAGTAACATCGAGAGTAGAAGCATCAACATTATAACTTGTTCTAATAATAGAATCAAAAGGCAACTTCATTCTCTTTCTAGGGAAGTGTTCCATACCTTTCTTGAGAGGAAATTGATATTTAATATTACCTTCCCTCATATCAATAACAACACCAACAGTTCGAAGAAAAGGTCTTCCCAATACAATAGGACAAGATGCATTACATTCGATATCCAAAACAACAAAATCAACGGGGACAAGGTTATTGTTAACCGTAATGCGCACATTATCAATCCTCCCCAAAGGTTTCTTTTTAACATTATCGGCAAGATTAACATCCAAATAACAATTCTTCAATGGTGGCAAGTCAAGCATATCATAAATCTTTTTAGGCATAACAGAAATACTTGCACCAAGATCACATAAAGCATTACATTCAAAGTCATTGAATTTCATTTTAATGATGGGCTCCCAACCATCTTATAACTTTCTAGGAATAGAAGTTTCAAGTTTTAGTTTCTCTTCTCTAGCTTTTATGAGAGCATTTGTAATATGTTTTGTAAAGGCTAAATTTATAGCACTAGCATTAGGACTTTTAGCAAGTTTTTGTAAGAACTTTATAACTTCAGAGATGTGGCAATCATCAAAATCTAAATCATTATGAGCTACAGAAATGGGATCATTGTTCCCAAGGTTGGAAAAAATTTCAGCAGTTTTATCACAAGCAGTTTCAGCAGTTTTAGCAATTTCAGGCAGTTTTGTACGCTTTGCACTAGGAGTAGAAACATTGCCAACACCAATTATTTTACCATTGATAGTAGGAGGTGCAGCAACATGTGAAGAATTAGCATTACTAGTGGTGGTAATAGTCCAAACTTTAGCTACATTATTCTCTTTAGCTAGTTTTTCATTTTCTTCTCTATCCCACCTAGCACGCAATTCAGCCATTAATCTTATATTCTCATTAATTCTAACTTGGATGGCATTTGCTGTAGTAGTAATCTTATTATCAATATCATTATTAGGCATAACTTTCAATTTTAAAAGATTAACATCAGAGGCAAGTCTATCAACTCTAGAAGCAATAGTATCAATTTTATCAAGCTTTTCCTCAACAGATTTGTTAAAAGCAGTTTGTGTACTAATAAATTCTTTAAGCATGGCTTCAAGACCAGAGGGTACACTCCTATTATTGTTGTAAGAATTCCCATAAGAATTACCATAACCATTACCATTAGCAGAAGGATATGACCTATAGTTATTACCAGAGTTGTTCCTATAAGCATTGTTGTTGAAATTATTATTTTTAATGAAATTCACATCAACATTTTCTTCTTGAGCAACCAATGAAGCTAAAGGAACATTATTTGGATCAACATTAGATCTACCATTCACAAGCATAGACATAATCACATCAATCTTATCATTCAAGGAAGAGGTTTCTTCAAGAATTTACCTTCTTACCTTGTGGAGCTCTTTCCGTGTGCCATTCAGAGTAATTTATCATCATATCATCAAGAAGTTTTGTAGCCCCCAATGTGATGGACATAAAGGTACCTCAGCTGAATCCAATAAATTCCGCGAAGAAAAATTTAATCCTGCATAGAAGGTTTGGATGATCATCCAAGTAGTCAGTCCATGGGTTGGGCAATTCTTTACCAAAGTTTTCATTCTCTCCCATGCTTGAGCAACATGTTCAGTATCTAATTGCTTAAAATTCATTATGCTACTTCTCAAAGATATAATTTTAGCGGGAGGATAATATCTACCAATAAAAGCATCCTTACATTTAGTCCATGAATCAATACTATTCTTAGGCAAAGATAGCAACCAATCTTTAGCTCTTCCTCTTAATGAGAAAGGAAACACTTTCAATTTAATAATATCACCATCTACATCCTTATACTTTTGCATTTCACAAAGTTCAACAAAATTATTGAGATGGGCAGCAGCATCATCAGAACTAACACCAGAAAATTGATCTCTCATGACAAGATTTAGTAAAGCAGGTTTAATTTCAAAGAATTCTGCTGTAGTAGCAGGTGGAGCAATAGGTGTGCATAGGAAATCATTATTATTTGCATTTGTGAAGTCACACAACTTAGTATTTTCAGGGGTATTCATTTTAGCAACGGTAAATAAAACAAACTAGATAAAGTAAATGCAAGTAACTAATTTTTTGTGTGTTTTTGATATAGAGAGCAAGACAATAAATAAAGTAAAACTAGCAACTAATTTTTTTGTATTTTGATTTAGTGCAGCAAACAAAGTAGTAAATAAAATAAAGCAAGACAAAAACAAAGTAAAGAGATTGAGAAGTGGAGACTCCCTTGCAGCGTGTCTTGATCTCCCCGGCAACGGCGCCAGAAATTTAGCTTGATACGCGTAGATGCACACGTCCGTTGGGAACCCCAAGTGGAAGGTATGATGCGTATAGAAGCAAGTTTCCCTCAGTATGAAACCAAGGTTTAATCGAACCAAGCACGTTGAAGGTTGATGGTCGCGAAATGTGATGCGGCGCAACAACAGGGATTCCGGCGCCAACGTGGAATCTGCACAACAAAACCAAAGTACGAAACAGTGAGGTTGTCAATCTCACCGGCTTGCTGTAACAAAGGATTAAACGTGTCGAGTGGAAGATGATTGTTTGCAAGAAAACAGTAAAACACAATTGCAGTAGTTTGTATGCTATGTAAAGAATAGGACCGGGGTCCACAGTTCACTAGAGGTGTCTCTCCCATAAGATAAAAGCATGTTGGGTGAACAAATTACAGTCGGGCAATTGACAAATAGAGAAAGGCATAACAATGCATATACATGATATGATAAATATAGTGAGATTTAATTGGGCATTACGACAAAGTACATAGACCGCCATCCAAGTGCATCTATGCCTAAAAAGTCCACCTTCAGGTTATCATCCGAACCCCATTCAGTATTAAGTTGCTAAGCAACAGACAATTGCATTAAGTATGGTGCGTAATGTAATCGACAACTACATCCTTAGACATAGAATCAATGTTTTATCCCTAGTGGCAACAGCACATCCACAACCTTAGAACTTTCTGTCACTGTCCCAGATTCAATGGAGGCATGAACCCACTATCGAGCATAAATACTCCCTCTTGGAGTTAAGAGTAAAAACTTGGCCGAGCCTCTACTAATAACGGAGAGCATGCAAGATCATAAACAACACATAAACAATAGATTGATAATCACCATAATCATAGTACTCTCTATCCATCGGATCCCGACAAACACAACATATAGTATTACAGATAGATGATCTTGATCATGTTAGGCAGCTCACAAGATCCAACAATGAAGCACAACGAGGAGAAGACGACCATCTAGCTACTGCTATGGACCCATGGTCCAGGGGTGAACTACTCACTCATCACTCCGGAGCGACCATGGCGGTGTAGAGTCCTCCGGAGATGAATCCCCTCTCCGGCAGGGTGCGGAGGCGATCTGAATCCCCCGAGATGGGATTAGCGGCGGCGGCGTCTCTGGAAGGTTTTCCGTATCGTGGCTCTCGTACTGGGGGTTTCGCGACGGAGACTTTAAGTAGGCGGAAGGGAACGCGGGGGCCACACGAGGTGCCCGGGGGTAGGGCCGCGCGGCCGGGGCACGGGCGCGCGCCCTATCCCTGGCTGCCTCGTGGCCCCACTTCGTTATCTCTTCGGTCTTCTAGAAGCTTCGTGCAAAAATAGGACCTGGGCGAAAGTTTCGTCCAATTCGAGAATATTTCCTTACTAGGATTTCTGAAACCAAAAAACAAAACAGCAACGGCTCTTCGGCATCTTGTTAATAGGTTAGTTCCAGAAAATGCGTAAATATGACATATAATGTGCATAAAACATGTAGGTATCATCAATAAAGTAGCATGGAACATAAGAAATTATCGATACGTTGGAGACGTATCAATCACTTGATCACCAGAGCTTGCTAAAGCATGCTAAAGCCTGCTAGGATCAATTCTAGCATCATCACAAGGCCCAGACAATTAAATTAACCATGTAATTGAACAATTGCATCACAAATAAGTGAATAAAGCATTATAATTGTATCCAGAAGCACTCCATCAAGGGATGGAGCTGTTAATCCAACAGCTAGGCTCAATTGAGCATAACCATAAATTATAGCACAGAGTTAGCACACCAGGAGCACTGGCACTTGCCCAAAGGCAAGGATCATGCATCACGATCAAGCCAGAGGCGAGTAATTGTACACACAGGAGAGGCAGGAGCAAGATAGCAGCAGCAGTAACAATGAAATAAAGCATAGCACCACAGCATGCTCATGAGCAAGAACTCATGAGTTGCAACAGCAAATTATGAGCAGAATAGCACAGCACAGCAACTAGGATCCATGGCAGATGCACAGCAGCAGCACAGCAACACAGCAGCATACGCGCAAGCTAGCAAGGCGCAGCAGCAGCATCACGGCAGGGCCAGCATCTCTACGAGGAGAAGCAGGCCAGTGGCCAGAGCTAGACAAGAAGGGAAGGAGAAGCAGTAGAACAAGTAGCAGAGAAGGACGGAGGAGATGAGAACTTACACGGCGAGAAGCGCAGCCATGGCGGCACGGCGGCACACGCCGGGCGAACGGCGGCGCGAGCCAAGCCGAGCCAGCCATCACCTCGCCGCAACGCCGGCATCACCACGGTGGCGCCACGGCGCCAGGAACGCGGTGAGCGGCGGATCTTCACGGATCCGTGCGGCGAGGCACGTGAGGTTGGGGGCCAAGCGGAGCGGGCGAAACCAGATCGACGCGGACCAGAAGGTGCGCCGTCGAACGGCGGTTCGTTTGGTGCCCATCTCTTCGCTGGCGATGGCCGGAGTTGGCCGGAATAATTCGGCGGAGGCGCAGGCGACTGATGGCGTTTAACTCACACGTTCGTTGGGAACCCCAAGAGGAAGGTATGATGCGCACATCAGCAAGTTTTCCCTCAGAAAGAAACCAAGGTTTATCGAACCAGGAGGAGCCAAGAAGCACGTTGAAGGTTGATGGTGGCGAAATGTGATGCGGCTCAACACCAGGGATTCCCGCCAACGTGGAACCTGAACAAAGTACTTTGCCCCAACGCAACAGTGAGGTTGTCAATCTCACCGGCTTGGTAACAAAGGATTAACCGTATTGTGTGGAAGATGATTGTTTGCGAAGAAAACAGTAAAACAAGTATTGCAGTAGATTGTATGCGATGTAAAGAATAGGACCGGGGTCCACAGTTCACTAGAGGTGTCTCTCCCATAAGATTAAAGCATGTTGGGTGAACAAATTACAGTCGGGCAATTGACAAATAGAAAAGGGCATAGCAATGCATATACATGATATGATAAATATAGTGAGATTTAATCGGGCATTACGACAAAGTACATAGACCGCCATCCATGCATCTATGCCTAAAAAGTCCACCTTCAGGTTATCATCCGAACCCTTCCAGTATTAAGTTGCAAGCAACAGACAATTGCATTAAGTATGGTGCGTAATGTAATCAACAACTACATCCTTAGACATAGCATCAATGTTTTATCCCTAGTGGCAACATCACATCCACAACCTTAGAACTTTTGTCACTGTCCCAGTATCAATGGAGGCATGAACCCACTATCGAGCATAAATACTCCCTCTTGGAGTTAAGAGCAAAAACTTGGCCAGAGCCTCTACTAATAACGGAGAGCATGCAAGATCATAAACAACACATAAGTAATAGATTGATAATCACCATAACATAGTATTCTCTATCCATCGGATCCCGACAAACACAACATATAGTATTACAGATAGATGATCTTGATCATGTTAGGCAGCTCACAAGATCCAACAATGAAGCACAATTAGGAGAAGACGACCATCTAGCTACCTGCTATGGACCCATAGTCCGGGGGTGAACTCACTCATCACTCCGGAGGCGATCATGGCGATGAAGAATCCTCCGGAGATGATTCCCCTCTCCGGCGGGGTGCCGAGGCGATCTCCTGAATCCCCGAGATGGGATTCGCGGCGGCGGCGTATCTGGTTTCCGTATCGTGGCTCTCGGGGGGTTTCGCGACGAAGACTTTAAGTAGGCGGAAAGCAACGGGGGCCACACGAGGGCCCCACATACCAGGGCCGCGCGGCCAAGGGCGGGCCGCGCCGCTGTTGTGGCGACGCCTCGTGGCCCCACTTCCTTTCCTCTTCGGACTTCTGGAAGCTTCGTGCAAAATAGGACCCTGGGCGTTGATTTCGTCCAATTCCGAGAATATTTCCTTACTAGGATTTCTGAAACCAAAAACAACAACAACTGGCTCTTCGGCATCTTGTTAATAGGTTAGTTCCGGAAAATGCGTAAATACGACATATAATGTGTATAAAACATGTAGATGTCATCAATAATGTAGCATGGAACATAAGAAATTATTGATACGTCGGAGAGATCGACCCCAGCTTAGTTCGCTCGTCCCGAGAGGTAAACGATAACAAGGATAATGGAGTGACATGCCATCATAACCTTGATCATACTATTGTAAACATATGTAATGAATGCAGCGATCAAAACAATGGTAATGACATGAGTAAACAAATGAATCATAAGGCAAAGACTTTTCATGACTAGTACTTCAAGACAAGCATCAATAAGTCTTGCATAAGAGTTAACTCATAAAGCAATAAATCAAAGTAAAGGTATTGAAGCAACACAAGGAAGATTAAGTTTCAGCGGTTGCTTTCAACTTATAACATGTATATCTCATAGATAGTGTCAATGTAAAGTAATATAACAAGTGCAATATGCAAGTATGTAGAAATCAATGCACAGTTCACACAAGTGTTTGCTTCTTGAGGTGAGAGAGATAGGTAAACCGACTCAACAATAAAAGTAAAAGAAAGGTCCTTCAAAGAGGAAAGCATCGATTGCTTGTATTTGTGCTAGAGCTTTTATTTTGAAAACATGAAACAATTTTGTCAACGGTAGTAATAAAGCATATGAGTTATGTAAATTATATCTTACAAGTTGCAAGCCTCATGCATAGTATACTAATAGTGCCCGCACCTTGTCCTAATCAGCTTGGACTACCGGATCATCGCAATACACATGTTTCAACCAAGTGTCACAAAGGGGTACCTCCATGCCGCCTGTACAAAGGTCTAAGGAGAAAGCTCGCATTTTGGATTTCTCGCTTTTGATTATTCTCAACTTAGACATCCATACCGGGCAACATGGACAACAGATAATGGACTCCTCTTTAATGCATAAGCATGTGGGAACAATTAATGTTCTCATATGAGATTGAGGATATATGTCCAAAACTGAAACTTCCACCATGATTCATGGCTTTAGTTAGCGGCCCAATGTTCTTCTCTAACAATATGCATGCTCCAACCATTAAGGTGGTAGATCTCCCTTACTTCAGACAAGACGGACATGCATAGCAACTCACATGATATTCAACAAAGAGTAGTTGATGGCGTCCCCAGAAGCATGGTTATCGCACAACAAGCAACTTAATAAGAGATAAAGTGCATAAGTACATATTCAATACCACAATAGTTTTTAAGGCTATTTTGTCCCATGAGCTATATATTGCAAAGGCGAATGATGGAATTTTAAAGGTAGCACTCAAGCAATTTACTTTGGAATGGCGGAGAAATACCATGTAGTAGGTAGGTATGGTGGACACAAATGGCATAGTGGTTGGCTCAAGGATTTTGGATGCATGAGAAGTATTCCCTCTCGATACAAAGTTTGGGCTAGCAAGGTTATTTGAAGCAAACTCAAGGATGAACCAGTGCAAAACTCACATAAAAGACATATTGTAAACATTATAAGACTCTACACCGTCTTCCTTGTTGTTCAAAACTCAATACTAGAAATTATCTAGACCTTAGAGAGACCAAATATGCAAACCAAATTTTAGCAAGCTCTATGTATTTCTTCATTAATGGGTGCAAAGTATACGATGCAAGAGCTTAAACATGAGCACAACAATTGCAAAGTATCACATTATCCAAGACATTTTAAAATTACTACATGTAGCATTTCCCAATTCCAACCATATAACAATTTAACGAAGAAGTTTCAACCTTCGCCTTGAACATTATGAGTAAAGCCTAAGGACATATTTGTCCATATGCAACAGCGGATCGTGTCTCTCTCCCACACAGTGAATGCTAGGATCCATTTTATTCAAACAAAAACAAAAACAAAACAAACCGACGCTCCAAGTAAAGAACACAAGATGTGACCGAATAAAAATATAGTTTCAGGGGAGGAACCTGATGATGTTGTCGATGAAGAAGGGGATGCCTTGGGCATCCCCAAGCTTAGACGCTTGAGTCTTCTTAAAATATGCGGGATGAACCATGGGGGCATCCCCAAGCTTAGAGCTTTCACTCCTCTTGATCATAGTATATCATACTCCTCTTGACCCTTGAAAACTTCCTTCACGCCAAACTTCAAGCAAACTCATTAGAGGGTTAGTGCACAATTAAAATTCACATATTCAGAGGTGACACAATCATTCTTAACACTTCTGGACATTGCACAAAGCTACTGGACATTAATGGATCAAAGGAATTCATCCAACATAGCAAATACGGCAATGCGAAATAAAAGGCAGAATCTGTCAAAAACAGAACAGTCCGTAAAGACGAACCTGAAAAGGGCACTAGACTTGCTCAAATGGAAAAACTCAAAACTAATGAAAGTTGCGTACATATCTGAGGATCACGCTCGTAATTTTGCAGATTTTTTCGAATTTTTTACAGAGACTTATGCCAGAATTCGTGACAGACAACAATGCTGTTTCTGCGCAGCGATCCCAAATATAACATCAACTTTAACATAGAAACTTTACTTGGCACAAAAACATGATAAGGAGAGGTTGCTACAGTAGTAAACAACTTCCAAGACTCAAATATAAAACAAAGTGCTGTAGTAAAAACATGGGTTGTCTCCCATAAGCGCTTTTCTTTAACGCCTTTCAGCTAGGCGCAGAAAGTGCGAATCAAGTAACATCAAGAGTAGAAGCATCAACATCATAACTTGTTCTAATAATAGAATCAAAAGGTAACTTCATTCTCTTTCTAGGGAAGTGTTCCATACCTTTCTTGAGAGGAAATTGATATTTAATATTACCTTCCCTCATATCAATAACGGCACCAACGGTTCGAAGAAAAGGTCTTCCCAACACAATAGGACAAGATGCATTGCATTCGATATCCAAGACAACAAAATCAACGGGGACAAGGTTATTGTTAACCATAATGCGCATTATCAATCCTCCCCAAAGGTTTCTTTTTAACATTATCGGCAAGATTAACATCCAAATAACAATTCTTCAATGGTGGCAAGTCAAGCATATCATAAATCTTTTTAGGCATAACAGAAATACTTGCACCAAGATCACATAAAGCATTATATTCAAAGTCATTGAATTTCATTTTAATGATGGGCTCCCAACCATCTTCTAACTTTCTACGAATAGAAGTTTCAAGTTTTAGTTTCTCTTCTCTAGCTTTTATGAGAGCATTTGTAATATGTTTTGTAAAGGCCAAATTTATAGCACTAGCATTAGGACTTTTAGCAAGTTTTTGTAAGAACTTTATAACTTCAGAGATGTGGCAATCATCAAAATCTAAATCATTATGAGCTACAGCAATGGGATCATTGTCCCCAAGGTTGGAAAAAATTTCAGCAGTTTTATCACAAGCAGTTTAGCAGTTTTAGCAATTTCAGGCAGTTTTGTACGCTTTGCACTAGGAGTAGAAACATTGCCAACACCAATTATTTTACCATTGATAGTAGGAGGTCCAGCAACATGTGAATCATTATCATTACTAATGGTGGTAATAGTCCAAACTTTAGCTACATTATTCTCTTTAGCTAGTTTTTCATTTTCTTCTCTATCCCACCTAGCACGCAATTCAGCCATTAATCTTATATTCTCATTAATTCTAACTTGGATGGCATTTGCTGTAGTAATAATCTTATTATCAATATCATTATTAGGCATAACTTTCAATTTTAATAGATCAACATCAGAGGCAAGTCTATCAACTCTAGAAGCAATAATATCAATTTTATCAAGCTTTTTCTCAACAGATTTGTTAAAAGCAGTTTGTGTACTAATAAATTCTTTAAGCATGGCTTCAAGACCAGGGGGTACACTCCTATTATTATTGTAAGAATTCCCATAAGAATTACCATAACCATTACCATTAGCGAAGGATATGGCCTATAGTTATTACCGAGTTGTTCCTATAAGCATTGTTGTTGAAATTATTATTTTTAATGAAATTCACATCAACATTTTCTTCTTGAGCAACCAATGAAGCTAAAGGAACATTATTTGGATCAACATTAGATCTACCATTCACAAGCATAGACATAATCACATCAATCTTATCACTCAAGGAAGAGGTTTCTTCAACAGAATTTACCTTCTTACCTTGTGGAGCTCTTTCCGTGTGCCATTCAGAGTAATTTATCATCATATCATCAAGAAGCTTTGTAGCCGCCCCAAAGTGATGGACATAAAGGTACCTCCAGCAGCTGAATCCAATAAATTCCGCGAAGAAAAATTTAGTCCTGCATAGAAGGTTTGGATGATCATCCAAGTAGTCAGTCCATGGGTTGGGCAATTCTTTACCAAAGATTTCATTCTCTCCCATGCTTGAGCAACATGTTCGTATCTAATTGCTTAAAATTCATTATGCTACTTCTCAAAGATATAATTTTAGCGGGAGGATAATATCTACCAATAAAAGCATCCTTACATTTAGTCCATGAATCAATACTATTCTTAGGCAAAGATAGCAACCAATATTTAGCTCTTCCTCTTAATGAGAAAGGAAACAATTTCAATTTAATAATATCACCATCTACATCCTTATACTTTTGCATTTCACAAAGTTCAACAAAATTATTAAGATGGGCAACAGCATCATCAGAACTAACACCAGAAAATTGCTCTCTCATAACAAGGTTCAGTAAAGCAGGTTTAATTTCAAAGAATTCTGCTGTAGTAGCAGGTGGAGCAATAGGTGTGCATAGGAAATCATTTGTGAAGTCACACAACTTAGTATTTTCAGGGGTATTCATTTTAACAACGGTAAATAAAGCAAACTAGATAAAGTAAATGCAAGTAACTAATTTTTTTTGTGTTTTTGATATAGAGAGAAAGACAGTAAATAAAGTAAAACTAGCAACTAATTTTGTGTGTGTTTTGTTTAGGTGCAGCAAACAAAGTAGTAAATAAAATAAAGCAAGACAAAAACAAAGTAAAGAGATTGGGAAGTGGAGACTCCCTTGGCGTGTCTTGATCTCCCGGCAGCGCGGAAAAAGAGCTTGATGGCGTGTAACTCACACGTTCGTTGGGAACCCCAAGAGGAAGGTATGATGCGCACATCAGCAAGTTTTCCCTCAGAAAGAAACCAAGGTTTATCGAACCAGGAGGAGCCAAGAAGCACGTTGAAGGTTGATGGTGGCGAAATGTGATGCGGCGCAACACCAGGGATTCCGGCGCCAACGTGGAACCTGCACAACACAACCAAAGTACTTTGCCCCAACGAAACAGTGAGGTTGTCAATCTCACCGGCTTGCTGTAACAAAGGATTAACCGTATTGTGTGGAAGATGATTGTTTGCGAAGAAAACAGTAAACAAGTATTGCAGTAGATTGTATGCGATGTAAAGAATAGGACCGGGGTCCACAGTTCACTAGAGGTGTCTCTCCCATAAGATTAAAGCATGTTGGGTGAACAAATTACAGTCGGGCAATTGACAAATAGAAAAGGGCATAACAATGCATATACATGATATGATAAATATAGTGAGATTTAATCGGGGCATTACGACAAAGTACATAGACCGCCATCCAGCATGCATCTATGCCTAAAAAGTCCACCTTCGGTTATCATCCGAACCCCTTCCAGTATTAAGTTGCAAACAACAGACAATTGCATTAAGTATGGTGCGTAATCTAATCAACAACTACATCCTTAGACATAGCATCAATGTTTTATCCCTAGTGGCAACAACACATCCACAACCTTAGAACTTTCTGTCACTGTCCCAGATTCAATGGAGGCATGAACCCACTATCAAGCATAAATACTCCCTCTTGGAGTTAAGAGCAAAAACTTGGCCAGAGCCTCTACTAATAACGGAGAGCATGCAAGATCATAAACAACACATAAGTAATAGATTGATAATCACCATAACATAGTATTCTCTATCCATCGGATCCCGACAAACACAACATATAGTATTACAGATAGATGATCTTGATCATGTTAGGCAGCTCACAAGATCCAACAATGAAGCACAATTAGGAGAACACGACCATCTAGCTACTGCTATGGACCCATAGTCCAGGGGTGAACTACTCACTCATCACTCCGGAGGCGATCATGGCGATGAAGAGTCCTCCGGGAGATGATTCCCCTCTTCGGCAGGGTCCCGGAGGCGATCTCCTGAATCCCCCTAGATGGGATTCGTGGCGGCGGCGTCTCTGGAAGGTTTTCCGTATCGTGGCTCTCGGGGTTTCGCAGAAGACTTTAAGTAGGCGGAAGGGCAACGGGGGCCACACGAGGGCCCCACACACCGGGCGCGCGGCCAGGGCCGGGCCGCGCCGCCAGTGTGGCGGCGCCTCGTGGCCCCACTTCCTTTCATCTTCGGACTTAAGCTTCGTGCAAAAATAGGACCACGGGCGTTGATTTCGTCCAATTCCGAGAATATTTCCTTACTAGGATTTCGAAACCAAAAACAACAGAACAGCAACTGGCTCTTCGGCATCTCGTTAATAGGTTAGTTCCGGAAAATGCATAAATACGACATATAATGTGTATAAAACATGTAGATATCATCAATAATGTAGCATGGAACATAAGAAATTATCGATACGTCGGAGACGTATCAGCGACCATGGCGTCGTGAGAGCGAGGGGGCTAGTGTTCGCGAGGGAGAGAAGGGAACGGGACGGGTGCGTCCGACCGAGCCCAACGTGCGGCTCGGGTTAGGGTTAACCACTGGGCCACCCTGACATGTGGGCCTAGGGGCAATTATGACTTTTCACAAATTCAATTAACCCTGAAACTTTGAAAATGCATAGAAAGTGATAAACAGCTCTAAAAAAATAATTAAAAATATGAAAACCACTCAAGATAAAATTCTATATCATAATAAAATATGAAATGGAATTTTTGAAGACAAACATGATTAAGCCCAAATTTGATGATTAAAATAAATCATTTAAATCACACCTTATATTTTCAATAATGAAAATAAGTCCATAAATGCTTTGGGACTTTAAAAACACCTTGACAACATTTCCAGGTTGTATTTTACCCTAAACAAAGTATCCCTAAATTGTTCTTAGTATTATCCTCTCACATAAAATGATAAAACACCGGAAGGGGAACAAACACTAAAAATGGAATGCATGCATAATTGCTTCTTTAACCATCGCCCTTATCGGACAATGATGCTATTTTTCAGCAACAGAGGACAAGGGTCAGTCCACACCATCCAACTGCAACACTTTGCAGTGTTCAGGCAAGTTCATCACTTCCTCATGTCATTTGAGTATTTTTACCAAATTACTTGCAAAGTACTATGTTTATCACTATTGCATAAAAAGCAAAACCACTATTTTCATAACTATGAATATGACTATGTGGTGGGCAATGGAACCATGGATTGTGTTGATATGGTGGAGGTTCCATTGCAAGGGTTTATATCCATCTAGGATTAAACAACAAATGTCGTCCAGTGATTCTTGTGCCGTAATACCCGTGTTAACCATAAGATCTGGAGTGGGACGGTATAGTCAATTGTATTTCCACCTCTTGTACATCAACGGACGCGCTTTACCGTAGACACTTGTTATCTGTCGGGGGCAAGCGGTAGGCTGGGGAAGCCAAAAGTTTCTCACGGCTTTGTTCATAGTACACTTGTCGCCCGAAGAGCAAGCGGTAGGCTAGGGAAGCCAAAAGTTCCCCACGGTTATTGCAGTGTATGATGGGTTGCAGCTACCGGCGAAGGAGTTCATGGTAAGAGCCCAGAACTGTTGTCGTGGTCGGGGTCCACCCTTAAATGGGAATAAGAGGACCGACGAGATCCCAGGGTCGGGGTATGCAACAAAGGGTGGGTGTGCGAGGTAGCGGAGGAATATGATTGACTATGACCTTATACCGGGCCTCACATCGAAGGAAGTGTGGACGGAAAGCTGCCCGGTTGGCACCAAGGTTAAGATCTCTTATGGGTAAAGCAACACACCTCTGCAGAGTGTAACGAATGTGACAGTCACTCCCTGTTCCGGGATTTGGAACTGCGAACGCTGCCGGAAAGGAACTCCATGAAGTTCTAGTAAACCGGTGAAGGCTGACGGACATAGTTCTTATTAATAAAAGCAACCTTTTGAAGAAATGGTTATCAAAACCTGCATGGTATCAGACTTTCTGGTCTGGTGTAGATAGTGCATTAAACACCTCTTTTCTATAATGAACTTGTTGAGTACGCTCGTACTCATACCACTCTTAAATCCCCTGCTTAGATTGTCTGAATCGACTGGAGGAGGACAACGACGACCCTGAAGGAGCCGAAGTCATCGGCTATGAAGAACCAGACCTCTCTGGAGGTGTCGAAGGAGTAGACTACCTCATAGTCTACGGAACCGGGGAGGGTTCCGGAGGAGAGCAAGCTTAGACCTACCAAGTAGTAGTAGTAGTACCGAGCAGTACGAACTCTTAGTACTTGACTGCTCGAAGAGAATAAATGTATAACCTAGTAAGACTTCTATATTGTAAGTTAAGTTGGGTTCGCCTCGAACCCAGGAGTATCCCTCTTAAGACCCAAGATAAGCTCCGAGATGATATGTACATGTTGCTTGTAATAATAAATGAATGAGTTTGGACCTGCTATGTTCTGTTGTACTACTCTGAGAGATGTAATATTTGCGGATTGATACTTCGTGAATGTTATATCAACGACTGACATACTACAACATGCAGTGGTATGCAGGGTCACCACAATTTGCCACTAATTTGATTATCAGTGGTTGGAGAAAGGCATCTCAGGCTCTCATAACAAATGGAGCTAAGCTCCCTTTCAAAAATAAAAAATCATGTGGCAAATGTTTCAGAAGTGATGACTAGGGAAAATATGATCAACAAATTTAATGGCAAGGTGTGCAGAGATTGCCAAAACTAGTATCTCCCTCACTAGCAGTTTAGGAACAATATATCAACAATCATCTAAGAAAATTACAAAAAGCTCTACATACCTCCAGCTGAGCCAAAGGCATTGAAGTCCCAACTGTCTCTACTTCCGGGGTGTTTGTGTCCAATGGAATGTGTGGCTGCTGGGGTGTAAGCGGTTCGTTCAGAGATGCCCATGCCTCTCCGCCGTCCGCTGCACACCGGCGGTCACTCCAATTGAAGATATTAGCTCCAAACCACCCACGCCTATGAAGTGCATCCTCTTCTTCTTCAATCCTCAGTCTTAATTTCTCCCATTTCACCTCGTCATGTTCCCTGCCCTCCCTCCAGAGGTCCTGCACGTTCTGTCCCTGCATTGTCACTGCAAACAGTATTGTAATCAGTAGTGGGTTTAAGGCGGGATCCTTTTTTTTGTCTGACCAGTATGGCAGTTACATTGTTTAGTTGAACAAAGATATCCCAATACATAACCAGCATTTGGTTTTCTGTACAGTTATAGAATTTCTAAAACAGAACAAGCTTTTCTATCATCTGTACATGTACACCAATGCCATCCACACGTAGAACTGAAATTTGGCCAATCAACTTTAGCGAAACAAATTTTCGTGGAAATATGATATTGCAAATCCTTTACAACATTAACAAGTATGAAGAATATTCAGACAAAGGAAAATGTTACTGATGTCATTACAAGCATACTGAGCTCAACCAAACCACAGAAAATATTGGAACAATGATTCATCAACAGCTTAGAAGCTAGAGTAAAACGCTTCGGGGGTCACGAAGTTGCCACCGATGAGCGTATTAGTCACGAACTGGGAAAATGACAAGTATTGGTCACGAAGTTGCAGAATTGTGTCTCGTTAGTCTTTCCGTCAGGACGGCCGTTAAGTTGATGACGTGGCGCCGTTAGTTGTCACGTGAAACGCACGTGCGGCCGGCCCGTAGCTAAAAATCTGACAGAAATTATTGTAATATTGTAAAATCAATATAAAAATATCTATAGGCCTAAATTTAGCAAATAATATACCGTTGGATTCAGAAAAAGGAGTAGAACACATTGGTACTGTTGGTTTGCACTTTTGCAAAACTTACAGATATTCAAATTTTAATGAGTGTTTATGGTGTTTTTTACATGATTTAAATTAATTTGAATGCGTTTAATATTAAACCAATACCAAATGACTCATATTGAAATTGCCCATCCACTAGTAGAATTTTGAAACTAAAGCTATTTTCATCATATTTTTACTGTTGTGTTAATATGCCTATTTAAAATCATATTTTTACTATTTTCCGGCCACCTCTCCTGCTTCTGGCGGCGCCCGAGGCAGGCTGGCGATGGCGCGGCTGCTTGGCGGCGGGGCAGCGAGGTGGCGCGCGACGAGGCTCTCTCGGCCCAGAGCTGGGCCCTCGGGGCCCATCTGGGGCTAGGCGGGCCTGGCTCGGGCGCCGCCAGAAGCAGGAGAGGTGGCCGGAAAATAGTAAAAATATGATTTTAAATAGGCATATTAACACAACAGTAAAAATATGATGAAAATAGCTTTAGTTTCAAAATTCTACTAGTGGATGGGCAATTTCAATATGAGTCATTTGGTATTGGTTTAATATTAAACGCATTCAAATTAATTTAAATCATGTAAAAAACACCATAAACACTCATTAAAATTTGAATATCTGTAAGTTTTGCAAAAGTGCAAACCAACAGTACCAATGTGTTCTACTCCTTTTTCTGAATCCAACGGTATATTATTTGCTAAATTTAGGCCTATAGATATTTTTATATTGATTTTACAATATTACAATAATTTCTGTCAGATTTTTAGCTACGGGCCGGCCGCACATGCGTTTCACGTGAAAACTAACGGCGCCACGTCATCCTTAATCCTGACGGAAAGACTAACGAGCTTGTGTCAATACATCATTTTACTGAAAATATCATAATGGCTTTTGCACCTCTAGAAGCTATATCATGCAAACATAAGATGGTTCGATTCATGAGTCAGATTCTATTGACAGATTCGGAAATTAAAGCATGGTCCTAAATGGCATGACTCACGGCAGGTGAGTATATCGCAAATCCCCAGTACGATTTTCAAACAGTGGCTAGAGTTATGCGCTCTTGTCAGATCAGAGCACAGTGGAATATCATAACTCGACAAACAAACAGATTCGCAGTATCGTTCCCCCCCCCCCAAACTCGACAAACAAACATATTCGCAGTATCGTTTCCCCCCCAAACTCAGTTTGGGCTCCTAATTAGCCCAAATCCAAACCCAAACTCAGTATGTGTGGGTATACTGTATATTTGACAGCCACGAACAACTTCGCGATCTATACGTGCAGCCGATCTCCACCTCCATGTTCGTTCGCAGACGCTGGCCGTTGTCCAGCCGAACCCCACCTTCGCATCTCCAAACCCTCGTAGACCACGTCTGGCCAGACCAGCTACAAGTCCGGCGGCCTTCGTTCTCAGCAGCTCAGACTGTCCGGCGAGTGGGTGGCCGGACAGTCTATCGGACCGTCGCGCCGCCGCCGTCGTTTCTGCAAAGCACCACGCCACCGTTACTGCACGTCGTCGTACGATCGATCGTGCCGACCATCACCGCGTCACCATTACTACACGCCGCCGTACGATCTGATTGGGCTGGCCATCACAGCTAGCTATGCCTACTGGTAGGCACACCGCTGCGTTGCCATGGCTCCCGCCGGCCACGAGTGCCACCGCCCGGAAAAACCACTTTGGATGAGACAACGACAGCATGCTACTCGTAGCTATACGTACCTTACAGCTTGTACAATTTATTTGGGCCACACGTGTTTTGTACACCCGGTACGTTTTAATGAAGGACCCGACTACGCAGCGGCGCCGCACGCGGGGTCGTTTCGTGCGGCGGTTTGGTAGCGTGCCCGTTCGTGTATGGTCGTGTTGTACAGCTGCAGTATAAAAATCCCGAAAACAATCAACGACGCACCGGCGCATGCAAAACCAGCTGGGCCACTTCACCGAACGCGTTTTTTCTGTCTACGGAAACAAATGACCCAATGACATATCAACGAGCTGCACTAATTATTATGGTAAAATTAGACGGGTTTAAACTTGGTAGCTACTCCTAATTAATTAGTCAACTAGGCCCTAATTAATCTGGCAATTGCTAAATATGGTAATTAGACCATATTAATCCGGAAGTTACGACTGATGAATCTGGTCATTCCAGCTACTTAACCGGGCATTTGCTGCTAATTAACCGGGAATTTGCTGGTAATTAATGTGGAAATTGTGAAAACATGGCAGCTAGACCTAATTAATCGGGTAATTATCGGTAATGAAATTGTCACTAATTGCGCGACACCTCCGCTCGTTGCTCAACAATGGCGAGCACTCCTCCGATGCTCCCACTGCGTGAAGATGATGGCCGCGCCCATCAACACCTCCAGCATCTGAAAAAGAAAACGACGGAAACCTCCCGGAAGCAGCCGCTTTCTTGCGCGGCGGCGCCCTCCCCGCTGTGCTCGGCGGCCTCCCCCACGTCGGCGCCCTCCCCAATGGTTGGAGCTCAGCCGCGGCGGCGCCCTGCCCCGCCTTGCAGGGCAGCGGCCGTTCCTTCCCCCGTCGTGCCCGGCCGCGGCGGCCTCCTCCGTTGTGCATGGCCGCGCCTCCCCGCTGATGCGTGCTCGGCTGCGGCGGCGCCCTCCCCGCCGTGCATGGCCGCGGCGGCCTCACCAGCTATGCTCCACGGTTTCATCCTCCCTTCACTTTCCGGCGTCGTTCTGGCGCTGTGCTGCTTTTATGTGTGGTGGAGAACATTCCTCGGGAGATAAGGCACCAAGGAAAACAAAAGACCATCGAGCCTTAAGGGTGTGATGCGCTTTTCCTAATCACAACGCGCGCCGCACGGGAGGGTCAAATGTGCGGCGCTTCTCCGTATCATTTTCTTTTAATGAAAGGGGTATCAAGCGATCTCAACCGTTTTTGTGTTTGAGTTTGCTATGAGTTTGGGGAGAGGTTGTACCGGAGCAAACGCCACGAGGGGAACTCAAACACCATGCGATTTTCAAAAAAATTCATGCGTAGAGTACTCCACCATTCCTCGGGCACAATCAATCAAGTTAAACTGACGAACAAACTGCCTAGGTCAAACTACCGTACCTTAAAGGAAAATCCCGGAGCTGTGATGGATTCATGGATTACGGCTGTACGGGACGGGGAGGCGATACTGGAAGGCGGGAGGGGGGAGGAAGGCGAGGATACCCGGAGGAGGATCCGTCGGGGAGGGCCGGCAGAGAAACCCAAGCACGGAGGAGGGGGTCGCTCGCTGCCGCGGCTTTGCCCTAGCTAAACCCTCGCGACTGCTTCTGGCGCGCCGGTGCTGCTCACGGAGACCAATATCCGTCTGGATGTTGCGTGTACAACCCTGTCTCTACCGCCTGCGCTGGGTCTGCGCCGGTGCTGCTTCGCAGGGGAGGAGGATGGTCGCCGGCTCGCCGTGCTCCTCGCTGCAGAAGGAGAGGAGAGCCGGCTGCGGGTGGCTTCGGCCTTGGGGCGAAATGCCTTTCCGAACGAAAATAAATACCGCCCCAAAATATAAAGAACACCAAAACGAAGGGAATTGGGCTAATAGAACATGATTGAAGAGGCTTAGCCAGCCAAAAGAAAAAACGCATGGGCTGAAATGCTGAACCACTTTCCAACTGGCCTTCTTGCAGAGGTAGCGCGTTTTGGATAGATGTGGTAGCACTATACGTGGTAAATCCTATACACCGCCCGTTGCGGCGTCAGACGTCCTTGCCGCATACATCTCTTAGGAGTGTGTGTCGTCCTTGGGCCGGATGGAGGCCGCCAACGAAGAAGACGAAGAAGTTAGGGTTCTTAGTGTTAGGGGTGCGGATGCGGGTGGGGTCCCGCCGTCGGCACTTAGGGCTCGGGGTGCGGGGTATCACCAACGCTACAGGAAGGGGAAATTGAGAGGCATGGTCGGCTGGGGGTGGTGGACCGAACAAGGTGGCGGCGAGGCGATGATAGCCACAACAGAGTGGGAGACAACGGTTAGGGCGGCGAGGGGCGAAAGGGTGGAGGGGCAGCCCTTTCGTCAGACCCCTTTGGTCATGGCCGTGTCCTAGGCCGGGAGCAAAGGCCTGGCCACGTCGCCCCGAATCCGCCTGATGTCTACACATGTTTCTATTCTTGTAGACAGTGTTGGGTCTCCAAGTGCAGAGGTTTGCAGAACAGCAACAAGTTTTCCTTAAGTGGATCACCCAAGGTTTATCGAACTCAGGGAGGTAGAGGTCAAAGATATCCCTCTCAAGCAACCCTGTAATCACGATACAAGAAGTCTCTTGTGTCCCCAACACACCCAGTACACTTGGTGTATAGGTGCACTAGTTCGGCGAAGAGATAGTGAAATACAAGTAATATGGATGATTATGAGTAGTAATTGCAATCTGAAATAAAAATGGCACCAAACAAACATGTAGCAGAACTGGTTGTAAACGGTGTTTCAATGCTGGGAAACAAGGCCTAGGGATCATACTTTCACTAGTGGACACTCTCAACAATGATACCATAATTGAATACATAGATATTATCGCTTCACTATGCTTCACTATGCTACTCTGAATCACTCTCCAATTTGATAACACACAAATTTACTACGTAGGGATGCATAAGCATTACTTAAAGTTCGCATTCTCAATCTATGGACACCTCACGCACTCACTTTGAGCATAAAAAGATAGTACTAACTAGACACCACAATTCATAAGTATTTCTGTAAATTAAGCTTAAGAAACAAACACGCTGTGCACACTGTCAACTTCACACCATTGGACAAGGTGTCCCCGGAGATCACATAATAAAACTACTTGAGTAGCACAATAGTTGAAGAATAACATCTACTTATTCAACTAGATTACAAAGCTCATGATCACATAAAGATCATACATGCAGAGATAGATAGACCACATAGCTACCGGTAAAGCTCTCAGCCTCGGGGGAGAACTACTCACTCCTCATCGTGGGAGTCGGCAACGGCGATGGAGATGGCGGTGGATTCGATGGAGATGGCTCCGGGGGAAATTCCCCGTCCCGGCAGGGTGCCGGAACAGAGACTTCTGTCCCGGATCTTGTCTTCGGCGGCGGCGGAGCTACATAACTTTTCGTGGATGGAGGCTTATTGATTTAGGGTTCTCGCGTCGGGAGGATTCATATAGGCGAAAGGGCGAGGTCGGTGGAGGCCAGGGCCCCCCACACCACCCCTAGGCGCGGCTAGGCCCTAGGCCTGATCTGGCCACCCTGTGGCGTTTCTTTGTCTCCCCTCTGAACTTCCTCTTCGTTACGGAAAAATAAGATCTTCGGCTTTTGTTTCGTACAATTTCGAGAATATTTCCTGTACAACTTTTCTAAAATACAAAACAGCAGAAAACAGGGAACTGACACGGTGGCATCTTGTTAATAGGTTAGTGCCGGAAAATGTATAAAAGTGCAACAAAGTGCAAGCAAAACATATATAAATTGGTGTAAAACAAGCATGGAGCATCAAAAATTATAGATACGTTTGCAACGTATCACCGCCCAATCGCACGACACCCATAGGTCCCAGTTCGTTAGGACCCATTTGTTCCAGTTTGTATCACAAACCGGGACTAAAGGGTTTTGCGCACGCTGCGCCTGCGGTGCCCCCTTTAGTCCTAGCTGGTAACACGCCGGGATTTAAAGTCAAACGCTTCGTTCTCGCGGAAGCCGATTGTCACGTTGCCATTACTGGCCAGCGTTGAAATCGAGCGTCACGCGGGAATCTGAGCCGCCAGCGCCGGCGCGGCCAACCACGGGAATTGATCACCTGGTGGCTGGCCCTGTTCATCTTCATCTTCCATTCCTTTATATGCTCACATCTTCTCCACCATTGCCACACACAACATTCTTCCATCTCATCTCCTCCACCATTGCAAAAAAAAGCTCTCCTCTTCGTCAACGTTTCTGACTCAATGGAGCACCTCGCGCGCGACCCGGCTCCTCAAACTCGGGTGTACCACCTGATGGCTGAAGGGATGTCGTTTCAAGGTCACGGTTGCTCTCCGTGCAAGAAGGGTGCAGAAGTGGATCCGCCGTGAAGAGGGACTATCTCGACAACGCACTAATCAAGTGTGTCGGCTTGGATTACGAGTTCACCAACCCTCGCGAGGGTGATCAGCGCGCCGCCGTCCTTCAACTCTCGGTGGTGTCCGAGAATTTGGTATTCCAGATTTGTCAGGCTGATGAAGTGCCACAAGTTCTCAATGAGTTTTTGTAGGGCTGGACCGTCAGATTCTGCGGCGCGGCTATCGGCAAGGATGTGGAGATGCTGAGTCCGTACGGTATTCATATTACTTCTGCGTATGACCTTCATAAGATACTCCCGAATCCCACAAATAATCACATTCCGAGTCTATATGATTTGGCAAATTCTATCATTGGGAGAAATCTTGAGAAGAAGAAGAGGAAGAAGTACAAGAAGAAGGACGTCGCGTAAGAAAAAGAAGATGAACTCATATTTGGGTGGGCCAATGTTCCATTGAGCTACGAGCAAGTGCGTTATGCCGCACTGGACGCTCGTCTGGGCTTCGAGATGGCTAGGAGTTATTGGTAGCTAGTTGGCTACGATAGCCATGTTGATCGTCTCAACATTTAAAGAACTATGTGTATGAATTATGTGTCTCTCTATAAATCATCTTCAATATATATCGAACTATATGTATGAACTATGTGTCTTTCAATATATACCGAATTATGTGTATGAACTAGCGACATATTTCCTTGTGTATTTTACATCTCTGCATTCACTCCATGCCGCCTCCTCCACGTCCACCTCCACCACCATCACGTTTCTTGTATCTTTGCATGCCGCCTCCTCCACGTCCACCTCCACCACCATCGTGTTTCTTGTATCTCTGCATGCCGCCACCTCCACGTCCACCTCCATCACCATCACGCTGCACCCGGCGCTCCACCATCACGCTGCAAACGAAGAAGATATATCAAACTATCTGTATGAACTAGCAACATATTTCCTTGTGTATTTTACATCTCTGCATTCTGTTGGAGATATGCCCAAGAGGCAATAATAAAAGTGGTTATTATATATCTTTATGTTTATGATAAATGTTTATATACCATGCTATAATTGTATTAACCGAAACATTGATACATGTGTGATATGTAAACAACAAAGAGTCCCTAGTAATCCTCTTAACTAGCTTGTTGATTAATAGATGATTAGTTTAATAATCATGAACATTGGATGTTATTAATAACAAGATTATATCATTATATGAATGATGTAATGGACACACCCAATTAAGCGTAGCATAAGATCACGTCATTAAGTTATTTGCTATAAGCTTTCGTTACATAGTTACCTAGTCCTTATGACCATGAGATCACGTAAATCACTTATACCGGAAAGGTACTTTGATTACATCAAACGCCACTGCGTAAATGGGTGGTTATAAAGGTGGGATTAAGTATCCGGAAAGTATGAGTTGAGGCATATGGATCAACGGTGGGATTTGTCCATCCCGATGACGGATAGATATACTCTGGGCCCTCTCGGTGGAATGTCGTCTAATGTCTTGCAAGCATATGAATAAGTTCATAAGAGACCACATACCACGATACGAGTAAAGAGTACTTGTCAGGAGACGAGGTTGAACAAGGTATAGAGTGATACCGATGATCAAACCTCGGACAAGTAAAATATCGCGTGACAAAGGGAATTGGTATCGTATGTGAATGGTTCATTCGATCACTAAAGTCATCGTTGAATATGTGGGAGCCATTATGGATCTCCAGATCCCGCTATTGGTTATTGGTCGGAGTGAGTACTCAACCATGTCCGCATAGTTCACGAACCGTAGGGTGACACACTTAAAGTTGGATGTTGAAATGGTAGAACTTGAATATGGAATGGAGTTCGAATATTTGTTCGGAGTCCCGGATGAGATCCCGGACATCACGAGGAGTTCCGGAATGGTCCGGAGAATAAGATTCATATATAGGATGTCATTTTATGTGTTTGAAAATGATTCGGAAGGTTCTATGGAAGGTTCTAGAAGGTTCTAGAAAAGTCTGGAAGAAACCACCAAGGAAGGTGGAGTCCCGGAGGGACTCCACCTCCATGGCCGGCCAACCCTAGGGGGAGGAGTCCCAAGTGGACTCCCCTATGGGGCCGGCCACCCCCCCACATGGAAGGGGAAATCCCACCTCAAGTGGGATTCCCACCTTAGGTAGGTTTCCCTATCACATGGAAGGTTTTGGGTTCGGGTCTTATTCGGAGACTTGTAGTCCAACACTTGGGGCTTCCACCTATATAATGAGGGGCCAAGGGGAGGGGGCCGGCCACACCAAGACCACAACCTGGCCCCCCTTGAGTGGCCGGCCACCCCCTCCCAAACCCTAGCCGCCCCTTCTCCTCCATAGCTCCCGCGTGCTTTAGCGAAGCTCCGCCGGAGTTTTCCACCACCAGACACCACGCCGTCGTGCTGTCGGATTCAAGAAGGAGCTACTACTTCCGCTGCCCGCTGAGCGGGGAGGTGGACGTCGTCTTCATCAACAACCGAACGTGTGACCGAGTACGGAGGTGCCCGTTCGTGGCGCCGTGATCAAGATCTTCTACGCGCTTTTGCAAGCGGCAAGTGATCGTCTACCGCAGCAACAAGAGCCTCATCTTGTAGGCTTTGGAATCTCTTCAAGGGTGAGACTCGATAATCCCCTCGTTGCTACCGTCTTCTAGATTGCATCTTGGCTTGGATTGCGTGTTCGCGGTAGGAAAAATTTTGTTTTCTATGCTACGTTATCCTACACATTCCACTCCATGCCGCCTCCTCCACGTCCACCTCCATCACCATCACGCTGCACCCGGCGCTCCACCATCACGCTGCAACCAAAGAAGATATATCGAACTATGTGTATGAACTAGCGACATATTTCCTTGTGTGTTTTACATCTTTGCATTTACTCCATGCCGCCTCCTCCACGTCCATCTCCATCACCATCGCTTTTCTTGTACCTGTGCATGCCGCCACCTCCACGTCCACCTCGATCACCATCACGCTGCACCCGGCGCTCCACCATGACGCTACGGTAGATTTCAAGATATTAATTATTTGATCATATTATATGAATAATGCATATATTATTTGATAATAATAATAAATGAATAAAAACATAATTATTTCATATTCAAATTCCTCATATTTTTCTAATAATAATGCATATATTATTTGTCCAATTGCGGTTTACAGATTTGAAGATATTAATTATTTGGCCATATTATATGAATAATGCATATATTATTTGATAATAATAATAATAAATGAATAAAAACATAATTATTTGTTATTCAAATTCCTCACATTTTTCTAATAATAAAACATATATTATTTGTCCAATTGCGGTTTACAGATTTCAACATATTAATTATTTGGCCATATTATATGAATAATGCATATATTATTTGATAATAATAATAATAAATGAATAAAGACATAATTATTTCATATTCAAATTCCTCACATTTTTTTAATAATAAAACATATATTATTTTTCCAATTGCGATTTATAGATTGTTTTTTGTTTCAAAAAATATAGAAATGTGACAATGGTATAAGAGTTAATAGGATTGAAATGGTAGTATTTACAACAGGGTACAATCACATTCGCGGGAGCATAGTGTAAAGAACCAAGGAGTTAAGCGTGCTGAGAGTGGAGTAGTGTGCGGATGGGTGACCGACCGAGAAGTGATGACCAAGTCTACAATTTGACTATAAATTAAGTGTAATTTCTAATTAGTATTAAAAATGGTTCAGAGAGTAACAAGTCAAACAATTATGAAAAAGAAATTAGAAAAATGACAAACATAATTATTGAAAATAATATTTAGTCCCGGTTGGGATTACGATCCGGGACTAAAGGTTCTCCAGCCCAACCCTGTATCGTGGCCACATGGAGGGCTATTTATCCCGGCTCCTTTAGTCCCGCATGTATAGTTTCGGTTGGCCAACCGGGACTAGAGCCCGTTATGGGCCGGGACTGAATGTCATGTCTCCACTAGTGAGGAGGAGAAGTTTGGTTGTAGTGGCATCTCGTCGAGCGGGAGGATAAGAAAGAAGACTAGGATGAAGAAGAACGACATTGTGAAGATGGTGGGCCTCGACCCATGGTGCGGCGCGTGCGATGTCTCCTTCGACGGCGTCACGGGTGGTGTACAAGAGCACTCGTAAACGTGACATAGCTTGAGTCAGGCTGCAAAAAGCGCGATGCTAAAAACATAGGCCTAAGAGCAAGAACAATAGTGTAGCCAGCAGCTGGCTATAGTGATTTGCCATGTCATTTATAGCCAACTTATAGCCAACATATATAATAGTTGGCTCTAAAAATGTACTACTTTTTTGAAATGTGGCCCACCATTCACTCTCACAAAGTGCCTACGAGCACGTGCAAGAGCTGGCTCTTGCATTAGAGCTCACTTATCTTCTCTCTCCTATTCTCACTCTTCCAACTAAACAAGAAAATAATATTTTATGTCTTATAGCCAGCTGACTGGATTTTATTGTACTTGCTCTAAGATCGGCACAACCCAATTGTTAGGCCTAAGCCCGCACAAACACATACAAAATCTCGACCAGCATTACGACATGCCTTCGTTGTAGCTCGCCATTCCCCGGGTTGGGTCCCGGGTTGAAGCCAACATGACCCAACCCGGCCTTAGGGCTAGAAATGAGGGTCCGAACTCGACTGATGGTATGATCAGACCCATGCTTGGGATTTTTTTTCTCTCCATTTCTAAAAATATCCTATTACTTTTTCTAGAAGTCAAACAATCGTAAATACCATCAAATCTTTTGAAAAATCAACAACTATAAAGGTCAAGCTTACTATAGTTTGACTTTTAAAAAGTATTTTTTAGCAACCACATATTTTAGAAAATCAAACTACATATGTAAAAAAATGGAAACTAGCATACAGACTTGGAGAAAGCAAGTGTCCTAAAAACTCTGCACAAAACTATTCCCACTATTTCCTGCACTCACCAAAGCCAGCGGCCGCTGCCAAACTCCAACACCATCTAGATGCGTGTTGAAGATACGCCGAGCCTCCACCATTGTCAGTTCCAACAGAGCACCATCTCCAACAATGCTTTGTGAGTCAGTGAACATGTCTTCTACAAGCAGCGAGGCCCATGTCAATGTGGCACATCGACCGAGGGACATCCCCGTGCTACCTTGGACCAAGATTCTCTGCATCCCATCGACGAAGTCGATGAATAAAGATAGATCCACCACCCATGGACCAACATCCTTTCTAGAGCATCCACCTCGCCCAACCCCTAGCGCTTCCATAGGATAACAACGAACGCCGACGACACGCCGAGAAACATATCTCGCCGGATCTGAAGAAATACGAGAAGACCAAGCTGCAGATCTGAAGGATCGACAAGCACACGATGCCATCAACTCCGAGATGCCGCTGCGAAGGTCAGTGTTGGTGTGGGAATAGTATTTAGTCAAGTTTTTTTTATCTTTTATGTGGTTCTATGATGCTTTTATGCAAACGTCGATTGCATAGTACTTCACCTGTATGAGCTCATAGGGCTGCACTTTGATGTAATAATAAGGGTTGGAAGGGATGAAATGATATAAACCGTTTTTCAATACTTTGAGTTGCAGTAGAGGGGTTTATGCCGGGTCGAATAAACTATATAGGGCCTCACCGACCCGGAGCGGTGGTCGCGCGGCGAATTATTGCGACCGCCACATGCCAAATTGGGCCCAATCATCGAGGAAGGAGGTAGGGGGTGGTTGTACCGGTCGAAGGAACTGCTAGTTGGAGTTGGGGTGGCGGTGGTTGGCGGAGGAAGAGGAGGAAATGGATGTGGGTGCCGCATCCATCCCCTCAACCCCGTTTATATACGGTGTTCGTGGGCTGCGATTGGGTTAAGTGCATCACGCTTCGCGATGCGAACCGAAATGGCGCATCTATTCGAGCCACTTTTTGGACCAAAACTGAAAAAGGCGATGCGGGATAGGGTGTGTATGTGTTAGAGATGCTACACATGAACAACGATTTTAAAGGCAACTGTATCAATCGGTGTCACATCTACCGTTCACTCTCTGCTTTGAGATTGGTGAGGCTTTTAACATTGTCTAATATAAAAATAATAATTGAAACACAAGTGAAACTTTTATGAAACTAAAGTGATACATGAAAAACGTTGTGAAACAGTCTGACAAAAAGTGAAACTAATGACATCATTGCTGACGTCAGTACGGTTTGTTTCACAAAAATATTCGTTTTCAGTTATGTTTCACTTATGTTTCAAAAATATTTTATAATTTTGTGAAAGAATTGATCAGCACATGGCTGATGTCATTGCTGACGTCACTCCGGTAGGTGTTGTTGCGTGTAAAAATAGATTTTCGTGCTACGCCTGCTTCGTCGATACAACATTCAGCAACTTGTGCTACCGGGCTTTGGGGGGCACTCCTGACTACTGACTTCCTGAGACGAAAAGGGAGAATTAACCTACCGCGGAGGTATTTTGGTACCATCGATCGAGAGCGTCCTTGATGCACGTGCATGTATAAACTCAAAAACAGAACTCAACTTGGAAAACAACATCAAGAGCGCCCTCTGTATAATCAGGCCGGTCGACGATATGGTAGCTCTCATTATATGGATAGAGTACAACATGTCATCGGTGCATAGATCGCTAGCGTGGGGATATTTCGATGTGTCTTTCGGAAGCCGTTGGGCCTTGTTCTCTCACTCCGCGGACTATCGCCTGCTGCCATCGCCAAAGCCAAGGCGGGCGGCAGGAGACAGATCAGTAGGCAGAACGCTACCCACGCCACCTCTTCCCCGTTCCTGCACGGATGCTTGGTCACGAACACGCACACAAAAGCCGCCATTGCAAGGCCAGAGATGCAGCCGAAGCACTGCAGCAAAGGAAATCCCAAGTAAAGTGTACATCATTGATCGCCTGAAATTAGCACGGAGATGCATCTAGATGTTTACAGGTACGTACCCTCAACGCGATCTTGAAAGCACGATCGTTCTCGTGCGTCGGTGCATCGGCTTGCTCCGCGGCGGCCAGGATTGGGGCCGGAGGCGGAGGCCGCCCTTCTTCTAGCAAGCTGCAGAGGAGATCTTCGTGCTCCATGGCAAGCTAGGCCTAGAGCTTTTTCTTTTCGGTTTCCTAGGACACGAGAAGACCAAATTGACATTTGAAATAGAAAACACACCAAACTTTGTAGATCACCAGACCAAATAGGAAGCAGTTGGGAAGCTATGTCGGAGTCGAGCTGTTGGAGGCGTGACGTGTGCTTAGTAATCACCCAGGTGGGCCCAATATGCTACGGGCGATGCCCACTTAGCCCAATAGGAATGCGCCAGATATATTCTGTACCTAGAGACCGACCTTTGCGAAAGAAAATTTCGTTCCGCACGTACGGTTGATACATGCCAGCGTGACACGCTCGCCTGCGCGAGTACGGACAAGAGCAGCTCTAGTACTTACGTCCTCACTCGTTCTGCGCCCTCCTCCCCCATCTCGCCTCTCCACCAAGCCTCTCCCAGATGTCGTCCCCACCGCCACTCCCCTAACCCTAGAACAACGGCGGTAGGGAGGGGAACGGCGGCGGTAGGGGAACGACGGCGGGCGGTGGCCTCTCCCTGGCCAGTAGGGGAATGGCGGCAAACGGTAGGGTAACAACGGCGGCCTCTCCCTGGACGACTCCAAGTTGACCTCTTCCTGCCCTCTCCCTTCCTCTTCCCAATTCAATTCCATGGTTTCGCATCCAAAAATAATTAGAATTGGGTGCCACCTTTTGATTCCAACAACAAATACCACGTACACCCAAACAAAGAATTGAAATGGAGGCCATTTTCTTTACATCTTGGATTTACAATTTCAGTTCAATTCAATTCCACGACCAAATTCTGTGCATCCAATAAGAGGAAATACAAATTTGGTAAAATGGTACGAATATCCCAATTACTTAAAAATCAGAAAATATGACGATTGGTTGAAAGATATACTTAGTCAGGAATAGTATTTCAAAGAAAAAAGCGTCTGGCCCATAGTGTGGTGGTCTAAATAAAATTCAGCTGCCCATCGTCACGGCAGGCATAATGCATGCCCGTTATGTGGTCAGTAAGAGCATCTCCAGCCGTTCGAGCCCTCGGGCGAAAATCCGGATATAACAAACGCGGAATTGGATGTAAAAAGGACGTGGGAGGCAACATTTTTCCAGTTGCAGCCCCGGCATTCGCCCATCAGTGGCGATAGATTTAAAATACCGTCTTCCCACTACACAAAAGAATCGCCAAAGTCCGGCGATCGGATCAGCCACATTCCAGCGATCGAAACTAGATGATTACAGGCTCATCGGCGGTCCCGTCCTGAGCAACGGCGCCTGGAGCGGCATCGGGCGGTGAAGTATCGGCGTCTGGCGCGCCATTGGGCGGCGAATGTTGGAGATATGCCCAAGAGGCAATAATAAAAGTGGTTATTATATATCTTTATGTTTATGCTAAATGTTTATATACCATGCTATAATTGTATTAACTGAAACATTGATACATGTGTGATATGTAAACAACAAAGAATCCCTAGTAAGCCTCTTAACTAGCTTGTTGATTAATAGATGATTAGTTTCATAATCATGAACATTGGATGTTATTAATAACAAGATTATATCATTATATGAATGATGTAATGGACACACCCAATTAAGCGTAGCATAAGATCACGTCATTAAGTTATTTGCTATAAGCTTTCATTGCATAGTTACCTAGTCCTTATGACCATGAGATCATATAAATCACTTATACCGGAAAGGTACTTTGATTACATCAAACGCCACTGCGTAAATGGGTGGTTATAAAGGTGGGATTAAGTATCCGGAAAGTATGAGTTGAGGCATATGGATCAACGTGGGATTTGTCCATCCCGATGACGGATAGATATACTCTGGGCCCTCTCGGTGGAATGTCGTCTAATGTCTTGCAAGCATATGAATAAGTTCATAAGAGACCACATATCACGGTACGAGTAAAGAGTACTTGTCGGAGACGAGGTTGAACAAGGTATAGTGTGATACCGATGATCAAACCTCGGACAAGTAAAATATCGCGTGACAAAGGGAATTGGTATCGTATGTGAATGGTTCATTCGATCACTAAAGTCATCGTTGAATATGTGGGAGCCATTATGGATCTCCAGATCCCGCTATTGGTTATTGGTCGGAGTGAGTACTCAACCATGTCCGCATAGTTCGCGAACCGTAGGGTGACACACTTAAAGTTGGATGTTGAAATGGTAGAACTTGAATATGAAATGGAGTTCGAATATTTGTTCGTAGTCCCGGATGAGATCCCGGACATCACGAGGAGTTCCGGAATGGTCCGGAGAATAAGATTCATATATAGGATGTCATTTTATGTGAATTAAAATGATCAAGGTTCTATGGAAGGTTCTAGAAGGTTCTAGAAAAGTCCAGAATGGAACACCCTAGTGGGGTGGAGTCCACTCCCGGCCACCCCCCCCAAGTGGACTCCCCCATAGGGGCCACCCCCCCATATGGTAGGTGGAATTCCCACCTCTAGTGGGAATCCTAGCTTGGGAAGGTTTTATGGAAGGTTTTGGTTGGTCTTATTCGGAGACTTGTAGTCCAACACTTGGGGCTTCCACCTATATAATGAGGAGCCAAGGGGAGGGGGCCGGCCACACCAAAGCCACCACCTTGGCCGCCCCCTATAGTGGCCGGCCACCTCTCCCCAAACCCTAGCGCCCGCTCCTCCACCATATCCCGCACGCTTAGCGAAGCTCCGCCGGATTTCTCCACCGCCACCGACACCACGCCGTCGTGCTGTCGGATTCAAGAGAGCTACTACTTCCGCTGCCCGCTGGAACGGGAGGTGGACGTCGTCTTCATCAACAACCGAACGTGTGACCGAGTACGGAGGTGCTGCCCGTTCGTGGCACCGTGATCAAGATCTTCTACGCGCTTTTGCAAGCGGCAAGTGATCGTCTACCGCAGCAACAAGAGCCTCATCTTGTAGGCTTTGGAATCTCTTCAAGGGTGAGACTCGATAATCCCCTTGTTGCTACCGTCTTCTAGATTGCATCTTGGCTTGGATTGCGTGTTCACGGTAGGAAAATTTTGTTTTCTATGCTACGTTATCCTACGGTATTAGAGCCGTGTCTATGCATAGATGGTTGCACGAGTAGAACACAATGGTTTTGTGGGTGTTGATGCTTATGTTATCTTTAGCTTGAGTACTTTGCATCTTTGTGGCATAGTGGGATGAAGCGGCTCGGGCTAACTTTACATGACCGCGTTCATGAGATTTTCTCCACGCTTGACATGCAACTTGTATTGCATAAGTGGCTTTGCGGGTGTCTGTCTCTCCTACTATAGTGAAGATTCAATTTACTCTTCTATTGACAACACTAGTATCACCGTTGTGGTTGATGTTCGTAGGTAGATTGGATCTTGCTCGAAACCCTAAACCACGTAAAATATGCAAACCAAATTAGAGAACGTCTAACTTGTTTTTGCAGGGTTTGGTGATGTGATATGGCCATAATGTGATGATGACTATGTATGAGATGATCATTATTGTATTGTGGCAACCGGCAGGAGCCTTATGGTTGTCTTTAAATTTCATGTTAAGTAGTATTTCAAAGTAGTTGTAATAGTTGCTACATGGAGGACGATCATGAAGACGGCGCCATTGACCTTGGTGCTTCGCCGACGATGATGGAGATCATGCCCGTTGATGATGGAGATCATGTCCGTGCTTTGAAGATGAAGATCAAATGCGCAAAGACAAAAGGGCCATATCATATCACATATGAACTGCATGTGATGTTAATCCTTTTATGCATCTTATTTTGCTTAGATCGCGACGGTAGCATTATAAGATGATCCCTCTCACTAAAATTTCAAGATAATAAAGTGATCATCCTTAGTAGCACCGTTGCCAAGACTTGTCGTTTGAAGCATCTCGTGATGATCGGGTGTGATAGAATCAACAAGTGCATACAACGGGTGCAAGTCGGTTTTGCACATGCGGATACTAAGGTGGCCTTGACGAGCCTAGCATGTACAGACATGGTCTCGGAACACATGATACCGAAAGGTAGAGCATGAATCATATGATTGATATGATGAACACTTTGAGTGTTCGCCATTGAAATTACATCTTGTCTCGTGATGATCGGGCATAGGTGTGATGGATTTGGTTCGTGTGATCACTAAGACAATGCGAGGGATATTGTTTTAAGTGGGAGTTCACCTAGTTTTTAATTTTGTTAAATTAAAATTTGAACTCAATTTGTCATAAACATTAGTCTAAACTATTGCAAATATGTTGTAGATATGGCGTCCCCAATCAATTTTAACCAGTTCCTAGAGAAAGAAAAGCTTAAGAGCAATGGTAGCAACTTCACCGACTGGTTCCGTCATGTGAGGATCTTCCTCAATGGCGGAAACCTGCAATATGTGCTTGATGCACCGCTAGGTGACCCTCCTGCAGAAACTGAAACCGATGAAGTAAAGAATGTTTACGACTCGGAAAACTCGGTACTCTCAAGTTCGGTGTGCCATCTGTGCAGTCTGGAAGCCGATCTTCAAAAACGTTTTGAGTACCACGATCCACATGAGTTAATCAATGAGTTAAAGACTATCTTTGAGACTCATGCGGCCGTGGAATGCTATGAAGCATCGAAACACTTCTTCACTGCATGATGGAAGAAGGCAACTCCGTTAGTGAGCACATGCTCGCCATGACCGGGCATGCGAAGAAACTGTGACTTGGGAATAGTGATTCCTAACAGTGGGGATTAATCGTGTCCTTCAATCACTGCCACCTAGTTATAAGAACTTTGTGATGAATTACAATATGCAGAACATGAACAAAGAGTTACCTGAACTCTTTGCCATGCTAAAATCTGCTGAGATTGAAATTAAGAAAGAGCACCAAGTGTTGATGGTCAAGAAGACCACCAGCTTCAAGGGGCAAGTCTAAAGGCAAGAACAAGAAGAGTGGCAAGAAAGCTGCCACGCCTCCTGTGAAACCTAAGTCTGGCCCTAAGCGTGATGCTGAGTGCTATTACGCAAGGAGAAGGGACACTGGAAGCGTAATTGCTCCAAGTATTTGGCGGATCTGAAGAGCGGCCTTGTCAAGAAGAAGAAAGAAGGTATATCCGATATACATGTTATAGATGTTTATCTCACTGGTTCTCGTACTAGTACCTGGGTATTTGATACTGGTTCGGTTGCTCATATTTGTAACTCGAAACAGGAACTAAAGAATAAACGAAGACTACGAAGGATGAAGTGACGATGCGCGTTGGAAATGGATCCAAAGTCGATGTGATCTGTCGGCACACTTCCTCTACATCTACCTTCGGGATTAGTTTTAAGCCTAAATAATTGTTATTTTGTACCCGCGTTAAGCATGAACATTATATCAGGATCTTGTTTAATGCAAGACGGTTATTCATTCAAGTCTGAGAATAATGGTTGTTCTATTTTTATGAATAATATCTTTTATGGTCGAGCACCTGAAAAGAATGGCTTATTTCTGTTAGATCTCGATAGTAGTGATACACATATACATAACATTGATGCTAAGTGAATTAAATTGAATGATAAATCTACTTATATGTGGCACTGTCGTCTTGGTCATATTGGAGTGAAACGCATGAAGAAACTCCATACCGATGGATTACTTGAATCACTTGACTTTGAGTCACTTGATAGATGCGAAGCATGTCCGATGGGAAAAATGACTAAGACTCCATTCTCGGGTATGATGGAGCGAGCTACGACTTATTGGAAATCATACATACGGATGTGTGTGGACCAATGAGTGTAGCATCGCGCGGTGGTTATCGTTATGTTCTAACCTTCACAGATGATTTGAGTAGATATGGGTATATCTATTTAATGAAACATAAATCCGAAACTTTCGAGAAGTTTAAGGAATTTCAAAGTGAAGTAGAAAATCAACGTAACAAGAAGATTAAATTTCTATGATCTGATCGTGGAGGTGAATATCTGAGTTATGAGTTTGGCATGCATTTAAAGAAATGCGGAATACTTTCACAATTAACACCCGGGAACACCACAACGAAACGGTGTGTCCGAACGTCGTAATCGAACTCTCTTAGATATGGTTCGATCTATGATGTCTCTTACGATTTGCCGTTATCATTTTGGAGTTATGCATTAGAGACACCGCATTCACTTTAAATAGAGCACCATCAAAATCCGTTGAAACGACACCGTATGAATTATGGTTTAATAAGAAACCTAAGCTGTCGTTCCTTAAAGTTTGGGGTTGCGAAGCCTATGTAAAAAAGTTAAGGACAAGCTAGAACCCAAAGCGGAGAAATGCGTCTTCATAGGATACCCTAAGGAAACTATAGGGTATACTTTCTATCACAGGTCCGAAGGCAAGATCTTTGTTGCTAAGAACGGAACCTTTCTTGAGAAAGAATTTCTCACTAAAGAAGTGACTGGAAGAAAAGTAGAACTCGATGAGATTGAAGAATCTCTACTCGTTGATCGAGTAGCGACCGGAAGATGTTCTGTGCCGCCTACACCGGCAAGAGAGGAAGCTAATGATAATGATCATGAAACTTCACATGAGATAACTACTGAACCTCGCAGATCGACAAGGGAACGTGCCACTCAGATTGGTATGATCCTTGTCTAAATGTCATGATTGTGGATAACAATGATGAAGACCCGACGTATGAAGAAGCGATGATGAGCCCAGATTCCAACAAATGGCAAGAAGCCATGAAATCCGAAATGGGATCCATGTATGATAACAAAGTATGGAATTTGGTAGACTTACCTGATAGCCGAAAGGCTGTCGAGAATAAATGGATCTTTAAGAGAAAAACAGATGTTGATGGTAATATTACTGTCTATAAAGCTCGACTTGTCGCAAAGGGTTTCCGACAAATTCAAGGTGTTGACTACGATGAGACTTTCTCACCGTGCAAGCTAAAATCTGTGAGGATTTTGTTAGCAATAGCTGCATTTTTCGATTATGAGATTTGGCAGATGGATGTCAAAACGGCGTTCCTTAATGGAGACATTGAGGAAGAGTTGTATATGGTACAACCCAAAGGTTTTGTCGATCCTAAAAATGATGACAAAGTATGCAAACTTCAGCGTTCAATCTATGGACTGAAGCAAGCATCAAGAAGTTGGAACCGACGCTTTGATAAGGTGATCAAAGACTTCGGGTTTATACGTGTCATGGAGAGGCCTGTATTTACAAGAAAGTGAGTGGGAGCTCTGTAGCGTTCCCGATATTATATGTAGATGACATATTATTGATTGGGAATGATATAGAACTATTAAGCAGTGTAAAAGGTTATTTGAATAATAGTTTTTCAATGAAAGACCTTGGTGAAGCATCATATATATTAGGCATCAAGATTTATAGAGATAGATCAAGACGTCTAATAGGGCTATCACAGTACATACTGGACAAGATTCTAAAGAAGTTTAGAATGGACGAAAGTAAGAAAGGATTCTTACCTATGTTACAGGCAAGGTCTTGAGTAAGACTCAAGGTCGGCTACGGCAGAAGAAAGAGAAAGGATGAGTCAGATCCCCTATGCCTCGGCAGTAGGCTCTATCATGTATGCCATGCTATGTACAAGAACGGATATAGCACATGTTGTTAGTTTGACTAGCAGATATCAAAGTGATCCAGGAATGGAACACTGGACAGCGGTCAAGAATATCTGAAGTACTTGAAAAGAACTAAGGATATGTTTCTTTGTTATGGAGGTGACCAAGAGCTCGTTGTAACAAGTTACACCGATGCAAGTTGGAACACCGATCCTGATGACTCTAAGTCACAATCTGCGTACGTGTTTATATTGAATGGTGTGCAGGCTGGGCAAGCTCGAAGCGGTGCACGGTGGCGAAATCCTCAACGAATCGGAGTACATAGCGGCTTCAGAGGCTTCATCGGAAGCGGTATGGATGAAGAGGTTCATTGTAGAGCTCGGTGTGGTTCCTAGTGCATTGGACCCACTAGTCATCTACTGTGACAACATGGGTGCCATCGCCAATGCACAAGAACCAAGGTCACACAAGAGGCTGAAGCATATCAAGCTGCGTTATCATTCGATTCGCGAGTACATCGAAGATGGAGAAGTAAAGATTTGCAAAGTACACACTGATCTGAATGTAGCAGATCCGTTGACTAAAGCTCTCCCTAGGGCAAAGCATGACCAACACCAGAATGCCATGGGTGTTAGGTACCTTACAATATAATCTAGATTATTGACTCTAGTGCAAGTGGGAGACTGTTGGAGATATGCCCAAGAGGCAATAATAAAAGTGGTTATTATATATCTTTATGTTTATGATAAATGTTTATATACCATGCTATAATTGTATTAACTGAAACATTGATACATGTGTGATATGTAAACAACAAAGAATCCCTAGTAAGCCTCTTAACTAGCTTGTTGATTAATAGATGATTAGTTTCATAATCATGAACATTGGATGTTATTAATAACAAGATTATATCATTATATGAATGATGTAATGGACACACCCAATTAAGCGTAGCATAAGATCACGTCATTAAGTTATTTGCTATAAGCTTTCATTGCATAGTTACCTAGTCCTTATGACCATGAGATCATATAAATCACTTATACCGGAAAGGTACTTTGATTACATCAAACGCCACTGCGTAAATGGGTGGTTATAAAGGTGGGATTAAGTATCCGGAAAGTATGAGTTGAGGCATATGGATCAACAGTGGGATTTGTCCATCCCGATGACGGATAGATATACTGGGCCCTCTCGGTGGAATGTCGTCTAATGTCTTGCAAGCATATGAATAAGTTCATAAGAGACCACATACCACGGTACGAGTAAAGAGTACTTGTCGAGACGAGGTTGAACAAGGTATAGTGTGATACCGATGATCAAACCTCGGACAAGTAAAATATCGCATGACAAAGGGAATTGGTATCGTATGTGAATGGTTCATTCGATCACTAAAGTCATCGTTGAATATGTGGGAGCCATTATGGATCTCCAGATCCCGCTATTGGTTATTGGTCGGAGTGAGTACTCAACCATGTCCGCATAGTTCGCGAACCGTAGGGTGACACACTTAAAGTTGGATGTTGAAATGGTAGAACTTGAATATGAAATGGAGTTCGAATATTTGTTCGGAGTCCCGGATGAGATCCCGGACATCACGAGGAGTTCCGGAATGGTCCGGAGAATAAGATTCATATATAGGATGTCATTTTATGTGAATTAAAATGATTCGGAAGGTTCTATGGAAGGTTCTAGAAGGTTCTAGAAAAGTCCGGAAGAACACACCTAGGAAGGTGGAGTCCACATGGGACTCCACCTCCATGGCCGGCCAACCCTAGTGGGGTGGAGTCCCAAGTGGACTCCCCCAAGGGGCCGGCCACCCCCATATGGTAGGTGGAATTCCCACCTCTAGTGGGAATCCTAGCTTGGGAAGGTTTCCCACCATATGGAAGGTTTTGGTTCGGGTCTTATTCGGAGACTTGTAGTCCAACACTTGGGGCTTCCACCTATATAATGAGGAGCCAAGGGGAGGGGCCGGCCCACCAAAGCCACCACCTTGGCCGCCCCCTATAGTGGCCGGCCACCCTCTCCCCAAACCCTAGCGCCCCGCTCCTCCACCATATCCCGCACGCTTAGCGAAGCTCCGCCGGATTTCTCCACCGCCACCGACACCACGCCGTCGTGCGTCGGATTCAAGAGGAGCTACTACTTCCGCTGCCCGCTGGAACGGGAGGTGGACGTCGTCTTCATCAACAACCGAACGTGTGACCGAGTACGGAGGTGCTGCCCGTTCGTGGCGCCGTGATCAAGATCTTCTACGCGCTTTTGCAAGCGGCAAGTGATCGTCTACCGCAGCAACAAGAGCCTCATCTTGTAGGCTTTGGAATCTCTTCAAGGGTGAGACTCGATAATCCCTCGTTGCTACCGTCTTCTAGATTGCATCTTGGCTTGGATTGCGTGTTCGCGATAGGAAATTTTTTGTTTTCTATGCTACGTTATCCTACAGCGAAGTGGCGGGAGTAGACGTTGAAGCGGAGGACGAAGGAGCCGACGGTGGCCGGAGGATTTCTTGGCGGTGGGCATCGTACCAAGCCCTCGTCTCCTCGTCCATGTTGGCGTCGTTGCCGCCGATCAGGAACGCCAGGTCGGTGTTCCTCTTCTTCGCCGCGGAGGTTTCCTTGAGCAAGGCAATCCGGACGCCCTGGTTGGCGAGCATCGCCTTCCACCCCACGTCGTGCTTGTCGTCCCTCCCGGCGGCGTGCGCCATCGCGTCGGCCTAGCACTTGTCGAAGGACGCCTGCAACCTGTCGGCTGGATGGCCGGCCTACTTCTGCTCTTTTAGCTTCTTCTAGCCGAGCTCGGGGCGGCCCGCCGACGCGGCAAGTGCTGGATCGTCGGGGTTGTACTGCTCGCCCTTGTTATTGGCGAGATTCTTGTGCACCGCCTTCCACTTGTCGCACTCACGCTGAGGTACTTGAACATCTGGCCGTCATTGTCGTCCGCGTACATGGTGAACGCCCACCGCACCTGCAAAAACAAGCCGACAATTTAAGATCATTCGGCGGCGATGTAGGGTCGACGGAGGAGCCACGGCGAGTGAGTATACCTTTGCTTCAAAGTCATCGCCGGATATAACATGTTTGTCGATCTCCTCCTGTACACTGTGCCACTTGCTGCACGCCGCCTGGATGATGCCCCAATGGGTGCCCATTGCCTTGTCGCCATGTTCCATCACCGTCTTGTTGAAGTATGGATCGACGAGTTTGCGCTCGTCGAACGCCACCTTGACACGCTACCAGTACGTGTCGTAGTTCTGATTGGCGCATGTGATGCCGTTCATAGACACCGTCTTCCAAGCTTCGGCGAGGCACTCCTCTTCTTTGCCCGTCCATTTGATCCGCGGATCGGCTGGCGGCGAGTTCTTCTTCCTTCTCTTCTTGTTCCCCTTGGACGGCGCCTCCGTGGCTTCAGGCGCTTCCTCTTCGTCGATGTCCTGGTCGACGTACGTCTGCTCATCTTCTTCGTCGACGTATTGGGTACCGTCGTTCTCATCGTGGTGATCGTCCTGGTCGAGGTTGAAGCCGCCCCGCGTCGCGACGACTTCTGTCGCCCTTGCCTCCTCTTGTGTGAAACTTGGGCTCGACGCGGCGGCCATGAAGCCTGACGTGATCATCTCGTGCATCACAGGCTCATTCGGCGGCGGCATCCCGGGGTTGGAGAAGGAGAGCGGCCCACATCTCAGGGCAGGCAAGATGCCCTCGTACATCGCACCGTCGTACGCCGGCGGTGACAGCGTAAACCTGGCCATGCCGGCGGCGTAGGTGTCATGGAACATGGTCGTGGCCGGCCACGCCGGCGAGAAGGAAGGAGAGCCGATCATACCTTGGGTCGGCCATGGCCCGGAGAATTGGGCAATGCGCGGCTAGCCGAAGTTGATGGACATCAGCCTCGCGTGTTCCTCCACCGCCGCCACCCTCTTCGCGTTGCACTTCTTCTCCCTCTTCGCCCGGCCACGAGTTTCGTTCCGCCGCCGCTCCACATCTGCTGCACACTCCGCGTTTGAGATGCCCGGCGGTCTCTGTTTTGGCGCCCGCGGCTTTCTCGCCTTCGGCGCGCATTCGGCGGCGAGCTTCTTCGGCGGCATGGTGGTGGAAGGGAAGAGTAGGAGCTGCAACTATGGGGGAAAATGGCGGTAGCTCCTCCAAAATTCGGTGGGGATAATGGTTCTATGCGGCGCATTTTGGAGGGAAAACGAAATTAGTGGAGGGAACTACCAATTCTGTCGCCGACAACGCGGGCCCGCTCGACGTTTCACGCGCTTTTGTTTCGTCCGGAGTCCCCGACCGGTCCTCGGGAACCCGGGGATGGCATGGGCTCTCCGGACGGGTGAAATGCCTAATCCGGGCGAAAACGAGGAGCCGGGTGCGCGGCTGGGCCGTTTTCGTCCATCCAGATAAAAAAATGGGGCCTCGTCGGGGAGACGGCGGGAGATGCTCTAATGCAGGAAAGCAGTTTTTTTTTTCTTGAGAGGGGCATGAAAGTAGATTTATCTTTATGAGAGGAGCGGGAAAGTAGATAAGATAATGGTGCTGAAGTGCCACACAGCTTCAAACCGTCACCGCATATAGAACAAGCAGACTCTGCAGAAGAGTAGGCGTATCCTACGCAAGTGGTCAGTACTTCCTTTCATACGTTTTGTTTGTGCAAAGGACCATCCTACAAGATACATGTTCTTCACTTCATTGCAATGTCAGATATCTCAGGAAATCAATGTGGCAGGCATTCGTGTGACAAACGTGGTTGAACATTAATGAAACATAATTAATATGAAATGGCATCGCACCCTTTTTTTATACAGTACATAGCTTATAAAGTGATTTGCTGCCGGGGGCAAAGGCAGAATAAATAAGAGCAAACCGCGAAAGATAACACAAAGAGCATACATAAATATTTTCTAATATGAAATTCCGATAGGAAATTGGAGGCATCTGGAAATAGACTCATAGCCAATTTTGGACATTCCGCACTTCCAATTAGCATCTGCGGAGGGTCCCAGGGCCTCTTGGTCTTAGGTGACTACTTGACCATAAATGCGCGCTTTGCTGCGCCCGCCCGTCTTAAGAAAATGATGATGATAATAATATTTAGAAGTCTGTATAGTACAAATATTGTGACAAGCTTTTTAGCTAATTAGAGTCTAATATAGGTGCTTGCAAGACATGATGTGTGCTTTCAAACGGTACCCATGCAAATCAAAGTTGTTTATACATGAAGATAAACATATAACTGAGCCTATGCAATACATTATTGTAGATCATGTCATAAGAACACACTTGTTTATAAGAGGAATCAACCCAATTTAATTGTTCAAAGTAACATCGTAACCATAATGATTAAAACATTGCAAAGATTCAAGAGATACAATCCTGTGTCGAGAAGTACAAAACAATGTGATGCACCGAGCTTCTTCAACAGCTAGTCTCCTATCGACTGCCATGAAGATTGAAAGCACCATCACTAAAACATAACCTTCATCATTATTTTGAAACGCATTCACTAATATCACGAGCAAAATGGCATGTGTTGAAGCACTGGCACTGTCGCGTTTTCTTTATTGCTCGGAAGCATGAGAGAAAAAAAATGAGAAGTTCAGGAAATCACTTCTAACATCATTTTCTACATGCATACTTTACTGTCTAAAAAACATAGATGAGCAAACCTAAAGGATATTTTAGGTTAACCAGAAATTATTACCAATTATAGATGAGCATGCGCTTCATTAGAGGACCATTACTTCAGGCTTCATATATTTGACATTAGATTACAAAACCGTTAAGGATCTTAGTTGCCCAAGCAGTGAGTCCATAGTGAGATTTTACAATACGAATAAGAACTAAGCATCTTGACTGTGATGGCATTGAATCTCTGACTTCTGGTAGTGGGTACACTTCTTAGAAGCAGTAGACAGTGAGCACTGAACTAAGCATATAATTTTCCTACCTCACTCAACTAATAATTCTCTTCTAAAATCAAAAAAAATCGAAACTATATAAATAGTTTTGCCTATTTCTAACAATTTTCCTGTCGCAACACCTGTGCAGCTGACTTTTGCTGCTGCTGCACCATTCTTCCAAAATTAGAGCTAATAAAACTTCAGTTGTTGATATTTAGAGTAATCCTCACCATGTGTGTTCTCGTCCTCACAATGGAGTAGCATTTGAGAACACAGCTAATGAGTGTAACTCTGTTCCATTAGCGAAAGCTACCTACAGATCCTCAGTCTTTCAATGTATAAAGGAACAAAGTGCAAAATTAGTGATTAGTCAAACTACTTGCCTCACATTTCCTGTAGTTATATCAAACCTTATTTGGGAAACCTACCAAAACAGTGGAGCATGTAAGGCAAGAAAGTTTGAATGGAAATCAAGCCTTTTTGATTCTGCTTAACAGAATCATTTGTTCTCTCACACAAATATATTACTGACCAAAAAGATAACATAAGAGAAAAGGCATATTCGCTTTCAGCTTCTTCCATATACCATTTATTGTACATTTGTGGTTCAACTAAACCTGAAACTTCTTGCCTCATCAACAATATACCTTTTTCTCCTATGAAGTAGCAATATAACTGACAGAAGATATTGTGTTTTATCCCTTTTACTATAAAGCAGCGATAAATCAGAAAAAAAGGAAATATAACTTTTCCTTCTTTTGTTTGCACTTCACAATTGTCATAAAGAAAGTCCCTGGATTTTTATTATATACTTCCAAGCAGTTCCCTCGGAGCACAGTAATTAACAATCCTACTCTCTTGATTCTGGAACACCTTCTTGTGGTGAAGCTTTACCCTGTTCCTTATACACGAAGATGCATACCGTGTATCAATAAATTATTACCGCATGACTTACTGGCTTTCAGTAAATACATAGCCTTGGAAGGAAGCAATTATAATTTAAAGAACGGTATACCAAAGTGCAAAGCGGTAATTCCACCTTGCTAGGCTGCTGAGGAGGTGCAAACGTTTTGCACGTTTCTACCCCATAGCATCTGGCTTCTTCAGCTTGCCATTCTTCCTGGAGAACAACAAATAGCGAGGCATATGGTACTTTTCTGTAGTGGTATTAGTACCCCTAACATAAATATGATGCAAATGGGCGTGGAATAATGATAAGAAATATTAACAACAAGGGAGTAATGAGAGCCAAAATTGCATAAACGAGAGCACCTGTCCAGCAGCCATGGTCGCAGATGAAGGTCACACACTCCCTATCAATAGTTACTGAATAAAAATCCAACATGAAAGAACACGGCAACCCCTGAACAAACAAAAGAAAGTCAATTTGCTATCTAATGTTGGCGTCGATGAGATTACTGAGAAGAATGAGGAAGGCGGGCAAACAGAAAAGCAACCCTAAGCAACGAACATATCTGATGAAAACTGGGATGTCGAACATATTTATCACGGAGAGAAGAGAACTGAAAATAACGCCGAGATTAATCACCATAATTACATGAAGAAGTGGGTCGAATTACCACCGTGATTAGGGTGCCAACGGTTTCAGTTCGCGCACCGTGATTATGACGCCGCCCACACAAACGGAAGGAGAATCGTTTGTCTGATTACGGGCCGGGTCTACAGGCAGATCGAAGAATCTTAGGCCCGTATGGAATCCACTCCGCAGCCTTCCCGCCATCTAAACCTTGTTGGCACCGTCGCTGGAGAAGAAACCAAATAGGTGAGCGGCCTCTTCTAAATCAGGTCGAAATGGAAGGAAATCAGCAAGCCGTAGGCGTTCTCACCTTTGCCTCACTTCAGGGTATGGAATCGCCTCGCTGGTTTTCGGTCGTTAGGTGGCTTATCCCCCGGCGGCGTGGGCGGCGGCGCGACCAGAACATTAGCGATTGAGAGAAGCGGAAGAACTGACGAGAGCTACTCTTCTCTTTTTACAGCTAGCGATAAGCTCTATGGACCCTGGACGAGAATGATGGGCTGAAACTCTAGGCCAACGTTACCGATTCACGGCCCGACCAACCAGGTGAGAGCTAACTCGTTGTGTGGAGTAGAAGCCCGGCAATGAACGCTGGCCTATTTAACTGGATCGAAGGAAGAAGGTATGTAGCAACGCTTCGGGATTACTGAGTCGATGTAGACCATTAAAAAGTAGATCCGACGGCTTAGATCGCCAAAACGCTGTGGAGGCTCCTAGGTAGGTACGTTATACTGTTATAAGTAATAAGTAATGATATCTTCGTTGGAGATATTATCAATTTAACATGCCTTTTTCTGCTATCTTCGTGACATCAAGTTAGACCAAAGGCGTTCTTGTTTACCATTCTACAACTCGTGAGAATAGCTCTTAGAAGCACTGCATTGGTCCTGTTTTTGGCCTACGGTCCATGCAGCATGACGTTCCCTGCCATCTCAGCCGAATCCTAGACCTAGAACGCTTAGAAAAATCAGAAGAATGTGTAATCGTAATCGTAGTATTGCTGCACTAAAACAGTTTCCACTAGAGGTCATACACAGCGTTTGTCATCTAAGCCCCACATTTTATGGTCCCAGCAGATCATATACACTAGTTTTTCTCAAAACCCGAAATCTGATTTTTTTACTGTAGTTGAACAAAATTTGCCTGTTTCTTTTAGACTTTATTATTTTGTGATCACCAAATACTTTCTGTCCAGTTAGATTGTTTTCCCAGGTTGTAGAAAACATGTTTTGTATAACGCACATATGAAACAACCGCTAAGTACTGCTCACGCGTTGGGAGCTCACTGTCTTCATCAGCCACCGAAGTCAGTGCCGGTCTAGCGGTGGCAATCTTCACATGACAGCTGCTAGCCACGGGCAACGGCAATGGTGGAGACGCCGGAGGGAGCAATCGCTGAATCGCGACGGAAAAGAATGCTACTGAAGCATTATGCTTCAGTGGCAGAGTTCACCATAGAAGTTCATAAGAGATCATCGACCACGGCCTTGGTCCGGTCAAGTGAAGCTTAAACTCAGGCAGAAGCAGTGCAGCTGCGTCATACGGAGTAGATGCGATCCAGCTGGTAAACTGTGATGTAAATATTTTGGTTCCATCTGGAAGCTAGAACACGGATCAATCACGCATCAACGCCTGCTGTTTAGTCGATTAAGAAGAGCACATGAACATCTTGTATCAAACGTTATGACACCAAATTAAGGTCACATGTGCAGCATCAACTGAACACGATTAATAGCAAATGTAACAGTCCAAACGTCTTGAGTTTCATCATTATGAGCATTACAAATATAGGTAGATACTAGCACAATTGCCCGTGCGTTGCATCGGTAGAAAAACCCTAGCTAACTATTATTACTCTCTATTTTATTTTTAACAATGTCCAATGTCAAATCTGAAACGAAACTCCCAAAATCTGGGTCAGTTTTTGTCCTAGGTAAAAGAGTTATACTTGATTATGTGATGCATTTAGATTAGTTCGGTTCCCTACATCGTTTGTGTTTCAGCTCATCGTCAAAGTTTAGACATCAGATTTATGGCTACCTGTACGTGTGCACATGTTACTCCATTCCAGAAGCTTTATGCATGATTTAGGTAAAGATGCAGAGTGATTTTCACCTCATTTGCTGATGCTCGGAGGCCTGCTGTGTCGATTGACTGTATTATGCCTGCACCCTAGGACTGAACTTGGCCTGGGCTAGCTAGCCAGAGCAGAGCAGCAAGCATCTGTCGCACTGAATCTCTCTATGCTCCATTGTCTCTGTCGCATTCATCTTCTCCGGCCCATAAAAATCATCCTGAATTGATACAGTGAGAGGACACGAACTGATGTACTCCCTCCGTCCTCAAATAAGTGGACATCTAGCCTCTAAACTTTGTCCACAAAAGAGTGTACTCCTATCTTCCTAATGCAATTTAATTGCTTCTCTCTCATCGCACGGAAATCAAACCCAATAATATTGAGCACATATTTTTCTTGCTTTTTACATGCAATTAGCTTATTGGAGGTGAAAGAATTAAAGAGGAGAGATGCATGTTCCCAATGTACTTTTCACTCCACCTCATAATTTATCTTGAAAACCCCGCAGGTACACTTATTTGTGGACGGAGGGAGTACTGCAGTAGGTAAAGATGCATTGCCTCTTCTCACCCCTCTTTTGTTGCACGTTGATTGTTGAGTGAGCGGTGGCAGCACGCGGTGGCGGAGACACGGAGTATGATATCGGGTCGAGTCAAACGAATCTGATAGGCAGCTGGAGTTAGCGCCGGCGGCGCACCATCGCTGATGCTAGCCAGCGAATCAAGTCCTCCCTTTTAATTACCATCCACAACTGTTTTTAGGTAGCTGTTTTTCCCTTGCCTCACAAGGACATGCCCATCATCAGCATATGGTGAATTTAATTCCTTTCCGATCACTATATTTCACATCAAACAACGGCGCTGATGTGTGTTGATTCCCAGCTCCGTTTGCTGATACTCTAGTTAGTTGAAGGGGGCGACGACCAGAAGATGGACCGGTATTCCAGGAAGCCCAGGCCAAACGACAAAAGAATTAACAGGCCGGCCCAAGAATGTAGGGGCTCACGGACGGGCATGCCATCGAAGGGAGAAGCAGCGCTCGATGGTCGAAACTAACAGCGAACCGTTATTTACTACTATGCGGTGGCATTCTATGTAAATTCGACTAAAAGCCAAGGGTAAATTCAAAACGGACGAGCGGGATTTTCGTGGGAAGGGGGCAAGAAATTAAGGAACAGAAAACGTCTGGATTTGATTTGATTTGTTAGGCACCCTGGTTCAAACGGTGGGGCGGAAGACGGAGGAAACCACGATGTGCGGGCGTCTGTTTTTTTTTATTATCGGAATCGTGCGACCCTTTTTCCAATTCTGCGGTGGCAACTGTTGTAATTTGGAGTGATAAACAGGGGCTAATAAAAAACGGACGAAAATTCTGGGGAGAAACCTTACTCCCTTTATTAGTAGGTAGAGATATATATATATAGGTATAGATATAGATGTGTGCAAGTGTTTCAAACACAATGCAGAAAGAGAGGAAAAAAGAGACAAGGAAATGTGGTAAAAATAAATCTCCCAACGCTTCAGGCTATCTTGAATTGTTTCTTTAGCCTGCAGATAAGCTGCCAATTTTCATCAGTCATTTCATCCTGTATCAAGAAAATTCAGTAGTGTTAGAATTATTTTATGCATACGGGTAAAAAACTGCTCCACGTTAAATGGACCACAGCATTGTGAACATATTTACCCGATAGTACTCTTTGAGAACATCAATAGATTTCCTTGAGATTTGGCTGAGCAGCTCATTGCTATCATCAAAATGGCGTCCATAAGATCGGGATTTCTCCTGAGGATTGTCACCCATTATCTGGTGAAGGTGATGGCATTTGTTAGCTTTTGAACTTCCAATTTGCAATTGGCATAACAATAATCATCTCTTATGGATTCACTAATGCATACCTTTATGGACACTAGTCCATTCCTGGCTGAGAAAATCTGACTGCCGTTGGATGTTTGGATGGAGGAGATCCTTCCAAGGCTGTGAATTATGTTTTCCTTTCTATCCTTAATTGGAACAGAAACACAAATAGGGGTTCCAACCTGAAATCCAATCAAGAAATCAACCACTAACATACTAGTAAGTAACAAGATCAACTCACACTATATCTGTACCCTTGACAACACATGGCTAAAAGAAGTACCTTCACAACACCTTCCAGAACTTCGACGTCACAAACAATTGGATCTTTGTTATGGTAGACACGGTTTGGCAAAATCTTCAGGGTACATGGGAAAACTGCCTCAGCTGCATATTGCATTTTCTTTGCTTCATTCAATCCGTTAATGTGCTCAGCATAGCTGTCGACTAGATTATATACTGTATCAGCCATAAAAATCCTCACTCCTGATTCAGCTGCAAGGACACTAGCCTCAGGCATCACTTTGACGTCAAAGGCCAGGATGGCTGCGTACTCTTCTTTCCGGTTCAGCATGGCAGCTGCCTTCACGACATCCTGCTTGTGGACAGGGCCCAAGTTCCAATCACTGACAGGAATGTCCACATTACTGCTCTGCAAGTGATCAATGATAGCTTCCAGGGTTCCAATACTAGAAGCTTGCACATAGAGGCCCTCCTTGCAAGTCTTGACCCTACTTACTTCTGCTGCTGTTCCCTCCTCATTCTCATCCGCCGCGCTTATGGTTATATTCATCTGTTGCATTGCAGCTGCTTCAGCTTGTCGCAAATCATCCCCTGGCTTCACTACAATGAGAGAAGTGCCAGCCATTGCATGCTGAAGTCCCTGAAGAAACAAAAACAAGCAATGCTTAGTTTGACAATTGATTGGAAAGGCATGAGAATGGAAATGGAACTCACCGGTGCCACAATTTTTACCCCATGTACAGCTCTAAGCTCCTTGTGATGCTTATATACGCCCTGGAAAAGAGCAGAAATGATGATACATTTGGTAACCATCCAAAAAAAAATACTCTATTACTAAGTTGGCCTCGCAATTTTTAACATTGAGTTAGTCCAATAAAAAAATCAAAACCTAAAACAAACAGAGCACACTGCACAGAAGATTCAAGACCGTTGAGAACTATAAATATGGCATCAAGCAGGACTTGGTAAATTCAACCCAAATTTCAGCCAACAGAATGGAAGTGCAAATGTTTTGTTCGAATGAAGGGTAGAACAAAACCAAGGTTCTGGACAAGTATATGCCCCACATGAAATGTAATATCTATGGTCTCAGCAGCATAGCACAGACCAATTCAACTACTACAAAATGGTGCAGCTGCAAACTACTCTTTGGATTTATAATCAGGCACCAGTCGTGAGCAACAAAAATACAGATGTCTAATAAAAGTTGTACCACACAAAAGCGCAGTAACATTTCTGAAGGATTAGGCGTATGCCATAGTTGTCATTGAGACAAAGGACGGACTCAATGTAAATTTTCCTTCAGACTTGTATGGACAGTACAGTACATCATAGGAAAAAATCTTTGAACCAAAGAGGCAGCAATTAAACTAGCTGAATCAAGTGGTCGTAGACATTTACAAACATACGGCATTCTTTATGTGCTTAAGTGAAGGATAGGGCATGAAAAAAGGCTTGCAGAACTCAGCATGCAAGCCAGTCACTGTAAATAGATGCTAATGCCTTGTGGGTGCCAAGCACACTAAGGGCATTATTGATGACCAAACTACCTATAAAAGAAAACAAGACATTGGCAAGTAACTGAGTATGCTTCTTTGAGTTTAACAATATGAAGAAGTTAGCCTAGCTCACTTGGAAAATCTGGGTTCTTATTTGAAAAATGAAACTGACTGTGGCCTATGGGTGTCTCATCCACCACTTCCATTTAAAAAGTTTGAGAATATGTTATTTCTATTATCAGACCAAAAATCTAATCTAATCTAATCTTACAAAGATATACCAAGAAGCGACAGCCTATTTTATATTTTAGGGTTAGCATATTGTTCCAGGAATTCAAGAACATGTGAATTTGTGTTACCACTAGTCTTTTTTATGTTCCAGCAGAGTTTGGATCCTCAATCATTATTCCTAGATGTATAGTAGCAATAAGCTAATTTTCCATTGGTCACCCTACCAGTCCACTATCTTGTTTCTGCATCTAGATGCATGTTTGGACATAAATTTAATATAACTGGATATAAAGAAGGAGGATAGCATAGTTTTAATGTTAACTTGTTAAGAACGGAACACACATCCCTAGCAAATCACAAATCTTCTTAACATAAATACCAGATCCTTTTTCATTCAAGCTAAGAAGTTCAAAGCATTGAGCAAATCTGCCTATCTATCGTCAAGCAAAAAAGTTACAAGAAAAATATGATTGCACACAAGAAAAGTAAGTGTGGACTCACCTTAGCTTTGAGTTCTTTCATTGGATGAGGGGTCAACAAATCTCTAATAATGGTTGTGACAGGCCCCTAAAGATGAAAAAGTTATGGTTGGAATGAAGTGTTGTGGCAACATTCAAGGTGACATGTAATCTCAAATTTGAGAAAGTGGTACCTGTTTAGTGCAAACAATTGCTTGATCCCCCTGGTGCAGTGCACCATTAATCAGCACTACGTCAATAGTAGTTCCTAGATCTTTATCTCCATTGACTTCTAGTATTGTACACTGAACAAATATGGAAAGAATATTACATTAACAACATGATAGTTTAACGGATAACTTCAGTAGTGACGGAATAATATAATAGTGTTCAATGCACAAACCTCTACTGAATTGTCATAGACTAGCTTTTCTATCATTATTTCGGGAACCCATCGCACCAGTAGCAGTAGAAGATCTGGAACACCTTCACCCCTAGAGGATAACAGTACAAGTTCATCAAAGGCTAAAATTACAAATAACATATGAGAAACTGAAACTTAAACTAAAGATACGTAATGAAGTATATATACATAAGTAATGAAGTATATAGCTGTCGCACCTTATGGCACTGGTCGGGACAATATTAAACACTTGTTTCATTTTCTTATTTTCATAGTACGGTGCAGTATTGAAGCCATTTTCCTTGAACTGTGTTACGACCTGCTTACATAAATCGAACTGTCAGAAAAAACTTCAAAGAAACTAATGAAATTCAAAGTAGTTTGCAGTTACCAAACAAATGCAGAGAATGTCACGGGAATATACCTCAGTTAACCTCCATTTGTATTCGCTTTGGACATCATCAGATTGACTCTTGAGTGCCTTCACTATTGGTGCATTGGGGCAGCTCTTCCACCCATAGAGGCGGTCAACCTTGGTCAAGGCGACAATGAACCTCACATCATGGCGTTTGAGAAGATGAAGGGATTCAATTGTCTGCTTCTCAAGCCCACGTGTGATATCAACTACCACCACAGCAATGTCACACAAACTCAATCCCCTTGAACGCATTTTACTGAAGGACTCATGACCAGGGGTGTCAATTACGAGCAAACCGGGAACTTTGATGGCGACTTCAGGCTTTAAGCCCGCCCTCTCCCTGATGTTTTCAACCGGTAAGTAGGTGGCACCAATCTGCTGTGTGATGCCTCCGGCCTCCCCTTTCTGCACATTGGTACCCCTGACACAATCAAGGAGCTTCGTCTTTCCAGCATCCACATGTCCAAGGATGCAACATATTGGTGCGCAGAGCTCCCTTTCACCTCCAGATCCATTACTTGAAGCAACATCCTGAGCAACGAAGATATCCTCCACAATCTCCTGAGCCACATTGTCTGAATTAACAACCGGAGCAGAGGAAATCGAATGGTTTTCCTCTGTTTCTTCTCCTCCATACAAGCGAGAATTGTCATCAGACATGACATCAAATTCATCCAGGCTCTTGCTGTCCCAAGCATCCTCATCATCATCGTCATCATTGATTGTTCTGCCCTGTTCCGATGATTCAGCGCTTGATGCCTCCCTCAAATTGAGGGCATTATTGACTGTGATGATGTCCTCTTCATGTGATGCATTGATATTTTCCTCTTCAGAGCGCAGCATCGAACTCTGGATTCCTCCCCGATCAACTTCAGACTGGACGTCCTGACGAGACTTGGACTGCAATTTAGGCCTCCTGGAGGCATAAACCGGCCGCTTCCGGTCACCGTCGCCAGCCGCAGCTCCACCCTCAGCGACGACGGTGACACCGAGCCGCCTCCGTGCAGCCTCCAGACGCCGATTCTCCTCTCTCTTCCGCTCCTCCCGCCTCCTCCGCTGCCTCTCCTCCTCCCTCTGCTTCTCCTCCTCCTCCGTGGGCTTCTTCTCCTCCGCTTCCTCTCTCCTCGCCTTCTCCGCTTGCGCCTCCATCTCCTCCTCCTCACGCGCCTTCCGCTCTTCCTCCTCCTTCTGACGAGCAAGTTCCTCACGAAGCGCCCGCAGGCTCAAGACCCCCGCGCCACTAGCCACCTTCTTCCGGCCTACGCCACCGGCGGCCGCGCCGCCGGCGCGGGAGCCCGCGGGTCTCCTCGACGACATGGGGACGAGATCGGGTAATGTGCCGGCGGTCCAGGTTGGCGAAGCGACTGCTCATACAGCGGCAACAACACGCGCGGTGGCGCTGGCGTAAACCCTAGGCAGGCGTGGGGAGATCGGGGCGGCGGAGCACGGCGGCGGGAGGAATCAGAGAGAAGGACTAGAATACACAATGGCACGGGGTGACCAGGGGACGCGTTCACGGGCCAGTATATAAAGAGCATCAGTAGAATTAGAAAACGTGGCAACCAAGTCTCCTATGGACACACGCCGACTCGCAACGACACGGGGCGGGCGACCTTTATTTACGGTAAACACTACATATCACAGTCCCATGGAAAACAAACTAGGTAAACACTGCATATTTGATCAAACAAGAAACTAGGAGATCATCGGAGTCCGGCTGCGCGTTTGGTTAATATGGTTAATTCGGTTCGATTAATGCGGTTATACGATAAATATAGTTTCAATACTTCGGTTAATACGGTTATGTATAAAAATATAGTTCGGTTTCGGTAATAACTGTTAAACTTCGGTTCGATTTCGGTAATAACCAAACTAACCAAAGTTGACGCGAATTTTAGATTCAAAACTAATTTTTATGGTCAAATTATTCATTATTTATATTTCACTAAAGATTTTGCAAGAGAGGAAAACAAAATGTAAATAAATTTCGAACAAAGTAAAATATGGATGTATTTTGCATAACCATACTGAAGGATTCGTCAAAGTGGGAAAGAAAAAACAAAAAAATAAACGGCCAGAGGGGTCAAACTATCAACCTAAGGTTACATAGGCAGACAATCACGTGGTCAAACCACCACGGTGGTGCAGCTTACATGAAAGGCACTCACCTCAGGTGGTATATTATGATTATCTACGAAGTTGGGCTGGCCTACAGATCGGAATTTTGTGCTAGGCTAGATGTTCGGTTTTCTGTCGGTTTAACCGCGGGTTTCGGTTAAAAACCGAATTAACCGAAGGCCTTTCGGTTTGCTATTTTACTAACTGTAACTGTAACCATAAACTGTAAAAACCATAGATCGGTTGCGGTTAGGTTTTTTTCGGTTCGGTTTTCGGTTTCGGTTCAGTTATGCACAGCCGGACATCGGAGTGTGGACTTTTGTAGAGCTACACATAACCTCGTTTTTTAATTTGTTTTTGAAAATGGCATTCTAAGTTTCAGAAAAATCTGAAAAAAAAATCTTAATGTACAATGTTAGTTCTATCATTGTGTAAAATTTGAACCTGAGATACCATATATTCAAATTCTGACAGATTTTAAGATTGTGAGAGTCTGCACTATTCACTATTATAGATATCGGAATTTGTCATTTTTGCATAGCCTCGAACATGAGGTATTCCGAGTTGCAAATTTTCACATTGGTAAAACACAAAATTGTCTACATCCAGATATATTTTCAGATTTTTTTTTGAAGCTTTTAAATATTATTTTTGAATTTTTCAAAAAACGAGCTACATGTAGCTCGAGCTACGTTTGTGGTTTTCCGAGATCACCCTTCAATTATAAGGGCTTCTTCGGCGGCCCGAGGCAAACAGTCGTTTTTCTTATAGGTTCACACCATCTATAAATGGATTTGCAACCTACCTTAGCAATCCGACGCAAAATCTGCGACATGTCCCTAAACGTGGCCCAAATTTGGGGTTGAAATATGCTGGCACGGACACACCGCGTGACCGCTCCCCTCTGTCTCGGGCGCGCCTGGCAGCGAGCGCGTCTGCTTCGCCTTCTATGTGGCATGACAATACTAGCGGGAAGCATCGCTTTCATGTCCTGACAAGTAAGTTAATGATCGCGTAGCGATGCAGATTTCCCGGGTCTAGCAATGGATGTCGTTGATGATACCAATCAACAAAGCAAGTCCATGCAATGTGGGTAATTCAAGCCCGAGAAAAAAAAAAGCCTAGCGGTCCACCCCACATATATATCTTCCCAAGGATATGCACTAATAGTCTCCATGGAATCTGGCTCTGCTAAAATAGACTTACAACCCATTCGTGCAGCTAGGATTCATAGGAAGAGTCTTTCGTTCATAGCAATCGCTACCGCTTTCATCGCTGCAAAAAAAAATGCTCCTAATAATCCCGAAGATGTGTTAGGGTTAATTTTATGTATATATGCAGTTGATGTAACTGTCGCAACTCGTCAATCAATTTTTCAACAAATGCCTTTTTTAAAAAGAAATTACTGTTTTCGTTAAGGTAACTATTATGCCACACGAATTTGCAAACGTTGAATCACTAATTGGGTTGCTCTTATAAGGGTTTTAAATGCCGCAAAAATAAGGGATCTATTAGAGTTGCTCTAGATCCTATCGAGATAATGGCAGTTCTAGTAGCCCACTAACTTGTAGGTTGAATAGATCTTAGACGGAAGGTTTGAGCAGCGCCTGGCTTTAAAATTAATGAAGCCTCGACCACACAAGGTGATACACGGTTTTATTTTGTCCAACCACATGCAATTCAACCCGCTAAGCTAACAAAGTTTGGCATAGGTACAAACATGCACTTTACCTTTGCCCTGATTGTTAAAAACAGAGATGCCATCTAGCTTTGCACAATGGGTAAAAAAAATGTAATGCAAAACAAATAGCGAAACCTATGATAAGGGAGTTGGGCATATGCATATCCCTTAATGGTGTAACTCACTGATGATTTATATTTGGAGGACAAGAAAATAATAGGATCAACGAACGTGCCTCCCTCTCTTAACTTCATCTGTTACGAAAATCCTACACTTGTATAAGCTATCTTTACCAAATTAAACCCTATAATCTGCTGAAGCTCTTTTTTGTTTGTTTTGTTTCTTGTTGACAGACTTGCAGATAAAAAGGTTCAACAAAAGTTCAGCCTTTATCCAGCAGAAGTGCAGCATATATTCAAACCAAAAACTTTCCAACAATCTTCTATATATACTGATATGGGGTGTGGGCATCTTTAAAAATAGTGGCTCAATAAATCATATGTATACGTGAGAACATGTACAAACTTGACAAATTACTCAACTTGTGGAAAACAACATCAACACAGTCCTTCCTCTTTATAGTTAGGCCGATATATGCATGACCCTGTCACTACATGGTTAGAATACATGGCGACGGTAAGTTGGTACCCAGTGAGGCGACCGTTCGATGCGTCTTTCGGAAGCCGTCACTGGGACTTGTTCTTTCACTCGGCGGGCTGTCGTATGGTGTAGTGGAGAAGGTCAAGGCGGGTGGCAGGAGACACAGCAGTAGGCAGATTATGATCACGGCTACATCCTCCCTGTTTCTGCACGGATGCGTGGTCACAGACGCGCAAATACCAGCGGCCATTGCAAGGCCATAGACGCAGCCGAAGCACTGCAGCAACCCAAAAAAAAGAATCATGCACACAATAATCTCTGTCCAGATTTCAATATATGACGTGCGTTACACGTAAGCTTACCCTCCACGCGATCTTCAAAGCACGGCGCTTCGATGCGTCGGCTTCCTCCACGGCCGCCGGAATTGGGGGTGGGGGCAGAGGCCGCCCTTCTTCTAGTTCTAGCAAGCTGCATAGGAGATCTTCTTGTTCCATGGCAGGCTAGGTCTATAGGCCTTTTCCTTTTCCTTCTCTCGTGGCACGACGGAAAACCGGGATTAATGCTTATAGACAAGACAAGACAAGACACCGAGTAGATCGGATCGTCGGAGCCGAGATGTAGTCTTCTTTACACAAATCGGGCGGTAGAGGTGTCCTTCTGCTTTGTAATCACAGATGTGGGCCTGCTTAAATCTGCTACGTGCCAAGCCCACCTTAGAGCATCTATAGGCCTTTGGGGACTGCCGGCGTCCAAATTTTTGCTCCCCCTAAAATTATTTTTTAGCTGGCGCGGCCCAACTTTGTATTCGGCGCCCGCCTAGCGGAGGCGCTGACGCGCCGCGTGTTGGCGGGAAAGACGTGGGAAGAAGCCGCGGAAAACGCGTGCATGGCCGTGGACCCGCCCCGTTAGCGTCGGTGGAGTCGTCTTCCTCATCGCCTTCCGTGCCATCAAAGCCTGCTCGCCTTCCGCGTCGAGTCGCGTCGGCGTTAATACGCCTGCTCATTTTCAGCGGCGGTCAAATGTTGCGCGCCTGCTCGCCTTCCGCGTCGAGTCGCGTCGGCGTTAATGCGCCTACTCGTCTTCAGCGTTGTCTGCTCGTCTTCAGTAGTGGCGTTCATGCCCGCCAATGGGGCAACGATGGCCAGTGGGCGTGTCGATCGTCCACCTCGTTGTCGCGCTCCTCCTCCTCCTCGCGCGGGTCCTCGGCGCGCGGGTCGTCGTCGAGGTACTCGCCCTACAACACACCGTCGCCAAGGTTCCTGGCGACGGTGAAGGACGATCCGGTGGAGGCTGCTCCCTCTCGCAGCCGCCGCCATGGCGGTCACGGCGGCACCCTCGTCATCCGCGAGCCCTGTCCGCCGCGCCAACGCGATTGGACGCCACTGCCGGAGTACAAGGCGGTGGCCTCCATCGTCAGGCGGAGGACGACCCGGAGGAGTTCCCTGGGCTGCGCGAAGCCCAGCTGGAGTCCTTCGCGGCGACGGACGCGTTCGTCGAAGCGTGGAGCGCGGCGGAATACCGCCGCGAGGAGGAGGAGCGCCGCCCTCGCCTCGGCCTCTTCATCAACCTCGACGATGACGACGAGGCTGGCCCGTCCAGCAGGCCGCGCGGGATGCGCGGCGACGCCGGCTAGAGTTGCAGGAGCTACCTCCCGCAGCCGAACGAGGAGGACCCCGATGACGGCGAGGAGTACGAGGCGGCGATGTACCACCCCTTAGGGCTAGGGCGCGACAACGGCGGCGGCAGTAGCTAGTTTTTTTTAATCTATGTTTTAAAATTGTACAAATATCGACCAAATATGGCCACCTGGCCTCTTTTGGCCCTCCTGGCCCATCTCATGTGGTCCAAGTGTTCCAAATGCTTCTCTTGATGAAATATTGACATTCCGAGAGTCCTAGCTCCATTTGACTTCATTTAGGTCCGTGAAAGCTAAAAATACATAAAACAGGAGTTTCCTGTCCTGCAGAGTTATAATCAAAATAAAGGGGATCATTGGTAAATCCCCCAGAATCAATATAAAATATGGATATAACATCATACATGTTGCAAATACGTGGGAATATATTTCAACAACCTACAAAGTTCGTGCATACATTTTACATGCATCACCAGTACATAGGTGTATTCCCACGATGAGTTCGACCATGCCCTCATGGATAGCCAGGAGATGCCCTCCTTTGTTCTTGAGAACCAGGAGAAGATGCGCTTTTCACATACCTGCGGCAAGCAGAGATCCTATTTCCGCACGGCATTCGTTCACTAGTTGTGGACTATGATTATACGCTTGCTGATTACATGCTTGCTAAGAAGAGGGCGATCAAGGCAGGTAAAGCCCACAACACTGGTGGCTTGAAGGGGGTGAAGTTCACTATGAAGTGGCCTCCATTCCTGTCCACCTTCGTCATTAACAAGATGTGTGATATCATCAAGAGTGGTGTGAGGACAGATAGGGGGTTCAAGGAGGTGCACTCGAACAATGTTGCTAAGAAGATCTTCAAGTAATGTCAGTTGGAGGTGTCCTTACAACCAGGTGTACAACCCCATGAGTAAGTGCAGAGCATGGTGGGTTAAGATCTCGAAGCTAAGAGGCCTTAGTGGTGTCGGTTGGAATGATGACACTCATACCATTATCCTGGAGTACGAGCACTACATAGGCCATGTCTCAGTACTACCTTGATTTAGTTCATAACCTATGACAATTACCTTATCTTCCAACCGATCACAACTAACCTACTGTATATACCATGTCTTAGGCTCACCCCAAAGACGTCGAGTACCTGAACAAGCCAGTTAGCAACTACACCCAGATGCATCATATCTTCTCATTTGGCCTTCCCACCGGCAGGTATGCCATGGGCTCTAGTGAGCCTCTGGGTGCATCTATCCCTGAGTACTTTGACATGCAGGAGCCTGAGACCGTCGTCATTGATGACGACTATCAACGGTTTCCTTCTCCCAGTGATGGTACTATTCCTGCTCCAGGTTGTGTTGGTACTGCTACAGGTTCTACTGTTGGTCCTTCTTTTGTCGATGATGCTAAGAAGAGAAAGAGGTCGGTCTTGGGAGAGGAGGAAGTCTTCCATTTTTCCTTCATGACCGAGGCCGTGAAAGCGGTGGGAGTCGCCATTGCCAATGCTTCCCCTCCCCACCTACACCTAGCCCTCTAATGTACTGCCATGTAGGGCGGTCGTGGGTTAAGACATGAGGCTCTGATGGTGGATTTGAGCCACCTCTTTGACAACATGGCCCAGGGAAATGGTTTTGTTCAGATGGTAGAATACTACATGATGTTGTGGCTTAGGACCTTCCTTTCACGGCACACTACCACGTTTAGTGCTCCTTACTGATGGGTGGTGGTGATGCATGCATGATAATGGTTGTACATTTGGAAATAGCTAGGACCTAATGAAAACTTATGCCAAGGCATGTATATTATGTGAGGTGATATATTTGAACCCCTCACATGATCGTGAACTTGTGGTGGTAGGATTACACCCTCTTTTGAAGTGGTGATAACAGGACACCATAGTATCCGGTGCAATCGTTAGTACGATCACACTAGCTGGTAGATTGAACTTGTGATGCTTTTGCATGTATATTCATGCATGCTTAATTATGTTGCTTAGCTGGTGTTGTGAGATTTATTTTCAGTTGTTTGTACCTTCTATTTCATATGTTCTGTCTTGGTAGAATGCAAGTGGTACATGGTGTTTTAAGGCAAAGTTTCAGGAGTCTATATTTCATAGGAGAATGTCAGCCCACAAGTAACAGGTTACAAGGGGTATATATAAGACTAGAGAGGAAGCAAAAAAATCTTACCCCGAGTTCTTAGTGTGTTGTCTGGAAAATATGTAGCTCCCAAGGTTGCAGTTCATGGAGCTCTGAAGATCGCAGGTAGTAAACTAAGGACTATATCATTATCGTCCCTATGATCTGGATCATGTATTTGTTATAGTCCTAACCGTGTGTGATAACATGTAATACCCTAAACCTTGAACTGGTAGATCGTAAGCTCACCAAGTACTAGGTGACCATATTGGGTCTGATGAGAGCTCCCAAACACAATGTGTTGCATGGGCCTAGCTCGAAAACACGATTTGTCCAACCAATTAAGTTGGGAAAAAATGGTGCCCTATGCAGCATGTGACTTTGTTGGCATTCAATCGTAGTGCAAAAACAAGCCCAATACGCGTTTTCCCTCATGCAGCATCCACCGATCCAAAACTAAAAATAGGAAAAATTCATGCGACAAACCAAACACGCCCTGGATGGTTAGGGAATATCCTCATCTGGGAAATCGGCCCGGGAGGCCGGAGGGATCTTGCCAATGTCTCGAGCATGGTGGAGGTTAGGGCATCTCCAACCGAGCTACCCAAATGGACGCCGCTGGGCCGTCCGTTTTGGGCCGTTTGCGTGGCCGAGCGGACGCGCGGACGGAGCCCCGCGTCTGCGCGTCCGTTTGGGTCGCACGCTGCGCCCAACGCAGCGGCCACCCATTTGGCCATTTGGCCTATTTCTTTGGGAAATAGGCCATCTCAATGTCTAACAAACATAGAATAATATCTTATAAACATAGAATAATATATAAAGAACATAAAATAATATCAAATAGCATAAAATATTATTAAATGTACCATGATAAATCAAATAAAATGTGCCATAGTTTGAGAAAAATATAAAAATTACAATTGAGATTGTCTAACTCAATTTGGGCGCTCGAGGATCTCCTTCTGTCTCTTCTCGAACCAAGCTCTCTTCGCCTCGCTCATGTTGGTCAAGTCGGCGTTCATGATGAGGTTGTCCTCGGCTTGGCGTTTGAGCTCAACTTCCTTCGCCTTCACCTCCACCTCTTTGGCCCTTGCCATTGCTATGAGCTCAAGTTCTCTCTCTTTGAGCTCAAGTTCTTTAGCTTTGGTCTTGGCCTTGACCTCTTCAATCTCAAGCCTCTTCTGCTGGACATCAAAGAATTTCTTCCTGTCCTCTTCTTTCTCCTGGCGCCTCCTCTCATCCCTCTTGTCTGTGGACACCTCTCTGTCCGCATGCATCTCCTTCAAAGTGTCATACAATAGCATGGACGAAGCATCACGCTTCATGTCGGCTTTGGTTGACTTGTGGCCGCGTGGACGACTTGCACGAGAAGCGGAGCTACCGCAAGGCTTCTCACCATCAAGGTCAATGACCGTGGCATCTTTGGCGGGGTTGTTGCCGGTCAAGGTCGCCATGTACCCCTCGTACCCCTCCTGGAACTTGGGGGTGCCGTGGAGTTCCTTCCAACAATGAGGGAAGGCAAAGGTCTTCTCTCCATTGTTGACTTTGTAGAATTCCAAAGCTCGCCACACCTAGAGCAAAGCGAGACAACAACAATAAACATATGTGCAAACATCGGATGAATAAGTTGAGGTTAAGAATCATACCAAGTCCTTCACACCCATGCCACTAACGGGGATCCGCTTCACGTGATCATACGCCTGAAACTTGTTGCATTCCGTTTGAATTGCTCCCCACCTCTTTTGGAGCGATATCTCGCTGCGGTCGCTCTCAAATGGCTCCTGTCCGTATTTGCGATGTTCATGGAAGTATTCATAGATCCGGCGCCAGAATGCGGTCCCCTTCTGCTCGGCACCTGTCAACGCATCTTCCCGATGGTCAACCATCCTTGGACGAGCACCTTGTCCTCCTTCTCCGTGTAGTTGGCGGTTCGTTTGCTTACCCGGCAAGCTCTAGCTTGTGCAGCTGCGGCTTGTGTGAGGCCCTCACCGAACAACGGCTCCTCCTCGATGTTTATGCTGCGGGACAGGCAGTTGTGCCTCTGTGTGTCAATGGGAGGTGGCTGGGGAGCCTGCTGTGTCGAAGGATATGGCAGGGTCGTCGGCATTGTCTGCGCGAAAGACGGAGGAGCCTGCACGTGGACGGTGAATGCGCGCGCGCAGCCGACAAATCGTCGAACAGGTTGCGTGCACTGGCCATCGCAGCTGCTCCCAGGTGCTTGGGGCCTTTGGAGTTCGCCGGCGCACGGTTGAGGTCAATGGACGAAGGTGACGGCCCCGTAGCGGACTCGCCCCTCCGGTGACCCATCCCGTGGCGGTACGCGTGCCGCCCGAATGCGCCCCCATTTCGTGCGCGACGGGGCGTCGGTGGGGCAGTTGACCTTGGAGGAAGGGGCCGGGTCACGGACGAGGCCGAGCCCCCGAGGCCGTGCCGGTGCCGGGATGATCATGTGCTGTCCGAGCGCTGCGTGGCGTAAAGAGCATGGCTGCGCCTGCTGCTCTTGAATGAGATTCTTCGCCTGCGTTTGGAGTTGGAGGAGCTGCTCTGCCGCCCCCTCGCGGCGGCGGCCTCCTTCTTCCGTTGATCAGACGCCCTGCGCCGGTCCCCCCGCTTCTTGGTCTCCATCGCCCTCTGCTCCGCGGTGAGCTCGGGCTTCACCTTCTTCGTCAGCGGCCCGGGCTTCACCTTCTTCGTCAGCGGCCCGAGCTCCACGACCACCGGAGCGTCCAGTTCAGGAGCCGCCTCCACGGCAGGAGCGGCAACGGCGGCGAGCAGTGCCTCCTCTCCGATGGTGGCGGTGGTGGCGGCGGCGGCGGCAGTCGCTTCGTCGGTCATCTCTAGGTTTTGGGAGTGGAGTGGAGTGTTTCTGTTTTGGGAGGCGGGCCAGGGGCGGACAAGGGGAGGACGCGAGCGACTTTCGCGTCCGCGGCCACGCAAACTCTTCTAAAATTTGGGTCGGATTTGGGTCGTCCCAGACGCCGCGGCCATCCGTTTTAGGGATGGGTCCGCGCGCTGGGCCGCGGTTTTGTTCGTTTCGACCCATCCGGACGCGCGGGCGCGAGATGAGTCGCTCGGTTGGAGATGCCCTTAGGGATGCAAAACGATACTCGATCCACCCGCTTCAAAAGAAAAATTAGTTAGGTTGGTTGTAATATCCGTTTAGAGATTATTTTAGTTTGTACCCCATCTGATTTAGTGTACTTAGAACAACTCGAGCAGTGGAATCCTTAAATAGCCGCGTGTTTACGGTTTTGGCCGAAAAATGGGACCAGACCATATAACCTACCATTTTTTAAAAAAATTAAGGTTCTCGGTAAACTCGGCCTCCCACCCCGTAGAAATGCAGATTCCGAGGACAAACTGAGGGTGACCTCTATCCATAGCAAGCCATTGGCGCAAGGGAAATTTCAGCGCGCCAACGGACAATTGGGCCCACCCGCCCAAAACTCATCTGCCGTCACCGCACACCACCTTTGATCCCAGCCATCTCCTAGCTCCTCCTCCGAATTCCGGATGGTAGAAACACCCATGCCGCCCGCATCGTTCGTTCCCCACCTGCGGGAGGTCATCGCTCGCTGCATTGACGAGATCCCTGCAGCGCTCGCTGTCGCCATGGATTCCGCTCAAAGCTCGAGCGCCGGCCAGCTAGGCTCCCTACCATGTCCACGCCTATTTCAAATATTGATATAATTTTGATTATTGTTGTATTGTGTGATATCGATCCTATTTACATTTTTATACGCTAAATCACATATATATGCTGAAATGTTGCAAACGAGATTTAAAGTCTCGCGAGCTCTAGCAGACCAGACCTCGTAGAACATATTGTTATACCGTCTTCTTTTGCGAGTTAAAAATTTGTGATGCGGGACCAGATAACAAGCGAGATAAACTGGATCAACTATCAGATGTAATTTTGAGCTTAGCAAGTGATGCTTGGTGTAAAAAAATATTTATAAATTCTTGTTAGATTTCTATTCAAACCTATAAAAGTGTCATTTGGTAAATTTGACCTAATTAGTGGTGGCTTTATGATATCGATTCCACTTGTTCGATAATCTCCCGACCATTTAGATCTATGGGAGTAAGGATGTCAATGGAACGGGTTTGGACGAATATACAAAACCAGATCCGTCTCATATCCATCAGCCTCACTCTGCCCCGCCCATAAAATTATCTATGGGCATGGATTTCGCTCCAAATCCAAACCGACCGGATATCCGGATATCCATGGATATATGTTTGTTTACGCACTATGCACATCAGCACACCAACATTTGAGCATAACAACAACATGTCACCAGCATTTCGACAATAGTTCAGCAATACCAACAATAGGCAATGCATAGAAATATCAAAACAACAATATCTCAACCACATAGTACTTATAATATGTCAAATCTAACATATCTCCATGACTCTACCTAGCTGTCTCATTTCAATCTCACGAAACATAGACAAGGCTTTTTATTACAAGTTTCCAACACAACATCTAATGCATTAAAAAGATATAACAAAAGATAGTAGAAATGTTGAGTTGAATTAATGGGATTTTACTGATTTGGGCTTTAAGAGAGGGAGATCTAGCCAGCTAGGCCTAGGTAAAGATCCAATGTCACAATGGCATGTTTGGATATCCACGGGGAAAAACCTATAGCCGTGCCCGCCTACGAGTTATTGGATACTCACCCCATGAGATCCGTGGGCACAATCAGCCCTCCATACCCGGGCCCGGTGGGCCAAATATCCATGAATACCCAAATCCGTGGATAAAATTGCCATATTTACATGGGAGCACACATCCATGGGTGTAAAGTTAAACAAAGTTCACCAGAATATCTAAAAATCTGGCACACCAAAATCTGAGAAAACAAGCTGGGAGATTAGAAGAACGCATTAAAATACAAAACTAGTGTCGCCTAATGTTTGATTACATTAGTACAATAGCAAGTAGCCAAAATCCATCGAAAAAAAAGTATTTAGCCGAAATCCGAAACAACACACCAACAAACTGTCGGGCCTGCCACCCGGATCAACATTTCCTACAGATCGTTCTATTCTGCGACTATTAACAACATAAGCCATATATGCAAGGCCCAAGAAGGCCGACGTATTTGTGTTCGGCCTGAGGAGACCAAAAAAAAACATATAAACATTCCTGTACTGAATGGCAGCATAGGCACATCGGCATATATCTATATACTGATCATCACATCAATATACCAGGAGACACATCAATATTCCAGGAGACGCAACCCGGTTCTTGTTCTCAGAGAAAAAAACAGGCGTAAAATTCCTGAGAATACCGCGCTTGGTTCAGCGTTTTCTAACTAAAACAGCCGTAAAACTCAGGGCCGTACACAAACTCCCGGATGGACGCTTGGTTCAGCGGATTTTTCGCGGCCCCGTTTTTCCCCAGGCGTAAGAATTGACGCGTATAACTCACGGACATCCGAAGCTCCGCAACATCCTAAGGCGCATTGTCTCTATCACCACCTGTATAGCATCCCTGCATCAAAATTGAGGTTATTACCTCAACTTACAGCATAAACAAAAACCAAGATATATAAGATATTAGAATTGAAAATTGCGTACTCTTATCCAGGAATATAGATGTCCCAAAAGCACTAGAACGGCAATCACACAGAAGCAAATTGTCATCCGCCAATCAGCAGCAGCATCCACGACACCATCAGTGGGCGCAGGAGTTCCAGCGACGCGAAGCGCGAGAATGTAGATGCCGTAGATCACAAGCAGTGACAAGGACAGAGAGATCAATCGCCCGACATGCCGACTACAATTTTTCTCAAGCCTAGAGGTACCAAACAACCCAGTAGGCAATCCGACACTGCCCACTCCCCAAACCGCCGCAAATGCAGCCAACATCCAGCGGTCGTAACCAGTAGGCAACAATGGTCGAATAAGGAATATGAGGCCAAGTGCAGTACCCAGATCGAAAATGTAGCCAATTTGTCTCTTATTCCAGATTTGGTCATCTTCCTGAAAATTATATCCATGATAAGTTTCTTCCTATTATTCTCCTTCCGACATTTTGCAGATAATGTTGCGTGAAGGCTTATACATGACATATTCAAGATCTCTTACCTGAGACTTGATCATTGCACTTCTGCTGTCTTGCTGGGCTTCTTGTGTAGTCATTTGTTTTGTCTCTTCAGTGTCATGCCTAAACTCCTTTTCAAAGCTCAGGCTTATAATGGAAACATTATCAATGCAAATTCCAAAGTTTCTTGTCCGCTCTGTCAGTACCTGCCTTATCTCCCAACTCACAAACTGAAATTTGAGGGGGAAAGGAGCAAAGAGTGAACACCTACAAGTAATATCTTCTGCCAAATATATACAAGCATGCCTATACAATCCAAAGGGTGAATCATACCTCACTCTCTGTTATAAGTTGACTGGCATTGTATTGAGCAATTACAGCTTTCAGAGTTTCATGGATGGTTGAAACTAAATCCCTCTCACTGAAGTTCTCGGCCAGTCTTGTAAGAACACAGAGACTGATTTTCACCTGCCCATGTAGATGGGTAAGTTTGTCAAAGATATGAGAAAAAACTCATGAGTTGTATAATCTAGACTAACAGCAAAAGAAACAAGGAATGCAAATACACAACATTAGGTAACTTAAATTGGTTTGTGCAAAAAAAAAAAGTACAGTACTTAAATTGACGTGTACAATAGCTATGGAAAACACAATGTCAACTAAAGAATTGCCCTTACCTAGAGGAATATATTATGATAAAATTTAAAAATAACTGCCAGTCTAACAAAAAAATGTTGCTAACGATAACACCAATGTTGCTTAGGACAAAGCAATCGTATTTACCATCTGGGGATCCTTGCTTTCAGAAGTGCTCTGATCAAGGCCAGGACAAGCACCAACGTTGTAAGTGGTTGGCCTTTGAAACCTTGCAACCATAAGGCGAGTCTCAAATTGGTATACCTGATGGATGTCAGGTAAGTTAGCTATGCATTTACAGCAAAAGAATTACTTTGAAGAATAGAAAATGAAACTTCACGGCATCAATTTTTCACAAACACTCAGATATGTTTCAAGTACATAAACAAATTGGGTGGACAAGTTACAGCACAACTCATCCATGATGCCTCTGATTTGAATCAAACTAAAAGTAGCCAATCATAAACCTAAACTAGTTTTGATTCAATTGGCCTAAGATAAGCTCAAGATTGACCTGATATACTTATACATGAACCGAGGTAAGTGCATGATGAGCATGTTTATCCAGATCTTATATAACGTGCATGCAAACAATAAGTTCACCCAAGCTAGATCTTGATTTACGCCATTTCTTTTTTGTGGTATGCAGATAGTTATCAAATAAGAATACTGTGGAGCTAATCAAGCTTTCATCAAACCAAGCTACGTAAAGTCTTTTCAGATCACATACAAACTGAGCTAACCTGGAATGTAATATGAGCTAAAAAAAATTGTAAATCAGCCTAAAGTAGAAAAGAGTAAATATAATTCATATATATACTACAGATATTGGAGTTGGTAGTGATTGTTCATTGGCCAACCCACCCATCTGCCCTCCATCAAAAGTCACTTCCTGACATGTCAAACATCTCTGCACTAATCTACCATATTATTTGAGGGGTTTATGTAACTGTGTAATAGATGATTATTCGTGCTGTTTTGCTACTTGCCAGTTCCCTGGTTTTTTCGAAATCCGTTTTTTAACTATCGCATGTGTGAAAATTGATGTGCCATCTGACTGGATTTATTATTTTATTCCAGTAGCAACAAAAGAGGAATTCAGCAAGTTTTCAGTTTTCCCTGAAGGGAAGAAAAGGATTGAGAATTTCTCTTCTTGGTAGCATCTGGTACCCGTGAGCAACAACTACAATGGCTAGTATATGTCAATCAGGAGAGAAAACTACATATACAATCCAAATGATGTAAATCTTGATATATGTTACTCATTCCTCATTTCCTTCTTCGAGGCAGAACAAAATCAGAAGCAAACTCATGTCACGCTATCATGGGAACAATTTGCGTTTCCTTTACAGAAAATAATATTGAACACTCCAGTATTCACAATAGTCTCAGAGCATCTAGTTAGACAAGTATTGATGCCACATCTCTACATAATAATCTAGAAGGGGTACAAACAAACAAGATCTCCTGAGTGCAATGAAGACAAGAACATCACAAACCTGCCTCCAGAATGACTGATGGCACTGAAGAAAGAGATAATGAACACAAGTACTATTCTTGATAATTAAGATTCTGATCGATTGCCTTAATAAAGTTGGGACAACTAGTATGCCCATGAAAAGATATCTGACTAGCAGTTCATGAATAATATATAAAAAAAAACATCAGAGACAATGAGTAAAGTCATCAGTACTTAAGAGTCCAAGGTTTTATTGCATTGGCAGAGTATTACACACCTTGGCCTTGGGCTTGGACGTCCTCATTGTCATAGCAGTTGCATCTGCAATTCTTGGATTGGCTGCACCTGAAGGAGTGGGCATTGGTTTTGACTGTTGGGGTGTAAGCAATGTTTCATTCAATGCAGAACTTGACATGTCCTTGGGATCTCCACGGGCACGGCGGCCATAGTTCCAGGGAAGAATCACAGACCCAAAACAGCCGTCTGAGAGTTCCTTCTCCTCATGTTTCCCCTTCCTCTTCTCATCCTCCTCCTCTTTCTCCTCATCCTCATTCACCTTCCCCTTACCCTTCTCCTCCTTATTTTTCTCCTCCTCTATAGCTTTAAGTCTCAACTTCTCACACCTAACCTCATCCTCCATTCTCCGCGCCGCCGTCACTCTATCAGTCCAATCTGCATCTGCCTCCTTTAGCCACTTGCTCAGTCTCGCATGGCCATGTTGAACATCATAATGTGTGTGTCTCAGGTCAGACTCCCACTCCGCAAAGTGCAACCATCTGTCATACTGGCGTTTCTCCCTCTTCGTCGCAGCCTCCTCCCGTTGCTCCACCTCCTGCTCCCTCCGATCAAGCTCTTCCTCCCACTGATTCACCTCCTCCTCCCTCAGATCAAGGTCCTCCTTCTTCTGACGGTTCTGCTGCTTCGAGCCAGAGGGCACTGCCATCTTGAGGGCGTGGGAACTGGTGATCTGGTCCATCACCGACGGCACCACCCTTTCCTCCTTGCCTGTATCGGCCGCTGCCTTGTCGACGTTGTCGTGTCCATGCGTCACCGGCTCTTCAACGGCAGGGCAGGGGACCGATGCTGGGGATTTCAAGGCGGTGGGGATGCTTCCGCCGCGGCGCGGAGACGGGGGTGGAGAAGCTGCAGTGTTGCCGGCAGTTCTCGGAGCGGACGGCACGGCACCTTCCTCCTTGCGGGTATCGGCCGCAGCCTTCTCGTGGCCATTCAGTACCGGCTCTGCGGCGGTAGGGCAGGAGACTGGTGATGGAGATCTCGAGGCGGTGGAGGGGCTCCCGCCGCGGAGCGGAGACGAGGGTTGAGGAGCAGCGGCGCCGCCGATTGTACTCGTACCGGATGAGAGGAAGGCGTCCTTGGCAGCGAGGGCCGTGTCGAGGCCGGTGTTGGAGCGCAGCGTCTGCGGCCGCGGGGTGGTCGGCGTTTCGAGGGCGTCCTTGGAGCCGGAGGACGTCCCGAGACCGTTGCCGGAGCGCTGGATCGGCGGTGGCGGGGTGGTCGACGCTTCCGAGGCGTCCATGGAAGCGGGGGACGTCTCGAGGTCGCTGCTGGAGCGCAGCGTCTGCGGCCGCGGGGTGGTCGGCGCTTCGAGGGCGCCCTTGGAGCCGGAGGATGCGCCGAGGCCGCTTCTGGAGCGCTGGATCGGCGGCGGCGGGGTGGTCGACGCTTCCGAGGCGTCCATGGAAGCGGGGGACGTCTCGAGGTCGCTGCTGGAGCGCAGCGTCTGCGGCGACGGGGTGGTCGGCGCTTCCCGGGCGTCCTTGGAAGCGGGGCCCGTGTCGACGTCGACGTCGCCGCTGGAGGGCGCCGTCTGCGGTGGTCGGGTGGTCGGCGTGCCGGCTTGCGGTGAAGGCATTCCGTCGAGCAGGTGTTGTGCCGCCGGGACACGCTACCCTCTGCTCGCGGGATGTCCCGCCCAACTTTTTCAAGGGAATGAGCGCCCAGGCCTCCAATTCATACCAACTGGTATATACTATCGCGGTCTTTCTACGAACTCTCATCGTCTCACAGGACATATCACCTTAGAGGGCACTACCGAAAAAATTATTGTCCACAAATTCACTTCCATGAACCAACTCTAACAGTTAACACGTGGTTAAAAATATAAAATATGGTTGTTTCTTTGGTAATTTTTACAAGTAAATATCACTTCTGGAGCATGTTAACAGATTGGTCCAATTCTTGTCTAATGGTGTTTTTACACGGTTCTGATTGTAAATCTGACAAGTGAGGCCCATTTTGTAAGTGCTGAGTTAGCAGCATATGTGGACATAGAGCTGAGGTTGAGGTGGGGCCCACGTGTCAGCCTCATCTATTTTTTCCTCTCCACTTACTCCTCTCTCTCCTCTAAGCCATCCCCATCGTGCGCAGCTCGGGGCGAGCTAGGGCGACCACCACGCCGCCGCCGCGGCGAGCGACGCGCGGCGCACCGCCGTCGCCGCGGATGAGGAAGAGGCGCCCGCCGCCAAGCACCGAGCTTCTTCCTCGTGAGTTGATCGTGCTCGATCCGGCGCGGCCACGGCGGCAACATGCAAGCTCGGCGCGGGCACGAGCGGCGGAGCGTGGCGAGGGCGCGGCCGGAGGAGGCCGCCGGGACGCGGACGGCGGGCGCCACGCCGGAGCGGGCCGGGCGCCGGCGGAGCGGCGGCTGGCGCGAGAGGCGCACGAGCTGCCGGAGAAATGGCGGGGCTGGCAGATGGGGAGCAGGTGGACGGGCGCGGGAACGAGCTGCTGCCGGGGCGAGCTAGGGCGACCACGGCGGCCACGGGCGAGCCCAGGCGCCGACGGCCACCAGCAAGCTCCGGCGTGGGCTGGGCGACCACGGGCGAGCTCTGGCCGGGACGGCCGCCGGCGAGCTCCGGCACGACTGGTGCGGGCACTGGTGACGAGCAGAAGAAGATTAGGGAAATAGAATGGGCCATGGGCCCCACATCCACCTCAGCTCCTCCTCACCTGCATTGCCAACTCAGCCCTGTCAAATGGGTCCAAACAATTCGGAAAGTTGTCAAAAGTAGCATTAGACGAGAATTGGACCAATCTGTTACGACATGCCCCAGAAGTGGTATTTACTTGTGAAATTTACCAAAGATGGTACAATTCTGTAACCGGTGCCCAATTGTGGTATGTATATGTAATTTACTCCGCATGCCATGTGCCAATTGTTTTAGTTGGGCCACGGAGGTGAATTTATAGATCATCTCCCATAAAAATATTTTCGGGCATATGTCCCATACTATTTCATCAGGGTCTATAATATGTAGGAGTGTTTTCGGGGATGCCGGTGAGGGCCTATTTTATGGCTAGGACGACGATAGGTTTATTAGAGGCGTTATTAGAACTGCTGGTGGAGATGCTTTTATTTACTTTCGAGTAACTATGTAATATAGTTCTTTTAAATGTATCCAAAAAGCCTCCAAAGTGGCATCATGCCAACAACTTGTGAAAAATAAGGGTGACGTTTCCTTGTTGAAGACGTCACGATGATGCCCTCCGCCTCAATCTTCTCCTCTTGGTGCCCTGCTTCGGGCAAGCTTCTCTTGTAGTGTCTTGTGGATCACTCTTGTAGTGTCTTGTGGATCACCCTTTGATTTCTCGCAGATGTCCCAACCCTCTCACCTCGTCGGCCTGGCTACTTATACACGGCCTTACTTCGCTAGCTGACGGCTCGCCTACTGCCTTGTGGGCCTTTGCTAGGTAGGTCGGTGTCTGGCCGTAGTTTCGGCTGGTGCGCCTATCCCAATGCCATTTGAAGATGTTGTGTTTCTGGTCAGGACCTAGCCTGAGCTCGGGGGGTGGTTCGGGATCTAGGTGAAAACTTTGCAGGATCTCGGTATCTGCCGACGATGATGACACATTCGCGCACCATGAACCTTCTTGGAGATGTAGACCCTCCCCCCTCCTTTGGATTCTCAAGCTCTGCTAAGCTGCTGGTTCATCATCGAGTCCCCTTGGGCTGTTGTGTTGGTGCGTAGGAGGTTTGTTGGCGTGGATTATGTCATGCTCGCTCCGGTGCAACAAAAGACAAAGCTCCCTCGACCTGGCGCTTGGTGGTTCTCGCTGTGTTGTCTTTTCTTGTTGGTTTGCGGTTTGTCCGTGTGTGTTGTAACTTTTATTGTACCTCCTAGCCAGTTGATGGCTTCGATAATTCAAAGTCGAGCTCATTTCTAGTCTTCCATCTAAAAAGTGAGGCTATAGCAAAGCAACTAATCTCCTTGGATCCAACTTCCAGCGAACCCTCGCTGGCTACACTACAATTCTACAATGTCACTAACACCACAATGTCAACGGCATCACATCAATTGTCCGAGGTTTTTTCCTCCCCCACTTGTCACTGATTGTGCATCCGAAGCGGAAATTTTTTTTTTTTTTGAAGTTTTCCGAAGCGGAAATCTTATTCCAAAACCATTTTGTGTTTCCATACCAAGACGGGGCAGGAGAATAAGTCTCCCCCTTTTTCAGCCCGAGTAGAGATCAGCAGGGGACTTGGCACCGGGTCGGAGCCGGAATAAAACTCGCCTAGTTGAACATGATGTTGATAGGGTAGATTGTGAGCGTGTTATTTTTTTACCAAAAGACTTCATGGCGTGATTTATTTCTTTTTGAACAAAGGATGCATAGCTCATTACATCAGAAATAATAAAACTTCGTTCATTGCATCAGAATTAATAAAACTTGAGAGATCGCAGTCCCAAAGTTCTGGGCGTGTTAATTAGTGTACGTGTGTAACCCGCAGAGTGCATGGATTAGTTAATTCAGCTTGTTCGTCGCCTCTAATCACGACCGAATGGAAGCAGCTACTACATACGCAAGAGAGCGCGAATCACGTCAAGCGGCAGAGAGCACGGAGCGGCGTCGCAGCGCCCGTTTAACTGCAAAAGACCGCATAAAGCGCCTAATGCCGCATTGCTCATCAACTGCGCCACTTGCATCCTGAAACGTGCGTCAGGCTGAGATTGAGGCTACAGCTCCTTCGACACGATTAGCACAATGCGCATCGTTATGCTTTACTCTTTGGTCACAAGCAAATTATGATTTAACCATTTTTAGACTCGCACCAGATTACCATTGCCCGAATGACAACTTAACCAAACTATACATGGTGAATGCCACACGGAATGTGTTAGCTTCTTATGGATATAAGGTCTATAGCCTGCATTCGGCAGAACATTCCTTTACAATTACGGCGCGATATCCCTCACGGCAACTTCTGCTTTCTAATCCTATCCCGGCTTTTCTCTCCCATCTCACATGCTCACTTTGACAAAATACTAAATGTCCCTGCTCCATTCGACTTCAGATTTGCAGAGGTCAACTGACACTTCGGCCATAGCAGATCGAAGCAATGTACAGGTTCTTCGCCCATTTATCCTGCAAGTTGCGTTGCAAGGTTAATATAGCTTGGCACAGCAACAGAAGATGCATGCTCTGGTACTGAACTATGGAGACAAACGCCATAAATGCCATGGCAACTATTTAATGGTAGAGAATACGAAGAACCCAGGTAATTTGTGAGCGTTTCAATGATCCCGGGAGATACCTTTACATGGTTGCTGGGGAAGGCTGTGGTCCGTAGAGTTTCTTGTGTCTCATCTACTGGTTTCCTTTTCGGCTTGCTAAGGATAAAGGCGGCTTGGTCGATGGTGGCTGCTGAAGAAGTTATTCTGTAACCATGCTCCCATCGCCGATGGATGCCTTCACTTGGATACAGGAAATCCAGCTCTACAACCTGAAGTTGCATAAAGAAACTCGGCCTCATAAACTAGCAGTGCTATAGTCACAGGAATGTCTACAGAAATTTAAACTGGCACATCTATGGAAAAACATATTTACATGTGACTGACAAGGCCAACTTAGTATACCTGTTCAGAATAGCCCGAGTTCCTTGACATGACTACTCCCCAGCGATTTCCAGCTGTGGCCATAGACGTTACATGAAAACCTTCTTTCCACTTTTTGCTGATCCACTTGAAGGGGAATGATTCGCTAACCTTGTATGACTGTTGAGTGTATGCAGTTCCTAAATACATGACACGGTAAGAAATAAATCCAATTATGGATAATAACCGTGCAAGATATGTCACTTATGGAAGTGCCAAGCTAAACAACGACAAACAGAACAGTTAGCATGCTTATGTATCATCAACGGAAATATGGCGACAGAGTGGAGATTTAAACTAGCACACACGATTGAATAAAAAGCGCAAATCACCGACCTTTGGACATGACAACTAATGAACTTCCATTGGATGCTCCAGCTACTGCTGTTATGTAGAAACTTTTCTCCCACTGGTCCATTATCCAGTCCTATGTGCGCCGAATAAAGAGATTAGCAATCCCAAGTCAATAGCTTATCCAGGGTACTAATGAACAATGGTAAAGCTTTATCAGATTGTACCATACCTTGTGTAGGAAAACCGGTGAGATTTCATAAACTTGGGAACTGAACCCAGTTCCTGCATCCATAATGAGGGCCCAAAGATTTGCTGAAGAAGCCACCGAACTAATGAATAGGCCATCCTCATTACCCTTTTGTATATGTTGTTGAAGCCTGTTGTCAGCCACATTGTAATGGTACCTAACAAAGAGAATCAAGATATATTAGCTTTAATTTCCAACAATAGATCGTCAAACTATTACAGACTGTATTTACATTAAAACCAAGATGAAATGATATATCATGAAAAAACCAGATTGGTCCTGAGAAGTGGGTATTTGATAAAGCAAAGGTATGAGCAACGAAATATGACAAGTTAAGATTTGAAGTAACTAACAAGCGCAAACTGAAATCCCGAATCAGTAGCAACTACAAGCACAGTTTCATTCAAATATGCAGAGAAATTTAATATTTCATAATCTATACATGTACCAGAGTAAATATGCAGAGAAATTTAATATTTCATAATCTATACATGTACCAGAGTAATGAGGCACTGTGCAGACTAGTTACACTTGAAGGCCACAGCGGCCGATATTTGAGTTCTTAGATGGTTACCTTAAACATTGCAAACCAGAGAGTAATTGTATATCTATTTATTCCAGTTTCCAAGGTCATTATTAAGATTTACACCTACATTGACTATTTCACTGCACTCAGATGGTCCCAATTCCCAAATCAAGTAAAGAATCTTCTAATAAACATACGACTTTCAATATTTCATGTTGGGTTTGTTGCACGTTTAATACAGCTAGATTGCTTAGACTTGGGTTACAGGTCTAAGAAGAACATCTTGTCTAAACTAAACATAATAACATGGGAAGTAGGGCTATGATGACAATTAAAATTAACTGGTCATCTACCCAACATCAATTCTGTTATGACGATTCTTCTAACCGAAATAGATAAAATATCTACTCAATTTTGTCTCTAATAATAAGTTATAATAACTCTACAGATAAAACCAAATCATTTTTTGGAATCGCCACTTTTGCAAAAAGAGAAGTATTAGAAGTTCAAATAGCATCAGTTGATCACATTTTGTATCATCTATTCTATTTCAATCATTTAATGTAATTACCTTTGCTTCATAGGCCGCCTCGCATTGTAAACTGAAATCCACTGTGATGCTGGATGCCCTAATCTAACTTTCTTCTTAGGCTGCTCATCTTCTTCATGGTTGACATGCAATCTTCCACGCTTTTGCCCCACCTATAATTTGGGGAAAAGGTTCATGATGAGAGACGAAAGGAAAAAAAAAACTGAACAACAAATGCAAGTGCAGAGTAGACCTTAAGAGCCCCATCAATTCTGATTGGCCTTGATGCGGGCGATTCGATCAAACCATCAAACAGAGAAATAAGTTTGGCGTACTTTGGTTCTTCATCAAATTTCATATTTGCGACATTGTCAAAAAATTCTTTGAATGGAGCTGGACAGAAACTACATAGCATGTCTGGAGAAGTAGCCATTTTCTTCTTGCAAACAAGAAAACTCTTGGTATCTCCCTGTGTTGTCGACTGAAGTGAGTACCAGTAAAACATTAAGAAGTTAACTCAAAGTGTTAAATCTACCTGGTAGCCTTGCCAAGGCAATCTTCCTTTTATTAGAAATATAAGGGTGTAGGCCAGTGACTCTAAATCATCCCTCCTACTACCTGTACGACCTAAATGGGCATGTGCACTTGCATATCTAATTGTTCCCCTGGAAAAAGAAAAGAAGATGTAGATAAGTAAAAAGGAACATAGGAGAAGCAAAAAAGTAAAGATTTAACACAACAAACCTGAATATATCAGGCTTTTGATCATAATCAACATGGTGACCTGAGGAATCTTTCCACTTTGATGCTGCACAATTTAGACAGCGGCATATTAACAAAAACTTGTAAAAGAACAGTAATAAACTACAACCGTGACCCTAAGTTTATCTCATGAAATACTGTAACGAAATGGGATTTTATACTTGGATAGAAATTCATTGAATAAATAGCATACCTAAACCAAGATCAACAAGGAAAAGCTTTTTCTCCTCAGGTGATCCAGGAAGACCAAGCAGAAAGTTCTCCGGCTTTACATCGCCATGAACAAACCTGATTAAAATAGGATGTGTTAACGTAAATGAACAACAATGTATCCACTGAAGATAACTTCAAGTTACCCTTTGGAATGAAACTTCTCAAGAATTGATATGGCCTCTACAGCAATGCATGCTGCCATATGTGGAGGCATCCTGTTAAAAATGTTAAATCTTTTAGTAAAGATTACAGAAGTACAACTGTAAGATTAACAAAATAATTTCAAAAGGAACAAGAGGATTCTTACGCTTGCCCCAGTGAATTCCATACATCCCAAAGACTAGGGCCAAGGATATCCATTACCTAATTATTTGTTAAATGCAATCATTTTTTTGTCAAAAAATATCAGCTCAACAATATAGGTGATTAACTCAAATAAACTCACAAGGATATAGTAGTCGCCCTGACGACCCTTGTAGTGGACCGAAGGTACGCCATAGCAGCCATTGAGATTCCTTGTTATAAAGAAGGTCAATGCTCACTGATCAGAAAGCACAAAAGACAGAGCATAGTCTAAGTACAAAAAGAAGTTGACTCTACTTACTGATAAACTTGCCACTCATATGGAGGGGCATAATTGCACCCTTTACTGCTCCGGTGCTCAAACTTCAACGCAACCTATATAATCATCATACATAGCTTTGATTCATGAAACATAGGTTCTTTTTTTTGCACAAATTATTTTATACTATCTAAGAGTGCAAACCTCATAGGCATCAGGACCAGTGCGGGCTGTCCCACCTGATAATCTTCTACCAACGTAGACTTGACCAAAGCCACCTTTACCTAGTTTCCTTTCAGTTAGATATACTGGAGAATTACCTACGTGGACCTGCAGAAATGATATGGTATTAGGAGCATCCGAGTAGCTTGACTGACAACTCAGACAAATAAGATATAATACTATCCCTTCTAACGTCATCATAGAGCAGAATTTTCAAGTGATATAAATCGAAGCAACAACGCAATGGACTTAGCTGTCACATGTCATATGTGCAGAGATCTAGACTATGAGGTAAGGACGTAATCAGCAGTTTAACTCCTTCCGGGTCATGTACAAACAACTATATTCAGACTGCAAGACTTTAAGGAAGTAGGATGTTTGCAATGATAATCATCTGGGTTGTGTATTGGAATGGACGAATTTATGGACCTGCTAAGTGGGGATGGTTTGGTGCTCTATGAGTGACTGACTGTTAATTCAGGACAGGCCATCTACTCCGGGTAGCCTTTCACGCTAACAGGGTTGCTGACATTTATGGTATTCTAAAGGCACATATATATTTTTACTATTTAGGCTATATTAACTGCTAACCTCTTTTTAGAGCTACAACAGAATATTTTATAACATTTGGTAACTATTCAACTGTGGCCATGTCAAATTTGCACAAGTTCTACATGGCTACATTGATGAATGAATATCAAAATGCGATGGCATCACAGATACTGCATGAAACGGCGGATAGTCCATGTACATTATAGGGGGGAATATTTATCTCTTCCGTGCTTTAAACATACAGCATAATAATTCAATATTTAGAATTACAGCATTAACAATAGGTCAGGTTCCACTTGTTCGTGCCCCATATGACCAATCCAACACAAAAGGAACACCCTAGGAACACACATGCGTAAGGTGAATACTGAAATCAGTGCATATATTTCGTTGAAATAGAAAACCGATCGAAAACTATGTGGATTGCAAATGGCGGTTCATGGAATCAAAATAATGACAAGAAGCAATACCCTCTCAGGAATCGGTGATGTTGTTGATTCATCCTCAGCCCCTACAAGCTTCTCCGCACTTTCACCATCCATTCTCAAACCTTTACCTGCGAGACCCTCCGCAACCTTGGCTTTCTTCTGACTGCGGTCAGCAACCTTGTTCGAAGCAGGGTTCTTGGCTTCCGAAACACGCGTGCGTGCAGAGACAGCTTTGGGCGGGTCTTCAAAATATGGTTCCTTAATTGCAGGCCTTGATGGCCCTCTTCTCCCACCGCCACCAGCAGCGTATCTGCCCCTTACAGCAGGGACGGGAACGCGCTTCCGTGGAGCAGGTAGCACCGGTTTCGCAACTGGAGGCTCTGCTGGCTGTTGATCTTCAAGCTTCCTGGACCTCAGCAGCGCTAGGCGAGCACTGCTTCGCAGCTGTGGCATCCTCTCCCCATGCAACTCTTGTCGGCGTTCGGCCCGTCAGAGCACCTTCCAATCTCCACATGGGTAAACACAGTTAAAATTGTTGATCAAGGTAGCAGAACAAAACAGAAGTATACTAGCAAACACACATGAAAATCTGTCTAACAGCTAATCTCATGTACCAATGTGCCGACAGGGACCTAAGTTAAGACCAAGCGTGACTACTCTGGTTGAGCCAGCAGTAACCAGTTTCAGCGAGCTAGATCCCTAATCACCATCAAGGGGAGGAGGCATGCCTCATGTTCATCGCCACAGCCAGTGACCAGGAATCGAGTGCGTCAGTCAGCCGGGTGCAGAGAGGGGAGAGCAAAGCATCCCCATCACCTGATGGCCCCCAACAGGAGGATTTGCAATGGAGAAAAGGAAATCCTTACTTGCCACCAGATTGCCACCAATTCGGCACCCAATCCCCACCGCCGTACAGCCCACCCAAATCACCAACCCACTAACAACCCATCCCTCGCCCAAAGGCCAAATCCGGCGCCCACACCGCCTGAACCCCGAGCCTCCCGGAGTCCGATCAGCCGGCGGCGGCGGCCAAATCGTGCCGCCGACAACCCGTCCGGCGGCGATTTACTCCGAACGGAACGCTCCCACGCCGCCCGATCGCGCAGGAGCGCACCCAAACGCCATCCACTGGCCGGAAAAAATTCAAAAAATACCAACGGAAAAAAAAAGAGTAGGAAGACGGGGAGAGAGAGAGCGGGAGATCGGGGCGCCGGGATGCTCACATCGGCGTCGCGGCGGCGGCGAGCGGCAGGGGAGCAGGAGGCCCGATTCGTCGCCTCGGGAAGCGCGTGGTGGTGATGGTGGTGGTGGTGGTGGTGGTGGGGAGAGGAAGGCACAGGAATTGTGGAGGCGGAGCTGCTCGTCTCGTCTGTATCGTCTCGTCTCGCGCTGATGACGTTTCTGGTTCGGGTCCGGTGCGCCAGCCACCTCGTCATGCATGGTGTCGCTGCCGGGTGGGGCCGCCTCGTCAGTCGATGCAGTCAGGGCTAGGCGGCCTAGCCTCCTAGCTTAGGTCTAGGTGCCGATGTGGTTTTGGTTGGGACGACGAGGACTGCGAGATGAATAGTTGGGGTTTGTGCATTTGGAATGTCTATATACAATTCTTGATTTGTTACCCTAAAAATGATTGATTTGTCAAAACCTTCTTTTTACTTGATTTGGTTATCCTACGTTTGCTTGATTCAGACTAGTCACAATGGGAAGTATCATAGACTAGTATCATACATATGATACTAGTTTATGATACAACATCTACAATGCATAGTACCATGAATTAGTATCATAGTTCCATCATATTTAATGTTTTGTAGAATCTCAATGCAAATATGTGTACATGATGTGTTTTTCACTAAAATTTCTAGTTTTACGTGCTATGATACAGTATCTACCTATGATACTACTCTCAACTCTCTCCTCATTAATTGATATGCCACATAAGATTTTTGCCTACGTGGCATGCATGATACTACCTATGATACTCCCATTGTGGCTAGTCTCATGCATCTTTGGAGGGGGGAGTGGCCAGATACACATATGAGCGAAAATATTGATTTGTCTCAAACATGCATAACTATTGACCCATTGTCGTCGATTCTTGCTATCATGCAACAACGAGAATTCAAAGTGATGCGCCGATAAAATGTGTAATGGCGTTAAATCACAAATAAACAATGTTAACCAAGGTTCAGAAAACCGGAAAGCGTAATCGGTGCGGTGGCCTTCCGCCTAGAGCTTATGCATTTAGTGCGTGCTTAAGCGGTGCTAAAGCGTTCTTGACTTAGTCAACTTCATGACCAAAAACTAGCGAAAATCAGGATTTTAGGCCAAAGAACAAGTATTATTTGGACAGAAACCTAGCGAAAATCAGGAATTTCAGGCCAAATTTCATGTCGGGGAGACAACGGAATGGCCGGGAATTGCTTGCAGCAGGGATGGGCTAGACGCGGCGGAGCAGTTCCGGCGCCGTCGGCTTTGATGGTGATGTCGATTGCAATTATGAGGAGATGCATCGATGATGGTTTTATAGCCCGATTGGGCTCGCTAATCCCCGTGCTAAACCCCGCGCTCGTGCCAAAAGTTACGGCGTCCCGGTAATTTCTCGCGGGCCCAAAAGTTACCACACGTAACGCTTCGGGGTTGCTTGTTCAACGCTCACGCGTGCCTAATCAAGATTTTTAAAAAAGCGTAATGATTAAGCGCGCCTAGCGCTTAATTAGCCGCTTTGTCCCTAATCGATGCGGTACCCCTCCGCTTCACGTTTCATCGCGCTTAAGCGACCGCTTTTTTCCGCTTTCCCGAACCTTGATGTTAACATTCACTGATTCATTGGGAAATAAGACATCCCATTACATGTCCATGGACATACAGTGCATTAGGGAACACATCTGGACCAGGGTGCAGGCGATCGATGAAGTACATCATAATCATACAAAAAAAAACTTCTTTTGTATAAATGCTCTCTAGTTAATTAACCACACATCTTTTTTTTTGCGAATCAGAAGCTTTATTGATTAAATAGCGGTGTTACAATCGTTTGGAAGGATACTAGCAAGGAAAGGTGGCATGAAATTAATCCACAAGCACCTCCCTCTATCAGGACTAGCTCTAGGAGAACATGTGTGAGCAGCCTCGTTGGCATGTCTCTTCACATGATTAACTGAAAACTAACTAAAAACCCGCTAAGCTCCCTAACTTCCTAGCATATACTTCTAGTAATAATCGAACTACCAGTGGCCTTCTCCTTCCAGAGATTAACTACCTCTAAGGCATCAATTTCAATGATGACCCTTTGAATACCCATGTCGATGGCAAGACGAATTACAGCTCTAACATCTTCAGCTTCTAGGATCAGTGCACTAGCTGCATGAGCAAACCATAGAGCCGTAGCTCTCAAGAGCGTACCTTCATGGTTCCGTACCACAACTCCCACCGATCCATTTTTTTGGTCTGCATTATAGCCCGCATCAACATTGATTTTAACAAACCCACTGCCATGAGCCTTCCATCTTCCTTGATCCACAAGGGGTTTCTGAATCTTCGGTCTCCCAACCTCTCGCAAATCCAAAGTAGTTTTGTAGCCCACTGAACTTATTGTTGTATGGAGCGACCATCTTCCCCATGCCAGATGGCATTCCGTTTAGACCAAACAACCCAAGCACGACAGAGAATGTAACATGCTTGCTCTTCAGTTAAAAACTGACCATCAATCAGATCTGTTGTCCAACATGTTAGATGAAGTAATGGTAATTTAACACCTATGGCCTTATGTAGGAGCCCACGTGCACTCAAACAAGGCATGAAACGTAGTCTCCTCATCTGCACCGCAGGTTTTGCAAAAGCCAATTTGTTCCATATGCCACAGTTTTAGAGTTTGCCGACATGGTACACAATATTTTATCACACGCCACCAAAAGGCACGAACCTTGGATGGAACTTGGAGTTTCCAAACCTTCTTCCAACGGACAGAAGAAGAAGATCCTGAAGAAGATGGATTATCATTATTAATTTGTTCAGCAACCAATATCTTGCATGCAGACCAGACCGTGAAATGTCCGCTCTTCTCTAGCTCCCATGCCCAGTCATCTTTAGAAAAATTACTGATTGGTATGGCACTAATATCATCTATATCGATAGGTTCAAATTTTGCTTCGAGCTTTTCATCGATCCAACTAGCAGACTCCGAATCAATTAGCTCACTCACCATAGTTACCTCCGCACTACCCTTCCTGACCAATGGCTTACGTGAGTAGTTTCCAAGGATCCAGGGGTCCTCCCAAACTCGTATAGAGCTACCATCTCCGATACATTTGATTAAGCCCTTGCTTAATGCTTCTCTCCCATAAAGGATGGCATTCCAAATATGCGAGGAATTTATTTTCCTCCTTGTTGCCATGAAATCACTATCATGAAAATATTTTCCTTTCAGAACTTTAGCACAAAGAGAGAGTCTGGTTTAGTGATTAAACTCCAACCTTGCTTTATCCAACATGGCTTGATTAAAAAGTTGGAAATCCGTGAAACCCATCGCTCATTTTCTTTCGGAATTGCAATATCCTTCCACACATCAGATCGGCAACAAAAGAAACACGAACAAGAAATGGCCTTGCAGTAAGATGCAAGAAAAGAGAAAGAAAAGAGGTTTGCTAAGATGCAAGAGCTTGCAGTAAAGATGTGGAACGGGGCATTTGATGTGCTCCAAACTCGGTGGGCTATTGTTCGTCACCCAGCTAGTACATGGTCTCTTAAGACCATGCATGACATGATGACCTGTTGTGTGATCATGCACAACATGATTGTCGAGACGGAGCGTCGTAACAGCCGCAATGAACACATATGCGACTTTCAAGGTGAGTTGGTTGATTCAAACCCTGGGGCAGAAACCTGGGAGGATTTTTCGAATTTGAACATTAAAATCTGTGACAACAATATTTCCAAACACCTCTAGAAGGATTTGATTGATCTGACGAGTAGTCAATCTTATCTCGTTTCATTTGTTAATTGTGAACTATGCTCCAGCAATTTTCATGCATGGCAAATTGGAATGCATGTAGATTTTGGCATTTATTTGGATGTAATATAATAAAATATTTTAAACCGCTATTTTCGTTGTTTGTAAACCAATTTGTTTCATATATTACACTATGTAATGTGAAAAACCCAAATCGATCTCGTGGGACAAATTGCGTCGGCCATGCCAGTGTCCCACCATGCAGCGACCACAACGAGATCTTACAGGTCCCACATGCATAAAATGGTCAAACTCAAACTCATGTGCCCCACAGTCCAGTCACACAGCGAACCGCACAACTCTGCTCTCCCTATGACCATCCGGTCCCACCGCCGGCGGCACATCCCAGCAGCCCCGAGCCGAGCGTCTTTCTGGAACAGAGCCCAAGCGTCGCCCACTTCTGCGAACAGGAGAAAGGGAAAGGGGAAGGCGATGGCGGAAGCTTCTAGAACCTCGGAGGCGCGCCGCGACGCCGTGTTCGGGCGCTGGGTCATCTTCTCGCCGGCGCGCTCGCGCCGCCCCACCGACCTCAAGTCCCACGGCCCCGCGAATCCCGGCCCCGCCGACGGCAACGCCCCCAAGCCCTCCTGCCCCTTCTGCCTCGGCCGCGAGTCCGAGTGCGCGCCGGAGATATTCCGCGTCCCGGCGCCCGACGCGTCGTCGCCGTGGCGGATCCGTGTGATCGAGAACCTGTTCCCGGCGCTGCGGCGCGACGTGGAGCCGCCGCCGCCGCCGGAGGAGGAGGGGGAGAAGGAGCCCGTCGGCGCGGGGGAGTGCGCCGTGCGCGGGTTCGGGTTCCACGACGTGGTCATCGAGACGCCGCGCCACGACGTGCGGCTCTGGGACCTGGACGCGGAGGGGGTCGGCGACGTCCTGCTCGCCTACGCGCGTCGGGTGCGGCAGTTAGCTGAGCACCCAGCGGTGAAGTATGTTCAGGTAATTCTCTATTTAAACTTCAGCGCCTATATGCTTATATAGTTATTATCACCCCGTACTAGATTTCATAGCTGGGTCTACGTGATCTGACAAATGGGGACAATTCGTCGCGTACATGTCATTTCGGTAGTTCTTAAAGGAGTGGCAAACTGCGAAAGAAGTCTACATCACCCCCACAAGTTTCAAGTTTGGGACGCAACACCCCCTCAACTTTAAACTAGCACACTTAACCCCCCTAACTATCTAAAACCGGGTGGATAACCCCCTAGACCTTTCTTTGGCAGTTTTGGTTAGTGGTTTTGTACACGTGGCAGTGTGATGATGTTTTGACCTTTGACTTGTACTGCCATATCACCCTGGAACGCCTAGGCATTAGTCGAGGGAACAATAATTATTTTATTTGTCTAGACCCCGCACGGCCATGCCATCAAGCTCTGCGAGTGCGCTACTCGGCCTTGCTGGTGGGCACTTCCTCCTTGGTGGCGGGAACGCCAGCAGCGGCGAGGAGGATGGCGCAGCTATCCTCGACGTCAGCAGCGTCGTTGCCGACGATGACGATCCGTGCAAGCTGTCGGACAAAACGGGGCACCAGAAACTCGACCCAGCCGATCCTCTTGAGGTGCTCGACACCTAAGCTCATGGCGACCTGGGACGGACACGGCATCGCTGACGGGTAGCATGCCCAGCCCGTACAGGAGATTCTCTGGGAGTTCATGCAGGATAGGACCACCATCCCCGCCACAATGCACAGGATGCTGAATTCGAGATTCAGAATTTTTTTTAGTTTCGATCCAAGATCAGAATTAGAGCTCAGATTTTTAGTTCACATGTGGGAGAAGATGGTCGGGATCATGCCCATCTAGGCCATGTTGGACATGGCCGCGATGGCCTGTATCCAGACGCGCATCCAATAAGGCCAGCCTATCCGCTGCCCGACCTTGAAGAAGGTCCCGACTGTCCACTCCGCCGCGGTCTCCAACGGCAGCGCGCCGGTGCTGGCCAGGAGCGGGGATGCAATACGCATCGACTAGGAGCTCTGCCGTTCCGAACCGCCTTGGGGAACGTCTTGATCGGCTCATCAACCTCGCCGTCGAGCGAGCGCCTTGTCCCAGTAGTTGAGGGCAGGGAGGATGAGGAAGGGGAGCAGCGCGTCGCCGCCGGTGCTCGCCTTATCCCGGGAGGATGAGGAAGCAGGGCAGGGGGAGCAGAGCGCCGCCGCCGGTGCTCGCCTTATCCCAGTAGGATAAGGAAATCAGAGAAGGGTGATCAGCGCGCCACCACTGGAGCTCGCCCTGTCTTAGTAGTTAGTAGTTGAAGACCGAGAGGATGAGGAAACAGAGCACGGGCAGCAGCACATGAGCTCGCCGTCGTCAATGCCCCCATGTCTCCAGCACAGGTGCGTTTTATCTTTTTCATTTCCTTCAGCAAAACAAACGATATAAAAATGCCACGTGTACAAAACCGCTAACCAAAACAGCTAAAGAGGGGCCTAGGGGGTTATCTACCCGGTTTCAGATAGTTAGGGGGGTTAAGTGTGCTAGTTCAAAGTTGAGGGGGTGTTGCGCCCCAAACTTGATATTTGTGGGGGTGATGTAGACTTCTTTCGGCAAACTGCCAATGCCATGTTCTTAGAAGTGGCCCTAGCAATTGTCGTTTACAGGTTAGTAGAACTAAAGGAAAAAATCCTAGATGTCAATAGTTTTGGTAGTTCAGTGTGCAAATTAAATGATTTAGGAGTTGGGTGTGGAATTAAAATTGATGCACTAGTTGACAAACCAAAAGTGGGGACTGTTTTCAGATATAGCGCTGAACTAAGATATTTGTGCAGTCCTAGTGTTTCTTGTTTGGTATCCACACAATGTACCTAAGGTTTGTGTGCCAATGGGTCTAATCATACACTTCATGTCCAAACTGAATATGGATAATGCGTTGGGATTTTCTGGCTTTTTTCATCATTTTTTCATTTTTTATGGATAATGCATTTTGGCGGCACAATCTGCAAATTAGCTTATAGCCTGGTAGCATAGTATGCATACTTACTTTTGATTTTAGGCTACAGATTGTGTTGTATTCAGGGGCATTTTCTGTGGAGCCGATGTTTATTTCAAAACCCTTTCAACAGTCATGCACTTTCTAATTCAAGCTGAATAATACATTTCTAAGTTACCATGTTCTATTTTGTTTTGTTCTGTTCTATATGTCGGTTGACAAACTTTAAATCTTTTTAACACTATGTAGTGATTGCCGTGGCAGGATTTACTGCAGTTTTGTCACTTAGTGTTTTCCTCATGCTCAGCTCTCTTTCATGCACTGCCAGGCAACATATCTGTGCATGTAGAAACCTCTTGCCTGAGTTTATAAATGGCAGTAATATGCAAGGGAAATGGCAATACTTCATTGGCTCGTTTTAACACTTTGGATCTTTTATATTTGGCCAACTATACAGAGCCAGTCATTTATGCTAAGGGAACAAGCCGATGCTGTGATAAGTAAATGTGTGGCATTGTGTATTTAAAGACGAGCACTGAGAAGGCGCAATGCTTAACCACCAATGGTGGCCACGACCCCAGAGAAAGAAAACATAAAACAGGCCAAAATCAAACTACTCTAATCTAACTTATAAAGGAAAACGACATAGGACAGAGCAGGGGCAAGTGCAATCGAAGCTCCTAGATCTGGTGGCCTGGCTGCTTGTGCATGTTGGCTGTTACATTATCTGTTCAGAGACTCCAGGCTGCATGAAATATTTGGTGCACATGGTTCATATGCTCTACTGAAGTGTGTATCCTCGAATTAATACGAATAAAACCTTCTTACCAAGTAAAGTGATCTTGATGATACATTGATCAATCACAATAAGTTAGCTGCAACTCTTGCTAATGCTGCATATCTGCACGAGAACTTAGTGCCCAGTTTTTGTTCTCAATCATATTTCATTGTCTATTTGTTTGTGCTGCTAGGGCACTGAAAAAATACAAGTAATAGCCTTTATTTTGTTATAGCATTAGCTACTTGAGTTACTTAGTTTACTATAGCTTGTACAATGTGTTGCCAAATTCCTCTTATTACATGAAAAAATTCTGCTGTCTTGAAATTGCTTAGGTGTTTAAGAACCACGGGGCGTCTGCTGGAGCTTCAATGGCACATTCACACAGCCAGATGATTGGAACTCCTTTTGTCCCTCCATCAGTTACCTCCCGGCTTAACTGCATGAAGGAGGTTTTTGAGAGGTCAGGAAAGTGCAGCCTTTGTGAGCTTCAGTGCAAGGATATCTTGGTCAGCGAGACACAGAATTTTTCTGCAATTGTTCCTTTTGCAGCATCTTATCCATTTGAGATATGGATCATTCCTCAGGAACATAGCTCCTTTTTCCATGAAATAGATCAGGATAAGGTATGGATTGTTCGTTATTCTATTTGATCCCATCTTTTTTATAAACCATACTAGCTCAAACTCCATTTTTCTGCACAAATATATGTTTAATGACCTGAGCTATGAAATTAAACTTCATAGAGTTCATGGATTCTCCTGCCATCTGCTGTTGTTCAGTGCTCTTTTGTTTGTAATAAATTATTACTATGCTGTATACAGGTATTGGATCTGGGGTCTCTGTTGAAAAACATACTGGAAAAGCTGTGCAAGCAGCTCAATGATCCGCCGTTCAACTATATGATCCACAGTGCGCCATTTGGACTCTCCTCATCCTGCATGCCTTACACACACTGGTTCCTCCAGATAGTGCCGCAGTTGAGTGTAACTGGTGGATTTGAGATGGGAAGCGGGTGCTACATCAACCCAGTTTTCCCTGAAGATGCAGCGAAGATCCTAAGGGAAATCGACTGCTCAATATAGCTCTGATTTATTTCTCTGTCATGCTGGAACTACGGTTGTGTTGTTCCTCTATAGTGTTACTTTTTCCGAAGATAATTGGTACTACATTGCTAATAATCTGAGTGGACAGTTAACATGATACGTGTTACTGAGAGAATGTGATCAAACTTGAAGTTCTTAACCCTGCAAGTGCTTTTCTGGTGGAGTTTGTATTTCTTCACCTGGAAATGGAAGGGTGGTCTCGAATTCAGAATTTTCCTGAGCAGTGTTCGTCTTCCAAGTTGTTTATTGCAGTATATCTGCGATTCAGTGTACCATGAGTCCATGACCTTGATGGTACAACTAGAAATGTGTCATGTCGGCTGCTTAGTATGCTCTGCTGGTTCTGAAGCCATGCTTATAGATCACAGCAGAATCCTAGCTACCAATCTTGTTTCATCAATATACATCAGGAAAACATAACCAGATGGTAAATCGACTGAAGAAACTCCTTAAACTGTGCACATAAAAATAGGTCAGAAAGCAGCAGAAGAGTGCTGCCACTTACAAAGTAGATAAAGCAGGCGGAACTGCCAACTACAAGGTAGATAGAGCAGGCGGAACTGGAAAAGTCAATTACAAGGTAGATAGAACAGGCGGAACTGCCAATTACAAGGCACGGAGCTTTTGCCGGTTTCATGGTGCCGCCACGAGGCGGAAGCTGTCATGGTGGTGCCTGTGCAAATGGTGGAAGCAGACTAGCCTAGTCTGCATTAGTCTGCCACTGGGCCTCAGCACTGTTGGCTGCTTGAGTCGTTGGTATTATTTTTTGATTCTCAACTCCCTCTCGCCCCTTGCCCACCAGGTGTTCGTGTAGATTCCTACCATGTCATCTGATCTAAGTGATTTGACTCAGTTCTTCGAATGGTTTCGTGCAAGCAGTTAGCTACCAGGAACCTTAATCAGTTGAGGGGGTTAATGGAAATCTCTAGCGGGAACTGTACAACCTTTGGCGGAAACTGTACCATATGCACGCAAGGCTTAATCTATACTACTAGTGCAGATTCGTAGAGCCGTAAGAAAATTGTGGTGCCACATGCTGAGGACCTTCTTGATAGGTCCCATTATCATGAGCTCAAGGTGAAAATATACGAAGATGTACATGTGAATTCACCTTGTCCAATTTTTGTTAACAAATTCTTGAGTTACAGCTTCAACTATGTGCAACAGTGCATGATATCTAGGGAAGGCTTGATAATATGAGTGCCTATACGAAAATCAGGGGCTTGCATTGTATGGCTAGAAAAATGTTCTTTCTCTGTTAGCTGAAAGTTGATTAATAAATTGGCAGTGTAAACTTCTTGAAACTGAAAAGGTACAGAGTGTTTTCTCCTCAAGAGTTTCTCTTGTGTTCACAAGAAAATGTCTCCACATTCTGATCAATACTTACATATTTTGGATAGCTTAGCACAATGCCAACATATTTACTTTACAGGGGCTTCCTTTACATATGGAGGATTTTCATTTGGATGTATAAAGTGTATGTCCATCAAATGGTTGAAGCACAAGGGCAGGCTAAAACCTTAGCTGCAGATATCTCCCGAGTCTCACCAAGAACCAACTAAAACTACTGTTTTCAACTAGTGGTAGAGAGAGGAAAACTGGATTGCTTGTCCAAGTAGAAGTGGCAATGTCTCTTATCTTCATCACTTCTTGCCGAATCCAAACAAGGATTTGATGGCATTGATGGCACTCTCATTTATAAATGATTCATCGTACTTGTTTAGCAGGGGGGCAAAATCCTCTGACTTCCTCAAGTTTGCTAGATCCGGGTCAGTGCGAATCGTCTTCAAGAAATCAAGCAAGACATAATAAGTCGCTAATTATGAACCATGCACTGACCTTTTTACTGTTAAAAAGCAGATGTTTTTCTAATTACCTTGAAGTCTTCATAGCCGGCTTTCATGGCGTCTTCAAGTGCAGAAAGGCCGGCTTGTATCTGCACAATGGAACAATCAGATGAGTATTCAGTGGGAGACTTGCAGTCTTGTAGTTGGCAGTGAAACAAGAGGCAAACCCGGTCAAGCTTCGAGTAACAGCACGCGACGTTGTAGCTGGCTACGGAAGACTCGTCGATCTCTGGTTTCGACCCCAGCACCGACTCGAACTTGTCCAACGCCTCCTCGTATTTTCCATCCCTGATTTTTTTTTTTTCAAACATGTCAAGAGAGTTTTCAAATTGAAGCAATCTCAATGCAGCATATGTTTCACTGACTTGTACAGCCTAAGCCCCGAGCGAAGGTCATCTTCTCTTTGGATCTTCTGCTCCATCTTCTTCTGGTAATTTTGCATCTGCATCCAACATTTGAGATCGCCGTGCGCCACATCATGATTAAGCAATCTGCAGATGTCTATGAGCAACATAAACAAAAAAGCAAAGCACAAAGTCATACTTACTTGAATCTCTCTTAGTTTGGTGCTGACATTTCCAGTGTTTCTTTCAGCCCTAATGATCTCCTTCTCGGAGAGCTCACCAGAATCCCATTTTCCTGGACTCGATTAATTAGCAGCAAGCAAATTGAACAACTCAAATTCTGAATTCGATGAATCCACAATCATATTATCTTGCAAAGAATCACAAATCAAGCAGGTAACTAGTATCTGTTCTTACCGAATTTCTTCTGCATCTTCATGTAGAGAGGGCCGACTCTCTGGCGGATGCAGTACATGGTCTGGCCGTACCCGGCCGCCGGCCAGATTTCCTCACCAAAGACGGCGCTGTGAATCCAGTATCAGTTAGCAAACATGAAATGAACTGCTCGTTTCTTGATCAGCTGGTGATTCTGTCTGAAGATGTCCGAGAATTGCTGTGGATTGGCCGTTTGAGAAGACTGACCTGGTGGCTAGGACCTTGTCGCCGGGGGTGAACTTGCCGGTCTGCTCGGCGGAGGAGCCGGGGAAGATGGCCTCGATGTAGGTGCCGCCATCCGGGCCCTTGGTGAACTTGAGCCCGTACGGCTTGAGGATCTCCACCTCGTACTCCTCGTACGGATCCTCGCCTTCCCCTCCCCCCTCCCCGCCCTCGGACTTGGGCTCCGCCTGCGCCGAAGACGACGCCCGGACGACGACGCAGCTCCTCGCGGACCCCCGCAGCGTCAGGCAGCTGCTCTGGCCAAGAAACGGCTGCCTTGCCGTCCGCGCATTGCTGCCGCTGGCTCTTGGGAGGCAGGGCGGGGAGGATAGGAGCGGCTGGTTGGTGATCTGGTGGGCGAGAGCCATGGCAGCTAGGTGGGAGCTTTGCGCGCTCGCTTGCTCCGCGAATTGAATCTTGGTGGTGTAGGAGCCGGAAGCGATGAGGAGGAGACGACGGTTCTGTGGCTCATCTTTGGATGTGTGGCGTGGCGCCAAGAGGACTTGAGTTTGGGTGTGAGACGGATGGAGTCCACACACACACACACACTGGGCAGACGGGCACGAACCAGGGAGAACAAAGTAAATAGAGGCAAGGCATATGCTGGCTTGGGATCCTACCTGGCAATCATGTGGCAATCCATTTGTCAGCAGTGACGGACGCAGGAAACAACTAAGGGTGGGCACACCTCCAATTGTTTGTTTGCAATTTCCAATTGTGATAAAAAAATTGTCAAGTGCCAGGTAGGATCCCAAGCGATATGCTGAGAATTAACGTCGTGCTCAGTCAAGTCATACATTGTTTAATTGTGTCGTGATTCATGTATACAAGTTGCAAGTTGAGTTGCAACCGAGTTTTTTCAGTTGCCAGCGGAGTTGCAACCGGAGATTTTTTTCAGTTGCAAGTGGAAATGCAACTAAGAAAAATTATCTGGACCGATAGATTTGCTTCGTTATTTGTGCTAGTCATTAGTAGCCAATATTTCTTTCAATAATTCCATCGTGGCCTTACGATCTCACAGAGGGGCCAGAACTACGTAACTAAAGAAGAATAGTGCTCTTTATAAATAAGTGTAGGTGTGGAGAGCTTTTTGCGGGGAAATTGCAAGCCAAGTTTGGGGGAAGGCGGGTGTCGACCCAACCTTATCAGTATTCGGACTATAATAGTTCCGATGAACTGACTTTTGACAGTTATACGGATTCAGAAGATGGGGTAGAATTTTTTTCCTCACATTTGGGGTGGGCCACAACCCATCAGACCCACCCTATCGTCCGAACTTTGCTTGTCAGACTTGTATAATCTTTTCTTTTTTAGAGTAATTCGATTGCATAAATTAGCATCTCTAGCATGGACTTTACTCCCAAAAAGTTGGAATGCTCTGAAATTCACTCCAGAGTGAGAAAGCAAGGGAGATATTACAAAAAAAAAAAAGGAAAGAGAAAGAAAAAGGCCGAGGGACTGACTACAAGGTCCCATTCGTCAAAATAAAATGGGACGAGGAAATAGGGACTATTGTTGACTTGGATGCTTTTCTCTGGGTAAGGGAGGCCCCTACTTGACAAGTAGGGGGCATGTTTTTGTGCTATTGATGGAGATGCTCATAACCACAATAGGTTCAGTTGTGGTTTCTACTTTCACCAGATTATTTTTTATTTTTGGGTGGAATGATTTTGCATGAACGTAGGGTGAGATGGCTTTGAATTTGTTACAGAAAAGTGTAGCTGATTTTCAGAACCTGGTCACCAATACAATACTCTGAAAATATTTGTTGTGGCCCATTAATGTCAAAATTGACATCACCCACGGCCCGACCAAGTTTCAAAACTTACCTAAAAACTATGAATGTAAAAAAACTTACTTTCTCATTCTTTTTGAAAAAATGGTAAATGGCCGTATTATTTTAAAAAATGCATGGGTAAGTTTCAACTTAATATCGATGCAATTGATTTTTGTTCAAGATTTATAAAACATACAAAAAAAAAAATTTGGTTAAGATCCAGAAAGTGTGTGCACTCGGAGCTATTTTTTTTTTTGTTTGGCATAAATCCCCAAATGAGATTTGGCTGGTGGTCTAGAACTCTAGGTTTTGAAGCAGCTGCCCATGGGATCAAATGACTACTTCCGTACAGAAAAGGGGTATAAGTGATGCAAACTATCTGATTACAATTTAGTTGTGATGGCCTCCTGTGTCTCCCATGTGAGTGGCTGAGTGTTGTAAACTTTGTCAGTTCTTAGGCCTTTTTCTGCTGTAAAGATGTCTCAATGGTGTAATACAGAGAAGACCCAAAAACACTTAGTATTATGTAAATCCTTAGCATTTCAATATATTCTTGTCATGACCTCAACATTGATGCAAACTGCATGTAACATTAATATTCAAGTCAGCATCTTGTTTTATTTACTAATAGTCAGTGGCATGTACAGATTATTTTTCAGAAGGTAGCTAAGCATGTACAGAATTTGTGATAGAGAGACATGGCTGTTGATCAGCCTAGTAGTATATACATGGAGTGATGGCTGTTCAAGTCTGAACTCTCTTCTGAAGAGTTCTTGATCATGGGGATGACCCGGCAATGTACTGCAACCACTCTTCAGGCAGCCCTTGCCTTCTCCTGATCGTCCTGAACGCAGATTTCGTCAAGGGTACTGCGATGATGTCGAACTCCTTCGGCGCCTGCGGTGCAATCCAGCAAGAGTTGCCGTTTTAATATGTGACATTTTCATAACTGCATCTCCCAATCTTAAGAAGAGCAAAGCAATGTCACAGACCTTGGGGGTCTTGCGTAACTTCATGTTTGCTTGCAGCAGTGTCTTATTACCCTTCCTGGAGTTGCATCTTGAGCATGCAGTTACCTACCAGTTCAGACATGGCCGCAGAACTAGTAAGACTCTGCAATTGTTAATATTCCCTAGTGCCTAAGTAGTTCTTTTCCATAGAATTCTATGTTTCTTTGACCGGTTGTTCGTCGATTCAAAACAATAAAACGGTAGAAACAGTGAGCACTCGTACCAAGTTTTCCCATTCCCACTTGCCTCCACGGGAAGTCGGAATGACATGGTCAATTGTGAGATCGTCTTCCGAAGGGCAATACCTGCAGATAATGAAGCCAATTTATTCCTGATTGTCAAGGTATTCTCCTCAGCATGAAAGTCTGAATCTTTGTATGATTTCTACATCTTTTCGAAGCCTGACGGTTGCCATGTACTCCTAGTGTACATATCAGTCATAACTCACATCTCAGAGTTACATGAGGCAAGTTCCCCAGAAAGACAGAACAACAATATAATTGCACCAGGAATATTTTATGCATTATGCACAATGCTTACTGGCAAGTGAAGCCGTCCCTGTAAAGTATGTTTTTACGGCTAAGGCATTGTTTAACTCTTCTTCTCTTCATCACCTGCAGCAGCTGTGGGACCTGAAGAAGCAGAAGAACAAGAAGGGAAGCAGTAACAACAGTTTCATAAGATCATGATGTTAATTATACTTTTAGTTCGCATGATCATACGCATACCCTGAGAACTGCAGGGATGTAGAATGATCCACTGGGTGAAGAGACCGTCTGATCGTAGTACTCCAGAACATCGGCCTGCATAGCTAAAACGATCATCGTATTAATAATGTAAATACTGACAGGTTTTGACAATGACAAGCAGAAGGCCAAAATTGTAAACTAGGAGTAATGACGGTGGAGGTAGTGGAGTGCTGGTAGCAGTAGAAAAGCTAACCTTCTCCGTGAATTCCAGGCAAATCGCGCGCTTCCAGCAGACAACATTGACAGGCCTGATTGTAAACGCAGAACATTTCAGGATGTTGAGGTGTAGAAATTAACTGTTGTGCAGAATTGGTAACACAAGTGCTTCCAGCAGACAACTTGAGTCGCTTATGTTATCAGTATGCCTTTGTTCATGTACTGTTATTGATCTACCTAACATGTTCTGGTTGAAGTTAACTTAACTAATTTGCCTCGGTATTAGATATCGTAAGGGACTTTTTACTGCCGCCCAAACAGGATGGTTCTAGTTCTACTTCAAGAAAAACAAGAACAGCATATATGATCAGTTTGTGCCTTCAGAAAACAAATCAAGATTACCTGTACGAGAGATCAAGAACGAGTCCCCTGAACCCGGACAGATCACCGTCCTCGAACTCCTCGTCCTCCTCCCCGTCGATTAACAGCACCGACTCTGCCTCCTCCAACTCCTCCGAGCGCTCGTCGTCCTTGGTCGCGCCGCGCCCGCCGGACTTGTTATTCCTCCCGCGCGCTCGCGCTGGCTCCACGAGCCTGCGCGTGCCGTGTCTCCAACCCAGCCCAGCTAGCGCGCCCGGCAGCCCGCTCCTCGGCGATCGCCAGCCGAGAGGGCCCCGCACGTCGCGGCGGAACGGGAGAGGCGCCGCCACTTTTGCCGCCATTGATCAATGCTTCGTCTGTGATCTTGGGAAGCTCTGTGTGATCTTTCTTGAGTTCTTATTTGTCCTGTAGCTTGGAAGGTAGGGGAGAGGCCTTGGAGTGTAGGAGAGGTAGAAGGCTGAGAGCCACTGGTTTACATGGAGTGCATGGACCAAATATCTCACTCGAATTTTCTGACTTATTTTTGTGGCCATTTCTTTGTGAAGGTAAGATTTTTTTTTATTTTTTTTATCGTGAGCGGGAATTTTGTTGTGAAAAATGGTGAAAGGTCAAATTTTGATTATCCGTTGACCAGACTACCCGGAGTAAACCTGTCAGGTATTGGATTTGCATTCCAATAGGGTGCCGCGATTTCGCGCGCGACCCAGCGGTGGCTTGACACATGTGCAAAAAACATTGCGCCGGAAGATGAGAGCAGGAACGTTCCCGCCATATAATTCATGTTTGATTTTCGAGTAATGCTGAATGCATATAGGTTAATTTGCCAACTTCAAAGATATTCAAAGTAGAAAAGAGTGCCAAAAGAAAATGTGATGCGGAAATTCAATTCGGCTCCCGGGTGCGTATGCTCCCTCTACCAAAAAAGCATATTTTAAAATTTCGAAAAAATTGGACAAAAATTCTACATGTACATTTCCATAATGTATGCACATTCGTCAAGTTTCACGAAAAACCAATATTTTTTGTGGTCTATGTAAAAAGGAGAAACTTTATCTTGTGAAAAACATTATTTTTAGCACTGAATTTTGTCTTTTTGACACACGTCACATGATAAGTCGATTTTTTATGAAACGACTTTGTGAGCGCGTAGCACGTGAAGATGTACGTACAAATTTTTTGTTCCAATTTTTTTGAAATTTAAAATATGCGTAAGATGCATTTCAAAATATAGGGAGCATATGCACCCATGTTCCAAAACACCACTCCCAATGTGATGCCCTTTTAATGTCCTTCATGCCAGGTACCAATAGCCAGCTAAAGAAGCAATACAGGGTTTTGAGTAGGTTTTCCCTAAAATGGCATCCATGTCATGGGCGGGGCAAAATATGTAGAATGGATATTCAATTTTAGCAAAAAAAAAAAAAAAACATCGATCACAGCCTTGGCCTTGTTGTACCACTGGAGCGAGCTTGGGGTTGGATTGTTGGAGACATCACGAGACTAGTAGGGGGGCAACCATATGTACATAATAAAGGTTTAGTGAGATGTTATGGACCATGAGGACATCTAAATTGGTCTATTTTTTTCGATAAAGGAGCAACAGCCCAGCCTCTGCATCAATTGATGCACACGGCCTTTTATTATTAAACATATAAAGTATCAAGTATCAAGTGATAAGTACGAATAGGCGTGGGAAATAAAAATACAATCATGGGTCCGACTTGGTTGCCACATAAATCAACCAACGGAACAGCAAACATCTAAATAGGCTAGTCATACTCTATTCTATTATTATGCCGCCACCCAGGAGCCCGGTAGTAGAAATCCTGTGTAAGCACCAACAGTCTGTTGCAGCCAGTATCCATATCCTTGCGCTGATCCTCCGGTAGCAGGAAAGCCCATAATTGTATCCAGTGCACAGCTCGATGAATAACCTGCAAAAAGTTAGTACCCTTTTGATTATTAAAAATCATATCATTTCTAGTGTTCCATATTATCCAACATATAGCAGATATACTAATCCTAATTTTTTGTTTATCTTTTTTCGGAACTCCATACAACCAGTTCCCAAACATATTATTGATACTCGTGGGTGGCGGGATATTATAGGCAAAGTAAATCATCCGCCAAATGATAGTTGCAAAGGGGCATGAAAGGAACAAATGATGAACAGTTTCATTTGTATCACACAAACAACACTTTTGAGATCCTGTCCATCTACGTTCGGCCAAATTGTCTTTAGTAAGTAAGACCTTGTTGTTAAGAAACCACATGAAAATTTTAATTTTTAATGGAATCTTGATTTTCCACAAATATTTGCGCAGGAATCTAGTATGACCATTCATATAATCAAGATACATAGACTTAACGGTAAACACTCCCGAATCTGTAAGCTTCCAAAAAACTTACCAGGTTCATCAGTGAGATTAATGGTAATAAGTCGTTGACACAAATGCAACCATTCAGTATATTTATGATCATTAAGACCTCTCCTAAAAGTAATATTCAACGGATTTTGAGCCAACACTGTGGAGACCAAAACATCTCTATATTGTGCAATATTGTAAAGAGAGGGATATTGTTGTGATAGAGGAACATCCCCTAGCCAGACATCTTCCCAAAAGCGTACCGAACTACCATCGCCAACTTTGAAAAATCCTCTACTAAAAAAAAATCAGATTTTACTTTCATAAGACCTTTCCAAAAAGGCGAGTCCGTAGACTTTACCTCAACTTGCGGTAAAGTTTTAGTGTAGATATTTGTTGTGCAAATTTTTTTTCCACATACCCTCTTCAGTAAGAAGTTTATATATCCATTTACTCAGTAAGCATTTGTTCTTTAATTCCATAACTTCAATACCCAAACCCCCCTGATCTTTCGGTCTACAAATTATGTTCCATTTAGAGAGCCTATATATTTTCTTTTTTTTATCAGATTGCCAGAAGAAATTAGATCTATAATAATCTAGTCTTTTCCTAACCCCCGCAGGTATCTCCATGAATGATAACATAAACATTGATAGACTAGTTAACACCGAATTAATGAAAACCAACCTATCCCCATAAGAAAGCATTTTACTACGCCAGCACCCTAATTTTGAAGCAAAACGGCTTTCAACCGGATTCCATTCAGCATTTCTCAAAATTCGGTGATGGATAGATATACTCAAATATTTAAAAGGTAAAGCACCCGCTTCACAACCAAAAATCTCCATATATTGTTGTTCAATATCCTTTGCTTTACCAAAACAGAATATCTGATTTTTATGAAAATTAATTTTCAAACCAGAGAGCTGCTAAAAAAATACATAGAATTAATTTAATATTCAGTGCTTTAGTGACATCATGTTCCATGAATAAAATTGTATCATCAGCATATTGTAGGATTGAAATTCCCCCTCCACTAAATTAGGTAGAAGCCCCCCAATCTGACCCGCTTCCTTAGCCCGTGCAATAATAATTGCGAGCATATCCGCCACAATGTTAAAAAGAATCGGCGATAAAGGATCACCCTATCTCAAACCTTTTCTAGTTTGGAAATTATGGCTAATATCATCATTCACCCTAATCCCCACACTCCCTCCTTTCACATATTGTTTAATTCGATCAAACCAGGTCTCATCAAACCCCTTCATACGCAATACTTTTTGTAAAAACGGCCATTTAACTTTATCATATGCCTTCTCAAAATCAATTTTGAAAAGAACACCATCTAACTTTTTCCTATGCAGTTCATGAATGGATTCATGAAGCACAACCACTCCCTCTAAAATATGTCTGCCCGGCATGAATGCAGTCTGAGAAGGTTTGATCACATTATGAGCTACCTCCGAAATACGAATAGTAGCAACTTTAGTAAAGATCTTAAATATCACATTAAGTAAACAAATAGGACGATACTGTTGTATTTGTGTCACATTATCTTTTTTTGGAAGCAGAGTAATAACCCCAAAATTAAGCCTATGTAAAGGTAATTCTCCTCTTTGGAAAGAAATAAAAAGCGCCATTAAATCCACTTTTATTACCTCCCAGAAAGTTTGATAAAACTCTGCCGGAAAACCATCTGGCCCCGGCGCTTTATTATGTTTCATCTGTGAGATCGCCTCATAAACTTCCTCAAGAGAGTAGTCTTTGATTATAACTCATTTTCCGCCACAGAAACTTGAGGAATATCATCAACTCTATCCTCCACCATTAGTATTGAACTGTGTTGCGGCTCACCAAAAAGTTTTTTGTAATATTCAGTAATGTAAGTTTTAAGGTTCTCGTCCCCAACAATCGTACCCTCCTCTTGTTCTAGTTGAAATTTTTTCTTCTTCCTATGCTTCCCATTAGCAATCAAGTGAAAATATTTTGTATTATCTCCCCCTTCTTGTATATACTTAACCTTGGCTCTCTGTGCCCATTTGGTTTCCTCCGACCTTTTAAGTTTATTCAACTTATCATTAGCCAATTTTAACTCATCCCTCTCAACATTAGATAGAGGGCAAGTCTCCGCCTTAATATCCAGGAAATCAATAATTTCAAGTAACCTCTCCTTTTCTAGTTTATACTTTCCACTAAGATTTTTCGCCCATCCCCTTAAAAATCTTCGTATGTGCCTAATCTTTTTTTGCCAAGTGTCTATTGGTGAGACCCCCATTGGAGCTGCAGCCCACTCTAAATTTGTCTATCTAGGCAGGCTGAATACTATGTGACCATTTTTTGGCTTTAAAAGTAATGGGTATTCACTGAATACGCATGAACATTTGTGCCCGCCCAATGATCCATGTACAATGACAGACTACTCTATTTAGGATAGAGTTTTAAAAGACAATGTATTATGGTAAGTTATATAAGAGCAGGTACAACAATGCCTAATCAGCCGGCTGTAGCTTCTTCCATGTCATCAAACTCCAATGTGGACGAGAGAGAACAGAGGAGAGAGGGCAGAGCTAGCGCTAGAGATATCACCCGGCTCTAGCACTTCGACCGAGAAAAAGGTGCTTGCATGCAGCCCAGGACCAATAGAATCCATGCATTGGATAATTAAATCTTAAATAAAGCCCACTTAGCAGCCATCTAATAGCTATCCTATTATATGAGTGGGTTTTTTGTTGACTCTAGAATGACCTGGCATAGCTATATAGCCGGCAGCATGCTCTCTTATTAATTTTGCTCTAATAAGTTTGACATAATTTCCGAGTTCCAACAATCTAGGCCTACAAGTTAGATGTCGGTGTGGTGGGTTTCTCTCTTTATTTATGCATGGGAAGCTGGAGTTGGACCAGGCTTGAAAGGTACAACTTGGAAGTCCTTGCATTTTATTAAATTTAGGAAAATATTTTTTTAAGATACAAATTTTTTATATTATTTTTAAAATTCTTTGATTCAAACTTCATGTAGCTAGCAGATCAATAATTTTTTCAGCTAATCTTGCCGAGCCATTTGTAAGTTTTATGCAGGTTTTGTTGTGCATAATTTATTAAATTTCTATACCTTTTAAACCTATTTTTTAGTTATTTAAACTACATATAGTGAGGGAACTAGAAAAAAGTTTGACCTCATTTTCCTTGAAAGTTTAAGTCTTTGTAACTTCTTGTGAAAATTTCCTAATGGGGTGGTTCAAGCCGGTCTAGGTCTAGTTCATACTGTCAAAAAAGAGAGCAAAAAACTATCTCATCTGCCATGTGGTACCTGACTTGTCGAAAACATGTTATCGGTAACAACCTGGCCAAGTGTAGATATTTGCGTGAAACAACTAGCCGCAGATTTTCGATTTATGAAAGCCTAGCTGTAGTAGCCGTGGTTTTGTACGAAAACATCAAATGGAGGACAAGCTCAAGGCCGCCTTCTATTTTGTTACCCTCCAAAACCCCCCGACGGGCTTTGGTTAAGCAACACGAAGAGCCGGGAAGCTTCCAGGGCCGCTTAGTGGATCCCTGGCACCTCGCGTCGTCCCGCAAATCTTCTGGCGCGCGTCCTGGCGGTTGCTAGGGCGTGCCTGACCTAGACCTGTCGGGAAGGTGTTAGTGCCGATTGTTCCTGCATGGTAGACACGTGCACATTAAATACGAGCCTTATCGGCTCTCAGGTTTCCACGTGGATCGGCTCAAAGAGCCGATCGCCCCATGGTCCTTGATGGATTAGCAATGGCATGGGGATCCGCTTGATCAGGACAAAGCTAAGGCGATCCACGACGTTTAGGGTTTTCACCGCATAATCGGAACGTCCTACGTGTGATCGGGCCTAGCAGCTACGAGAGACGATGCAAACTACCCCTACGAGAGGCCTAAAACCAACATACGTTGATTCCCGGAACATCCCTCGCAGGGACGGTAAACAACGCCTAACGCACTCTGGATCGTCGACCCCGCATAAGGCCTAACTATGAGATATTAAACTAATCCTGCGGCGAGGAGCAACTATAACGGATCGGATCTACTAAGCATGATCAAGCAAGATGCTGCCCTTACGTCTAGATAGACGTAAGGGCAGCAAGATGTCTAGGGACGGCATTGCCAAGATATGCACGTGAAAGCACCAATGCGAGCCCCTAAACACCTAAGGATAAATAGTCTTGCTCGCCATCAACAAGGCTTCGACACGAGCGACAAGGTTAACGAATAAACTTATTTGCCTAGATCGCTAGATGCGATCTAGCAGCATGTGCTACCGGGAGAAACCCTCGTAGGAAAGGGGTGGCGATGCGCGAGATTGGTTTGTGTTTGTTGAACGATGATTGTCCTCCTTTTACGATAACCCTAGATACATATTTATAGTCAAGGGACTTTCTAATTGAGGCGTGCACCTAACCATGCACGGGCCGGACTCTATCTCTTTAATCTAAATTACAAAGCGATCTAATAATTTATAGATACACGGGCAACTTAGCCCAAGCTCTCAGCGCAAGGCCGCTTCGAAGATGCTCCACGTGTACGTCTTTCAAGCCCATCTTCACTTACGGCCCGATTCCTGATTTTGCCAAAATCGGGTGGTAACACATGCCCCCCCTGGTTTTGATAATGATAATTGCAAAACCATCTGTCTCCCTCGAAGGGTCATGTCGTGGCAGAACCGTCGCAGTTTCCTTCATGATGACGTCTTGCCTCCTTGCCTTCTGCACGACTTGACGGTTCGGCACCACGTCCTCGGGCTGCTTAGGCATTAAACCATATATTCCCCCTTTTATTCGGCCACTTCTGTAGTGCTCTTCCTCATCCTCCTTGCACTAGCACTTCAAAGAAAAACCCTCTGCGCCACCATGTCTTCCTCTTCGCCGGATCTTTCCGCGCAGTCCCTCCCCTTCCGCGAGCGGAGTGGAACCGGATGAAGCCCACGCGGCCAACATCCGCCGCGCCATCGAGGCCGGGGGCAGGCGAGCCAGCCACGACTTCTCTACCAGTCGAGGCGACCAGTCACGACCGACGAGCGACCTCCGCTTCCTCGCCAATGAGGAGGCGGTGGAGAAGCGGCAGCGACCACCTTCCCAGGACGGGGCCCCTCCTCAGGAGGAGGAAGGAGAGGAGGAAGAAGATGACAGCTCTTCCGACGAGCCGCAGGCCAGCGCCTTGCCCTTAGCCCGGGAACCTCGGCGACCGACGGTGGCAGCGGCGACGAGGAGGACGAAGGCGGACGAGGGTCCTGCCGTGTCGCTACGACGACGATGAGGGGAGGAGCGGCGTGCCGGACGGCGATGATGGCGACGGCGCAGCGAGGGCAGCAATGGCCCCTAGATAGGACCTTAGCCAGCAGCCAGTAGACGGGCAATGTATCCCCTAGGATCTCCTTTTAAGAGCAATCGGCTCTTATGTAAGAAATCTAGTTTATCAATGAAGAATTTCCCCAACTTGATTTTGCCGACCTTCTTCATGATAATTTAGCCGATTGCCCTTCGTACTGAGCCTGCCGACTGTCAATTTGGTCGGTGCTCAATGAGCCGATGGCAGCGCATCGGACTCTCATGACAGATTCGTGGTAAATCCATCCGAACTTCCAATTCCTGGTCGAGCCACAACCGTGCAAACCCCGGATCCTGTAATGTAGATCCAACTGAACGGAGCGTTGGACTTTAGCGGCATCCTCGTCTTCCGGATCCTCTTTGCCTTCCGGAGGTCTTAGGACCGTCGTTAGAACAACTCCGATACTGAAGCTAATACTTTTGCGGAACAGGCATTATTCGCCCACAACTGTCTTTGTAATGCTTCATTTCTTTGTAGTCACACCTGGTCCCGAGCCCATCAACGATCGTTGCTTCCTCCCATCACCTCCCAATTCCCTTCTGCAATAATTCACCCTCTCTCGACGAGTTGTGATGCGGAGAGCCGATTTCAACCAAATCGGCTCCATAGAACAAGGAACCTTAAGGGCGAGCTGCCCCAGGAGCCTTAGTCCGGGGCGATAAAAGCACCAGCCGATTGGGCCACCATCGGCCCTGTAGCGCTGTGTCACTGAATTCCACAAAATCGGCTCTCCGGATCATCGATGTTTCAGAGCTAGCTGCCCCGAGCTACTCCATCTTAAAAACAAGGCGAGAACGCTTGCGCTCAAGGAGCCAGCCCGGGCAGATTTTGGAAAGATCAGCGCTCCCTTGAATCAAGAAACCTCAGTGTAGTGGCCTTTCAACCCCTCCCAGCTCCATTCCTGCACCTTGCTGTTTTGATTGGTTCATCATCTTGGGCAAACTGATGCAGCTTCTGGTGCGAATGGTTCAACTCTAGGAGATCATCGGATGATCATCGGTTGTCCTCATGACCCTAACCGATCCGTAGGCTTGCGCAAACACTGCCGATTTGGTGATGGCCGCTCCATAAGACTTCTGCTTGTAACCACCGTATCCTTTGAGTCGACGACCAAGCGTCGGCTTTGCCCCATGAGACCTCAAACAAGATCATGACTCTTACCAACCCAACGGGCCTGACCATCGGTTTCGGGCAGGTGCCTACAATGAGCCCTGGGCGTGTCACTCAATTGACTTGTATGTGGAAGCGATATTTTTGGCGACATCAGCACCGTTCCTCGACAAGCTGTGATGCAGGGCCAGCCGATTCCGAAAAAATCGGCTTCCTATAGCGAAGGATCCTTCAGGGCCAACTGCCCCCGAGTCTCTTCCGTTCAAGTCCTGTGTCTCGCCGATCATGTTGGCTCATCATCTTTGGCAGTGATGCGGCTCCGGTGAGGACGTTTTCCTGACGCTCTCCCCCATTTTGGTCGTAACACGCCGTAGCCGATCGCCTCATCATCTCCTATCCTCCTGGTCTCAGAAGAGACATGCTGCTTCGTCGGGCTCGCCCTTAACCTGAACTGCGTGTTTGTCTGTTATCGATCAGGGCCGCGACCCGATATTGCCAACACAATGATCCGCTTGGGGGTTTGCTAACGGAGCCATCAACAATTCCCGGAGAGAGCCGGCATGTTTGCCCTTCAGTGGAGCCTCGCCCTTAAGTCGATGTCTTCGCATCGGCTGTGCTCAAAAATTTTGGATTTTCCATTTTTTACACCTTGAGCTGCTGGGCATTTGGTATGCCTCCTCAGTTTCGTATCCTCCTGTCTCATCCATCTATGTGCCTCCCGAGCCGATTCGTCAAGTTGATGGCATCGGCTCTTCGAGCTCTGTTGGATCAATGCTGAACGCGGACAAGGTACGTCAAGGATAATTTTGGCCGATTGCGGGAATCGGCCTCCTTTTTCGTTGCAAGGCTTTGGCAATGATGTGCAACTTCTCGGATTTCCATTGTAGCTACGTGGCATGCTGGAGATAAGATCCTTTGCTTTTCATTTTTTGAGGGCCGATCTCGGGGACCGGCCTTGCCACGTATGTCCAATGTCTTGGACTTGTTACTCCGTTAGGCCGGTGGATAAAACCAGCCTTACCCCATTTTCCGAGGCTTCGATCCGCTCACAACCCTCTAAGCGATTCCAGGCGGCTCTTGGTCGTCTGCTTCCCACACGCTCATGGCAGCTAGTGATATTTCGATTGAGTCATCCGCCGAACGACTTCCACCTCATCTCCATCCCCTGTATGATGCATTGGTGCATTGTGACGGGATGCAACAGTTAGCATGAATCCGGTCCCTTCCCAATAGGACGGCGTAGTTGCTTTTGCTATCAACGATGAAGAACGCGAGGTATGGTCTTCCGGCCTACAGTAAGTTCTACATTCAGAACACCTTTTTACTTCGACGCCTGGCCGTTGAAGTCGCTTAATGTGATGTTGGTTTTGATCAGCTCGTCTGGAATGCCCCAAACGACGTAGCATGGAATACGGCATTATGGCTGCCGCTCCGGTATCAACCAACATCTTGCCGATAGGCTGCCCATTGATGTAACCCTTCAAGTATAGGCTTTGATGCCTGTAGCTTCTATCTTGTGGCTTTTCAAAAATAACTGGTCGTGGACCGCAGTCGAATTGAGCCACTGAAACTTCCTCGTCGCGGAGCGAAACTGACGGGAGTATGAATACCATGTTTGTATCAGCCGATGCATACGCATCGGCATCAGCCGACTCTGTGCATCGCTTTCGTGTTGGGCGCCTTTCTTTGGCGGGCGCGCCGTCTCCTTGTTTGCTGGATTTTCGCGGCCGGATCGGGCGCGCTCTTCTCAACGTGTCACAGTCGTGCCTCATTCTTCAGTTTCGCAGCGGCGCACTCGACGCTCGAGAATGGCTGGTCCATCGGGGCACCACCTTGGTCGGTGATACCTATCTTCTTCATCGACTCCTCAGTCTTCTTCTTGAGATGACTCCTCGTTTATTCGAGGTGGGAGAGGTCCCGGACGTTCGAACGAAACTTCGTTCGTCCTTCTCCTTTGTGTGCATTGGCAGTTCTCGATTGTTGGCAATCGGCTCATTCCTGAGTCAGTGCTTGAAAGAAAGGACGGTCCCAGTGCATGTCCACGTTGTCTTGTTCCCTAGACCTCCCTCTAGCGCGACGTTCGTACACGTCGTCGTTCCTGTCATGCGATACCTCATGTTCTCCGCACCAGACCGACGATGTTTCTCATCGTCTTCGTCGTAGCGCCGACGTCGGTCGTCTTGCTGCTCATATTTGTTGAGGAGATGCACGGATAATGGGCGTGATACCGTATGCTTCTCACCTCCTCTCGGTCGGGTATCGTCTATCGTCGTCTTGGGGCCGGTCGCGTGGAACGGCCTCCTCTTTATCCTTGCCACGAGTGTGGCTGTCTTTGTCCGCGCCATGGCGAATCACGAACCCTGCCATATTGACATCGAAAGAGAACCATGGTTCTCTTATGGAGTGGCTGAGATCACAATATTGACGCCATGCGACGACACGTGTTTCCTCCGAGCTTGATGTTGCGAACGGGTTGTCTCGGAGGAGCCGATGAGTTCTTCACAGATGGCCTTCACTCATCGTATTTCTTCTTGTGCTCCGGGAGATCCTTGTATGTGATCTGCTCCTCGCCATCCCGATGTCGGTGTTGACGTGGATGTTGCGAAGATGTCCCAGGGCGTGAAATGTGTTACCTCCAAACCCCGACGGGCTTTGGTTAAGCACACGAAGAGCCGGGAAGCTCCCAGGGCCGCTTAGTGGATCCCTGGCACCTCGCGTCGTCCCGCAAATCTTGGCGCGCGTCCTGGCGTTGCTAGGGCGTGCCACCCGGCCTAGACCTGGTCGGGAAGGTGTTAGTGCTTCGATTGTTCCTGCATGGTAGACACGTGCACATTAAATACGAGCCTTATCGGCTCTCGGGTTTCCCAATGGATCGGCTCAAAGAGCCGATCGCCCCATGGTCCTTGATGGATTAGCAATGGCATGGGGATCCTGCTTGATCAGGACAAAGCTAAGGCGATCCACGACAGTTTAGGGTTTTCACCGCATAATCGGAACGTCCTACGTGTGATCGGGCCTAGCAGCTACGAGAGACGATGCAAACTACCCCTACGAGAGGCCTAAAAACCAACATACGTTGATTCCCGGAACATCCCTCGCAGGGACGGTAAACAACGCCTAACTTCACCGGATCGTCAAGCCGACAAAGGCCTAACTGTACGAGATATTAAACTAATCCGGATGCGAGAACAACTATGGATCGGGATCTACTAAGCATGATCAAGCAAGATGCTGCCCTTACGTCTAGATAGACGTAAGGGCAGCAGGTGTCTAGGGACGGCATTGCCACGCAGATATGCACGTGAAAGCACCAATGCGAGCCCCTAAACACCTAAGGATAAATAGTCCGCTCGCCATCAACAAGGCTTGCACGAGCATACAAGGTTAACGAATAAACTTTGTTGCCTGATCGCTAGATGCGATCTAGGCGATAATGCCCCAGGAGAAACCTCGTAGGAAAGGGGTGGCGATGCGCCGAGATTGGTTTGTGTTTGTTGAACGATGATTGTCCTCCTTTTACGATAACCCTAGATACATATTTATAGTCCAAGGACTTTCTAATTGGGCGTGCACCTAAGGGCCGGACTCTATCTCTTTAATCTAAATTACAAAGCGATCTAATAATTTATAGATACACGGGCAACTTAGCCCAAGCTCTCAGCGCAAGGCCGCTTCGAAGATGCTCCACGTGTACGTCTTTCAAGCCCATCTTCACTTACGGTCCGATTCCTGATTTGGCCAAAATCGGGTGGTAACATATTTTTAAAAATTCTAAAATTATTTTTCGAAGTTTCACAAGAATCCAATAAAATCTGGATGTAGCCAATGGTGTATGCTACAAGCATACAAAATATCGTAAAATAATTTGGATTCTAGGCTACACAAAAATGACAAAGTGTCAACCTAAGTATAATGAATAATGCATATCTTCAAAAATCCATTTTTAAAAAGATTTTATCATTTTTGTGTATCGTAGAATATGAAGAATTTAGCTCTTTTTTTTGCGAATCTCATGCTTTTATACATCATTGGTTACACACACATTTGTTTCGGGATTTTTTGTCTGAAACTCGTAGATATAATTTTAGTTTTGTTTTTAAAAACGAAGGGTTGACCTCCAATTCCTCACTCCATGGTTTTGTGATATTTCCTAAATAAAAATTCAAATCTGAAAGCCAATGGTTATGTACTTCCAGTCTGTATTTAGAGATATCTTTCAACCCAACTAATTGAGCCGACATGGCAAGAGGCCGTTGAAGAGTACAATTGGAGGTTCTTCGAGTTGATGTTTTTCTGCGAACCTTGGCTCCGATTGTATTCTTTTGCTTAGACAGTTTGGATTTTCAACAAGATGCTTGCTTTGTGCCGAGCCGATTAGATTCTATTTCTCAGCCAGTTTGGACAGTTTGGCCGTTGAAGATGCTTGTTTGAAAGAAGTTCCAGATATCCAAACAAGTACTAGAACACATCCATAAATAAACAGCTTGTTTACTCTCCAAAGAGAGTGCCATGGTCCACGATTACCACGTGAAGAATTCAGGCAAAAAATAATAGGGAGTCTGATTGAATAATCCAATAATTAAATTGGAAAAACGAATACTACGGAGTACTGATAAATATACTCCGTACATACAGCTAATATAGTTGAGTTGAGGCGCTAGTCCGACCCGATTTGCCAAACTAAAGTAAGCATCACGTGCGTTTCGTTCTCCTGCGTTGGAGTTTTAACGAAGCACGCCTACTCACTGACTAGAGTAGTAGAGTGTGCTTATCTCTCCACGTCACTTGCAGTTGCAGGTCCAAGAAGCCATCAGCTGCGCTTCTCCTCCAAGAGCTGCGCGCCTGCGCCCACCTTCCGATTCTCAGGAGAAGAACCGCTCGCACGTTGCGAAGCTTCGATGGCCATGAAGGTTCTAAGGGAGGTGGGGAGGAAGAGGAGCGGAGCGGCGTGGATCGGAGGGAGCAGAGGCTTCGCCGACTGCGCCGCTGCTGCGATGGGGGTGGCGGAGAGGAGAGAGGGTGGCGGGGGGACGAAGGCGGTGAACCTGTTCACGGCCGTCAACCAGGCGCTCCACATCGCGCTCGACACCGATCCCCGGTCAGCGCCTGCCTACTCTTGAATCTTGATTAGCCCGGTTGCTTTGATGCTTTGTCCTCTAGCCCTGTCAAGTTTGAATCATTTCAGGAAAGTAGCACCTTATTGCTCTCAATTTTCAATAGTTTTAATGTTTACCTTTTGCTGGGATAAGATACGTTCCACTGCAAACTCAAAATATGAAAAGGCATTCAGATATCATGTCAGTAACTCCGTATACCAGTGTTCCCAGTACATGGTCGTTGCAGTCAATCCGACTATCACTTGCACTGCACCGTGAAACAATAATACTCCTTCCCCAAAAAAACGATGTCGCAGATTTGTTAAATTTGGAGGTATCTATACACTAAATCATTTCTAGCTACATCCAAATTTGGACAAAATTGCGACATCCTTTTTGGGACGGAGGGAGTACCTGTTGTTGCTAGATTGCTACCTGCACTCGGCGGTGAGTGTTTGTTCAGACAGTTAATAATGTAATTTTAAACTGTTTTGGCAACTCAGTGTGCGAAGTCACATGATTTATACTTTTCTACTTAATGAAATATGTGACGTAGTCTATGAAACAGCTTGCCCAGATTACGATCCATTTGAGCTGCTTATACACACATTCCAGTAAATTTAAGATGATTTTCATTTTCGCAGCTCCTATGTCTTCGGAGAGGATGTCGGTTTTGGTGGTGTCTTCCGCTGCACAACAGGGCTCGCTGATCGATTTGGCAAAAATAGAGTATTCAATACACCATTGTGTGAACAGGTGCACTTTTACTTGGCATGCATGCTGAAACCTATGCCAATACTACAGTATAATGTGAAAATTTCAGCATTAACGTCCTGCTATGCGTGAATATGGAAATATGTTTGAGCCCAGTATACTGAATTTCATAGGGCTTAAATAGTAGGGACTTCATGGAACTTAGTTGCCGCTATTTTATTGTCGACCACTGACCAGCTCTTCTCAAACAGGGCATTGCAGGATTTGCTATTGGCTTAGCAGCAATGGTAAGTCACATAGAACATTGGCTAGTTTGTTTGTTTGTAATAATGCTGTTAAGGTTCCTAAATTTTCGAAATACTACATTGTCCATGATTATCTTTTACGAGTTCAACAGTTTCAGAACTGACGTGTTATCTGTAATTTATCATACTCCCTCCAACCCATATTAGTTGTCACAGATTTAGTACACCTTTGTACTAAATAAGCGACAAGTAATATGGGTCGGAGGGAATACATCATTACCTTCAGTGAAATATTTAGATGAAATGGAAATCTTGAACTCTTTACATCAGTTAAGTAACTCTTTGCTCCCTCACAAAAAAGAAGTATTTCTTTGCAACTCAGTGAACCATTAATTCGTTGTTCGCATCTATCATCTTTTCAATGGAACTCTCATTTGTTTTCTCTTTTTCCAACATGCAGGGCAACAGAGCTATTGCTGAAATCCAATTTGCAGATTATATCTTTCCAGCATTTGATCAGGCATGTCTCTGATTTTATTCAGAATGATTTTACCTACTAGAGTTTTTTCTTCTTCTTAAAGTATTTCCTTAATTTCAGTTGCTGGAAGTAATTTACCTGTTTGTTTCTAGAGATAACGGTAGCTTCTCTTTCTTACTGAAATACTTTTGCTGCAAACACTTGCAATGCTTAATCATCAACTCTGAACTCTGGATTGATCCTGTAGCATCCAGTTGTATAACCATTTCATTTCTTGACCATTGCCATGTCGATTGAATTTGTATTGGTTTGAGCAATGTTTTGTTTCAACATATCCATAAAACTTCTGATGCAGCTCGTTAACGAAGCAGCTAAATTCAGATATCGAAGTGGAAATGAATTTAACTGTGGAGGTATTTTTTTTCCCTTTTAAAATGGATTATTCTATAAACAATGCATTTATTATGTAATTCAGTGGAGAAACGTCCTGAAGTTGTCATCATAATACCATCTTTTCTAGGTTTAACAATTCGATCTCCATATGGTGCTGTTGGACATGGTGGTCACTACCATTCACAGTCACCAGAGGCTTTCTTCTGCCATGTTCCTGGCCTGAAGGTTGAGTTTGTACCCCTAATGTACTGTCAATGAACTGTAATTCTTACACTGTAATAATAGTTAGGATACAAGTGTAAACCACGTTTTCTATTTAAGTTAGAAAACTTATTCGTAAAATCAAGTAGTATAGCAATATCAAGCAACATTTTCTAGTACTCCTGCCTGATACTCTACTGGACATTTCTGAAATTGTACCAGCAAGATATGCATGTGCAGTTGCCTGTTCAGATTTTGCCCAAATATTAGTCAAAGTTGATGCTTCAGAATATTCTATCTTACATTTTTGCTGCTATTGCTTTCCTGAGTAATAAGGAAAACACAATTTCAGGTTGTCATACCTCGAAGCCCACGTGAGGCCAAGGGACTGTTGTTGGCTAGCATTCGCGACCCAAACCCAGTCATATTTTTCGAGCCAAAGGTAGAGCAAAAATTTGAAAGAAGTTCATCAGTGGGATAAGACTTGTTACATATCATGTTGTAGAATAATTGCATGATAACAGATGATGTACAATATTGAATTGCTTATTACAGAATGCGCTAACAAACAGCTTTTACCTTTCTTTTTCTTACAGTGGTTGTACCGTTTGTCTGTTGAAGAAGTCCCTGAGGGGGACTATATGCTGCCTTTATCTCAGGCAGAAGTGCGCATATCTCTATCCTGTACATTGTTTTTGTTATGACGAAACCAAAATGTTTATGCAACTTTATACTCTAGGTGATTCGCAAAGGAAGTGATATAACACTTATTGGTTGGGGAGCTCAACTTGCAGTGCTGGAACAAGCATGTGAAGATGCTGCAAAGGTCAGTTATTTACGCAAGTTCTTGTACACAAAATTCAATTAAACGGTTTCATGCCAAAAATTATGAAAACAACTAGCATCAATATTTATTTGGTAAACTAAACATAGGTAAATATTCCGACTCAGTTTACCCTGAATCAATGTGGCGAGAAATGTTCGGGGCTACAGGAAAACATTCTGAATTTCATTTTAAGTATTAACATCAAACAACAAAGAATCCTGACTACAGCCAACTATCATGGCGTAATGATAATGCAATGGTTATTTACTGCTATCCAAATCAATTAATGACGAATAATAGCAAACGATACTTCTGTATTTTGGTATTGCTTCATGGCCATTGCCCGTCCTGATTCATCTCATATCTTCATTATCTCGCTCCGTTTTCATAAACCATAACTCACACCAGTATATTCCAGGATGGAATTTCCTGTGAACTCATAGATCTAAGAACACTGATTCCATGGGACAAGGAAACAGTTGAGGCCTCTGTCAGCAAGACTGGAAAGCTTCTTGTAAGTTTACCTCTTTGCATTTATTTATTACTCGATTATCATCGTCATCTTCTTCACTGTGTGAAGTACTATCGCAGATTAGTCATGAGGCCCCGATCACTGGAGGGTTTGGTGCCGAAATTGCTGCGTCCATTGCGGAGCGCTGCTTCCTGAGGGTAGGGTACTAAATCTTCCAACCATTTAACAGTACAACAGAACACATAAGAGAAATATTCACTCACATAATCATCTGCAAGCTGTGTGATCAAAATTGCTGAACTCGATCTACTGCAGTTAGAAGCGCCTGTCGCGAGGGTCTGCGGCCTCGACACCCCTTTTCCTCTTGTTTATGAACCATTCTACATGCCCACAAAGAACAAGGTAATGCATCACCCTGTGATTTGATCTTTCCCCTGCTTTTGGTATGCAGCTCTGACCCTGATCTGTTACCTGTTGCAGATCCTGGATGCTATTAAAGCAACTGTAAATTACTGAGGTGCAGGAGGAAGGTCGTGCTGTTTGTGTTGCACATTTATAGTGGAGACAGCAAGCATTGTGTGTGTATATTGCTGGTCTGTAGCCTAAATATACATGTAGACAGACCAGTTCATTTTGTATAATAAACCACAATAAAATTGCAAAATTCAGATGATTACTCTGCAATTGTCAGTCTTTTCTCTCATCGTGCAGCTATACAGTTATAATCGTGTACTGTGTCATTAGCGTGAAGGAATTTCTCTCCAGAAAGCCATCATCATTATTCTTTTATCTGAAGGAATTTCACATAAAACAATTCGATTGCCGGAGGGTACTGAAGTTCTGAGAAGTTTAATTCGTGCAAACGGAGCCTGAACTATACTCGCATCGAAGTAAAAAAGACCAACTCAGAAACAGCTCTTGAGAGTTGGGACTGAATTACATTTCTCTATCTGCTAACCTGCGAACTGCGATAGTTCCAAACAGAAATTATGAAGGTTGCCAAAATAATCCGAAGGGAAGAAGCGTCAGCAACGCAAAAGGTAGCGCCCGACGATCACGAGAGTTCCACACTCTGCGTCGCACTGCACTGCATCGTCACCCCGTCGTCCCACTCGTGCTCTGGACCACCCATGGCTGAGCTCCTGCAACCACAAGATCCATGGACGCAGACGTCGTGTAGCTGACGACAGACGTGGAGCGCGCGCGCGCCGCACACGCACGGCTACTCCATCACCCGTACATAACGCCGGACGCGCACGCGCGGATCGCAACCAAGATCACAATGGCTGACACTACCACCGCTGCAGCCGTCGCCACCGTCGCCACCGGCTCGTCGGATCCCGCGGCTCTGCCGCTCGCCGGACGCGTGGCCATCGTGACCGGCGCGTCGCGCGGCATCGGGCGCGCCATCGCGGCCCACCTCTCCGCGCTCGGCGCGAGCGTGGTGCTGGGCTACGCGTCCAGCGCGGCCGAGGCCGACGCGCTCGCCGCGGAGCTCCCGCGCTCCGTGGCAGTGAAGGCCGACGTGTCCGAGGAGGCCGGCGTGCGGTCCCTCTTCGACGCCGCAGAGTCCGCCTTCGGCTGCGCCGCGCCGCACATCGTCGTGGCCAACGCCGGCGTGCTCGACGACAAGTACCCGTCCGTCGCCGACACCGCCACGGCGGACTTCGACCGCGTCTTCGCCGTGAACACGCGCGGCGCGTTCCTGTGCCTCCGCGAGGCCGCCAACCGGCTGCCCCGCGGCGGCGGCGGGCGGATCGTGGCCGTGACGTCGTCCGTGGTCGGGTCGCTCCCGACGGGGTACGCGGCGTACACGGCGTCCAAGGCGGCCGTGGAGGCCTTGGTGCGGACGATGGCGAAGGAGCTCAAGGGCTCGCGCATCACGGCGAACTGCGTCGCGCCGGGGGCCACGGCCACGGACATGTTCTTCGCCGGGAAGAGCGAGGAGACGGTGAGGCAGATGGCGGAAGCCAACCCGATGGAGCGGATCGGGGAGGGCGGTGACATCGCGCCCGTCGTCGGGTTCCTCTGCACCGACGCCACCGAGTGGGTCAACGGGCAGGTCATCCGGGCCAACGGCGGGTACGTGTGATGTTCAACTCTTGGCTGCCCCTGCCCATTGGCCATTTTGGCGGGAGTGAACTGATGCTTGCTGTTGAAGAAGACTTAACAAATACTCTCTCCGTTCTTGTTTATTTATCTTGCGTCAATTAAAACCGAACGGAAGGAGTAATGCATTGGGGTTACTGGTGCTTGCTAGTCTCTGCTCATCTGCTCAAATATTCCTAAATCGCAGTGACGAGAATGCTGATCAATGTCCAACGATCCTGGTCTTCAACTCAAAACCCCCACTAGATTCGCTACAGTTGAAATTTTTATATGGTGCGACTTCTGGTGACGGAGAATGACGAAATTGGAATTGTGTTCTATTGTTATATAGTACTTGTGTTCTAATGTTCAACTGTTGGCTACTCATCTTTGTTTTCAACTCAGTTCACATGCAACCTGCAAACCAAAAAAAAAAACCTACTCTTTCAAAAAAAAACCCACTAAATTCGCTAGAGTTGACCTTTTTTACATGTTGCAATTTTTGCTGATGGTGGAAATTGGAATTAACATTCGCTGCAGTCTTGTTAAAGCATCTCCCGACCGATTCCTTGAATTTTTTCAAAAAAGTAAAAAAAATTGTTTTACCAGATTAAATTGGTCCCTCAAAACTTTAAAGGAGTAAAATTCTTAATCTTGTGGTCTACGCTCTCTTAAATATACTCAGTTGCGACTCGTCTAGAGAAAAATTGGGCCCTCCACCTAACCCCATGCCGGTAGGCTCCTCCGCAGGCATCGCAACGTTGCATGTATTGGCTCCTCCAACACAAAGCGGAAAAATCACGGGCATAAGCTAGCAAAACTTTAATATATCGAGATATTTACAAACAACGTGTATTATCTTATAATCTGATAAGAGAGTGCATTTGCTACCCGCATGGGTAGCTACACACCCATGCACTATACCAATATGCAAGCCATATTAACTAGTTTTAGCTCGGTTTCCTAGTAGAACATGGAATTCTAGTGTACAAAAGTGGTTTCCGAATTTTGATATGAATATTTTTTGATCAAAGTCAACTCACCAATGCATTTTGCGTTGACTTTATGAATACAGAGTTGACTTTGACAAAAAAAGTTCAAATCAAAATTCGGAAACCACTTTTGTACACTAGAATTTCACGTTCTACTAGGAAACCGAGCTAAAACAAGTTAATATGGCTTGCATATTGGTATTCACCATGGGTGTGTAGCTACCCATGCGGGTAGCAGGCTTCACCCTAACTTACAACATACAAGAGGTATATATATATCCTAGCAGGGCACAGCGGTATGGGCTAGCGCCTCCGCTTTGCTTCAGCTCAAGCCTATTGTCGATGGGCCTCGTTTCGCTCTGTCGTTAGCCTTCTAATTTGGATCACACCACCGACATGAACTTCAATAATCTCCCGAACAATAAAAAATACACTTGCTGGCGCCAACAACCACCTAGGCTAAACAATTATACCAACCAAGCTCGAGCAAAACTCAAACTTGGCAACATGAACTAGATTTGTCATCATATCAGCATGATTATCATGAATACTAATCTTGCATAACTTAAGTTTACCTTGTGCAACAATGTCGCGAACATAATGCTACTTGACATCAATGTACTTTGTCCTCTCATGGAGCATTTGATATTTAGTAAGTTATATGGCACTTTGACTGCCACAAAACAAGCTAAGGGCATGAACAATGGTTGATAAGATTGTCTTATCTTAATCCCGCCACGTAATCTAGATATAACAATAAAACATGATATACAATGGACTATTTTTAGTCTTATCTCTAGTAATGAGACATCCCTTAATATATGGTGAGAGGGATTATGCTAAGAGATGATCGCTTAGCTAAGAGAAGACAAACCTTTTTTTTCTATTTCTCTCTCCTCCATATCATCAATTATCCTATGTGGCAGTGCTAAGATATGACCATTGTACATGCCCTAACAGCATACAAATCTTTCAATCAAATAGAATCTTCGCAAGCTTCAACAATAGCCATGCATTCTGCCTTGGTTGTGGATTGGGCAACAAAAGGTTGTAACGTTGCCTTCGAACTAACATCACATCCACCAATAGTGAACACATAACCTGTGAGGGACCTCCTTTTATTTAAATCGGCAGCAAAATCTGAATCCACCTCACCAATCTTTCCAAACTTCAAGAAAGCTTTGGATATGCCATGAAGGTACCTTAAAATACATTGAACAACTTTCCAATGTTTTTTACTAGAATTAGCCATGTATCGACTGACTAAACTCATAGAATATGAAAAATTAGGACATGAACAAACCATGGCATAGATCAAGGAACCAACCATACCGCACCAGAATATGTAACTCGTGACATGTATTTAATATCTCCATCGGTACTAGGACATTGCAATAATGCTGACAACTTTAAATGCGGAGCAATACTAGTAATAACAGACTTTGCCTCATGCACATTAAAATGATGAAGAACTTTCTTAATCTAATTTTGCTGAATAAGAAATAACACACTAGATTTTCTATCCATTGTTATTTCATACCTAGTATTTTCTGAACAACTAAGATCTTTCATTCCAAACTCACTTCTTAATTGTGTTTTCAAAGTCGTGATCTATTTCTTGTTCTTGGCAGTGGTTAACATATAATCAATATATAAAAACAAGTATATAGGTGATCCATTAACAAACATCATGTAAACATAGCTATCATATTGAGATATCTTAAATCATGTGGAAGCATAAATGAATCAAACATTTTATACCATTGTCTTGAAGATTGTTTCACACCATAAAGGGATCTTTTTAACTTGCAAACAAGATCCTCCTTACCAGGCACAACAAAACCTTTAGGTTGGTTCATGTATATATCCGCCTCCTCAAGTTCTCCATGCAGAAAAGCAGTCTTCACATCTAACTGCTCAAGCTCAAGATCACGCACATCCACAATATATACCAAAGAATGCACGAATGAAACTATGCTTCACAACCGGAGAGAATACATCATTGTAATCAATACCTAGAATGTGACTAAAATCTTTTGCTACTAACCTTGTATTAAACCTTGGAGGCTAATTAGGAGACATACATTTCTTTCTTTCAAATATCCAATTAGATCTTAGCCAGATCCGACCAAATCTGCGGCGAGGGCGCCGCTTGTCTCAACACCCACTACTAGGAAAAGGCCTAGCCGTAATAATGCTATCAGTGGCGCACACCTATTTTGGTGCGCCACTACTAGTTAGCAGTGGCGCATCAAAATATGGTGCTCCACTGATACAAACATAGCAGTGGCGCACTGCTTTTAAGGTGCGTCACCACTAAAGGTCGTCCAGATTTCACCCCTCCCTTAAACTTAGCAGTGGCGCACCTCTTTGTGGTGCGCCATTGCTATCTCGCATAGCAATGGCGCACTACTAAGGGGTGCGCCACTCCTAAGCCCCTAATAGTAGCGCACCATACCCGTGCGCTATTAGTGATACCACACGCTGACACGTGCCCCACACACCACGGCTGGCCATCCACTCACGGACTCACCACACCACGTCCTGCCGGGCCCACGCACCCCGCACCGAGCCACCACGCTCGCCCAACCCTCACTGAGACTCCGCCTCTCCCGATCCGGTTTCTCTCTCACTCTCCTCTGTCTCCAATCTCCACCGCCCTCTCCGGCCCTTTCGGGAGCCCCACGGAGGCGCGCCGCCGCGGCGCCGCCGGCGGCCTGTCGCCTGCGACACTCACGTTGAGGAGGAAGAGGCTGCATGCAAAGCGGCGAGGCGAGCCCTCGCCGCCACCCGCCCCTCCTCTTCCCCGTCGCCGTCACGAGCCGGAGGTGGAAGCGCATGCGTCTGTCCGGGAGGACGTGCCCGGCGAGAGGTGGCGAGGCCTCAGCGTCGTGACCCAAAGATCCACCGAGCGGCCGGGCGAGCGACCGGGTGATACGTCTCCAACGTGTCGATAATTTCTTATGTTCCATGCTACTTTATTGATGATACCTACATGTTTATGCACATTATATGTCATATTTATGCATTTACGGAACTAACCTATTAACAAGATCGAAGAGCCGATTCTTTGTTTTATGCTGTTTTTCGAAATCCTAGTAAAGAAATATTCTCGGAATTGGACGAAACTTTCCCCCAGGGTCCTATTTTTGCACGAAGCTTCCAGAAGACCGAAGAGATAACGAAGTGGGGCCACGAGCAACCCGGGGGACAGGCGGCGCGGCCCGAGCCCTGGCGCGCGGCCCTACCCTAGGCACCTCGTGTGGCCCCCCGCGTTGCCTTGGCTACTTAAAGGTCTCGTCGCGAAACCCCAGTGCGAGAGCCATGATACGGAAAACCTTACGGAGACGCCGCGCCGCCGGGTCCCATCTCGGGGATTCGGGAGATCGCCTCCGCGCCCTGCGGGAGGGGATTCATCTCCCGGAGGACTCTACACGCCATGTCGCCTCCGGAGTGATGAGTGAGTAGTTCACCCCTGGACCATGGGTCCATAGCAGTAGCTAGATGGTCGTCTTCTCCTTGTTGTGCTTCATTGTTGGATCTTGTGAGCTGCCTAACATGATCAAGATCATCTATATGTAATTCTATATGTTGTGTTTGTCGGGATCCGATGGATAGAGAGTACTATGATTATGGTGATTATCAATCTATTGTTTATGTGTTGTTTATGATCTTGCATGCTCTCCGTTATTAGTAAGGCTCTGGCCAAGTTTTTACTCTTAACTCCAGAGGAGTATTTGATAGTGGGTTCGTGCCTCCATTGAATCAGGACCGTGTGAAAGTTCTAAGGTTGTGGATGTCTTGTTGCCACTAGGGATAAAACATTGATTCTATGTCTAAGGATGTAGTTGTTGATTACATTCGCACCATACTTAATGCAATTGTCTGTTGCTTTGCAACTTAATCTTGGAGGGGTTCGGATGATAACTGAAGGTGGACTTTTAGGCATAGATGCGGTTGGATGGCGGTCTATGTACTTTGTCGTAATGCACAATTAAATCTCACTATATTTATCATATCATGTATATGCATTGTTATGCCTTTCTCTATTTGTCAATTGCCCGATTGTAATTTGTTTACCCAACATGCTTTTATCTTATGGGAGAGACACCTCTAGTGAGCTGTGGACCCCGGTCCTATTCTTTACATAGCATACAATCTCTGCAATTGTGTTTACTGTTTTCTTTGCAAACATCTTCCACTCAATATCGTTTAATCCTTTATTCTGACAAAAGCGGTGAGATTGACAACCTCTTTGTTTCGTTGGGGCAAAGTACTTGGGTTGTGTTGTGCGAGGTTCCGCGTTGGCGCCGGAATCCCTGGTGTTGCGCCGCATCACATTTCGCGACCATCAACCTTCAACGTGCTTCTTGGCTCCTACTGGTTCGATTAAACCTTGGTTTCATACTGAGGGAAACTTGCTTCTATACGCATCATACCTTCCACTTGGGGTTCCCAACGGACATGTGCATCTACGCGTATCAAGCTAAATTTCTGGCGCCGTTGCCGGGGAGATCAAGACACGCTGCAAGGGGAGTCTCCACTTCTCAATCTCTTTACTTTGTTTTTGTCTTGCTTTATTTTATTTACTACTTTGTTTGCTGCACTAAATCAAAACACAAAAAATTAGTTGCTAGTTTTACTTTATTCTGTCTTGCTCTCATATCAAAAACACAAAAAAATAAGTTACTTGTCTTTACTTTGTTTGCAGTTACTTTTTACTTATTGCATCATGTTTCCTTTTAATTTTACCACAAAAGACATACCGGTAGGACGCGGGTCTATAGTTGGGAGAAATAATATAGAAGAATTTTTCAATCATGTTAGTATTACTGAAAATTTTGAAGATAAACACTTGGTAGAACTTGCACCTACCTATGAAATTGCTGCTGCTGCTTTAGTTCGCATGTTGGAAACTAAATTTGTTAATCTCAATTCTATAATCCAACACATGTTTCTTACACTTGGTGATATGGAAGAAGGGGAAAAGAAAGATTTTGTTCTAGAAACTCTTCTTAGATAATTTGGTGGTCTAGCAAGAGAGGCTAGAAAGGTTTTTGCTAAATTTAATATGCTAGGTTCTCATACCAATTTTATTGGTCTCCTTGAAAAAATGGACATGGATAGAATAAGGTACACTAATAACATTAATGATGGTGGGGAAATCAAAGCACCAATACCATGTAAACTCCTAGCTATGAATGATGCACTAGAAAATAACTATGCTTGGCTTGTTCCTGAAAATTTGTTCGATGAGAGTAGCAAGCCTAAGACTAATGAAAAGGGAGACGCTAAAACTTATATATCAAATATACTATGCTTGGTTGAGAAAACTCCCAACACCCCTGGTTATAATGTTGATGCTTCTTCATTTGAAAATACTTGATTTACACTTTCTGCGCCTAGCTAAGGCGTTAAAGAAAAGCGCTTGTGGGAGACAACCCATGTTTTTACCTACAGCAATTTTTTGTTTTATTGAGTCTTGGAAGTTGTTTACTACTGTAGCAACCTCTCCTTATCATGTTTTTGTGCCAAGTAAAGTTTCTATGTCAAAGTTGATGTTATATTTGGGATCGCTGCGCAGAAACAGCATTGCTGTCTGTCACGAATCTGGGCACAGTTCTCTGTAGAAAATTTGAAAAAATCTGCCAATTTACGAGCGTGATCCTCGGATATGTACGCAACTTTAGTTAGTTTTGAGTTTTCCATTTGAGCAAGTCTGGTGCCAGCTTTAAATTCGTCTTTACGGACTGTTCTGTTTTTGACAGATTCTGCCTTTTATTTCGCATTGCCTCTTTTGCTATGTTGGATTTATTACTTTGATCCATTAATGTCCAGTAGCATTATGCAATGTCCAGAAGTGAAAATAATGATTGTGTCACCTCTGAATGAGTGAATTATTAATTGTGCACTAACCCTCTAATGAGTTTGCTTGAAGTTTGGTGTGAGGGAAGTTTTCAAGGGTCAAGAGAGGAGAATGATATACTATGATCAAGAGGAGTGAAAGCTCTAAGCTTGGGGATGCCCCCGTGGTTCACCCCTGCATATTTTAAGAAGACTCAAGCGTCTAAGCTTGGGGTGAGGCATCCCCTTCTTCATCGACAAAATCATCGGGTTCCTCCCCTGAAACTATATTTTTATTCGAGTCACATCTTGTGTTCTTTACTTGGAGCGTCGGTTTGTTTCGTTTTTGTTTTTGTTTGAATAAATGGATCCTAGCATTCACTTTGTGCGAGAGAGACACGCTCCGCTGTTGCATATGGACACATGTGTCCTTAGGCTTTACTCATAATGTTCAAGGCGAAGTTTCTTCTTCGTTAAATTGTTATATGGTTGGAATTGGAAAATGCTACATGTAGTAATTCTAAAAATGTCTTGGATAATGTGATACTTGGCAATTGTTGTGCTCATGTTTAAGCTCTTGCATCATATGCTTTGCACCCATTAATGAAGAAATACATAGAGCTTGCTAAAATTTGATTTGCATATTTGGTTTCTCTAGGTCTAGATAATATCTAGTATTGAGTTTTGAACAACAAGGAAGACATTGTAGAGTCTTATAATGTTTACAATATGTCTTTTATGTGAGTTTTGCTGCACTTGTTCATCCTTGAGTTTGCTTCAAATAACCTTGCTAGCTAAACCTTGTATCGAGAGGAATACTTCTCATGCATCCAAAATCCTTGAGCCAACTACTATGTCATTTGTGTCACCATACCTACCTACTACATGGTATTTCTGCCATTCCAAAGTAAATTGCTTGAGTGCTACCTTTAAAATTCCATCATTTACCTTTGCAATATATAGCTCATGGGACAAAATAGCCTTAAAAACTATCGTAGCATTGAATATGTACTTATGCACTTTATATTTTATTAAGTTGCTTGTTGTGCGATAACCATGCTTCTGGGGACGCCATCAACTATTGTTGAATATCATGTGAGTTGCTATGCATGTCCGTCTTGTCCGAAGGATCTATCATTTTAGTGGTTGGAGCATGCAAAATTGTTAGAGAAGAACATTGGGCCGCTAACTAAAGCCATGAATCATGGTTGAAGTTTCAGTTTTGGACATATATCCTCAATCTCATATGAGAATAATAACTTTGCTACATGCTTATGCATTAAAGAGGAGTCCATTATCTGTTGTCCATGTTGTCCCGGTATGGATGTCAAAGTTGAGAATAATCAAAAGCGAGAAATCCAAAATGCGAGCATTCTCCTTGGACCTTTATACAGCGGCATGGAGGTACCTTTGTGACACTTGGTTGAAACATGGCATGCAAAGATCCGGTAGTCAAGCTAAGTAGGACGAGGTGCGGGCACTATTAGTATACTATGCATGAGGCTTGCAACTTGTAAGATATAATTTACATAACTCATATGCTTTATTACTACCGTTGACAAAATTGTTTCATGTTTTCAAAATAAAAGCTCTAGCACAAATACAGCAATCGATGCTTTCCTCTTGAAGGACCTTTCTTTTACTTTTATTGTTGAGTCAGTTTACCCATCTCCTTCCACCTTAAGAAGCAAACACTTGTGTGAACTGTGCATTGATTCCTACATACTTGCATATTGCACTTGTTATATTACTTTATGTTGACAATATCCATGAGATATACATGTTATAAGTTGAAAGCAACCGCTGAAACTTAATCTTCCTTTGTGTTGCTTCAACACCTTTACTTTGATTTATTGCTTTATGAGTTAACTCTTATGCAAGACTTATTGATGCTTGTCTTGAAGTACTATTCATGAAAAGTCTTTGTCATATGATTCACTTGTTTACTCATGTCATTACCTTTGTTTTGATCGCTGCATTCATTACATATGTTTACAAATAGTATGATCAAGATTATGATGGCATGTCACTTCAGAAATTATCTTTGTTATCGTTTTACCCTCGGGACGAGCAGAACTAAGCTTGGGGATGCTGATACGTCTCCAACGTATCGATAATTTCTTATGTTCCATGCTACTTTATTGATGATACCTACATGTTTTATGCACATTATATGTCATATTTATGCATTTTTGGAACTAACCTATTAACAAGATGCCGAAGAGCCAGTTGCTGTTTTCTGCTGTTTTTGGTTTCGAAATCCTAGTAAGAAATATTCTCGGAATTGGACGAAACTTTCGCCCAGGGTCCTATTTTGCACGAAGCTTCCGAAGACCGAAGAGATAGCGAAGTGGGGCCACGAGGCAGCCAGGGGACAGGGCGGCGCGGCCCAAGCCCTGTATGGCCCTACCCCTGGGCACCTCGTGTGGCCCCCCGCGTGCCCTTCCGCCTACTTAAAGTCTCCGTCGCGAAACCCCCAGTACCGAGAGCCACGATACGGAAAACCTTACGAAGACGCCGCCGCCGTGTCCCATCTCGGGGGATTCAGGAGATCGCCTCGGCACCCTGCCGGAGGGGATTCATCTCCGGGAGGACTCTACACCGCCATGGTCGCCTCCGGAGTGATGAGTGAGTAGTTCACCCTGGACCATGGGTCCATAGCAATAGCTAGATGGTCGTCTTCTCCTTGTTGCTTCTTTGTTGGATCTTGTGAGCTGCTAACATGATCAAGATCATCTATATGTAATTCTATATGTTGTGTTTGTCGGGATCCGATGGATAGAGAGTACTATGATTATGGTGATTATCAATCTATTGTTTATGTGTTGTTTATGATCTTGCATGCTCTCCGTTATTAGTAGAGGCTCTGGCCAAGTTTTTACTCTTAACTCCAAGAGGGTATTTATGCTCGATAGTGGGTTCATGCCTCCATTGAATGTGGGACGGTGGAAAGTTCTAAGGTTGTGGATGTCTGTTGCCACTAGGGATAAAACATTGATTCTATGTCTAAGGATGTAGTTATGATTACATTACGCACCATACTTAATGCAATTGTCTGTTGCTTTGCAACTTAATACTGGAGGGGTTCGGATGATAACCTGAAGTGGACTTTTTAGGCATAGATGCGGTTGGATGGCGGTCTATGTTTTGTGTAATGCCCAATTAAATCTCACTATATTTATCATATCATGTATATGCATTGTTATGCCTTTCTCTATTTGTCAATTGCCCGACTGTAATTTGTTTACCCAACATGCTTTTTTCTTGGGAGAGACACCTCTAGTGAACTGTGGACCCCGGTCCTATTCTTTACATAGCATACAATCTACTGCAATTGTGTTCTGTTTTCTTTGCAAACATCTTCCACTCGATACGTTTAATCCTTTATTCTGACAAGCGGTGAGATTGACAACCTCTTTGTTTCGTTGGGAGCAAAGTACTTGGGTTGTGTTGTGCAGGTTCGTTGGCGCCGGAATCCCTGGTGTTGCGCCGCATCACATTTCGCGACCATCAACCTTCAACGTGCTTCTTGGCTCCCTCTGGTTCGATTAAACCTTGGTTTCATCTGAGGGAAACTTGCTTCTATCGCATCATACTTCCACTTGGGGTTCCCAACGGACGTGTGCATCTACGCGTATCACCGAGGGCAGCGGCGCCGCGTCCACGGTGCAACAGTAGCGACCCCAACCCCGCGCACCACCCTAACGCAGCAGCCGCAGACCCCACCTCAACGCGCTGCTCCATCTCTCGTGACGGCCAGGCGACCAGGCGGCAGCGGCGCCGCCCGTCCACGGCGAACGACAACAGCGCAGCAGCCACGCGAAGTCCACGTGTTGGAGATATGCCCAAGAGGCAATAATAAATTGGTTATTATATATCTTTGTGTTTATGATAAATGTTTATATACCATGCTATAATTGTATTAAACGAAACATTGATACATGTGTGTTATGTAAACAACAAGGAGTCCCTAGTAAGCCTCTTGTATAACTAGCTTGTTGATTAATAGATGATCATAGTTTCATGATCATGAACATTGGATGTTATTAATTACAAGGTTATGTCATTATGTGAATGATGTAATGGACACACCCAATTAAGCGTAGCATGAGATCACGTCATTAAGTTCATTTGCTATAAGCTTTCGATACATAGTTACCAAGTCCTTTCGACCATGAGATCATGTAAATCACTTATGCCGGAAAGGTACTTTGATTACATCAAACGCCGCTGCGTAAATGGGTGGTTATAAAGGTGGGATTAGGTATCCGGAAAGTATGAGCTTGAGGCATATGGATCAACGGTGGGATTTGTCCATCCGATGACGGATAGATATACTCTGGGCCATCTCGGTGGAATGTCGTCTAAATGGCTTGCAAGCATATGAATAGTTCATAAGAGACCACATACCATGGTACGAGTAAAGAACTTGTCAGGAGACGAGGTTGAACCAGGTATGAAGATACCGATGATCGAACCTCGGACAAGTAATATCGCGTGACAAAGGGAATCGGTACCGTATGTTAATGGTTCATTCGATCACATTGTTCATCGTTGAATATGTAGGAGTCATTACGGATCTCCAGGTCCCGCTGATGATTATTGATCGGAGAGGCGTCTCGGTCATGTCTGCATATTCTCGAACCGTAGGGTGACACACTTAAGGTTGCGATGTTGCTAGGGGTAGTTTCGGGATTAAAGAAATAGTTTTGGAGAGTTACGGAATTGTTCCGGGAAGATGATTAATGATTTATTAATTAATTGAATTAGTAAATATTAATATATATTTATTTAGGAGAAATAAATATGAGGCTAAAAGTAGCCTGTCACGTTTTTTGCTAATGGGCTAACTAAGAAATCCCTATTGGCATTTGGCAGACTATATCTAAAAGAGGCAAAGCAAAAAGCAAAAAGAAAAAAAAAGGAGGAGAGGATGCACGTGGGCTTGGCCAAGGAAGAGTCCTTGCCGTGGGCGTGCAAATCACCCAGGCAGGCGCGTCGATGCCTTGGTCGATCGGCTGATCGTTCCTTGGCCCGCGCGTCTCTGCATGGGGCCGATTAGATCGGTTTGGCAGGCACGTTTTCAGCCACCGCCTCAAACGCCTATAAAAAGAGCACGCCGTCCGGCGCAAAAGATATTAGATTTTTTGGGTCGCGGTCGTTTGCTCCGTTTGCTCCAACTTTGCCTAGTTTCTTCCACCAACGCGAATAGGCGAAGCCCTATCCGCGCAAACTCTCCACCACCACCACGCCGTCGTGCTGCTGGACTAGATCCCATCTACCACATCTCCCGCTTGCTGGAACAAGGAGAGGAGGTGTCTTCATCGAGCGCGTGTGGTGAGTACGGAGGTGCTGCCGATTAGCCTTGTCAAGATCAAGATCTTCTACGCGCTTTTGCAAGCGGCAAGTGATCGACTACATCCACCACGAGATTCAATCTCGTTTCCGCTTAGCGATCTACAAGGGTATGTAGATCCAATCCGTCTCGTTGCTTCAATCTAGTAGATTAGATCTGGCGTTTTTCCTAGATTGGATCTTGGTTTTGTTTGTTTGCGGTAGAAAATTTTTGTTTTCCATGCTACGAACCCATCAGTGGTATCAGAGCCGTGTCTATGCATAGATTGGTTGCACGAGTAGAACACAATTGTTTGTGGGCGTTGATGCTTTGTTGTCTTTAGTTCGAGTACTTTGCATCTTTGTGGCATAGTGGGATGAAGCGGCTCGGGCTAACTTTACATGACATGCAACTTGTATTGCATAAGTGGCTTTGCGGGTGTCTGTCTCTCCTACTATAGTAAAGATCCAACTTACTCTTTCTATTGACAACATTAGTATCACCGTTGTGGTTCATGTTCGTAGGTAGATTGGATCTTACTCGAAAACCCTAAACCACGTAAAATATGCAAACCAAATTAGAGCCGTCTAACTTGTTTTTGCAGGGTTTGGTGATGTGATATGGCCATAATGTGATGATGAATATGTATGAGATGATCATTATTGTATTGTAGCAACCGGAGACTTATGGTTGTCTTTAAATTTCATGTTGAGTAGTATTTCAAAGAGGTTGTAATAGTTGCTACATGGAGGACAATCATGAAAGCGGCGCCATTGACCTTGGTGCTTCGCCGACGATGATGGAGATCATGCTCTTTGATGATGGAGGATCATGTCCGTGCTTTGGAGATGAAGATCAAAGGCGCAAAGACAAAAGGGCCATATCATATCACATATGAATTGCATGTGATGTTAATCCTATTATGTATCTTATTTTGCTTAGATCGCGACGGTAGCATTATAAGATGATCCCTCTCACTAAATATCAAGATAATAAAGTGTTCATCCTTAGTATGCACCGTTGCTAAGACTTGTCGTTTAGAAGCATCTCGTGATGATCGGGTGTGATAGATTCTACATGTGCATACAACGGGTACAAGCCAGTTTTGTACACGCGGGTACTAAGGTTGCCTTGACGAGCCTAGCATGTACAGACATGGTCTCGGAACACGGGATACCGAAAGGTAGAGCATGAGTCATATGATTGATATGATGAACACTTGGGTGTTCGCCATTGAAATTACATCTTGTTCGTGATGATCGGACTTGGTGTGGTGGATTTGGTTCGTGTAATCACTAAGACAATGTGAGGGATATTGTTTTGAGTGGGAGTTCACCTAGTTTTAATTTTGTTAAATTAAAATTTGAACTCAATTTGTCATAAACTTAGTCTAAACTATTGCAAATAATTGTTGTAGATCATGGCGTCCCCATCAATCAATTTTAACCAGTTCCTAGAGAAAGAAAAGCTTAAAAGCAATGGTAGCAACTTCACCGACTGGTTCCGTCATGTGAGGATCTTCCTCAATGGCGGAAATCTGCAATATGTGCTTGATGCACCGCTAGGTTCCACACCACCTCCTGTAGTATCCGAGGAAGAAAAGAATGTTTTCGAAGCTCGGGCTAAAGTGTACTCTCAAGTTCAGTGTGCCATCCTATGCAGCCTAGAGGCAGAGCTCCAAAAGCGTTTTGAGCACCACGACCCTTGTGATATGATGCGTGAGCTCAAAGTTATCTTTGAAACTCATGCGGCCGTGGAGAGCTATGAGGCCTCGAAGCAGTTCTTTGGCTGCATGATGGAAGAGGGCAGCTCCGTTAGTGAGCACATGTTCGCTATGTCCGGACATGCGAGGAAGCTCAGTGACTTGGGGATTGTGATCCCTAACCAGCTGGGTATTCATCGTGTTCTTCAATCACTGCCACCAAGTTACAAGAACTTCGTGATGAACTACAATATGCGAACATGAACAAGGAGTTACCGAACTCTCTTCTCCATGCTGAAATCTGCTGAGGTTGGAGATACGAAAGAGCACCAAGTGTTGATGGTCAATAAGACCACCAAGTTCAAGAAGCAGGGTAAACCTAAGAAGGACCTCAAGAAGGCGGCAAGAAAGCTGCCGTGCCTCTGAGAAGCCTAAGGGTGGCTAAACACTGATACTGACTGCTATTACTGCAATGGGAAGGGGCACTGGAGCGGAATTGCTAAGTACTTGGCTGATGAAGAGTGGCCTTGTCAAGAAGAAGGTATATCTGATATACATGTTATAGATGTTTATCTCACTGGTTCTCGTACTAGTGCCTAGGTATTTGATACTGGTTCGGTTGCTCACATTTGTAACTCGAAACAGGAACTACGGAATAAACGAAGCCTAGCGAGGAGACGAGGTGACGATGCGCGTTGGAAATGGATCCAAGGTCGATGTGATCATTGTCGGCACGCTCCCTCTACATCTACCATCGGGATTAGTTTTAGACCTTAATAATTGTTATTTGGTGCCTGCGTTGAGCATGAACATTATATCTGGATCATGTTTAATGCAAGACGGTTATTCATTCAAGTGCGAGAATAATGGTTGTTCTATTTTTATGAATAATATCTTTTATGGTCATGCGCCTGAGAAGAATGGTTTATTTCTATTAAATCTCGATAGTAGCGATACACATGTTCATAACATTGATGCTAAACGAATTAAATTGAATGATAATTCTACTTATATGTGGCATTGTCGTCTTGGTCATATTGGAGTGAAACGCATGAAGAAACTCCATGCCGATGGACTACTTGAGTCACTTGACTTTGAGTCACTTGACAGATGCGAAGCATGTCTAATGGGAAAAATGACTAAGACTCCATTCTCTGGTATTATGGAGCGAGCTACAGACTTATTGGAAATCATACATACCGATGTGTGCGGACCAATGAGTGTAGCATCGCGCGGTGGTTATCGTTATGTTCTAACCTTCACGGATGATCTGAGTAGATATGGGTATATCTATTTCATGAACATAAATCCGAGACTTTTCAGAAGTTCAAGGAATTTCAAAGTGAAGTCGAAAATCAACGTAACAAGAAGATCAAGTTTCTGCGTTCTGATCGCGGAGGCGAATATCTGAGTTATGAGTTTGGCATGCATTTAAAAAAATGCGGAATACTTTCACAATTGACACCGCCGGGAACACCACAACGAAATGGTGTATCCGAACGTCGTAATCGAACTCTTAGATATGGTTCGTTCTATGATGTCTCTTACTGATTTGCCGTTATCTTTTTGGGGTTATGCGTTAGAGACAGCAGCATTCACTTTAAATAGGGCACCATCGAAATCCGTTGCAACGACACCGTATGAATTATGGTTTAATAAGAAACCTAAGCTGTCGTTCCTTAAAGTTTGGGGTTGCGAAGCCTATGTAAAAAGGTTACAACCGGACAAGCTAGAACCCAAAGCGGAGAAATGCGTCTTCATAGGATACCCTAAGGAAACTATAGGGTATACTTTCTATCACAGATCCGAAGGCAAAATCTTTGTTGCTAAGAACGGAACCTTTCTTGAGAAAGAGTTTCTCACTAAAGAAGTGACTGGAAGAAAAGTAGAACTCGACGAGGTTACTGAACCTTCTCTCGTTGATCAGAGTAGCGCAGTACCGGAAGATGTTCCTGTGCCGCCTGCACCGAAGAGAGGAAGCTAATGATAATGATCATGAAACTTTGAGCGAAGTAGCTACTGAACCTCGCAGGTCGACAAGGGAACGTACCACTCCTGATTGGTATGATCCTTGTCTAAATCTCATGATTGTGGACAACAATGATGAGGACCCTGCGACATATGAAGAATGATGAGCCCAGATTCCAACAAATGGCAAGAAGCCATGAAATCCGAAATGGGATCCATGTATGATAACAAAGTGTGGACTTTGGTAGATCTACGATAGCCTAAGGCTGTTGAGAATAAATGGATCTTCAAGAGAAAAACAGATGCTGATAATAATATTCTGTCTATAAAGCTCGACTTGTCGCAAAGGGTTTCAGACAAATTCAAGGTGTTGACTGATGAGACTTTCTCACCTGTAGCGAAGCTAAAATCTGTGAGGATTTTGTTAGCAATAGCTGCATTTTTCGATTATGAGATTTGGCAGATGGATGTCAAAACGGCGTTCCTTAATGGTGACATTGAGGAAGAGTTGTATATGGTACAACCCAAAGGTTTTGTCGATCCTAAAAATGCTAACATGGTATGCAAACTTCAGCGTTCAATTTATGGACTGAAGCAAGCATCCAGAAGTTGGAACCGACGCTTTGATAAGGTGATCAAAGACTTCGGGTTTATACAGTGCATGGAGAGGCCTGTATTTACAAGAAAGTGAGTGGGAGCTCTGTAGCGTTCCTGATATTATATGTAGATGACATATTATTGATTGGGAATGATATAGAACTTTAAGCAGTGTAAAAGGTTATTTGAATAAGTGTTTTTCAATGAAGGACCTCGGTGAAGCAGCGTACATTTTAGGCATCAAGATTTATAGAGATAGATCAAGACGCCTAATAGGGCTTTCAGAGTACATACCTGGACAAGATTCTAAAGAAGTTTAGAATGGATGAAAGTAAGAAAGGGTTCTTACCGATGTTGCCAGGTAAGGTCTTGAGTAAGACTCAAGGTCCAGCTACGGCAGAAGAAAGAGAGAGGATGAATCAGATCCCCTATGCCTCGGCAGTAGGCTCTATCATGTATGCCATGTTGTGTACTAGACCGGATATAGCGCATGTTGTTAGTTTGACTAGCAGATATCAAAGTGATCCGGGAATGGAACACTGGACAGCGGTCAAGAATATCCTGAAGTACTTGAAAAGAACTAAGGATATGTTTCTTTGTTATGGAGGTGACCAAGAGCTCGTTGTAACCAGTTACACCGATGCAAGTTGGAACACCGATCCTGATGACTCTAAGTCTCGGTCTGGGTCGTGTTTATATTGAATGGTGCTGCTGGTGCAGCTCCAAGCAGTGCACGGTGGCGAAGTCTTCAACAGAATCGGAATACATAGCGGCTTCGGAGGCTTCATCGGAAGCGGTATGGATGAAGAGGTTCATTGTTGAGCTTGGTGTGGTTCCTAGTGCATTGGACCCACTAGTCATTTATTGTGACAACATGGGTGCCATCGCCAATGCACAAGAACCAAGGTCACACAAGAAGCTGAAGCATATCAAGCTGCGTTTCCATTCGATTCGCGAGTACATCGAAGATGGAGAAGTAAAGATTTGCAAAGTACACACGATCTGAATGTAGCAGATCCGTTGACTAAAGCTCTCCCTAGGGCAAAGCATGACCAACACCAGAATGCCATGGGTGTTAGGTACATTACAATGTAATCTAGATTATTGACTCTAGTGCAAGTGGGAGACTGTATATGCCCAAGAGGCAATAATAAATTGGTTATTATATATCTTTGTGTTTATGATAAATGTTTATATACCATGCTATAATTGTATTAACGAAACATTGATACATGTGTGTTATGTAAACAACAAGGAGTCCCTAGTAAGCCTCTTGTATAACTAGCTTGTTGATTAATAGATGATCATAGTTTCATGATCATGAACATTGGATGTTATTAATTACAAGGTTATGTCATTATGTGAATGATGTAATGGACACACCCAATTAAGCGTAGCATAAGATCACGTCATTAAGTTCATTTGCTATAAACTTTCGATACATAGTTACCAAGTCCTTTCGACCATGAGATCATGTAAATCACTTATGCCGGAAGGGTACTTTGATTACATCAAACGCCACTGCGTAAATGGGTGGTTATAAAGGTGGGATTAGGTATCCGGAAAGTATGAGCTTGAGGCATATGGATCAACGTGGGATTTGTCCATCCCGATGACGGATAGATATACTCTGGGCCCTCTCGGTGGAATGTCGTCTAAATGGCTTGCAAGCATATGAATAGTTCATAAGAGACCACATACCATGGTACGAGTAAAGAGTACTTGTCAGGAGACGAGGTTGAACAAGGTATGAAGATACCGATGATCGAACCTCGGACAAGTAAAGTATCGCGTGACAAAGGGAATCGGTATCGTATGTTAATGGTTCATTCGATCACATTGTTCATCGTTGAATATGTAGGAGTCATTACGGATCTCCAGGTCCCGCTGATGATTATTGATCGGAGAGGCGTCTCGGTCATGTCTGCATATTCTCGAACCGTAGGGTGACACACTTAAGGTTGCGATGTTGCTAGGGGTAGTTTCGGGATTAAAGAAATAGTTTTGGAGAGTTACGGAATTGTTCCGAGAAGATGATTAATGATTTATTAATTAATTGAATTAGTAAATATTAATATATATTTATTTAGGAGAAATAAATATGAGGCTAAAAGTAGCCTGTCACGTTTTTTGCTAATGGGCTAACTAAGAAATCCCTATTGGCATTTGGCAGACTATATCTAAAAGAGGCAAAGCAAAAAGCAAAAAGAAAAAAAAAGGAGGAGAGGATGCACGTGGGCTTGGCCAAGGAAGAGTCCTTGCCGTGGGCGTGCAAATCACCCAGGCAGGCGCGTCGATGCCTTGGTCGATCGGCTGATCGTTCCTTGGCCCGCGCGTCTCTGCATGGGGCCGATTAGATCGGTTTGGCAGGCACGTTTTCAGCCACCGCCTCAAACGCCTATAAAAAGAGCACGCCGTCCGGCGCAAAAGATATTAGATTTTTTGGGTCGCGGTCGTTTGCTCCGTTTGCTCCAACTTTTGCCTAGTTTCTTCCACCCAACGCGAATAGGCGAAGCCCTATCCGCGCAAACTCTCCACCACCACCACGCCGTCGTGCTGCTGGACTAGATCCCATCTACCACATCTCCCCGCTTGCTGGAACAAGGAGGAGGTGTCTTCATCGAGCCGAACGTGTGACTGAGTACGGAGGTGCTGCCCGATTGTGGCACCGTCAAGATCAAGATCTTCTACGCGCTTTTGCAAGCGGCAAGTGATCGACTACATCCACCACGAGATTCAATCTCGTTTCCGCTTAGCGATCTACAAGGGTATGTAGATCCAATCCGTCTCGTTGCTTCAATCTAGTAGATTAGATCTGCGTTTTTCCTAGATTGGATCTTGGTTTTGTTTGTTTGCGGTAGAAAATTTTTGTTTTCCATGCAACGAACCCATCACACGTGCAATGCGGCGGCGCGGTCAACGACGGCAGGGACGCGGTTGCAGGACTTGATTGCTTTTCTGTTTTAGGTTTTAGGGTTGTTTCTGTAAATTTGCTATGTAATTTTATTTTACTTCTCTGTAAGTTTATTTTAACTGCTATATAAGCAAATTAATTAATGTAATTACTTGGATAATTTGAGCGACACTTTTTTTTTGTTTCAAACGATGGTTAGGTGTGGCGCATGTCACATGTCACGAATGGCGCACTCATCTTCTTTTTAATTGACTGTAATGATCAGGGGTGGCGCATGTCAATGTCAGCTGTGGCGCACTCACATTCGATTGGCTTTTCTGCGATTGTAAGGGTGGCGCACGTCTAAAGTTAGGAGTGGCGCACTAGGTGGTGCGCCACTGCTATTTGAATTACTAGTAGCGCACCACTGGTGCGCCACTACTAAAGGTTAGCAGTGGCGTGATAGTAGTGGCGCACCACTAGTGCGCCACTGATAGCAAAAACAGGTGCGCCACTGATTGCCTGTTTTCTAGTAGTGACCGTTGCTTCTCAAAGCAGCACGCTGATGCATGTAAAATGCATACATGAACTTTGAACTTTACTGCCACATATTACCATATATTTGCATCTTATATAATGTTATTTGCATGTTTATATTGTTTTGGGGATTTTCTAAACAATCCTCTCTCATATGGTTCTAACTCTGCCTAGCAGAAAACAACTTCTGTTAGTATTTTAACTTTTCAAGAGCTACGGGACTCGAAAAAGGGCAAGGTTAGGGGCCACGCTTCGGAAATTTTGAGAGGAACAAAATGATTTAAAGTGGGACACCAGGAGGTAACCAGGGTGTGAATTAGTCCAGGTGGCGCGCCCCCCACCTAGGGAGCGCCACCTATGTTATTTTCCACCTCGTCCGTCCGATTTGCCTCAATCTTTCGTGAACTGACTTGTTTTGACCTAAAAATCCCTATATATACAACCCCTAGGATTTCGTCGATACTACGGTGGCGGAGATCAAAAACACATAAGTAGAGAGTCAGCAGGCAGCCGTCGGCAGAGATCGGAGGGGGAAACACTGCCAAAATCGCCTCCGGTGGACTCCACACCCCTCCGGTGTGGTCATCATCATCATCTTCATCAACATCATCAACACCATCTTCATCTACCCCTTTGTAATCTCTTGGCAAACATGATGTGTATTGCAATATATCAATTCCTCATGGTATTTTGTGTCTCCATGTCTTTGTTTGAGTAGTGACTTGTTCATGGCAATTGTGAGATAGTTTGTGATGGTTGCATATAAGTATTTGTTATCTTCTATGATGATCTCTTGTACTGATATATGAGTGCACACATATGTTGGGGAATGCATGAGGTTGTCACCGTTGCGTGATGATAGGAGGAGGGACAACTGGACCTTGACAGAAACCATGTCTCAATGCTCAGATTCATGTTGTATTAATTCATGGTTAATCAACAGGGTTATAACTATGGGAACTTTAAACTTACATCGGTGGTTGGACTTTATGTATTAATAATTTCCTTGTTTGTTTTAGTTGGCCTTGGGATCAATCACTAATGGTGTATTTGCTCATGTTTATGGTTGCACCAATCTATGGCTCCTCTATAGAAGAAACACACTAAAAAGACTATACTAAACTTCACTGATTATGACAACCATACAAATGAAATAGCAATTTTCCTGAACAATTACTCCCTTGAGTTACTTCATTTTACTCCACTTCATATCACTTTACATTTCTTGCATTGGTTTCACTTGCACTTTAATTTCAGCATATATAACTTTATAGTGGAAACCTCTTCACACACACAAACAAACTATAGCCTAGCTTTGCATATAAGGCCATATAAGTGGGATATAGGGCTTTAGAGAATAGTTCACCTTCACCTCCTCGTGGGTTCGACACTCAAATACTTATCGAATTGTACTACGGTGATCTCCTGCACTTAGGGGTTATCACACGCGTAAGAGCATCCACAATGCATGATCCCGTAGTTAGGCGCTTAAGAATAAAAATAAATCAATAAAATAGGATAATGTAGCGAAGCGCCCATGCATCCAAGCAACTTCCGTCTCTTCGTTGAGACGCTAATCAGCGCTCTCGGCCGCCTCCGATATATTTGCTGAAAGAAAATATCTACCTAGCGTTGGGAGAAAAAGTCACCAAGGATTGGAGCATGTAACTGCCGATGCAGCAAGATTTTTGATCCTAGCGCCCTTTCTAAGCGCTGCATTGTGGGTGCTAAGCGGAGTAGAGCCATGTGTCCGGTGCTGGGCGCCACCCACGCCGCCACGGTCATAGAAAGAAGAGACGATTCAGGTAAAGGAGAAAACGTTTCACGGAGTATTGGTAGGATCTCAATTTAATACTTCTTCCGTCTAAAAATAGGTGTCTCAATTTTATCTCATAGAGATATATCCCTAACTAAAATACATCCAAATATATCGAGTTTGAACAAAAGTAAGATACACATTTTTAGACGGATGTAGTAGTAAAGAGATGATCAAGTTGGCAAAGTAAGAGGAGAATTTGATCTTGCATAAAGCTTTTTTTAGATGGATCTAGCATACAGCTTGGTATAGTACAAAACAGGGAATACAATCAAAACTTGTTTATTTGTGGAGAACGTCTTTGTTTTCTGGCTGGGAGTACTCCCTATCTATATATAACCGGTGCCCTTTAATTTCAATCCATTGTCGTCCATCTGAAATCATCGGAGTTCCCAGATTCCCTGGGTGGCGTTCGACCGCTCGAGCGTTCGGTTCCTCTGGCGCGGAGCGCTCGCGCTCGCGCGAATACAATTCCCTTTCTTTCCTTAATTAGCTTTTGTCGTTTTGTGCTCTGTTGATTAGCTAATTACTACTGCAAGCTGCCAGGAGGAGACAGATCGACGGTGCACGTGCATGTACTAATCATCTCACATGCACTGCCATATGACCCCAACATGCAACTCGATTTTTGTATTATTGCATTCTGACCATGTTTTTGGCTGTACGTACTTGTTGCTTTTTTCATTCCTTTTTTCATTTCATCTCTATTATTTTTTATGAAAGACTTATTTTATATAATTTCTTTTTTCAATTCCCTTTTATCAATTCCCTTTATTTTTTCTTTGTACTTACTTTGCATCAAATTTTATATTATTTAGACTAACTTTTTCAATTCCCCTTTTTTGTTCCATTATTTATTTGCTAAAATTCTCTTTTTGCAATTCTATTTTTGTTGTTATTTCGTACGGTAATTCATGTTTTTGGATTAATTTTTATAATTCCCTTTTTCGGGCTAGTGGTTTTTAGGGGGGAAATAACGGGTGGGGGATCCACTTGCAACTCAAATGAACTACCACTTGCTACTCAAATTAAGTAGTGTTTTAAGTTGTAAGCTAAAAAATAAAATTTGACTTGCAAATAAAATTTACTTTTCAGGGTTGCTAGGTATTTAAATTTACCGTTGATAAATACCGCGGCACCGGATTGATAACTTGTAAAAAAAAGTCGCTAAATTTTCTTAAATAAAATTTATTTTTTAGGGTTGCTAGGTATTTTAACTTCTTAGTTGATAAATCTTGGCAAGGTTGATAACTTGTAAAAAAAAAGAGTCGCTACATATTTTAAATTAAATTAAATTTTTAGGGTTGATATTTATTTATATTTACCATTGATAAATAGCGGGTCACCGGGTTGATAGCTTGTAAACTAAAAGAGAGTCGCTAAAATATTCTAAATGAAATAATTTTTAGGATTATTATTTTTTTATTTTTACCGTTGATAAATAACGAGGCACCAGGTTGGTAGGTTGTAAAATAAAAAAAATGTACGCTAAAATATTCTAAATGAATTACTTTTTAGGGTTTGTAGTTATTTATAATTACCATTGATAAATAACGGGGCACCGGGTTGATAACTTGTAAACTAAAATGAGTCGCCAAAATATTCAAAATGAAATTAGATTTTTAGGGTTGGTAGTTATTTATATTTACTGTTGATAAATAACAGGACCTTGATAGCTTCTAAACTAAAAAAGATTCGCTAAAATGTTTAAAATAAAATTAACTTTGGGATTGATAATTTTATCATTTTGTTGAATTGATCTTTCGAATCGAGAGGGTTGATTATTCAAAGAGGGTTGATAACTTTTAGCGAAAAAGTTTCTCGAAACATATCAACATGGGTGCTAGTTTTGAAGATCTCGTCGAGGCGGATTTATTGGTGAAAGCAAATTTTAATTTGGAGTTGTCGTTTGAAAGTTAAAATGTTTTGAATTTGAAATTTGGAAAAGCAAAAGATTAGGCGAAGTCGTGATTAGGGATAATTTTATGTTGTTGATGCAGTACTTAGAGAACGATTTACTTGAAAAAATGCATCAGCTGGTCCAGTTTTGAAATTGAGGTTGAAAGCGGATCTTAATTTGGAGTTATCGTTGAAAGTAAACGTTTTGAATTTTCAAAAGATTCCGGACATCAGGAATCTGATTATTGCATAGAAATAGTGAGGTTGATATTTTTATCACATTGATGTCAAGAAATTAAATAAATTAACTTTTACGTTTCTAACGTGGGTCTTGGTTTTGAAGATCTCGTGAGACGACTCAGGTGAAAACAGATCTTAATCGGAGATGTCGTTTGTGAGATAAAGCGTTTTAAATTTTAAATTGGAAGGTCTGTTTAATAAATGAGTCGATACCCATCTACGTAAATACAGCTTTTCAATGACTTACCTACAGTGAAATTTAAAAAATGGAAACTTTTTGTTGTTAGAAACCGATCGCTCATTCTCCCTAGCAATCGATCGCTAGCTAGGGGAGCCCCGGAGTTCCTACGCTTATATACGTGAGCTGTCCAAATCCGTTTCGATCAAAGGTATAGCTTTCCATATCCTTTCGAGCAAAGTATTGGCTTTCCAAATCCTTTATCGACGGCACGGACACGTCACATGAGTCCGAGGCGAGCTAAGATACGTACGCGCTGGCTCCTTTAAATTGCCAACCCCCCACGAGTCCACGATCGAGTTGCAACGTGTCTCAGATAAAACTGACTGGATTCCCGCGGCGATACCCACCTCTCCAGCAATATCTCGCGATCCCAACAACAACGAAACCGAGAAGTCGGCGCCCCACGACGTGATCTACGCGCCCCCCGGTCGAGATGTGCGCCCTCCCGAACTCGCCGCCGGCGTTGACCATCGACGTGCTCTTCGGGGACCGTTACGTTCCGGTGATGATCACGTCGTCGCCGACCACGCCGTTCGCCTTCTCGCCGGCGACGGCCACGTACACGCCAATGACGCCGCAGGTCTCCACGGCCTTGCCGGCCATGATGATGGCGGACGGGCAGTACTGGACGCACCCGACGGTGATGTCGAAGTCGACCGCGCGGGCGGGTAACGTGGTGGTGCGGCCGGTGTGGGCGCACAACCTGCGGGAGGAGGTGGAGCTGATCGAGTCGCTCCTGCGCCGCTACCGGTACGCCGCCGTCGACACGGAGTTCCCGGGGACGGTGTACCGGCCCAAGGTGCCCACGTACGCGCTCACGGCGGAGAAGAAGTACGCCCTGCTCAAGGCCAACGTCGACGAGCTGCACCTGATCCAGCTCGGCCTCACCCTGTTCGACGCGGCGGGCCGCCTCCCGGACCTCGGCACCGGCGTGCAGTACGTGTGGGAGTTCAACTTCCGGGAGTTCGACGTCCGGCGCCACCGCCACGCGCAGGAGTCGATCGCGCTGCTCAGGTCCAAGGGCGTGGACTTCGACCGGACGCGCCGGGATGGCATCGATTCGGCGGCCTTCGGCCCGCGCCTGCGCAAGCTGCTGCGCGGGGGCCTCGGGGACGCCGGCGTCATCACATTCAGCGGCGCCTACGACCTGGCGTACCTCGTAAAGATGATGCTGGGCAGCGGGTACAAGCTGCCCGCCCGCAACGGAGTTCGAGAGCGTCGTCAAGGCCATGATCCGGAAGAGGCTGTACGACGTCAAGGAGATGGCGCGCCGCTGCCCAAGGGACGTTGACCTCCGCGGCGGGCTGGACCGTGTCGCCGGGAAGCTCGACGTGAGGCGGGCAGTCGGGGAGGCGCACCAGGCTGGCTCCGACAGCCTGCTCACCTGCCAGACCTTCATCAAGATAAGGGAGCGATATTTCGTCGGCGACGACGACCTCACGACCGTCGCCGGCATCGTGGCAGGGATCACGGCGTGCTGAATTGAAGCACCCTTTCTTTGTAAATAAATAGCTAGGATTCGCTCTTGTTGCTTCGCGATTAATATTCTACTAGGGACTAACTTATGATGCTCTTATTTAGGAATTTGATTAGGAATTTGTAAATAAATTTTGAATCTTCGTGACTTTTCGAGATAATCGACCAGCAAATCAAATTTGGGATTTTAGAGCATGTCCAGCGGGGCGACCCATATCGGACGCCGAAAAATGGTGGCGTGCGTCCGTTTGCGTCTGGGTGGGGCGACCCATATTTTTTCCAACACTATTTTTCATTTAAGTAAAAAGTAAAAAGCATAATATACTACCAAATAACAAGCCCTAGGCACTTGCATGACGGCCTGGCCCGTCCGTTGCCTCCTCCTCTCGGCCTCGCGTGTGGCCGCTAGAGCTCGGTGGGCCGGCGCTGCCGCATCGCCTCGTTGGCGGCATCCATGGCCTTTTTGAGCGTCTCGAAGGACTCTACTAGAGCCCTTTGCTCCGCCGCCTTCTCCTCATGTCGTCAGAGTTCGGAGGAGTCATCCTCTGCGGCACCCGCCTCCCTACGGTGTTCCATCTCAGCATGGGCCTCCCGCTCCTCCTCTGCTTCCTGCTCCGCGTCAGCTATGAACCTCACGTCCATGGCCGCGTCGATGACGTTGTCCATGCTTCGTTGTCCTCCTCGTCGGAGACTATGTGGAGCGGCACTACGGTGGAGGTTATGCGGCGGCCATGATTTGTGTGGGAGGAGATGGGATGAGCGCGTCCCTCTTTATATACGCCGGAGGCAGCCGATGGGGCACGGCACATGTGACATCGTCATTACTTCGTTGGCAGAGGTGGGCGACGGCCGCTCGGTAGGCGAGGCATCGCCATTAACGTGGCGTGGACTACCGAAGAGATGCCTCGACGTCGGTGCGCGCGCACGAGAAGACGCTGAGCCTGAGTCGCATCACGCAGGCACGAAACATCCGCCGAGGAGACGAGCGGACACTCGCACTACTAGGAAAAGGCTTATAGCCGCACTCCTTACCGCCGACGAGTACGATTTGAAGATGCCGGCGGTAAGGCCTGATGCGCGTAGATGTACACGTCCGTTGGGAACCCCAAGAGGAAGGTGTGATGCGCACGCAGGCAAGTTTTCCCTCGAAAGAAACCAAGGTTATCGAACCAGTGGGAGCCCAGAAGCACGTGAAGGTTGTTGGTGGAGGAATGTAGTGTGGCGCAACACCAGTGAAACCGCACCAACGTGGAACTGCACAACACAATCAAGTACTTTGCCCCAACGTAACGGTGAGGTTGTCAATCTCACCGGCTTGCTGAAAACAAAGGATTAAATGTATCGAGTGGAAGATGGTGTTTGTTTGCAAAGAACAGTAAAGCAATGATTGCAGTAGAATATATTCAGATGTAAAAAGAATGGACCGGGGTCCACAGTTCACTAGAGGTGTCTCTCCAATAAGATAACTAACATGCTGGGTGAACAAATTACAGGCGGGCAATTGACAAATAAAGATTCAATACATATCAATGATGATTACTATGTGATTTAATCAGGGCATTACGACAAAGTACATAGACCGCTATCCAGCATGCATCTATGCCTAAATAATCCACCTTCAGGTTATCATCCGAACCCCTTCCAGTATTAAGTTGTAAACAACATATATGATAGATTGATAATCAACTTAACATAGTATTCTATATTCATCGGATCCCGCCAAACACAACATGTAGCATTACAAATAGATGATCTTGATCATGTTAGGCAGCTCACAAGATCTAAACAATGATAGCACAAGCGGAGAAGACAACCATCTAGCTACTGCTATGGACCCATAGTCCAAGGATGAACTACTCACGCATCAATCCGGAGGCGGGCATGATGATGTAGAGCCCCTCCGGTGATGATTCCCCTCTCGGCGGAGTGCGGAAGCGATCTCTGAATCCCGAGATGGGATTAGCGGCGACGGCCTCTAAGTAATGTTTTCCGTATCGTGGCTCAGTTCAGGGGTTTCCACGACGAAGGCTATTTGTAGGCGGAAGGGTAGGTTGGGCGTCACGAGGGGCCCCAACAGGCCGGCGCGGCCGGGGCTTGGGCCGCGCCGCCCTAGTGTGTCGGCGCCTCGTGGCCCCATTTCCTTTCCCCCCTCGGTCTTCTGGAAGCTTCGTGGTAAAATAGGACCCTGGGCGTTGATTTCGTCCAATTCCGAGAATATTTCCTTACTAGGATTTCTGAAACCAAAAACAGTGACACACTGGCACTTCGACATCTTGTTAATAGGTTAGTGCCGGAAAATGTAAAATAATGCTGTAAAGTATGTATAAAACATTCAAGTATTATCATAAAAGTAGCATGGAACATAAGAAATTATAGATACGTTTGAGACGTATCAAGCATCCCCAAGCTTAGTTCCTACTCGCCCTCGAGTAGGTAAACGATAACACAAATAATTTCTGAAGTGACATGCTACCAACATAATCTTGATCAACATTATTGTAAAGCATATGAGATGAATGGAGTGATCTGAACAAAAGATTGCTAACAAAGATAATGACTAAACAAATGAATCATATAGCAAAACTTTTCATGAATAATACTTTCAAACAAGTATCAATAAGACTTGCATAAGAGCTAACTCATAAGCAATAAATTCAAAGTAGAATGCATTGAAGCAACACAAAGGATGATTAAGTTTCAGCAATTGCTTTCAACTTGTAACATGTATATCTTATGGATATTTGTCAACATAGAGTAATATAACAGGTGCAATAAGTAAACATGTAAGAATCAATGCACAGTTAACACAAGTGTTTGCTTCTAAGATAGAAAGAAGTAGGTAAACTGACTCAACATAAAGTAAAAGAATGGCCCTTCGCAGAGGGAAGCATGGATTACTATTTTTGTGCTAGAGCTTTTATTTTGAAAACATAGAAACAATTTTGTCAACGGTAGTAATAATTCATATGTGCTATGCATAATATTTCCTACAAGTTGCAAGTCTCATGCATAGAGTACTAATAGTGCTCGCACCTTGTCCTACTTAGCTCGGAAGACACGGATTATCATCGCATAACATATGTTTCAACCAAGTGTCACAAAGGGGTACCTCTATGCCGCATGTACAAGTGTCTAAGGAGAAAGCACGCATTGGATTTCTCGCTTTTGATTATTCTCAACTTAGACATCCATACCGGGACAACATAGACAACAGATAATGGACTCCTCTTTTAATGCTTAAGCATTCAACAACATTAATATTCTCATAAGAGATTGAGGTTGTATGTCCAAACTGAAACTTCCACCATGATACATGGCTTTAGTTAGCTGCCCAATGTTCTTCTCTAACATATGCATACTCAAACCATTTGATCATGAAATCGCACTTACTTCGGACAAGACGAACATGCATAGCATCTCACATGATATCCAACAAAGGTAAAGTTGATGGCGTCCCCAGAAACATGGTTACCGCTCAACAAGCAACTTATAAGAATTAAGACACATAACTACATATTCATCACCACAATAGTTTTTAAGCTATTTGTCCCATGAGCTATATATTGCAAAGGTAAAGGAATGAAATTTTAAAGGTAGCACTCAAGTAATTTACTTTGGAATGGCAGAAAAATACCACATAGTAGGTAGATATGGTGGACACAAATGGCATGGGTTTTGGCTCAAGGTGTTTGGATGCACGAGAAGCATTTCCTCTCAGTACAAGGTTTGGGCTAGCAAGGTTGTTTGAAGCAAACACAAGTATGAACAGGTACAACAAAACTTACACAAGAACATATTGCAAGCATTATAAGACTCTACACTGTCTTCCTTGTTGTTCAAACACTTTACCAGAAAATATCTAGACTTAGAGAGACCAATCATGCAAACCAAATTAAACAAGCTCTACGGTAGTTCTTCATTAATAGATTAAACTACATGATGCAAGAGCTTAAACATGATCTATGAGAGCTCAAACAATTGCCAAGTTACCAAACCATATGCAACATTTTCTGATTCCAACCAAATAGCAATTTAACGAAGCAATTTCAGCCTTCGCCATGAACATTAAAGCACAATTAAGAACACAAGTGTTCCATATGAAAAAGCGGAGCGTAATATCTCCAATATAAGGATGGCGGGATCTAACTTTATTCAAACCAAAACAAAAATAAAAGCAAACCGACGCTCCAAGTAAAGAACATAAGATGTGATGGAATAAAAATATAGTTTCACTAGAAGTGACCTGATAATGTTGTCGATGAAGAAGGGGATGCCTTGGGCATCCCCAAGCTTAGATGCTTGAGTCTTCTTAAAATATGCAGGGATGAACCACCGGGGCATCCCCAAGCTTAGACCTTTCACTCTTCTTGATCATAGTATATCATCCTCTTCTCTTGAACCTTGAAAACTTCCTCCACAACAAACTCGAGCAAACTCATTAGAGGGTTAGTGCATAATAAAAATTCACATATTAAGAGGTGACACAATCATTCTTAACACTTCTGGACATTGCACAAAGCTTCTGAAAGTTAATGGAACAAAGAAACTCATTCAACATAGCAAAAGCGGCAATGCGAAAAAAAGGCAGAATCTGTCAAAAACAGAACAGTCCGTAAAGATGAATCTGGCAGGGGCACTTAACTTGCTCAAATGGAAAAACTCAAAACTAATGAAAGTTGCATACATATCTGAGGATCACGCTCGTAAATTTGCAGATTTTTTCGATTTTTTTACAGAGAGCTCTGCGAGAATTCGTGACAGACAGCAATGCTGTTTCTGCGCAGCAATCCCAAATATAGCATCAACTTTAGCATAGAAACTTTACTTGGCACAAAAACATGATAAGGAGAGGTTGCTACAGTAGTAAACAACTTCCAAGACTCAACAATACAGTAACAAAATAAAACATGGGTTATCTCCCAAGAAGTGCTTTTCTTTAACGCCTTTCAGCTAGGCGCAGAAAGTGCAAATCAAGTAACATCAAGAGAAGAAGCATCAACATCATAACTTGTTCTAATAATAGAATCAAAAGGCAACTTCATTCTCTTTCTAGGGAAGTGTTCCATACCTTTCTTGAGAGGAAATTGATATTTAATATTACCTTCCTTCATATCAACAACAGCACCAACGGTTCGAAGAAAAGGTCTTCCCAACACAATAGGACAAGATGCATTGCATTCGATATCCAAGACAACAAAATCAACGGGGACAAGGTTATTGTTAACCGTAATGCGAACATTATCAATCCTCCCCAAAGGTTTCTTTTTAACATTATCAGCAAGATTAACATCCAAATAACAATTCTTCAATGGTGGCAAGTCAAGCATATCATAAATCTTTTTAGGCATAACAGAAATACTTGCACCAAGATCACATAAAGCATTACACTCAAAATCATTGAATTTCATCTTAATTATGGGCTCCCAACCATCTTCTAACTTTCTAGAAATAGAAGCTTCAAGTTTTAATTTCTCTTCCCTAGCTTTAATGAGAGCATTTGTAATATGTTTTGTAAAGGCTAAATTTATAGCACTAGCATTGGGACTTCTAGCAAGTTTTTGTAAGAACTTTATAACTTCAGTAATATGACAATCATCAAAATCTAAACCATTATGTTCTACAGCAATGGAATCATTGTCACCAATATTTTGAAAAATTTCAGCAGTTTTATCACAAACAGCAGTTTCAGCAGTTTCAGGCAATTTTGTACGCTTTGCACTAGGAGTAGAAACATTGCCAACACCAATTATTTTACCATTGATAGTAGGAGGTGCAGCAACATGTGAAGAATCAACATTACTAGTGGTGGTAATAGTCCAAACTTTAGCTACATTATTCTCTTTAGCAAGTTTTTCTTTTTCTTCTCTATCCCACCTAGCATGCAATTCAGCCAACATTCTAATATTATCATTAATTCGAACTTGGATGGCATTTGTTTTAGCAAACCTAGCATCTTTAACTTTCTCAGGCATAACTTTCAATTTTAAAAGATCAACATCAAGAGCAAGACTATCAACCTTAGAAGCAAGAACATCAATTTTACCAAGCTTTTCTTCAACAGTTTTATTGAAAGCAGTTTGTGTACTAATAAATTCTTTAAGCATCACTTCAAGACCAGAGGGTACACTCTTATTATTGTTGTAAGAATTACCATAAGAATTACCATAACCATTACCATTATTAGAAGGATATGGCCTATAGTTGTTGTTACCATAATTATTCCTATAAGCATTGTTGTTGAAATTATTACTCTTAATGAAATTCACATCAACATTTTCTTCTTGAGCAACCAATGAAGCTAAAGGAACATTATTAGGATCAATATGAGATCTACCATTTGCAAGCATAGACATAATAGCATCAATCTTATCACCCAAAGAAGAGGTTTCTTCAACAGAATTTACCTTCTTACCTTGAGGAGTTCTTTCAGTGTGCCATTCAGAGTAATTGATCATCATATCATCAAGTAATTTAGTTGCGGCGCCCAGGGTGATGGACATAAAAGTACCTCCAGCAGCTGAATCCAATAGGTTCCTCGAGGAAAAATTCAATCCTGCATAAAGGTTTGGATGATCATCCAAGTAGTCAGTCCATGGGTTGGGCAATTCTTTACCAAAGATTTCATTCTCTCCCATGCTTGAGCAACATGTTCATTATCAAATTGTTTAAAATTCATTATGCTACTTCTCAAAGATATAATCTTAGCAGGAGGATAATATTTACTAATAAAAGCATCTTTACATTTAGTCCATGAATCAATACTATTTTTAGGCAAAGAAAGCAACCAATCTTTAGCTCTTCCTCTTAATGAGAAAGGAAACAATTTCAGTTTTATAATATCACCATGTATATCCTTATACTTTTGCATTTCACAAAGTTCAACAAAATTATTAAGATGGGCAGCAACATCATCAGTACTAACACCAGAAAATTGCTCTCTCATAACAAGATTCAGTAAAGCAGGTTTAATTTCATAAATTCTGCAGTAGCAGGTGGAGCAATAGGAGTACATATAAAATCATTATTATTTGTGCTAGTGAAATCACACAACTTTGTATTTTCAGGAGTTCCCATTATAACAGTAATAAAGTAAACTAAGCAAATAAAGTAAAGACAAGTAACTATTTTTTTTGTGTTTTTAATATAGAGCTAGTAAATAAGACAGAAAATAAAGTAACTAATTTTTTTTGTGTTTTGATATATGTAGCAAACAAGACAGTAAATAAAGTAAAGTAAAGCAAGACAAAAACAAAAAAGAGATTGGAAGTGGAGACTCCCCTTGCAACGTGTCTTGATCTCCCCGGCAACGGCGCCCGAAAAATAGCTTGATGCGCGTAGATGTACACGTCCGTTGGGAACCCCAAGAGGAAGGTGTGATGCGCACAACAACAAGTTTTCCCTCAGAAAGAAACCAAGGTTATCGAACCAGTAGGAACCAAGAAGCACGTGAAGGTTGTTGGTGGAGGAATGTAGTGCGGCGCAACACCAGTGAAACCGGCGCCAACGTGGAACCTGCACAACATAATCAAAGTACTTAGCCCCAACGTAATAGTGAGGTTGTCAATCTCACCGGCTTGCTGAAAACAAAGGATTAAACGTATCGAGTGGAAGATGGTGTTTGTTTGCAAAGAACAGTAAAGAACAATGATTGCAGTAGAATGTATTCAGATGTAAAAGAATGGACCGGGGTCCACAGTTCACTAGAGGTGTCTCTCCAATAAGATAACTAACATGCTGGGTGAACAAATTACAGGCGAGCAATTGACAAATAAAGATTCAATACATATCAATGATGATTACTATGTGATTTAATCAGGGCATTACGACAAAGTACATAGACCGCTATCCAGCATGCATCTATGCCTAAATAATCCACCTTCAGGTTATCATCCGAACCCCTTCCGGTATTAAGTTGTAAACAACAGATAATTGCATTAAGTATGGCGCGTAATGTAATCAACACAAATATCCTTAGACAAAGCATCGATGTTTTATCCCTAGTAGCAACAGCACATCCACAACCTTAGAACCTACTGTCACGATCCCAGATTCAATGGAGGCATGAACCCACTATCGAGCATAATTACTCCCTCTTGGAGTTACAAGTATCAACTTGGCCAGAGCCTCTACTAGCAACGGAGAGCATGCAAGAACATAAACAACACATATATGATAGATTGATAATCAACTTAACATAGTATTCTCTATTCATCGGATCTCGCCAAACACAACATGTAGCATTACAAATAGATGATCTTGATCATGTTAGGCAGCTCACAAGATCTAAACAATGATAGCACAAGCGGAGAAGACAACCATCTAGCTACTGCTATGGACCCATAGTCCAAGGATGAACTACTCACGCATCAATCCGGAGGCGGGCATGATGATGTAGAGCCCCTCCGGTGATGATTCCCCTCTCCGGCGGTGCGGACGATCTCTGAATCCCCGAGATGGGATTGGCGGCGGCGGCCTCTCGATGTGTTTTCGTATCGTGGCTCTCGGTACGGGGGTTTCGCGACGAAGGCTATTTGTAGGCGGAAGGGTAGGTCGGGGGCGTCACGAGGGGCCCACACAACGGTAGGCGGCCGGGGCTTAGGCCGCGCGCCGCCCTGGTGTGTCGGTGCCTCGTGGCCTTCCTTTCCCCCTCGGTCTTACGGAAGCTTCGTGTAAAAATAGGACCACTGGACGTTGATTTCGTCCAATTCGAGAATATTTCCTTACTAGGATTTCTGAAACCAAAAACAGCAGAAAGCATGAACAACTGGCACTTCGGCACCTTGTTAATAGGTTAGTGCCAGGAAAATGTATAATAATGTTTGTAAAGTATGTATAAAACATTCAAGTATTGTCATAAAAGTAGCATGGAACATAAGAAATTATAGATACGTTTGAGACGTATCAAGGCCTTCCAGGGTGGCCTAACCCTACCGCCGGCGAGGTTGAAAGGAAGACGCCGGGGGTTGATACGTCTCAAACGTATCTATAACTTCTTATGGCCCATACACTGCCCAGATTTTGTTACATACTTTGGATGTTTTGTACCACATTTTCCGGCACTAATATTAGCAAAGTGCGAATGCCCGGTCTTGTTTTTGTGTTTTTGAATTTGAAATCTAATAAGTATTCATTGGACGCCCGAGTCTCATTTTGCAACTCAGTCCGAGAGGAGACAGTGGGGCCACGGGCGGCCAGACCGAGGCGGCGCGGCCTAGGCCTGGGCCCGCGGCCTGTGTTGCCCCCTCGTGGCGCCTTTGCCCTACCCGCCCGCTACTTCGCCTCCGTCGCGGCCCATGCCGAGAGCACACGTCTGAAGCGTGCGGAGGCCGCGCGCGAAATCCCATCTCGGGAGGTCGAGATCGCCGGCCCGCACCCTGAGAAGTCATCCCGGAGGGCTCTACATCATCATGCCCGCCTCCGGGATTGACTTGATGTCTATGGGTGCTTCTATTCTTGTAGACAGTGTTGGGCCTCCAAGAGCGGTAGAACAGCAGCAAGTTTTCCATTAAGTGGATCACCCAAGGTTTATCGAACTCGGGGAGGAAGAGGTCAAAGATATCCCTCTCAAGCAACCCTGCAATCACAAAGCAAGAAGTCTCTTGTGTCCCCAACACACCAAATACACTTGTCAGATGTATAGGTGCACTAGTTCGGCGAAGAGATAGTAAAACACAGGTGGTATAGATGGTGGTAATATTGCAGAAAGTAAAGATGCAGTAAAACAGTAAACAAGCGGCGCCAGAAAATAGCTTGCTGGCGTGGGAAGCAATTCTTTGTGGTGGAAACAAGGCCTAGGGATCATACTTTCACTAGTGGACACTCTCAACATTGATCACATAATAAATAAGTTCTCTTTCCTTTGTGCTACATATACTCTTGTTGGATGATGAACACCACTAATTGTGTAGGATTACACGAACCCTCAATGCCGGAGTTAACAAGCTCCACAACATTCGATATTCATGTTTAAGTAACCTTAGAGTATAATAGATCTTTGCAAAATAGACCAAGTACTAACATAGCATGCACACTGTCACCATCACACTACGAAGGAGGCATAGATCACATCAATACTATCATAATGACAATTAACTCCACAATCTACAAGAGATCATGATCATAATCTACGACAAGAACTACACGATGCACACACTGTCACCATTACACCATGGAGGAGGAATAGACTACTTTAATAACATCACATGAGTAGCACATAGATAAATAGTGATACAAAACACATTGCAATCATAAAGGGATATAAATAAGCACTTCACTACGCCATTCATAACAGTGAATAAGTATTCTGAAATATAGCCTAAGAGACCCACACGGTGCACACACTGTCACCTTTACACACGTGGGACAAGGAGTCTCCGGAGATCACATAAGTAAAACCCACTTGACTAGCATAATGACATCTAGATTACAAGCATCATCATATGAATCTCAATCATGTAAGGCAGCTGATACGTCCAATTTGCATCACTATTTTGTATCATAATTTGCTGTTATTCATTGATATATCTCATATTGGGACACAATACTTATGTTATTTCATCTATTTTGCATGTTTCATCATTATTGGAGGATCAAGCACCGGAGCCAGGATTCTGCTGGAAAAAGCACCGTCAGAACGCAATATTTCGGAAGATCAACTGTGGAAGGAAATTACACGTAAATTCCTATTTTTCCAGATGACGGAGGGAGCCAGAAGGGGGAGAAGAGGGGACCCAAGGTGGGCCCAGACCATAGGGCGGCGCGGCCCATGGCCTGGCCGCGCCACCTTGTGGTGTGGGGGCCCCACACCCCTTTCGCCTCCTTTTCTTCGCGTACTCCTTCGTCCCGAAAACCTAAGCCACAGGAGGAACCTCACGAAGGGTTACAGCCGCCTCTGCGGGGCGGAGAACACCAGAGAGAAAAGAGCTCTCCGGCGGGCAGGAATCCGCCGGGGAAATTCCCTCCCGGAGGGGGAAATCGACGCCATCGCCATCGTCATCGAGCTGGACATCATCTCCATCATCATCATCATCATCTCCACCATCTACACCGCCATCACCACCGCTGCACCTCGTCACCGCTGTAACAATTTGGGTTGGATCTTGATTGTTTGATAGGGGAAACTCTCCCGGTTATTCTCTACTTGTTATTGATGCTATTGAGTGAAACCATTGAACCAAGGTTTATGTTCAGATTGTTATTCATCATCATATCACCTCTGATTGTATTCCATATGATGTCTCGTGAGTAGTTCGTTTAGTTCTTGAGGACATGGGTGAAGTCTAAATGCTAGTAGTGAATTATGGTTGAGTAATATTCAATGTTATGATATTTAAGTTGTGGTGTCATTCTTCTAGTGGTGTCGTGTGAACGTCGACTACATGACACTTCACCATTTATGGGCCTAGGGGAGTGCATCTTGTATTCGGTTGCTAATTGCGGGGTTGCCGGAGTGACAGAAACCTGAGCCCCCGTTAGTATATCGATGCAAGAGGGATCGCAGGATCTCAGAGTTTAAGGTTGTGGTTAGATTTATCTTAATTACTTTCTTGTAGTTGCGGATGCTTGCAAGGGGTATAATCACAAGTATGTATTAGTCCTAGGAAGGGCGGTGCATTAGCATAGGTTCACCCACACAACACTTATCAAAACAATGAAGATTATTTAGCCACATGAAGCGAAAGCACTAGACTAAAATCCCCGTGTGTCCTCAAGAACGTTTGGTCATTATAAGTAAACAAACCGGCTTGTCCTTTGTGCTAAAAAGGATTGGGCCACTCGCTGCAATTATTTCTCTCGCATTTTACTTACTCGTACTTTATTCATCTGTTACATCAAAACCCCTTGAATACTTGTCTGTGAGCATTTACAGTGAATCCTTCATCGAAACTACTTGTCAACACCTTCTGCTCCTCGTTGGGATCGACATTCTTACTTATCGAAGATACTACGATACACCCCCTATACTTGTGGGTCATCAAGACTATTTTCTGGCGCCGTTGCCGGGGAGTGAAGCGCTATTGGTAAGTGGAATTGGTAAGGAAAACCTTTACTGTTTGTGCTGATTTTATTTCTGCCTGCTGCTATAAGTCATTATGGAGAGATCTTCTCTTCAATTTCTATTTGGGAAATCTACTACTACTGCAACGGTAGTGGATGAAGCGCCAGGTGAGGAAGTGATACCATATAAAATACCTATGAAAATTATTGAACGTGTTATGGATAACCGCTATGAAGGGGATGGAACTGTCCATCCTGGTGATCATTTATTGTTTTTGCATGAATTATGCGGGTTATTCAAATGTGCAGGTATTTCTATGAATGAAGTTAGAAAGAAACTATTCACTATATCGCTGTCTGGTAAAGCGGCGCACTGGTATAAATTGCTGAAGAATGGTGATTCTATTGATTGGGAGGACATTGTGCCTTTATTTTATTCCAAATTTTATCCTCCAAGTGAAATTCACAAAGATCGGAACCGCATATATAATTTCTGGCCTCATGATGGAGAAAGTATTGCCCAAGCTTGGGGGAGATTGAAGTCTTTAATGCTCAAATGCCCCATTCATGAGCTTCCTGGTAATGTTATTATTGATAATTTCTATGCAAGACTTTCTTTTCAAGACAAGACCTTGCTGGATACTTCTTGTTCTGGATCATTTACACGCAACAAAGAAGAGTTTAAAAGGGACCTTCTTGATCGGATCCAAGAAAATACTGAAGGATGGGAGAACGACAAAGATAGAGAATCAGGTATAATTTATGATTATAAATGCATTGAAGCTTTTATGGATACTGATAAATTTCGTAATATGAGTGCTACATATGGTCTTGATTCCCAAGTTGTTGCAAATCTTTATAAAGCTTTTGCCTCTCATTATGAATTGCCTAAGAAGAATTTTGATAAGTATCATGAACCATATAAAGATAACGTAGATTCATCTGTAAACAAATGTGTAGTGATTGAAACTGTTGATAATGTTATTCCTGAAGTTTATATTGAAAAAACTCCTTTCCCTGCTAAAATGAAGGAGTACTCTGTCATATCTAGTGCGGTTAATAAAAGTGAAAAGAAACCTAAAGAACCTGAAGAACAAATTAAAATTGAACCTGCTGTTGCAATAGTTAAAGATCTTGTGACTGAAAATGTGGAGGATGGTCATATTATTTTCTGTGAAGATGCTTCTAATATTGTTTCACATCCTAATAAACCCAAACAAGTTAGTGTTCCTATGTTATCTGTTAGAATTGGTGATCATTGCTATTATGGTTTATGTGATATTGGTGCAAGTGTTAGTGCTATTCCTTATGAGCTTTACACGGAGATTATGCACGAAATTGGTTCTTGTGAACTTGAAGATATTGATGTGGTTATTCATCTGGCTAATAGAGAAACTATTTCTCCAATTGGTATTGTTCGAGATGTGGAAGTTCTATGTGGTAAGATTAAATATCCTGCTGACTTTTTGGTACTTGGTTCTGCTGCTAGTGATCATTGTCCTATCATTTTTGGTAGACCTTTTCTAAATACTTGTGGAGCTATTATAGATTGTAAGAAAGAGAAAATTTTGACTAGATTTGCTGGTGAACCTTATGAATTTAACTTTTCTAAATTTACCAAAACTCCTTATAAAGCTGACTTGCCTAGTAATGATTTTAAAATGGAGCAGTGTGCATCTATTGTTCTTGTTCCTAATAATCCTTTGCAGCAACATTTGGAGAATAGTGAAAGTGAAGCTTTTAGGAAAGAAAGAGATGAGCTTGAGGAAATTTTTCTTCGCCAACCTATTCTCAAGCATGATTTACCGGTGGAAGATTTGGGTACAACACCGCCACCAAAGGAAGATCCTGTTTTCGATTTAAAGCCTTTACCTGATAATCTTAAATATGCTCATATTGATGATAAGAAAATATATCCTGTTATTATTAGTTCTAAGCTTTCAGAGATTGAGGAAGAAAGGTTATTGGAAATATTGAAGAAACACCGAGGAGCTATTGGCTATACTCTTGATGATTTGAAAGGGATTTCTCCTTCTATTTGCCAACATGCTATTAATATGGAAGATGATGCAAAGCCTGTTGTTGAACATCAACGTCGTCTAATTCCGAAGATGAAAGAGGTGGTAAGGAACGAGGTATTAAAACTTCTTGAAGCTGGTATTATATATCCTATTGCTGATAGTAGATGGGTTAGTCCTGTGCATTGTGTTCCTAAGAAAGGAGGAATGACTGTTGTGCCTAATGATAATGATGAGCTTATTCCTCAAAGAATAGTTGTAGGGTATAGAATGTGCATTGATTTTCGAAAAGTTAATAAAGTTACTAAGAAAGATCATTACCCTTTACCCTTTATTGATCAAATGCTAGAAAGGTTATCTAAAAATACTCATTTTTGCTTTCTTGATGGTTATTCTGGGTTTTCACAAATTGCTGTTAAAGCTAAAGATCAAGAGAAAACCACGTTTACTTGTCCTTATGGAACTTATGCTTATAGGCGTATGCCTTTTGGTTTATGTAATGCTCCTGCTACTTTTCAAAGATGCATGTCTGCTATTTTTCATGGTTTTTGCGAAAGTATTGTAGAGGTGTTCATGGATGATTTTTCTGTCTATGGGAATTCTTTTGATAATTGCTTGCGAAACCTCGATAAAGTTTTGCAGAGATGTGAAGAAACTAACCTTGTTCTTAATTGGGAGAAATGCCACTTTATGGTTAATGAAGGAATTGTATTGGGACATAAAATTTCCGAGAGAGGTATTGAAGTTGATAGAGCTAAAGTTGAAGCAATTGAGAAGATGCCCTATCCGAGGGATGTTAAAGGTATTCGTAGTGTTCTTGGTCATGCTGGGTTTTATAGGAGATTTATTAAAGATTTCTCTAAAATTTCAAAGCCTCTTACTAATCTTCTTCAAAAAGATGTACCTTTTGTTTTTGATGATGATTGTAAGGAAGCTTTTGAAACTCTAAAGAAAGCCTTAACAACTGCTCCTGTAGTCGAACCTCCTGATTGGAATTTGCCTTTTGAAATTATGTGTGATGCTAGTGATTTTGCTGTAGGCGCTGTTCTTGGACAGCGAGTAGATAAAAAATTAAATGTTATTCATTATGCTAGTAAGACTCTTGATGCTGCTCAAAGAAATTATGCTACAACTGAAAAGGAATTGTTAGCTGTAGTCTTTGCTTGTGACAAGTTTAGACCCTATATTGTTGATTCAAAAGTCACCATTCATACTGATCATGCTGCAATTAGATACCTTATGACAAAGAAAGATGCTAAGCCAAGGCTTATTAGATGGGTACTTCTTTTGCAAGAATTTGATTTACATATTATAGATAGGAAAGGTGCTGATAATCCTGTTGCTGATAATTTGTCTAGATTGGAAAATATTGCTTATGATCATGTTCCTGTTAATGATAGTTTTCCAAATGAACAATTGGCTGTAATAAAGGTGAGCTCACGAGAGAGCCCTTGGTATGCAGATTATGCTAACTTTATTGTTTCGAAGTATTTGCCTCCAACCTTTTCAGCTCAGCAAAGGAGGAAATTCTTTTATGACTTGAGGCATTATTTTTGGGATGACCCACACTTATCCGACGTATCGATAATTTCTTATGTTCCATGCTACTTTATTGATGATACCTACATGTTTTATGCACACTTTATGTCATATTCGTGCATTTTGGAACTAACCTATTAACGAGATGCCGAAGTGCCAGTTCCTGTTCTGCTGTTTTTGGTTTCAGAAATCCTAGTAACGAAATATTCTCGGAATTGGACGAAATCAACGCCCAGGTTCCTATTTTGCCCGGAAGCATCCAGAACACCCGAGAGCCGCCAGAGGAGGGCCCTGTGGGCCCCAGATGATAGGGTGGCGCGGCCTGGGCCCTGGCGCGCCAGCCTATGGTGTGTGGCCCAGGCCCCCTCCGAGGCTGCCCTTTCGCCTATATAAAGCCCCTGCATCGAAAACCCTTACGGAGGAAGCCACGGTACGCGAAACCTTCCAGAGCCGCCGCCATCGCGAAGCCAAGATCTGGGGGACAGGAGTCTCTGTTCCGGCACCCTGCCGGAGCGGGGAAGTGCCCCCGGAAGGCTTCTCCATCGACACCGCTGCCATCTCCACCGCCATCTTCATCACCGCTGCTGCTCCCATGAGGAGGGAGTAGTTCTCCATCAAGGCTCGGGGCTGTACCGGTAGCTATGTGGTTAATCTCTCTCCTATGTACCTCAATACAATGATCTCATGAGCTGCTTTACATGATTGAGATTCATATGAGTTTTGTATCACTACTATCTATGTGCTACTCTAGCAAAGTTATTAAAGTAGTTCTATTCCTCCTGCACGTGTGTAAAGGTGACAGTGTGTGCACCGTGTTAGTACTTGGTTTATGCTATGATCATGATCTCTTGTAGATTGCGAAGTTAACTATTGCTATGATAATATTGATGTGATCTATTCCTCCTACATATGCATGAAGGTGACAGTGTGCATGCTATGCTAGTACTTGGTTTAGTCTTTTGATCTATCTTACACTAAAGGTTACTAAAATATGAGCATTATTGTGGAGCTTGTTAACTCCGGCATTGAGGGTTCGTGTAATCCTACGCAATGTGTTCATCATCCAACAAAAGTGTAGAGTATGCATTTATCTATTCTGTTATGTGATCAATGTTGAGAGTGTCCACTAGTGAAAGTCTAATCCCTAGGCCTTGTTCCTAAATACTGCTATCGCTGCTTGTTTACTGTTTTACTGCGTTACTACTGCTGCGTTACTACTGCTTGTTTACTTCCCGCAATATTACTACCATCAACTGCACGCCAGCGAGCTATTTTCTGGCGCCGTACTACTGCTCATATTCATTCATACCACTTGTATTTCACTATCTCTTCGCCGAACTAGTGCACCTATTAGGTGTGTTGGGGACACAAGAGACTTCTTGCTTTGTGGTTGCAGGGTTGCATGAGAGGGATATCTTTGACCTCTTCCTCCCTGAGTTCGATAAACCTTGGGTAATCCACTTAAGGGAAACTTGCTGCTGTTCTACAAACCTCTGCTCTTGGAGGCCCAACACTGTCTACAAGAATAGAAGCTCCCGTAGACATCAAGCACTTTTCTGGCGCCGTTGCCGGGGAGGGAAGGTAAACGGCACTCACACTTTGGCAAGCAACTAAGCACTTTTCCTCCCTCGTCAACTAAAGCACTTTTCTGCTTGGGGAGATCAAGACACGCTGCAAGGGGAGTCTCCACTTCTCAATCTCTTTACTTTGTTTTTGTCTTGCTTTATTTTATTTACTACTTTGTTTGCTGCACTAAATCAAAACACAAAAAAATTAGTTGCTAGTTTTACTTTATTTACTGTCTTGCTCTCCATATCAAAAACACAAAAAAATTAGTTACTTGCATTTAGTTTACTTTTGTTATCATGTCTAGTCCTGTACTTGTTTTTATTTTCACTAGTTAGGCATAATGGAAAACAACAAAAATATGAGAGATCTTTATGAACTTTATCTTGAATTAGGACATGATGTGTTTGAAGAAAGAATTAAGAAACCCATGGAACTTTATATGCATGCTAATGGGAATGTTATTACTATGAATGCTTTGAACACCATTGTTGCTAATGCTATGGAAAATTCTAAGCTTGGGGAAGCTGGTTTTGATGAGCATGATATTTTTAGTCCCCCAAGCATTGAGGAGAAAATTTACTTTGATGATACTTTGCCTCCCATTTATGATGATTATAATGATAGTAGTCTTTTGTTACCACCTGTTATGGAGGATAAATTTGATTATGATTACAATATACCTCCTATATTTGATAGCTACTTTGTTGAATTTGCTCCCACTACAACTAATAAAATTGATTATGCTTATGTGGAGAGTAATAATTTTATGCATGAGACTCATGATAAGAATGCTTTAAGTGATAGTTATATTGTTGAGTTTGCTCATGTTGCTACTGAAAGTTATTATGAGAGAGGAAAATATGGTTGTAAAAATTTTCATGTTACTAAAACACCTCTCTATGTGCTGAAATTTTTGAAGCTACACTTGTTTTATCTTCCTATGCTTGTTACTTTGCTCTTCATGAACTTGTTTATTTACAAGATTCCTATGCATAGGAAGCATGTTAGACTTAAATGTGTTTTGAATTTGCCTCTTGATGCTCTCTTTTGCTTCAACTCTTATTTCTTACGAGTGCATCATTAAAACTGAGCCCATCTTAATGGCTATAAAGAAAGAACTTCTTGGGAGACAACCCATGTTTTTACTACAGCAATTTTTTGTTTTGTTGAGTCTTGGAAGTTGTTTACTACTGTAGCAACCTCTCCTTATCATGTTTTTGTGCCAAGTAAAGTTTCTATGTCAAAGTTGATGTTATATTTGGGATCGCTGCGCAGAAACAGCATTGCTGTCTGTCACGAATCTGGGCACAGTCTTCTGTAGAAAATTCGAAAAAATCTGCCAATTTACGAGCGTGATCCTCAGATATGTACGCAACTTTCATTAGTTTTGAGTTTTTCCATTTGAGCAAGTCTGGTGCCAGCTTTAAATTCGTCTTTACGGACTGTTCTGTTTTTGACAGATTCTGCCTTTTATTTCGCATTGCCTCTTTTGCTATGTTGGATTTATTTCTTTGATCCACTAATGTCCAGTAGCATTATGCAATGTCCAGAAGTGAAAATAATGATTGTGTCACCTCTGAATGAGTGAATTATTAATTGTGCACTAACCCTCTAATGAGTTTGCTTGAAGTTTGGTGTGAAGGAAGTTTTCAAGGGTCAAGAGAGGAGAATGATATACTATGATCAAGAGGAGTGAAAGCTCTAAGCTTGGGGATGCCCCCGTGGTTCACCCCTGCATATTTTAAGAAGACTCAAGCGTCTAAGCTTGGGGATGCCCAAGGCATCCCCTTCTTCATCGACAACATCATCAGGTTCCTCCCCTGAAACTATATTTTTATTCAATCACATCTTGTGTTCTTTACTTGGAGCGTCGGTTTGTTTTTGTTTTTGTTTTTGTTTGAATAAAATGGATCCTAGCATTCACTTTGTGGGAGAGAGACACGCTCCGCTGTTGCATATGGACACATGTGTCCTTAGGCTTTACTCATAATGTTCATGGCGAAGTTTCTTCTTCGTTAAATTGTTATATGGTTGGAATTGGAAAATGCTACATGTAGTAATTCTAAAATGTCTTGGATAATGTGATACTTGGCAATTGTTGTGCTCATGTTTAAGCTCTTGCATCATATACTTTGCACCCATTAATGAAGAAATACATAGAGCTTGCTAAAATTTGATTTGCATATTTGGTTTCTCTAAGGTCTAGATAATATCTAGTATTGAGTTTTGAACAACAAGAAAGACGGTGTAGAGTCTTATAATGTTTACAATATGTCTTTTATGTGAGTTTTGCTGCACCTGTTCATCCTTGAGTTTGCTTCAAATAACCTTGCTAGCCTAAACCTTGTATCGAGAGGGAATACTTCTCATGCATCCAAAATCCTTGAGCCAACTACTATGCCATTTGTGTCCACCATACCTACCTACTACATGGTATTTTCCGCCATTCCAAAGTAAATTGCTTGAGTGCTACCTTTAAAATTCCATCATTCGCCTTTGCAATATATAGCTCATGGGACAAAATAGCCTTAAAAACTATCGTAGTATTGAATATGTACTTATGCACTTTATCTTTTATTAAGTTGCTTGTTGTGCGATAACCATGCTTCTGGGGAACGCCATCAACTATTGTTGAATATCATGTGAGTTGCTATGCATGTCCGTCTTGTCTGAAGGATCTATCATTTTAGTGGTTGGAGCATGCAAAATTGTTAGAGAAGAACATTGGGCCGCTAACTAAAGCCATGAACCATGGTGGAAGTTTCAGTTTGGACATATATCCTCAATCTCATATGAGAATAATAATTGTTGCTACATGCTTATGCATTTAAGAGGAGTCCATTATCTGTTGTCCATGTTGTCCCGGTATGGATGTCTAAGTTGAGAATAATCAAAAGCGAGAAATCCAAAATGCGAGCATTCTCCTTAGACCTTTGTACAGGCGGCATGGAGGTACCCCTTTGTGACACTTGGTTGAAACATGGCATGCAAAGATCCGGTAGTCCAAGCTAAGTAGGACGAGGTGCGGGCACTACTAGTATACTATGCATGAGGCTTGCAACTTGTAAGATATAATTTACATAACTCATATGCTTTATTACTACCGTTGACAAAATTGTTTCATGTTTTCAAAATAAAAGCTCTAGCACAAATACAGCAATCGATGCTTTCCTCTTGAAGGACCATTCTTTTACTTTTATTGTTGAGTCAGTTTACCTATCTCCTTCCACCTTAAGAAGCAAACACTTGTGTGAACTGTGCATTGATTCCTACATACTTGCATATTGCACTTGTTATATTACTTTATGTTGACAATATCCATGAGATATACATGTTATAAGTTGAAAGCAACCGCTGAAACTTAATCTTCCTATGTGTTGCTTCAACACCTTTACTTTGATTTATTGCTTTATGAGTTAACTCTTATGCAAGACTTATTGATGCTTGTCTTGAAGTACTATTCATGAAAAGTCTTTGTCATATGATTCACTTGTTTACTCATGTCATTACCTTTGTTTTGATCGCTGCATTCATTACATATGTTTACAAATAGTATGATCAAGATTATGATGGCATGTCACTTCAGAAATTATCTTTGTTATCGTTTTACCTGCTCGGGACGAGCAGAACTAAGCTTGGGGATGCTGATACGTCTCCAACGTATCGATAATTTCTTATGTTCCATGCTACTTTATTGATGATACCTACATGTTTTATGCACACTTTATGTCATATTCGTGCATTTTCTGGAACTAACCTATTAACGAGATGCCGAAGTGCCAGTTCCTGTTTTCTGCTGTTTTTGGTTTCAGAAATCCTAGTAACGAAATATTCTCGGAATTGGACGAAATCAACGCCCGAGTTCCTATTTTGCCCGGAAGCATCCGGAACACCGAGAGCCGCCAGAGGAGGGGCCCTGTGGGCCCCAGATGATAGGGTGGCGCGGCCTGGGCCCTGGCCGCGCCAGCCTATGGTGTGGTCGCCCCAGGCCCCCTCTGAGCTGCTTTCGCCTATATAAAGCCCCTGCATCGAAAACCCTTACGGAGGAAGCCACGGTACGCGAAACCTTCCAGAGCCGCCGCCATCGCGAAGCCAAGATCTGGGGGACAGGAGTCTCTGTTCCGGCACCCTGCCGGACGGGGAAGTGCCCCCGGAAGGCTTCTCCATCGACACCGCTGCCATCTCCACCGCCATCTTCATCACCGCTGCTGCTCCCATGAGGAGGGAGTAGTTCTCCATCAAGGCTCGGGGCTGTACCGGTAGCTATGTGGTTAATCTCTCTCCTATGTACCTCAATACAATGATCTCATGAGCTGCTTTACATGATTGAGATTCATATGAGTTTTGTATCACTACTATCTATGTGCTACTCTAGCAAAGTTATTAAAGTAGTTCTATTCCTCCTGCACGTGTGTAAAGGTGACAGTGTGTGCACCGTGTTAGTACTTGGTTTATGCTATGATCATGATCTCTTGTAGATTGCGAAGTTAACTATTGCTATGATAATATTGATGTGATCTATTCCTCCTACATATGCATGAAGGTGACAGTGTGCATGCTATGTTAGTACTTGGTTTAGTCTTTTGATCTATCTTACACTAAAGGTTACTAAAATATGAGCATTATTGTGGAGCTTGTTAACTCCGGCATTGAGGGTTCGTGTAATCCTACGCAATGTGTTCATCATCCAACAAAAGTGTAGAGTATGCATTTATCTATTCTGTTATGTGATCAATGTTGAGAGTGTCCACTAGTGAAAGTCTAATCCCTAGGCCTTGTTCCTAAATACTGCTATCACTGCTTGTTACTGTTTTACTGCGTTACTACTGCTGCGTTACTACTGCTTGTTTACTTCCTACAATATTACTACCATCAACTGCACGCCAGTAAGCTATTTTCTGGCGCCGTACTACTGCTCATATTCATTCATACCACTTGTATTTCACTATCTCTTCGCCGAACTAGTGCACCTATTAGGTGTGTTGGGGACACAAGAGACTTCTTGCTTTGTGGTTGCAGGGTTGCATGAGAGGGATATCTTTGACCTCTTCCTCCCTGAGTTCGATAAACCTTGGGTAATCCACTTAAGGGAAACTTGCTGCTGTTCTACAAACCTCTGCTCTTGGAGGCCCAACACTGTCAAATTACTTGAGGGATGACCCACACTTATATAAAGAAGGAGTGGATGGTATTATGCGAAGATGTGTTCCTGAATATGAACAACAGGAGATATTGAGTAAATGTCATGGTAGTGTTTATGGAGGACATCACGCTGGAGATAGAACCGCGCAAAAGGTTCTACAATCAGGTTTTTATTGGCCAACACTTTTCAAAGATGCAAGGAAATTTATTTTATCTTGTGATGAATGTCAAAGAGTTGGTAATATCTCTAGACGCAATGAAATGCCTATGAATTATACTCTTGTTATTGAACCATTCGATTGTTGGGGATTCGACTTCATGGGTCCTTTCCCTTCTTCAGAAGGTAACACTCATATACTTGTCGCTGTTGATTATGTTACTAAATGGGTAGAAGCTATACCTACAAAAAGTGCTGATGGTGAGACCTCTATAAAAATGCTTGTAGATGTTATATTTCCTAGATTTGGAGTACCTAGATATATTATGACTGATGGAGGTTCTCATTTTATTCATGGAGGTTTTAGAAAAACTCTTGCTAAGTATGGTATTAATCATAGAATTGCTTCCGCTTATCACCCTCAAACTAGTGGTCAAGTAGAATTATCAAATAGAGAGATTAAATCTATTTTGGGAAAGACTGTTAATAAATCTAGAAAGAATTGGGCTAGCAAATTGAAGGAAGCACTATGGGCTTATAGAACTGCTTATAAAAATCCTATGGGAATGTCACCTTATAAAATGGTTTATGGAAAAGCTTGTCATTTACCTTTAGAACTAGAGCACAAAGCTTATTGGGCTGTTAGAGAACTAAATAAAGATCCGAAACTAGCCGGTAATAAGAGGTTGTTGCAATTAAGTTCTCTAGATGAATGGAGAAGTGAAGCTTATGAAAATGCTAAACTCTTTAAAGAAAAAGTTAAGAAATGGCATGATAGAAGGATTATCAAAAGAGAGTTTAATATTGGGGATAAAGTCCTATTGTATCGGTCTCGTCTCAGATTCTTTGCAGGGAAATTACTCTCGAAGTGGGAAGGACCATATGTTGTTGAGGAGGTGTATCGTTCAGGAGCAATTAAAATTAGCTCTCTCCAAGGCAATGCCACACAAGTGGTGAATGGACAAAGACTCAAGCATTATATCTCGGGTGATTCTTATAATGTTGATGTTGATATTATTCAAGTGGAAACACCGGAGGCTTTCATCAAAGGACAAATTGACAGTCCGCCAGAACTCGACTTTGAATAGGTAACAGTACAGGTAATAAAAAGTCCGCGTTTACCTTTCCGAACATTATTTTTGCTGTTTTTGGAAAATATGAAAAATTACGGAATCGAAACGGAGTGGAAAAGACGCGCGAGGGCCCGTCACCATAGGCCGGCGCGGGCCCCACCCTGGCTGCGCCGACCTATGGGGACAGCCCCTCGGCGTCCCGTTTCCACTCGTTTTCGGCCTGGAACCTTCCTTTTATCGTAAAAATATTTGCTATATAATCCCCCGGACCCCTGGAGGTCCGTATATCGTTTTCTCGTCGTGTTTTGTTTCGAGCTGTTTTCTGCCAGATTTGTTTTGATCTAGAAGCACCATGGTCTCCAACAACAAGGACAAGGGACCTTTGGAGGGAGATATTCAAGACCCGGAACTGAAGAAGAAGACGCAAGTGAGGATGAGGAAGAAGTGGAGGAAGCTCCGCGAGTACACCAGCGTGCCACCATTGCAAGCATTGGCGTGATATCAAATCCATCCAACACCAAGAGGAGTGCACGAATCGCTACCGGAGGAGCGGTTCCACGTCGCTTCTTAGCTCCAAGGACATCTTCTCCGAGCAATTACAACCCTTACCGCAATCTAATCTACGATCGTCAAACTGAAAGGACCCCCAAGGTAGTGTTGCCAAGTGGTTGGGATATAGATCGTTCTAACATTGCAGGAGAGATGAAATCTGAAGCTGAAGGATGGGGAAACAACTCTAGGAGTTGGGATTCACCACCTGACATGATTATGAGCCGCGTTGAGCACAACTCGGAGCTGATTCGCAACCTCACCTATGAGATTGAAGATTTAAAGGAGCTTGTTAAGAAGCTTGTCGAGAAGAATCCATCACCATCATCACCGAAGGAGTAATTCATCATCGGTATTGGCATCCCCTTGGTTTGTTCCAAGCTTGGGGGAGTGCCGCGGTATCACATCATCACTACCTTTATCTTTTATTATCAAGTAGTGTCATATCATGAGTAGGGAAGTTATTATATGGAATAGTATGCAATGTGGAAGTATCTCTCTTAGTTGGTTATCTATGTATCCGTTGGTGTGAGTTATCGTTATGGAATATTAATGAGAAGTCTTATCATTTACTTTTTGCACACCTTATTTTAGTTTGCAATCTCCATTATATGATTACTCTTGACATAAGTATTGATATCACTTTGGGAGCATCAAGTAAATCTATTTGGTTTTGGCAAACTTAGCATTGGTCAATAGCAACAACACCCTGATGTTTAAATAGAAGAGAGAAATACACTTAGATATATTACTCTATTATCTCTATGCTAATGAGTTTAGTATTCTGAAGTTAAAATTGCTTGTGCTTATGAGAAAGATGCATGATTGTTTCTATCATATGTATATTTGTTTGTTTCCCTCAACCTTTATGCTTGCTATCAAACCTTGCTAGCCAAAGACCTGTATCGAGAGGAGATGCTTCTCATACATCCATAACCTTAGACCAAACCTATGTCATTTGTGTCCACCATACCTACCTACTACATGGTATTTTCTGCCATTCCAAGTAAATACTTCATGTGCTACCTTTAAATTATTCAAACTATTACTCCTTATTTGTGTCAATGTTTTATAGCTCATGAGGAAGTATGTGGTGTTTTATCTTTCAATCTTGTTGGGCGGACTTTCACCAATGGACTAGTGGCACATCCGCTTATCCAATAATTTTGCAATAAGAGCTGGCAACGGGGTTCCCAGCCCCAATTAATAACTTTCATTAATAATTCTCTTCACATGTTTTGCCCTGATTTATCAGTAAGCAACTTAATTTTGCAATAGACACTCCTCCATGGTATGTGAATGTTGGAAGGCACCCGAGGATTCGGTTAGCCATGGATTGAGAAAGCCAAGGTTGGGGGGAGTGTCATCCTTAATAAAACTAAAATACATGTGTAAACAAAAGAGAAGGGGGATGATCTACCTTGCTGGTAGAGATGCCGTCCCTCATGGGAGCCGCTCTTGGAAGGTTCGTTTGGCAAGGGGGTTAGAGTGCCCGCTACCATTCGTTGACAACAACAAACACCGCTCAAAATCTTACTTTTATGCTCTTTATATGATTTCAAAACTTGAAAAGCTCTAGCACATGATTTAATCCCTGCTTCCCTCTGCGAAGGGCCTATCTTTTACTTTTATGTTGAGTCAGTAAACCTATTTCCCTCTATCTCAAGCAAGCAATTGAGTTGTTGTGAACCAATCATTTATGCTATGATTCAGTTAATCATGTCTTTTATACTTTCTTGTTTAGTACCAATTTTATCTGAATGAATATGACTTTGAAGTTATCAATGATTATGAGGAGATTGTTATGCTTGAATATGAAGGCTCAGCTATAAATTCTAATATGAAAGCTTTGCTTAGAAGTACAATCCGTTAGTAGTTCTCTGACCAAGAACAAAGTTTGCCATCACCAACTATGATTTCTCATGCACCTTTACTTGTGATTTCTCTTTACTTATTTCAAGATGAGTTATATGAGGAAGTTGTTTACTAGAATGTCTTGTGTGAATGAATATGATGCTTCTTGTCCGTATTTTATTTATCGACTCTTCACTCCATAAACATGTGGTCTTGTTTATCGAGCTCAGTTTCGCTTGGGGACAAGCGAGGTCTAAGCTTGGGGGGAGTTGATACGTCCAATTTGCATCACTATTTTGTATCATAATTTGCTGTTATTCATTGATATATTTCATATTGGGACACAATACTTATGTTATTTCATCTATTTTGCATGTTTCATCATTATTGGAGGATCAAGCACCGGAGCCAGGATTCTGCTGGAAAAAGCACCGTCAGAACGCAATATTTCGGAAGATCAACTGTGGAAGGAAATTACACGTAAATTCCTATTTTTCCAGATGACGGAGGGAGCCAGAAGGGGGAGAAGAGGGGACCCAAGGTGGGCCCAGACCATAGGCGGCGCGGCCCATGGCCTGGCCGCCACCTTGTGTGTGGGGGCCCCACAGCCCCTTTCGCCTCCTTTTCTTCGCGTACTCCTTCGTCCCGAAAACCTAAGCCACAGAGGGTACCTCACGAAGGGTTACAGCCGCCTCTGCGGGGCGGAGAGCACCAGAGAGAAAAGAGCTCTCCGGCGGGCAGGAATCCGCCGGGGAAATTCCCTCCCGGAGGGGGAAATCGACGCCATCGCCATCGTCATCGAGCTGGACATCATCTCCATCATCATCATCATCATCTCCACCATCTACACCGCCATCACCACCGCTGCACCTCGTCACCGCTGTAACAATTTGGGTTGGATCTTGATTGTTTGATAGGGGAAACTCTCCCGGCATTATTCTCTACTTGTTATTGATGCTATTGAGTGAAACCATTGAACCAAGGTTTATGTTCAGATTGTTATTCATCATCATATCACCTCTGATTGTATTCCATATGATGTCTCGTGAGTAGTTCGTTTAGTTCTTGAGGACATGGGTGAAGTCTAAATGCTAGTAGTGAATTATGGTTGAGTAATATTCAATGTTATGATATTTAAGTTGTGGTGTCATTCTTCTAGTGGTGTCGTGTGAACGTCGACTACACGACACTTCACCATTTATGGGCCTAGGGGAGTGCATCTTGTATTCGGTTGCTAATTGCGGGGTTGCCGGAGTGACAGAAACCTAAGCCCCCGTTAGTATATCGATGCAAGAGGGATCGCAGGATCTCAGAGTTTAAGGCTGTGGTTAGATTTATCTTAATTACTTTCTTGTAGTTGCGGATGCTTGCAAGGGGTATAATCACAAGTATGTATTAGTCCTAGGAAGGGCGGTGCATTAGCATAGGTTCACCCACACAACACTTATCAAAACAATGAAGATTATTTAGCCACATGAAGCGAAAGCACTAGACTAAAATCCCCGTGTGTCCTCAAGAACGTTTGGTCATTATAAGTAAACAAACCGGCTTGTCCTTTGTGCTAAAAAGGATTGGGCCACTCGCTGCAATTATTTCTCTCGCATTTTACTTACTCGTACTTTATTCATCTGTTACATCAAAACCCCTTGAATACTTGTCTGTGAGCATTTACAGTGAATCCTTCATCGAAACTACTTGTCAACACCTTCTGCTCCTCGTTGGGATCGACATTCTTACTTATCGAAGATACTACGATACACCCCCTATACTTGTGGGTCATCAAGCTCATGAGATTATTGTATTGAAGTACATAGGAGAGAGATGAACCACATAGCTACCGGTACAGCCCCGAGCCTCGATGGAGAACTACTCCCTCCTCATGGGAGCAGCAGCGGTGATGAAGATGGCGGTGGAGATGGCAGCGGTGTCGATGGAGAAGCCTTCCGGGGGCACTTCCCCGTCCCGGCGGCGTGCGGAACAGAGACTCCTCCCCCAGATATTGGCTTCGCGATGGCGGATACGCGTAGATGCACACGTCCGTTGGGAACCCCAAGTGGAAGGTATGATGCGTATAGAAGCAAGTTTCCCTCAGTATGAAACCAAGGTTATCGAACCAGTAGGAGCCAAGAAGCACGTGAAGGTTGTTGGTGGAGGAATGTAGTGCGGCGCAACACCAGTGAAGCGCCAACGTGGAACCTGCACAACACAACCAAAGTACTTTGCCCCAACGAAACAGTGAGGTTGTCAATCTCACCGGCTTGCTGTAACAAAGGATTAACCGTATTGTGTGGAAGATGATTGTTTGCAAGAAAACAGTAAAGAACAAGTATTGCAGTAGATTGTATGCGATGTAAAGAATAGGACCGGGGTCCACAGTTCACTAGAGGTGTCTCTCCCATAAGATAAAAGCATGTTGGGTGAACAAATTACAGTCGGGCAATTGACAAAATAGAGAAGGGCATAACAATGCATATACATGATATGATAAATATAGTGAGATTTAATTGGGCATTACGACAAAGTACATAGACCGCCATCCAACTGCATCTATGCCTAAAAAGTCCACCTTCAGGTTATCATCCGAACCCCTTTCAGTATTAAGTTGCAAAGCAACAGACAATTGCATTAAGTATGGTGCGTAATGTAATCGACAACTACATCCTTAGACATAGAATCAATGTTTTATCCCTAGTGGCAACAGCACATCACAACCTTAGAACTTTCTGTCACTGTCCCAGGTATCAATGAAGGCATGAACCCACTATCGAGCATAAATACTCCCTCTTGGAGTTAAGAGTAAAAACTTGGCCAGAGCCTCTACTAATAACGGAGAGCATGCAAGATCATAAACAACACATAAGTAATAGATTGATAATCACCATAACATAGTATTCTCTATCCATCGGATCCCGACAAACACAACATATAGTATTACAGATAGATGATCTTGATCATGTTAGGCAGCTCACAAGATCCAACAATGAAGCACAATTAGGAGAAGACGACCATCTAGCTACTGCTATGGACCCATAGTCCAGGGGTGAACTACTCACTCATCACTCCGGAGGCGATCATGGCGATGAAGAGTCCTCCGGGAGATGAATCCCCTCTCCGGCAGGGTGCCGGAGGCGATCTCCTGAATCCCCCGAGATGGGATTCGCGGCGGCGGCGTCTCTGGAAGGTTTTCCGTATCGTGGCTCTCGGTACTGGGGGTTTCGCGACGGAGGCTTTAAGTGGCGAAAGGGCAGCCTCGGAGGGTGCAGTGGGGCCGGACACTAGGGCGCGCGGCCGGGGCACAGGCCGCGCCGCCACCATGTGGGCCCCACGTGGCCCCTCTCTGACGGCTCTCGGGTGTTCTGGATGCTTCGGGCAAAATAGGAACCAGGCGTTGATTTCGTCCAATTCCGAGAATATTTCCTTACTAGGATTTCTGAAACCAAAAACAGCACAGCAACTGGCTCTTCGGCATCTTGTTAATAGGTTAGTTCCGGAAAATGCGTAAATACGACATATAATGTGCATAAAACATGTAGATATCATCAATAATGTAGCATGGAACATAAGAAATTATCGATACGTTGGAGACGTATCAGCATCCCCAAGCTTAGTTCTGCTCGTCCCGAGCAGGTAAAACGATAACAAAGATAATTTCTGAAGTGACATGCCATCATAATCTTGATCATACTATTGTAAACATATGTAATGAATGCAGCGATCAAAACAATGGTAATGACATGAGTAAACAAATGAATCATAAAGCAAAGACTTTTCATGAATAGTACTTCAAGACAAGCATCAATAAGTCTTGCATAAGAGTTAACTCATAAAGCAATAAATCAAAGTAAAGGTATTGAAGCAACACAAAGGAAGATTAAGTTTCAGCGGTTGCTTTCAACTTGTAACATGTATATCTCATGGATATTGTCAATGTAAAGTAATATAACAAGTGCAATATGCAAGTATGTAGGAATCAATGCACAGTTCACACAAGTGTTTGCTTCTTAAGGTGGAGAGAGATAGGTAAACTGACTCAACAATAAAAGTAAAAGAAAGGTCCTTCAAAGAGGAAAGCATCGATTGCTGTATTTGTGCTAGAGCTTTTATTTTGAAAACATGAAACAATTTTGTCAACGGTAGTAATAAAGCATATGAGTTATGTAAATTATATCTTATAAGTTGCAAGCCTCATGCATAGTATACTAATAGTGCCCGCAACTTGTCCTACTTAGCTTGGACTACCGGATCTTCGCAATGCACATGTTTCAACCAAGTGTCACAAAGGGGTACCTCCATGCCGCCTGTACAAAGGTCTAAGGAGAAAGCTCGCATTTTGGATTTCTCGCTTTTGATTATTCTCAACTTAGACATCCATACCGGGACAACATGGACAACAGATAATGGACTCCTCTTTAATGCATAAGCATGTAGCAACAATTATTATTCTCATATGAGATTGAGGATATATGTCCAAACTGAAACTTCCACCATGATTCATGGCTTTAGTTAGCGGCCCAATGTTCTTCTCTAACAATATGCATGCTCCAACCATTAAGGTGGTAGATCTCTCTTACTTCAGACAAGACGGACATGCATAGCAACTCACATGATATTCAACAAAGAGTAGTTGATGGCGTCCCCAGAAGCATGGTTATCGCACAACAAGCAACTTAATAAAAGATAAAGTGCATAAGTACATATTCAATACTACAATAGTTTTTAAGGCTATTTTGTCCCATGAGCTATATATTGCAAAGGTGAATGATGGAATTTTAAAGGTAGCACTCAAACAATTTACTTTGGAATGGCGGAGAAATACCATGTAGTAGGTAGGTATGGTGGACACAAATGGCATAGTGGTTGGCTCAAGGATTTTGGATGCATGAGAAGTATTCCCTCTCGATACAAGGTTTAGGCTAGCAAGGTTATTTGAAACAAACTCAAGGATGAACCGGTGCAGCAAAACTCACATAAAAGACATATTGTAAACATTATAAGACTCTACACCGTCTTCCTTGTTGTTCAAAACTCAATACTAGAATTATCTAGACCTTAGAGAGACCAAATATGCAAATCAGATTTTAGCAAGCTCTATGTATTTCTTCATTAATGGGTGCAAAGTATATGATGCAAGAGCTTAAACATGAGCACAACAATTGCCAAGTATCACATTATCCAAGACATTTTAGAATTACTACATGTAGCATTTTCCAATTCCAACCATATAACAATTTAACATTGCATAAAGCTACTGGACATTAATGGATCAAAGAAATTCATCCAACATAGCAAAAGAGGCAATGCGAAATAAAAGGCAGAATCTGTCAAAAACAGAACAGTCCGTAAAGACGAATTTTAAAATGGCACCAGACTTGCTCAAATGGAAAAACTCAAAACTAATGAAAGTTGCGTACATATCTGAGGATCACGCTCGTAAATTGGCAGATTTTTTCGAATTTTCTACAGAGACTTGTGCCAGAATTCGTGACAGACAGCAATGTTGTTTCTGCGCAGCGATCCCAAATATAACATCAACTTTAACATAGAAACTTTACTTGGCACAAAAACATGATAAGGAGAGGTTGCTACAGTATTAAACAACTTCCAAGACTCAAATATAAAACAAAGTACTGTAGTAAAAACATGGGTTGTCTCCCATAAGCGCTTTTCTTTAACGCCTTTCAGCTAGGCGCAGAAAGTGTAAATCAAGTAACATCAAGAGTAGAAGCATCAACATCATAACTTGTTCTAATAATAGAATCAAAAGGCAACTTCATTCTCTTTCTAGGGAAATGTTCCATACCTTTCTTGAGAGGAAATTGATATTTAATATTACCTTCCCTCATATCAATAACAGCACCAACGGTTCGAAGAAAAGGTCTTCCCAACACAATAGGACAAGATGCATTGCATTCGATATCCAAGACAACAAAATCAACGGGGACAAGGTTATTGTTAACCGTAATGCACATTATCAATCCTCCCCAAAGGTTTCTTTTTAACATTATCGGCAAGATTAACATCCAAATAACAATTCTTCAATGGTGGCAAGTCAAGCATATCATAAATCTTTTTAGGCATAACAGAAATACTTGCACCAAGATCACATAAAGCATTACATTCAAAGTCATTGAATTTCATTTTAATGATGGGCTCCCAACCATCTTCTAACTTTCTAGGAATAGAAGTTTCAAGTTTTAGTTTCTCTTCTCTAGCTTTTATGAGAGCATTTGTAATATGTTTTGTAAAGGCCAAATTTATAGCACTAGCATTAGGACTTTTAGCAAGTTTTTGTAAGAACTTTATAACTTCAGAGATGTGGCAATCATCAAAGTCTAAATCATTATGAGCTACAGCAATGGGATCATTGTCCCCAAGGTTGGAAAAAATTTCAGCAGTTTTATCACAAGCAGTTTCAGCAGTTTTAGCAATTTCAGGCAGTTTTGTACGCTTTGCACTAGGAGTAGAAACATTGCCAACACCAATTATTTTACCATTGATAGTAGGAGGTGCAGCAACATGTGAATCATTATCATTACTAATGGTGGTAATAGTCCAAACTTTAGCTACATTATTCTCTTTAGCTAGTTTTTCATTTTCTTCTCTATCCCACCTAGCACGCAATTCAGCCATTAATCTTATATTCTCATTAATTCTAACTTGGATGGCATTTGCTGTAGTAGTAATCTTATTATCAATATCATTATTAGGCATAACTTTCAATTTTAATAGATTAACATCAGAGGCAAGTCTATCAACTCTAGAAGCAATAATATCAATTTTATCAAGCTTTTCCTCAACAGATTTGTTAAAAGCAGTTTGTGTACTAATAAATTCTTTAAGCATAGCTTCAAGACCAGAGGGTACACTCCTATTATTGTTGTAAGAATTCCCATAAGAATTACCATAACCATTACCATTAGCAGAAGGATATGGCCTATAGTTATTACCAGAGTTGTTCCTATAAGCATTGTTGTTGAAATTATTATTTTTAATGAAATTCACATCAACATTTTCTTCTTGAGCAACCAATGAAGCTAAAGGAACATTATTTGGATCAACATTAGATCTACCATTCACAAGCATAGACATAATCACATCAATCTTATCATTCAAGGAAGAGGTTTCTTCAACAGAATTTACCTTCTTACCTTGTGGAGCTCTTTCCGTGTGCCATTCAGAGTAATTTATCATCATATCATCAAGAAGTTTTGTAGCCGCCCCCAAAGTGATGGACATAAAGGTACCTCCAGCAGCTGAATCCAATAAATTCCGCGAAGAAAAATTTAGTCCTGCATAGAAGGTTTGGATGATCATCCAAGTAGTCAGTCCATGGGTTGGGCAATTCTTTACCAAAGTTTTCATTCTCTCCCATGCTTGAGCAACATGTTCAGTATCTAATTGCTTAAAATTCATTATGCTACTTCTCAAAGATATAATTTTAGCGGGAGGATAATATCTACCAATAAAAGCATCCTTACATTTAGTCCATGAATCAATACTATTCTTAGGCAAAGATAGCAACCAATCTTTAGCTCTTCCTCTTAATGAGAAAGGAAACACTTTCAATTTAATAATATCACCATCTACATCCTTATACTTTTGCATTTCACAAAGTTCAACAAAATTATTAAGATGGGCAGCAGCATCATCAGAACTAACACCAGAAAATTGATCTCTCATAACCAGGTTCAGTAAAGCAGGTTTAATTTCAAAGAATTCTGCTGTAGTAGCAGGTGGAGCAATAGGTGTGCATAGGAAATCATTATTATTTGTAGTTGTGAAGTCACACAACTTAGTATTTTCAGGGGTATTCATTTTAGCAACAGTAAATAAAATAAACTAGATAAAGTAAATGCAAGTAACTAATTTTTTTGTGTTTTTGATATAGAGAGCAAGACAGTAAATAAAGTAAAGCTAGCAACTAATTTTTTGTGTGTTTTGTTTAAGTGCAGCAAACAAAGTAGTAAATAAAATAAAGCAAGACAAAAACAAAGTAAAGAGATTGAGAAGTGGAGACTCCCCTTGCAGCGTGTCTTGATCTCCCCGACAACGGCGCCAGAAATTTAGCTTGATACGCGTAGATGCACACGTCCGTTGGGAACCCCAAGTGGAAGGTATGATGCGTATAGAAGCAAGTTTCCCTCAGTATGAAACCAAGGTTATCGAACCAGTAGGAGCCAAGAAGCACGTGAAGGTTGTTGGTGGAGGAATGTAGTGCGGCGCAACACCAGTGAAACCGGCGCCAACGTGGAACCTGCACAACACAACCAAAGTACTTTGCCCCAACGAAACAGTGAGGTTGTCAATCTCACCGGCTTGCTGTAACAAAGGATTAACCGTATTGTGTGGAAGATGATTGTTTGCAAGAAAACAGTAAAAACAATTATTGCAGTAGATTGTATGCGATGTAAAGAATAGGACCGGGGTCCACAGTTCACTAGAGGTGTCTCTCCCATAAGATAAAAGCATGTTGGGTGAACAAATTACAGTCGGGCAATTGACAAAATAGAGAAGGGCATAACAATGCATATACATGATATGATAAATATAGTGAGATTTAATTGGGCATTACGACAAAGTACATAGACCGCCATCCAACTGCATCTATGCCTAAAAAGTCCACCTTCAGGTTATCATCCGAACCCCTTTCAGTATTAAGTTGCAAAACAACAGACAATTGCATTAAGTATGGTGCGTAATGTAATCGACAACTACATCCTTAGACATAGAATCAATGTTTTATCCCTAGTGGCAACACACATCCAACCTTAGAACTTTCTGTCACTGTCCCAGGTATCAATGAAGGCATGAACCCACTATCGAGCATAAATACTCCCTCTTGGAGTTAAGAGTAAAAACTTGGCCAGAGCCTCTACTAATAACGGAGAGCATGCAAGATCATAAACAACACATAAGTAATAGATTGATAATCACCATAACATAGTATTCTCTATCCATCGGATCCCGACAAACACAACATATAGTATTACAGATAGATGATCTTGATCATGTTAGGCAGCTCAAAAGATCCAACAATGAAGCACAATTAGGAGAAGACGACCATCTAGCTACTGCTATGGACCCATAGTCCAGGGGTGAACTACTCACTCATCACTCCGGAGGCGATCATGGCGATGAAGAGTCCTCCAGGAGATGAATCCTCGGCCAGTGCGAGGCAATCTCTGAATCCCAGAGATGGGATTCGCGGCGGCGTCTGGAAGGTTTTCGTATCGTGGCTCTCGGTGCGGGGGTTTCGCGACGGAGGCTTTAAGTAGGCGAAAGGGCGGCCTCGGAGGGGGTGCAGTGGGGCCGGACACTAGGGGCGGCGCGGCCGGGGGCGCGCCGCCACCATGTGTGGGGCCACGTGGCCCCTCTCGCGGCTCTCGGGTGTTTTGGATGGTTCCGGGCAAAATAGGAACACAGGCGTTGATTTCGTCCAATTCCGAGAATATTTCCTTACTAGGATTTATGAAACCAAAAACAGCAGAAAACAGCAACTGGCTCTTCGGCATCTTGTTAATAGGTTAGTTCCGGAAAATGCGTAAATACGACATATAATGTGCATAAAACATGTAGATATCATCAATAATGTAGCATGGAACATAAGAAATTATCGATACGTTGGAGACGTATCACGGCTCTGGAACTTTTCTCGTACCGTGGCTTATTCCTCTCGTGTTTTAGGTCAGGGACCTTTATATAGGCGAAGAGGCGGAGTCGGAGGGCTGATGAGGCGGCGACACACTAGGGGGCGCGGGCCCAGCCCTGGCCGCGCTGCCCTATCATCAGGGCCACCAGGGCTCCCCTCTGAGTGGCTCTCGGGTGTTCTGGAAGCTTCGTGGAAAAATAGGATCTTTGGGCATTGATTTCGTCAGATTCCGAGAATATTTCCTTACTAGGATTTACGGAACAAACAAAACAGGAACTGGCCCTTCGGCATCTCGTCAATAGGTTAGTTCCGGAAAATGCATAATAATGACATATAATGTGTATAAAACATGTAGGTATCATCAATAAAGTAGCATGGAACATAAGAAATTATAGATACGTTTGAGACGTATCAAGCATCCCCAAGCTTAGTTCCTACTCGTCCTCGAGTAGGTAAACGATAACAATGATAATTTCTTAAGTGACATGCCATCATAACCTTGATCATACTATTGTAAGCATATGTAATGAATGCAGCGATCAAAAACAATGGTAATGACATGAGTAAACAAATGAATCATAAAGCAAAGACTTTTCATGAATAGTACTTCAAGACAAGCATCAATAAGTCTTGCATAAGAGTTAACTCATAAAGCAATAATTCAAAGTAGAGGTATTGAAGCAACACAAAGGAAGATTAAGTTTCAGCAGGTTGCTTTCAACTTATAACATGTATATCTCATGGATAGTGTCAATGTAAAGTAATATAACAAGTGCAATATGCAAGTATGTAGGAATCAATGCACAGTTCACACAAGTGTTTGCTTCTTGGGGTGGAGAGAAATAGGTGAACTGACTCAACATAAAAGTAAAAGAAAGGTCCTTCAAAGAGGAAAGCATCGATTGCTATATTTGTGCTAGAGCTTTTATTTTGAAAACATGAAGAGAGCATAAAAGTAAAGTTTTGAGAGGTGTTTGTTGTTGTCAACGAATGGTAGCGGGTACTCTAACCCCCTTGCCAGACAAACCTTCAAAGAGCGGCTCCCATTTTATTTTATTTTTGGGTGGCACTCCTTCCAACCTTTCTTTCACAAACCATGGCTAACCGAATCCTCGGGTGCCTGCCAACAATCTCATACCATGAAGGAGTGCCTTTTTATTTTAGTTTTATTATGATGACACTCCTCCCCACCTTTGCTTTCTCAAGCCATGGCTAACCGAATCCTTCGGGTGCCGTCCAACAATCACATACCATGGAGGAGTGTCTATTTTTGTTAATTAATTTGGGACTGGGAATCCCATTGCCAGCTCTTTTTGCAAAATTATTGGATAAGCGGATGAAGCCACTAGTCCATTGGTGAAAGTTGCCCAACAAGATTGAAAGATAAACACCACATACTTCCTCATGAGCTATAAAACATTGACACAAATAAGAGGTAATAACTTTTGAATTGTTTAAAGGTAGCACTCAAGCAATTTACTTTGGAATGGCGGAGAAATACCATGTAGTAGGTAGGTATGGTGGACACAAATGGCATAGTGGTTGGCTCAAGGATTTGGATGCATGAGAAGTATTCCCTCTCGATACAAGGTTTAGGCTAGCAAGGTTATTTGAAACAAACACAAGGATGAACCGGTGCAGCAAAACTCACATAAAAGACATATTGTAAACATTATAAGACTCTACACCGCCTTCCTTGTTGTTCAAAACTCAATACTAGAAATTATCTAGACTTTAGAGAGACCAATTATGCAAACCAAATTTTAGCAAGCTCTATGTATTTCTTCATTAATGGGTGCAAAGTATATGATGCAAGAGCTTAAACATGAGCACAACAATTGCCAAGTATCACATTATCCAAGACATTTTACCAATTACTACATGTAGCATTTTCTGTTTCCAACCATATAACAATTAACGAAGCAGTTTCAACCTTCGCCATGAACATTAAAAGCTAAGAACACATGTGTTCATATGAACCAGCGGAGCGTGTCTCTCTCCCACACAAGGATGAACTTATTCAGAGAATGAAAATAACAAAACGAAAATAAAAGCACACAGACGCTCCAAGTAAAGTACATAAGAATGTGATGGAATAAAAATATAGTTTCACTAGAAGGAACCTGAATGTTGTTGATGAAGAAGGGGATGCCTTGGGCATCCCCAAGCTTAGACGCTTGAGTCTTCTTAAAATATGCAGGGATGAACCACGGGGGCATCCCCAAGCTTAGAGCTTTCACTCTTCTTGATCATAGTATATCATCCTCTTCTCTTGACCCTTGAAAACTTCCTTCACACAAACTTCAAGCAAACTCATTAGAGGGTTAGTGCATAATCAAAATTCACATGTTCAGAGGTGACACAATCATTCTTAACACTTCTGGACATTGCACAAAACTTCTGAAAGTTAATGGAACAAAGAAACCCATTCAACATAGCAAAAGCGGCAATGCGAAATAAAAGGCAGAATCTGTCAAAAACAGAACAGTCCGTAAAGATGAATCTGAAAGGGGCACTTAACTTGCTCAAACGGAAAAACTCAAAACTAATGAAAGTTGCGTACATATCTGAGGATCATGCTCGTAACTTTTCAGATTTTTTAGAATTTTCTACAGAGACTTGTGCCAAATTCGTGACAGACAGCAATGCTGTTTCTGCGCAGCGATCCCAAATATAACATCAACTTTAACATAGAAACTTTACTTGGCACAAAAACATGATAAGGAGAGGTTGCTACAGTAGTAAACAACTTCCAAGACTCAACAAAACAAAAATTGCTGTAGTAAAATAAACACATGGGTTATCTCCCAAGAAGTTCTTTCTTTATAGCCATTAAGATGGGCTCAGCAGTTTTAATGATGCACTCGCAAGAAATAGTATTTGAAGCAAAAGAGAGCATCAAGAGGAAAATTCAAAACACATTTAAGTCTAACATGCTTCCTATGAAAAGGAATCTTGTACACAAATAAATTCATGAAGAACAAAGTGACAAGCATAGGAAGGCAACACAAGCGCAATTTCAAGATTCTCAACATAAAGAGGGGAAACTTAATATTATTAAGATGCATATAACCATATTTCCCTCTCTCATAATAACTTTCAGTAGCATCATGAACAAACTCAACAATATAACTATCACATAAAGCATTCTTGTCATGAGCCACATGCATAAAATTATTACTCTCCACATAAGCATAATCAATTTTATTAGTTGTAGTGGGAGCAAATTCAACAAAGTAGCTATCATTATTATTCTCATCAAGTGTAGGAGGCATAGTATAATCATAATAAAATTTACTCTCCATAGTAGGCGGCACCAAAAGACCACTATCATTATAATCATCATAAATAGGAGGCAAAGTATCATCAAAGAAAATTTTCTCCTCAATGCTTGGGGGACTAAAAATATCATGCTCATCAAAACCAGCTTCCCCAAGCTTAGAATTTTCCATATCATTAACAACAATGGTGTTCAAAGCGTTCATACTAATATCATTGCTACCAGCATGCAAATAAGATTCCATAGGTTTTTTAATTTTCGCAGCAAACAATCCATGTCTTAACTCAGGAAATAGAATAAGAAGCTCATTGTTGTCCATTATGCCTAACTAGTGTAAAACAAGAAACAAAAAGATGCAATTGCAGGATCTAAAGGAAATAGCTTCGAGTACTTACAACGGCGCCGGAAAATAGCTTGGTAGCCGAGATCCGGAGTGTGAGTACCTTTTACCTTTCCTCCCCGGCAACGGCGCCAGAAAATAGCTTGATGTCTACGGGTGCTTCTATTCTTGTAGACAGTGTTGGGCCTCCAAGAGCAGAGGTTTGTAGAACAGCAGCAAGTTTTCCCTTAAGTGGATCACCCAAGGTTTATCGAACTCAGGGAGGAAGAGGTCAAAGATATCCCTCTCAAGCAACCCTGCAATCACAAAGCAAGAAGTCTCTTGTGTCCCCAACACACCAAATACACTTGTCAGATGTATAGGTGCACTAGTTCGGCGAAGAGATAGTAAAACACAGGTGGTATAGATGGTGGTAATATTGCAGAAAGTAAAGATGCAGTAAAACAGTAAACAAGCGGCGCCAGAAAATAGCTTGCTGGCGTGGGAAGCAATTCTTTGTGGTGGAAACAAGGCCTAGGGATCATACTTTCACTAGTGGACACTCTCAACATTGATCACATAATAAATAAGTTCTCTTTCCTTTGTGCTACATATACTCTTGTTGGATAATGAACACCATTCGTTGCGTAGGATTACACGAACCCTCAATGCCGGAGTTAACAAGCTCCACAACATTCGATATTCATGTTTAAGTAACCTTAGAGTATAATAGATCTTTGCAAAATAGACCAAGTACTAACATAGCATGCACACTGTCACCATCACACTACGAAGGAGGCATAGATCACATCAATACTATCATAATGACAATTAACTCCACAATCTACAAGAGATTATGATCATAATCTACGACAAGAACTACACGATGCACACACTGTCACCATTACACCATGCAGGAGGAATAGACTACTTTAATAACATCACATGAGTAGCACATAGATAAATAGTGATACAAAACACATTGCAATCATAAAGGGATATAAATAAGCACTTCACTACGCCATTCATAACAGTGAATAAGTATTCTGTGAAATATAGCCTAAGAGACCCACACGGTGCACACACTGTCACCTTTACACACGTGGGACAAGGAGTCTCCGGAGATCACATAAGTAAAACCCACTTGACTAGCATAATGACATCTAGATTACAAGCATCATCATATGAATCTCAATCATGTAAGGCAGCTCATGAGATTATTGTATTGAAGTACATAGGAGAGAGATGAACCACATAGCTACCGGTACAACCCCGAGCCTCGATGGAGAACTACTCCCTCCTCATGGGAGCAGCAGTGGTGATGAAGATGGCGGTGGAGATGGCAGCGGTGTCAATGGGCTTCCGGGGGCACTTCCCCATCCCGGCGGCGTGCGGAACAGAGACTCCTGTCCCCCGGATCTTGGCCGTGATGGCGGCGCTCGGAACTTTTCTCGTGCCGTGGCTTATTCCTCTCGTGTTTTAGGTCAGGGACCTTTATATAGGCGAAGAGGCGGAGTCGGAGGGCGACGGGCGGCGACACTAGGGCGCGGGCCCAGCCCGGCCGCGCCGCCCTATCATCTGGGCCCAGGGCTCCCTCGGTGGCTCTCGGGTGTTCTGGAAGCTTCGTGGAAAAATAGGATGCTGGGCATTGATTTCGTCCGATTCCGAGAATATTTCCTTACTAGGATTTCTGGAACCAAAAACAGCAGAAAACAGGAACTGGCCCTTCGGCATCTCGTCAATAGGTTAGTTCCGGAAAACGCATAATAATGACATATAATGTGTATAAAACATGTAGGTATCATCAATAAAGTAGCATGGAACATAAGAAATTATAGATACGTTTGTAGTAGTTCATCCTTGGACTATGGGTCCATAGCAGTAGCTAGATGGTTGTCTTCTCCGCTTGTGCTTTCATTGTATTAGATCTTGTGAGCTGCCTAACATGATCAAGATCATCTATTTGTAATGCTACATGTTGTGTTTGGTGAGATCCGATGAATAGAGAATACTATGTTAAGTTGATTATCAATCTATCATATATGTGTTGTTTATGTTCTTGCATGCTCTCCGTTGCTAGTAGAGGCTCTGGCCAAGTTGATACTTGTAACTCCAAGAGGGAGTAATTATGCTCGATAGTGGGTTCATGCCTCCATTAAATCTGGGACGTGACAGAAAGTTCTAAGGTTGTGGATGTGTTGTTGCTACTAGGGATAAAACATTGATGCTTTGTCTAAGGATATTTGTGTTGATTACATTACGCACCATACTTAATGCAATTATCTGTTGTTCGCAACTTAATACTGGAAGGGGTTCGGATGATAACCTGAAGGTGGATTATTTAGGCATAGATGCATGTTGGATAGCGGTCTATGTACTTTGTCGTAATGCCCTGATTAAATCACATAGTAATCATCGTTGATATGTATTGAATCTTTATTTGTCAATTGCTCACCTGTAATTTGTTCACCCAGCATGCTAGTTATCTTATTGGAGAGACACCACTAGTGAACTGTGGACCCCGGTCCATTCTTTACATCTGAATACATTCTACTTCTTTTCTGTTCTTTGCAAACAAACACCATCTTCCACTCGATACGCTTAATCCTTTGTTTTCAGCAAGCCGGTGAGATTGACAACCTCACTGTTACGTTGGGGCAAAGTACTTTGATTGTGTTGTGCAGGTTCCACGTTGGCGCCGGTTTCACTGGTGTTGCGCCGCACTACATTCCTCCACCAACAACCTTCACGTGCTTCTTGGCTCCTACTGGTTCGATAACCTTGGTTTCTTTCCGAGGGAAAACTGTTGTGCGCATCAGATCGCACAGCAGCAAGCCCTCGAAAGAACCAGTTTATCGGAGCTGAAAGGTTGATGGTGGCGAAATGTGATGCGGCGCAACCAGGGATTCCGGCGCCAACGTGGAACCTGCACAACACAACAAGTACTTTGCCCCAACGAAACAGTGAGGTTGTCAATCTCACCGGCTTGTAACAAAGATTAACCGTATTGTGTGGAAGATGATTGTTTGCAAAGAAAACAAGTATTGCAGTAGATTGTATGCTATGTAAAGAATAGGACCGGGGTCCACAGTGTCTCTCCCATAAGATAAAAGCATGTTGGGTGAACAAATTACAGTCGGGCAATTGACAAATAGAGAAAGGGCATAACAATGCATATACATGATATGATAAATATAGTGAGATTTAATTGGGCATTACGACAAAGTACATAGACCGCCATCCAACTGCATCTATGCCTAAAAAGTCCACCTTCAGGTTATCATCCGAACCCCATTCAGTATTAAGTTGCAAAGCAACAGACAATTGCATTAAGTATGGTGCGTAATGTAATCGACAACTACATCCTTAGACATAGAATCAATGTTTTATCCCTAGTGGCAATAGCACATCACAACCTTAGAACTTTCTGTCACTGTCCCAGGTGTCAATGAAGGCATGAACCCACTATCGAGCATAAATACTCCCTCTTGGAGTTAAGAGCAAAAACTTGGCCAGAGCCTCTACTAATAACGGAGAGCATGCAAGATCATAAACAACACATAAACAATAGATTGATAATCACCATAACATAGTATTCTCTATCCATCGGATCCCGACAAACACAACATATAGTATTACAGATAGATGATCTTGATCATGTTAGGCAGCTCACAAGATCCAACAATGAAGCACAATTAGGAGAAGACGACCATCTAGCTACTGCTATGGACCCATAGTCCAGGGGTGAACTACTCACTCATCACTCCGGAGGCGACCATGGCGGTGTAGAGTCCTCCGGGAGATGAATCCCCTCTCGGCAGGGTGGGGCGATCTCCTGAATCCCCGAGATGGGATTCGCGGCGGCGTCTCTGGAAGGTTTTCCGTATCGTGGCTCTCGGTGCTGGGGGTTTCGCGACGGAGGCTATTTGTAGGCGGAAGGGCAGGTCAAGAGGCGGCACGAGGGGCCCAGGGGACGGCGGCGCGGCCGGGCCAGGCCGCGCCGCCTGTCACTGGCCACCTCGTGGCCCCACCGACTCCCTTCGGTCTTCGGAAGCTTCGTGCAAAAATAGGACCCTGGGCGGTGATTTCGTCCAATTCGAGAATATTTCCTTACTAGGATTTCTGAAACCAAAAACAGCAGACGACAAGCTGGCTCTTCGGCATCTTGTTAATAGGTTAGTTCCAGAAAATGCGTAAATACGACATATAATGTGCATAAAACATGTAGGTATCATCAATAAAGTAGCATGGAACATAAGAAATTATCGATACGTTGGAGACGTATCAAGCATCCCCAAGCTTAGTTCTGCTCGTCCCGAGCAGGTAAAACGATAACAAAGATAATTTCTGAAGTGACATGCCATCATAATCTTGATCATACTATTTGTAAACATATGTAATGAATGCAGCGATCAAAACAATGGTAAATGACATGAGTAAACAACTGAATCATAAAGCAAAGACTTTTCATGAATAGTACTTCAAGACAAGCATCAATAAGTCTTGCATAAGAGTTAACTCATAAAGCAATAAATCAAAGTAAAGGTATTGAAGCAACACAAAGGAAGATTAAGTTTCAGCGGTTGCTTTCAACTTATAACATGTATATCTCATGGATATTGTCAACATAAAGTAATATAACAAGTGCAATATGCAAGTATGTAGGAATCAAAGTATAGGGGATCGCAACAGTCTTCGAGGGAAGTATTACCCAATTTATTGATTCGACACAAGGGGAGACAAAGAATACTTGTAAGCCTTAACAGCGGAGTTGTCAATTCAGCTGCACCTGGAAACAGACTTGCTCGCAAGAGTTTATCAGTAGTAACAGTTTTATGGCAGTGGAAATAGTGAAATAACAGCAGCGGTGAAATAAAGACAGCAGTAGTGATTATAGTAAACAGCAGGATTAAAATACTGTAGGCACAGGGACGGATTTAACGGGCGTTGCATGGATGAGAGAAACTCATGTAACAATCAAAGCATGGGCATTTGCAGATAATAATAAAACGGTATCCAAGTACTAATCAATCAATAGGCATGTGTTCCATATTTAGTCGTACGTGCTCGCAATGAGAAACTTGCACAACATCTTCTGTCCTACCAGCCGGTGGCAGCCGGGCCTCTAGGGAAACTACTGGATATTAAGGTACTCCTTTTAATAGAGTACCGGAGCAAAGCATTAACACTCCGTGAACACATGTGATCCTCACATCACTACCATCCCCTCCGGTTGTCCCGATTTCTGTCACTTCGGGGCCATTGGTTCCGGACAGCGACATGTGTATACAACTTGCAGGTAAGATCATAAACAACGAATATCTTCATGAATCAATAACATGTTCAGATCTGAGATCATGGCACTCGGGCCCTAGTGACAAGCATTAAGCATAACAAGTTGCAACAATATCATAAAAGTGACATCTACGGATACTAGGCACTATGCCCTAACAATCTTATGACTATTACATGACCAATCTCATCCAATCCCTACCATCCCCTTCAGCCTACAGCGGGGGAATTACTCACACATGGATGGGGGAAACATGGCTGGTCGATGGAGAGGCGTTGGCGGTGATGGCGGTGAAGATCTCCTCCAATTCCCCGTCCCGGCGGAGTGCCAGAACGGAGACTTCTGGCTCCCGCGACGGAGTTTCGCGATGTGGCGGCTCTCTGGAGGGTTTCTGGCGACTTCGACTTCTCCCCGTGCGTTTCAGGTCGAAACCAATAAGTAGTCCGAAGGGGGGCGTCGGAGGCCGAGGGGGCCACACCACATGGCCGCGCGGGCCCCCCCTGGGCCGCGCCGCCTTGTGGTGTGGGGCCCTCGGGCCTCCACCTCTCTTGCCCTTCTGGCTCCGTCAATATTCTGGTAAAATAGGGCATTCTGCATAAATTCCGAGGATTTTCCCGAAAGTTGGATTTCTGCACAAAAACGAGACACCAGAACAGTTCTGCTGAAAACAGCGTTAGTCCGTGTTAGTTGTATCCAAAATACACAAATTAGAGGCAAAACAATAGCAAAAGTGTTCGGGAAAGTAGATACGTTTTGGACGTATCAACTCCCCCAAGCTTAGCTTATTGCTTGTCCTCAAGCAATTCAGTTAACAACTGAGCGATAAAAGAACTTTCACGAACACATTTGCTCATATGATGTATATATTCTCATGCTATGGCTAATACTTAAGCAGTTCATAATGAGATACATGCAAATAAGATCATCCAACAGCTATGTCAATCATGGAGAGGTACCAACAATTAATAATAAGCACCATGAATCATGTATATAAGCAGGATTGCAATGTTCATAAGAGAATATGATAAAGTGGTATCTCGCTTGCCGTATTTGATCGGCAAAACATAAATGCCGAGGCACCTCTGGAGTTCATAGAAAGACTAGAAGTAGTGATTGTCAAAGATAAAAGCATCAAAGTTATACCACAATCAATCATATTTTGAGACAAGCATATTATACTAAGAATGACAGTTGTGCTCTCAAGATAGTGCTCAAAGAAAGAATGGAGACACAACATAAAAGTAAAAGATTGACCCTTCGCAGAGGGAAGCAGGGATTAACATGCGCTAGAGCTTTTTATTTGTAAAGCAGGAGTAAAATTATTTTGAGAGGTGTTTGTTGTTGTCAACGAATGGTAATGGGTACACTAACTACCTCATCAACCGGACTCACAAGAGCGGCTCCCATTTTATTTATTTTTGGTTGGCACTCCTTCCAACCTTTCTTTCACAAACCATGGCTAACCGAATCCTCGGGTGCCTGCCAACAATCACATACCATGAAGGAGTGCCTTTTTATTTAAGTTTTATTATGATGATGACACTCCCCCCAACCTTTGCTCACACAAGCCATGGCTAACCGAATCCTTCGGGTGCCGTCCAACAATCACAAACCATGGAGGAGTGTCTATTTAAGTTAATTAATTTGGGACTGGGAATCCCATTGCCAGCTCTTTTTGCAAAATTATTGGATAAGCGGATGTGCCACTAGTCCATATGAGAGTCCGTCAAAAGTAAATGACAAGGTTGAAAGCTAAACACCACATACTTCTTCATGAGCTATGAAACATTAACACAAATTGAGAAGCATTTTGAAAGTTTTAAAGGTAGCGCATGAGAATTTACTTGGAATGGTTTGAAATGCCATGCATAGGTATTTATGGTGGACACTTTTGGAACAACTTGGTTTTCAGGTGTTTGGAAGCACGAGCGGCGATCCCGCTCAGTACAAGTGAAGGCTAGCAAAAGACTAGGGAGCGACAAATCAAGAGAGCAGTAACTGTCATAATCATGCTTGCGGCAAAATAAATTAACGGAGGCATAAAAGTGATACAAGAACTCTGAAGCAATATAAATCATCGAGGCTTAATTGACTTTTTGTTCAGTCATATGCATGCGTGAGCATGTGCCAAGTCGATATAAATGAATTATTCAGAGGAGGATACCACAATGCCATACTTACTTATGAATAAAACAATGCAAGCAAACATCCATGACATGCTACTCATATTAATAAATTGGAACTAAACATGAGAGATCATGAACTACTAGACTTTCTCAAATAACATATACCTCACATGAACCAACTAAGCATGCTCATATGGATGAGTATATGTACAAAAATGAAAGCAAATAGAGTTCATACCAGCCTCTCACCACAATCAGATTGTCGTAGATCGTCATTATTGCCTTTTCACTTGTGTAGCTTGGATAATATGAAATGAAAACCACGCTCCAGCCACCGAAGACCATTGAACTCATGATGAACTTTACAAACCAAAGAAGAACAGCAAATATTTTTGGTGTTTTCGAATTAGAAACAAGAACGAAAGAAAACAAGCAAACAAAGCAAAATCTTTTTGGGTTTTCTTGTAGCAAACCAATGATAGTAAATAAAGCAAACTAAGAGCAAGGAACCAAATAAACAAATGGTGAAGAGAAACAACAGAAATATTTTTGGTCTTTTTGTGTTTTAGGAAAGAAACAAAGCGAAAACAAAAGAATGCAAACTAACAGAAACACAGAAAAGCAGGATGACAGAAATCTGCCAAATCCTGACAGCAGTACAGAAATCGAAATTAAAAAAAATCTTCCATTGCTCAGACCAAAAAGTGTTCAACTAATGAAAGTTAGATAACAACCTGGGGAACATGCTCAAAAATTGGCAACTCAAAATAACGTTCTGGCTGTGCGTACGAATTTTTTTGGTAACAGCACAGAATCTGTTTTTGGACAGCACTTCCCCAAATATCATCTCCCTCTCATTAGAAAACCACTCTAAGAGACTAAACAAGTATGTACAAGTATCCAGCAACCATAATATGCAAAGAATGAGTGATGCCGGTATACCTCCCCCAAGCTTAGGCTTTTGGCCTAAGTGGAGTTCATTCCCAACGAGGGTCGGAGTTCCACGCCGGTGGATCATACATGGAGTGGTAATAGGGCCCCTGTGCAGAAGAATATCGTGGAGGTTCCACATGCCCATGATGTTGATATGAGGAGCTCGCTGCATCGGATGAAGAGTCGGGGTGCTCCTCGGCCTCCTCCACATCTTCCCTTGCACGACGGCTTTCCCTTTCTATGTATGCATTTAGCTCATTTTCTGTGATCGACCACCCGTTCCTGGCATCAAGGTTAAACAAAGCAGGTGCAGGCAAGCGTACTAGTTTTTCAATTTTCTTAGTTATACTCCAATTTTTCTTATACAAAGTTATCCTATAATGCAGGTTGTTCAAATTAGATGCATCTGAAATAAACTCATGTCTGATCATGGAAACAACATCAAGTTTCTCTATAGAAAGCGGAATATCTAAATGGTGAGGTCCTACACCATGCATAGCTAATAAGCGAGAGGCGATAAGACCTCCACAAATTCCTCCTTTCTCACGGTTAGTAGCAAGTCTACAAGCTATTAAAGCACCCAAATTATAAGTCCTATCCTGTTGCAAAGCAGCAGCTAAGAAAGCCAAATCTTGGACAGATAATTTACCTCCAGTCCTTCTCGCAAGAACGCACTTTGTAATGAAATAGGCAAAGTAGCGGATGGCTGGCTGTTGAATGCTACTAATCTTACCACTATCATTGGAGAAGCTCCTCCCATTACAAATCCTTGTATAAAGATTTGAGAGCTCCCGCGGTGTTCCCCTGATCTTCTCGCAGGATCCCCACCGCGGCACTCTAATTGCTGTACAAAAATCACTGAAAGGCAAGTCGATAGTTTTGTTATAAATCTTGTACCGGACCATGGGGTTAGTTCGAGACCGGTGAAATTCGAAATCCTGCACAACCGACACCGTTAGTTTAGCATATTGGTGAGGTTCACCAACAGCAAAATCTCCCAATCCTGCATTGGAAATTAGTGTTTGAACGTCTTGCAGGATTCCTGCATTCCGCATAAAGTCCGTGCATGGGTAATAAGAGGGGTATACTCCCTCTTCACGATGGACTCTCATAACTTGCTGTACCTCCAACTCTTCTTGGTTAAGTTGGTGCACACTCCCTTCCATTTTCTGAAATTTTTCAACAATCATTATAAAATTTGATTTCAAGGTATATAATTGGGGAACTACTATAGGAACTTGCTAGAGTACTAAACATGCATCAAAACTAATTTCTTCCACTTAGAACAAGCATGCAAGCTCACTAAACATGTTATCTACAGCAGCAAAATATTCAAGATATACTCAACCAAATGAAATTCTAATTGGACAATCAAAGGAGTCACATACCAAGGAGTAAATGTGCCAAATTTCAAACAGAAATCTGGGCTGAGCAAGGAGATCGAAAAATCGCGAGTTCTTGAGCAGAAACACGAGTGAGAGAAACTTGGTACGAGTTTTTTCGGGAGAGAGAAGGTGCTGGGAGGAAGAGATGATGTAGTGGGGCAAGGGGTGGCCCACACCACAAGGTGGCGCGGCCCCCTTGCTGGCCGCGCCGGCCTATGGTGTGGCACCCCCTGGTGCCCCACAGGTCATCCTCTGGTGCTCCCAGGTGCCTCGTCGAAAAATAGGACCAACGGTGTAATTTTTGTAATTTTTAGAGAACTTCGAAAAATGCACATTTCTGGGTATTAAATTAATGATTACTGCGCAGGAAAATGATTTCCAAAATCTTAAATGACTAAAGCATATTGCAAAACAAAAGTGCTACAGCAAGTAAAATAGGTGAAGGGAGAAAGAAAGAAAGAAATGTTGTTTAGCTCTCTTATGCATTAAAATATACTTGTTAACAAGGTTGATCAAGTCTTGCTACCAAATAAATTTTATATGACATAAGAAGAAATAAACCTCAAATCAATCATGTTACCTTATATTGAATTGATATGGATCCAATCACAAGAGTTTGATATTCTTCTTTAGGCTCATATATAGGACAATCAATGGATCCCACTTTGATAGTTTTCACATTAAAAATTGTATTAACTCCACATACTTTATCAATCCTCTTGGGAAAATAGACAGTGTGTTCCTTATCATCAACATTGAAAGTAACCATGCCTTTATTGCAATCAATAACAGCCCCTGCAGTATTAAGAAAGGGTCTTCCAAGAATAATGGACATATTATCATCTTCAGGCATTTCCAACACAACAAAATCAGTTAATATCAAGCAATGCTGAGTAACTTGAACAGGAACATTTTCACATAAACCAACAGGAATAGCAGTAGATTTATCAGCCATTTGCAAAGATATATCAGTTGGTATCAATTTATCTAAATCAAGTCTCTTATAAAGAGAAAAAGGCATTACACTAACACCTGCTCCCAAATCACATAGAGCAGTTCTAACATAATTATTCTTGATGGAACAAGGAATAGTCGGTATACCTGGGTCTCCAAGCTTCTTTGGAATCTTACCATTGAAGGAGTAATTAGCGAGCATAGTGGAAATTTCCTCATTGGGGACTTTCCTTTTGTTAGTAACAATATCTTTCATATACTTTGAATAAGGAGGCAATTTAATAGCATCAGTCAAAGGGATTTGCAAAAATAAAGGTTTCATCCAATCACAAAATTTATTATAATGTTCCTCCTCCTTTGATTTTAGTTTCTTAGCAGGAAAAGGCATTTGCTTTTGAACCCAAGGTTCTCTTTCATTACCATGTTTCTCAGTAATAAAATCTTCTTTAGTGTACTTTTTATTTTTAGCAGGCTTTTCAGGTTCTTTTTCAACCTCTTCTTTATCAGGAGTATCATTCTTATCATTATCTTCCTCATGTTCATTACCACTTTCAGTTTCAGCATCAGAAATAGAAATACTATTAGGATCATTAACAGGTTCAGAGGATTCTACAACATTCTTATGTTTCTTTTTCTTTTTCTTAGATGGAGCACTAGTTTTAATTAGTTGAGAATCTTGTTCAATTCTTTTGGGATGCCCTTCAGGATATAGAGGATCCTGGGTAGAAACACCACCTCTAGTTGTTACTTCATAAGCATGTTTTTCTTTAGAATTATTTCCCAACAAGTCATTTTGCACTTTAGTAAGTTGATCAATTTGAGTTTGAACCATTTGAAAATGTTTAACAAGTATCTTAACATCATTGGAGGTTCTCTCCACAATACCATGCAATTCACTAATAGCTCGAGAATTTTCCATTAAATGATTCTCTACTCTCATATTAAAGTTTTCTTGCTTAACAATATAATTATCAAACTCATCTAAGCATTGAGCAGGAGGTTTTGAATACGGAATATCTTCCCTAGTAAAGTGTTGAAGAGAGTGTACCTCAATCATGGATGAAGGGGGAATCGTCTCACATATATCTTCTATAGGAGGTAAATTCTTCACATCTTCAGGTTTAATACCCTTCTCTTTAAGAGACTTCTTGGCTTCCCTCATATCTTCATCATTTAATTTAATCATACCCCTCTTCTTCACTATCGGTGTCGGGGTTGGTTCAGGTGTAGACCAATCATCATGATTCCGGCCTATTTTAGCCAATAATTCTTCAGCGTCGTCTGGAGTTCTTTTCCTGAAAACACAACCAGCACAACTATCCAGGTATGCCCTAGACTCAATGGTTAGTCCACTATAAAATATATCAAGTAAATCATGCTTTTCCAAATCATGGTCAGGCTGAGCTCTAATAAGAGAACAAAATCTCGCCCAAGCCTCAGGCAATTTCTCTCCATCTTCCTGGTCAAAATTATAAATTCTCTGCAAAGCAGCATGTTGAGCACTAGCAGGAAAGTATTTTCGAAAGAAAACATCACGCAAGTCGGTTGGACTTTTAATAGAACCAGGAGGCAAATTATTATACCAAGTTTTAGCATCATCCTTTAATGAGAAAGGAAAAATTTTAGCGACAAAATAAGTACGCATCTTGACATCATCAGAAAACACGCCACTAAGAGTAGATAACTCAGTCAAGTGTTCAACAGCACTTTCTTTTTCAGTACCACAAAAGGGTGTTTTCTCAACAATAGCTATATGAGATAGATCAAGAGAAAAATCATAATCTTTATCCCTAATGTTTATAGGAGATGTGGCAAATTTAGGATCAGGAGATGGTTTATATCTAACAGCATGTTCTGCAAGCAACTTTTTAATTTTTCTTGCATCAGTAGTAGCATTGCATTTTTCAATAAAATCATCATCAAGCTCTACATAATCTTCATCAAGATCATCACTAGAATATTCAACAGACTCAGGTGAATTAACAGGTGTAGCAGCATTTTCATTAGGAGTTTCAGTATTTTCAATTTGTCTAGACTTAGCAATTGTAGCATCTAGAAAAGATCCTAACGAACCATCATTATCAAGCACAGCAGAAGCATCATCACAATTATGAGAGGAATTTTCAGATTCAGCAGAAGTACCAGCATTTGAAGCTTGTGGTGGTGAAACAAGTTTACTTATCACAGATGGTGAATCAAGAGCAGCAGAGGTACTAAGAGTTGTACCTTTTCTTGTAGTGGATGGTAATATGGCGATCTTAGTATCGCGAGGTTTACCCATGATGGAGAATTTGCAGCGAACAATATCAATCCAAGTGAACTTCCAAATAAAGCTATGCTCCCCGGCAACGGCGCCAGAAAATAGTCTTGATGACCCACAAGTATAGGGGATCGCAACAGTCTTCGAGGGAAGTATTACCCAATTTATTGATTCGACACAAGGGGAGACAAAGAATACTTGTAAGCCTTAACAGCGGAGTTGTCAATTCAGCTGCACCTGGAAACAGACTTGCTCGCAAGAGTTTATCAGTAGTAACAGTTTTATGGCAGTGGAAATAGTGAAATAACAGCAGCGGTGAAATAAAGACAGCAGTAGTGATTATAGTAAACAGCAGGATTAAAATACTGTAGGCACAGGGACGGATTTAACGGGCGTTGCATGGATGAGAGAAACTCATGTAACAATCAAAGCATGGGCATTTGCAGATAATAATAAAACGGTATCCAAGTACTAATCAATCAATAGGCATGTGTTCCATATTTAGTCGTACGTGCTCGCAATGAGAAACTTGCACAACATCTTCTGTCCTACCAGCCGGTGGCAGCCGGGCCTCTAGGGAAACTACTGGATATTAAGGTACTCCTTTTAATAGAGTACCGGAGCAAAGCATTAACACTCCGTGAACACATGTGATCCTCACATCACTACCATCCCCTCCGGTTGTCCCGATTTCTGTCACTTCGGGGCCATTGGTTCCGGACAGCGACATGTGTATACAACTTGCAGGTAAGATCATAAACAACGAATATCTTCATGAATCAATAACATGTTCAGATCTGAGATCATGGCACTCGGGCCCTAGTGACAAGCATTAAGCATAACAAGTTGCAACAATATCATAAAAGTGACATCTACGGATACTAGGCACTATGCCCTAACAATCTTATGACTATTACATGACCAATCTCATCCAATCCCTACCATCCCCTTCAGCCTACAGCGGGGGAATTACTCACACATGGATGGGGGAAACATGGCTGGTCGATGGAGAGGCGTTGGCGGTGATGGCGGTGAAGATCTCCTCCAATTCCCCGTCCCGGCGGAGTGCCAGAACGGAGACTTCTGGCTCCCGCGACGGAGTTTCGCGATGTGGCGGCTCTCTGGAGGGTTTCTGGCGACTTCGACTTCTCCCCGTGCGTTTTCAGGTCGAAACCAATAAGTAGTCCGAAGGGGGGCGTCGGAGGCCGGCCGAGGGGGCCACACCACATGGCCGCGCGGGCCCCCCTGGGCCGCGCCGCCGTGGTGTGGGGCCCTCGGGCCTCCTCTCTTGCCCTACTGGCTCGCCAATATTTTGGTAAAATAGGGCCTTCTGCATAAATTCCGAGGATTTTCCCGAAAGTTGGATTTCTGCACAAAAACGAGACACCAGAGCAGTTCTGCTGAAAACAGCGTTAGTCCGTGTTAGTTGTATCCAAAATACACAAATTAGAGGCAAAACAATAGCAAAAGTGTTCGGGAAAGTAGATACGTTTTGCACGTATCAAATCAATGCACAGTTCACACAAGTGTTTGCTTCTTAAGGTGGAGGGAGATAGGTAAACTGACTCAACAATAAAAGTAAAAGAAAGGTCCTTCAAAGAGGAAAGCATCGATTGCTGTATTTGTGCTAGAGCTTTTATTTTGAAAACATGAAACAATTTTGTCAACGGTAGTAATAAAGCATATGAGTTATGTAAATTATATCTTACAAGTTGCAAGCCTCATGCATAGTATACTAATAGTGCCCGCACCTTGTCCTAATCAGCTTGGACTACCGGATCATCGCAATACACATGTTTCAACCAAGTGTCACAAAGGGGTACCTCCATGCCGCCTGTACAAAGGTCTAAGGAGAAAGCTCGCATTTGGATTTCTCGCTTTTGATTATTCTCAACTTAGACATCCATACCGGGACAACATGGACAACAGATAATGGACTCCTCTTTAATGCATAAGCATGTGGCAACAATTATTATTCTCATATGAGATTGAGGATATATGTCCAAAACTGAAACTTCCACCATGATTCATGGCTTTAGTTAGCGGCCCAATGTTCTTCTCTAACAATATGCATGCTCCAACCATTAAGGTGGTAGATCTCTCTTACTTCAGACAAGACGGACATGCATAGCAACTCACATGATATTCAACAAAGGATAGTTGATGGCGTCCCCAGAAGCATGGTTATCGCACAACAAGCAACTTAATAAGAGATAAAGTGCATAAGTACATATTCAATACCACAATAGTTTTTAAGGCTATTTTGTCCCATGAGCTATATATTGCAAAGGTGAATGATGGAAATTTAAAAGGTAGCACTCAAGCAATTTACTTTGGAATGGCGGAGAAATACCATGTAGTAGGTAGGTATGGTGGACACAAATGGCATAGTGGTTGGCTCAAGGATTTTGGATGCATGAGAAGTATTCCCTCTCGATACAAGGTTTAGGCTAGCAAGGTTATTTGAAGCAAACTCAAGGATGAACCGGTGCAGCAAAAACATAAAAGACATATTGTAAACATTATAAGACTCTACACCGTCTTCCTTGTTGTTCAAAACTCAATACTAGAAATTATCTAGACCTTAGAGAGACCAAATATGCAAACCAAATTTTAGCAAGCTCTATGTATTTCTTCATTAATGGGTGCAAAGTATATGATGCAAAAGCTTAAACATGAGCACAACAATTGCCAAGTATCACATTATCCAAGACATTTTAGAATTACTACATGTAGCATTTCCCGATTCCAACCATATAACAATTTAACGAAGAAATTTCAACCTTCGCCTTGAACATTATGAGTAAAGCCTAAGGACATATTTGTCCATATGCAACAGCGGAGCGTGTCTCTCTCCCACAAAGTGAATGCTAGGATCCATTTTATTCAAACAAAAACAAAAACAAACAGACGCTCCAAGTAAAGAACACAAGATGTGATTGAATAAAAATTGTCAGGGGAGGAACCTGATGATGTTGTCGATGAAGAAGGGGATGCCTTGGGCATCCCCAAGCTTAGACGCTTGAGTCTTCTTAAAATATGCAGGGATGAACCACGGGGGCATCCCCAAGCTTAGAGCTTTCACTCCTCTTGATCATAGTATATCATACTCCTCTCTTGACCCTTGAAAACTTCCTTCACACCAAACTTCAAGCAAACTCATTAGAGGGTTAGTGCACAATTAATAATTCACACATTCAGAGGTGACACAAACATTCTTTACACTTCTGGACATTGCATAAAGCTACTTGACATTAATGGATCAAAGAAATTCATCCAACATAGCAAAAGAGGCAATGCAAAATAAAAGGCAGTCTGTCAAAAACAGACCAGTCCGTAAAGACGAATTTTAAAGTGGCACCAGACTTGCTCAAATGGAAAAAACTCAAAACTAATGAAAGTTGGTACATATCGAGGATCACGCTCGTAAATTGGTAGATTTTTAAATTTTCTACAGAGACTTGTGCCCAGATTCGTGACAGACAATGCTGTTTCTGCGCAGCGATCCCAAATATAACATCAACTTTGACATAGAAACTTTACTTGACACAAAAACATGATAAGGAGAGGTTGCTACAGTAGTAAACAACTTCCAAGACTCAAATATAAAACAAAAGTACTGTAGTAAAAACATGGGTTGTCTCCCATAAGCGCTTTTCTTTAACGCCTTTCAGCTAGGCGCAGAAAGTGTAAATCAAGTAACATCAAGAGTAGAAGCATCAACATCATAACTTGTTCTAATAATAGAATCAAAAGGCAACTTCATTCTCTTTCTAGGGAAGTGTTCCATACCTTTCTTGAGAGGAAATTGATATTTAATATTACCTTCCCTCATATCAATAACAACACCAACGGTTCGAAGAAAAGGTCTTCCCAACACAATAGGACAAGATGCATTGCATTCAATATCCAGAACAACAAAATCAACGGGGACAAGGTTATTGTTAACCGTAATGTGCACATTATCAATCCTCCCCAAAGGTTTCTTTTTAACATTATCGGCAAGATTAACATCCAAATAACAATTCTTCAATGGTGGCAAGTCAAGCATATCACAAATCTTTTTAGGCATAACAGAAATACTTGCACCAAGATCACATAAAGCATTACATTCAAAGTCATTGATTTTCATTTTAATGATGGGCTCCCAACCATCTTCTAACTTTCTAGGAATAAAAGTTTCAAGTTTTAGTTTCTCTTCTCTAGCTTTTATGAGAGCATTTGTAATATGTTTTGTAAGGCTAAATTTATAAGCACTAGCATTAGGACTTTTAGCAAGTTTTTGTAAGAACTTAATAACTTCAGAGATATGACAATCATCAAAATCTAAATCATTTATGAGCTACAGCAATGGGATCATTGTTCCCAAAGGTTGGAAAAATTTCAGCAGTTTTATCACAAGTAGTTTCAGCAGTTTTAGCAATTTCAGGCAGTTTTGTACGCTTTGCACTAGGAGTAGAAACATTGCCAACACCAATTATTTTACCATTGATAGTAGGAGGTGCAGCATGTGAAGAATTAGCATTACTAGTGGTGGTAATAGTCCAAACTTTAGCTACATTATTCTCTTTAGCTAGTTTTTCATTTTCTTCTCTATCCCACCTAGCACGCAATTCAGCCATTAATCTTATATTCTCATTAATTCTAACTTGGATGGCATTTTCTGTAGTAGTAATCTTATTATCAATATCATTATTAGGCATAACTTTCAATTTTAAAAGATTAACATCAGAGGCAAGTCTATCAACTCTAGAAGCAATAATATCAATTTTATCAAGCTTTTCCTCAACAGATTTGTTAAAAGCAGGTTGTGTACTAATAAATTCTTTAAGCATAGCTTCAAGACCAGAGGGTACACTCCTATTATTGTTGTAAGAATTCCCATAAGAATTACCATAACCATTACCATTACAGAGGATATGGCCTATAGTTATTACCAGAGTTGTTCCTATAAGCATTGTTGTTGAAATTATTATTTTTAATGAAATTCACATCAACATTTTCTTCTTGAGCAACCAATGAAGCTAAAGGAACATTATTTGGATCAACATTAGATCTACCATTCACAAGCATGACATAATCACATCAATCTTATCACTCAAGGAAGAGGTTTCTTCAACAGAATTTACCTTCTTACCTTGTGGAGTTCTTTCCGTGTGCCATTCAGAGTAATTTATCATCATATCATCAAGAAGTTTTGTAGCCGCCCCCAAAGTGATGGACATAAAGGTACCTCCAGCAGCTGAATCCAATAAATTCCGTGAAGAAAAATTTAGTCCTGCATAGAAGGTTTGGATGATCATCCAAGTAGTCAGTCCATGGGTTGGGCAATTCTTTACCAAAGTTTTCATTCTCTCCCATGCTTGAGCAACATGTTCAGTATCTAATTGCTTAAAATTCATTATGCTACTTCTCAAAGATATAATTTTAGCGGGAGGATAATATCTACCAATAAAAGCATCCTTACATTTAGTCCATGAATCAATACTATTCTTAGGCAAAGATAGTCTTTAGCTGTGCGCATCATACCTTACTCTTGGGGTTCCCAACGGACGTGTACATCTACGCGCATCAAGCACTTTGGGGAGATCAAGACACGCTGCAAGGGGAGTCTCCACTTCCAATCTCTTTACTTTGTTTTTGTCTTGCTTTATTTTATTTACTACTTTGTTTATACACTTAAACAAAACACAAAAAATTAGTTTCTAGCTTTACTTTATTTTTGCTTTCTTTATATCAAAAAAGAAATTAGTTACTTGTCTTTACTTTATTTGCTTAGTTTACTTTATTACTGTTATAATGGGTACTCCTGAAAATACTAAGTTGTGTGACTTCACTAGCACAAATAATAATGATTTTATATGTACTCCTATTGCTCCACCTGCTACTACAGCAGAATTCTATGAAATTAAACCTGCTTTACTGAATCTTGTTATGAGAGAGCAATTTTCTGGTGTTAGTTCTGATGATGCTGCTGCCCATCTTAATAATTTTGTTGAACTTTGTGAAATGCAAAAGTATAAGGATATACATGGTGATATTATAAAACTGAAATTGTTTCCTTTCTCATTAAGAGGAAGAGCTAAAGATTGGTTGCTTTCTTTGCCTAAGAATAGTATTGATTCATGGACTAAATGCAAAGATGCTTTTATTAGTAAATATTATCCTCCTGCTAAGATTATATCTTTGAGAAGTAGCATAATGAATTTTAAACAATTTGATAATGAACATGTTGCTCAAGCATGGGAGAGAATGAAATCTTTGGTAAAGAATTGCCCAACCCATGGACTGACTACTTGGATGATCATCCAAACCTTTTATGCAGGATTGAATTTTTCCTCGAGGAACCTATTGGATTCAGCTGCTGGAGGTACTTTTATGTCCATCACCCTGGGCGCCGCGACTAAATTACTTGATGATATGATGATCAATTACTCTGAATGGCACCTGAAAGAACTCCTCAAGGTAAGAAGGTAAATTCTGTTGAAGAAACCTCTTCTTTGGGTGATAAGATTGATGCTATTATGTCTATGCTTGCAAATGGTAGATCTCATATTGATCCTAATAATGTTCCTTTAGCTTCATTGGTTTCTCAAGAAGAAAATGTTGATGTGAATTTCATTAAGAGCAATAATTTCAACAACAATGCTTATAGGAATAATTATGGTAACAACAACTTTAGACCATATCCTTCTAATAGTAATGGTTATGGTAATTCTTATGGTAATTCTTACAATAATAAGAGTGTACCCTCTGGTCTTGAACATGCTTAAAAATTTATTAGTACACAAACTGCTTTCAATAAAACTGTTGAAGAAAAGCTTGATAAAATTGATATTCTTGCTTCTAAGGTTGATAGTCTTGCTCTTGATGTTGATCTTTTAAAATTGAAAGTTATGCCTGAGAAAGTTGAAGATGCTAGGTTTGCTAAAACAAATGCCATCCAAGTTAGAATTAATGATAATATTAGATTGTTGGCTGAATTGCATGCTAGGTGGGATAGAGAAGAAAAAGAAAAACTTGCTAAAGAAAATAATGTAGCTAAAGTATGGACTATTACCACCACTAGTAATGTTGATTCTTCACATGTTGCTGCACCTCCTACTATCAATGGTAAAATAATTGGTGTTGGCAATGTTTCTACTCCTAGTGCAAAGCGTACAAAATTGCCTGAAACTGCTGTTTGTGATAAAACTGCTGAAATTTTTCAAAATATTGGTGACAATGATTCCATTGCTGTAGAACATAATGGTTTAGATTTTGATGATTGTCATATTACTGAAGTTATAAAGTTCTTACAAAAACTTGCTACAAGTCCCAATGCTAGTGCTATAAATTTAGCCTTTACAAAACACATTACAAATGCTCTCATTAAAGCTAGGGAAGAGAAATTAAGACTTGAAGCTTCTATTCCTAGGAAGTTAGAAGATGGTTGGGAGCCCATCATTAAAATGAAATTCAATGACTTTGAGTGTAATGCTTTATGTGATCTTGGTGCAAGTATTTCTGGTATGCCTAAAAAGATTTATGATATGCTTGACTTGCCACCATTGAAGAATTGTTATTTGGATGTTAATCTTGCCGATAATGTTAAAAAGAAACCTTTGGGGAGGATTGATAATGTGCGCATTACGGTTAACAATAACCTTGTCCCCGTTGATTTTGTTGTCTTGGATATCGAATGCAATGCATCTTGTCCTATTGTGTTGGGAAGACCTTTTCTTCGAACTGTTGGTGCTGTTATTGATATGAGAGAAGGTAATATTAAATATCAATTTCCTCTCAAGAAAGGTATGGAACACTTCCCTAGAAAGAGAATGAAGTTGCCTTTTGATTGTATTATTAGAACAAGCTATGATGTTGATGCTTCGTCTCTTGATGTTACTTGATTTGCACTTTATGCGCCTAGCTGAAAGGCGTTAAAGAAAAGCACTTCTTGGGAGATAACCCATGTGTTTATTTTACTACAGCAATTTTTGTTTTGTTGAGTCTTGGAAGTTGTTTACTACTGTAGCAACCTCTCCTTATCATGTTTTTGTGCCAAGTAAAGTTTCTATGCTAAAGTTGATGTTATATTTGGGATCGCTTGCAGAAACAGCATTGCTGTCTGTCACGAATCTGCAGTCTCTGTAAAAAAATCAAAAAATCTGCAAATTACGAGCGTGATCCTCAGATATATACGCAACTTTCATTAGTTTTGAGTTTTCCATTTGAGCAAGTTAAGTGCCCAGTCCAGAAGCATCTTTACGGACTGTTCTGTTTTCACAGATTCTGTCTTTTTATTTCGCATTGCCGCTTTTGCTATGTTGAATGAGTTTCTTTGTTCCATTAACTTTCAGAAGCTTTGTGCAATGTCCAGAAGTGTTAAGAATGATTGTGTCACCTCTGAATATATGAATTTGTGGTTAAGCACTAACCCTCTCATGAGTTTGCTTGAAGTTTGTGTGAAGGAAGTTTTCAAGGGTCAGAAAGAGGATGATATACTATGATCAAGAAGAGTGAAAGGTCTAAGCTTGGGGATGCCCCGGTGGTTCATCCCTGCATATTTTAAGAAGACTCAAGCATCTAAGCTTGGGGATGCCCAAGGCATCCCCTTCTTCATCGACAACATTATCAGGTCACTTCTAGTGAAACTATATTTTTATTCCGTCACATTCTTATGTTCTTTACTTGGAGCGTCGGTTTGTTTTTATTTTTGTTTTGTTTTTAATAAAGTTGGATCTTGCCATTCTTATATTGGAGATATTACGCTCCGCTTTTTCTTATGGAACACTTGTGTTCTTAATTGTGCTTTAATGTTCATGGCGAAAGCTTATTGCTTCGTTAAATTGCTATATGGTTGGAATTGGAAAATGATGCATATGGTTTGACAATTTTGCAATTGTTTGAGCTCTCTTAGATCATGTTTAAGCTCTTGCATCATGTAGTTTAATCCATTAATGAAGAACTACTGTAGAGCTTGTTTAATTTGGTTTGCATGATTGATCTCTCTAAGTCTAGATATTTTCGGGTAAAGTGTTTGAACAACAAGGAAGACAGTGTAGAGCCTTATAATGCTTGCAATATGTTCTTGTGTGAGTTTTGCTGTACCTGTTCATACTTGTGTTTGCTTCAAACAACCTTGCTAGCCCAAACCTTGTACTGAGAGGAAATGCTTCTCGTGCATCCAAATACCTTGAGCCAAACTCCATGTCATTTGTGTCCACCATATCTACCTATTATGTGGTATTTCCTGCCATTCCAAAGTAAATTACTTGAGTGCTGATACGTCTCCGACGTATCGATAATTTCTTATGTTCCATGCTACATTATTGATGATATCTACATGTTTATACACATTATATGTCGTATTTACGCATTTTTCGGCACTAACCTATTAACAAGATGCCGAAAGAGCCAGTTGCTGTTTTTCTGCTGTTTTTGGTTTTAATCCTAGTAAAAAATATTCTCGGAATTGGACGAAATCAACGCCCGGGGTCCTATTTTTGCACGAAGCTTCCCGGAAGACCGAGGGGAAAGGAAGTGGGGCCACGAGGCGCCGCCACACTGGGGGCGGCGCGGCGCGGCTGGCCTTAACCCGCGCGGCCACAGTGTGTGGGGCCCTCGTGTGGCCCCGCGCGTTGCCCTTAAAGTCTTCGTCGCGAAACCCTCCGTACCGAGAGCCACGATACGGAAAACCTTCCAGAGACGCCGCCGCCGCGAATCCCATCTCGGGGGATTCAGGAGATCGCCTCCGGCCCTGCCGGAGAGGGGAGTCATCTCCCGGAGGACTCTTCATCGCCATGATCGCCTCCGGAGTGATGAGTGAGTAGTTCACCCCTGGACTATGGGTCCATAGCTGAGCTAGATGGTCGTCTTCTCCTTATGTGCTTCATTGTTGGATCTTGTGAGCTGCCTAACATGATCAAGATCATCTATCTGTAATACTATATGTTGTGTTTGTCGGGATCCGATGGATAGAGAATACTATGTTATGGTGATTATCAATCTATTACCTATGTGTTGTTTATGATCTTGCATGCTCTCCGTTATTAGTAGAGGCTCTGGCCAAGTTTTTGCTCTTAACTCCAAGAGGGAGTATTTATGCTCGATAGTGGGTTCATGCCTCCATTAAATCTGGGACAGTGACGAAAGTTCTAAGGTTGTGGATGTGATGTTGCCACTAGGGATAAAACATTGATGCTATGTCTAAGGATGTAGTTGTTGATTACATTACGCACCATACTTAATGCAATTGTCTGTTGCTTGCAACTTAATACTGGAAGGGGTTCGGATGACAACCTGAAGGTGGACTTTTTAGGCATAGATGCATGCTGGATAGCGGTCTATGTACTTTGTCGTAATGCCCAATTAAATCTCACTATATTTATCATATCATGTATATGCATTGTTATGCCCTTTTTCTATTTGTCAATTGCCCGACTGTAATTTGTTCACCCAACATGCTTTTATCTTATGGGAGAACACCTCTAGTGAACTATGGACCTGGGTCCTATTCTTTACATCGCATACAATCTCTGCAATACTTTCTTTACTGTTTCGCAAACAATCATCTTCCACACAATACGGTTAATCCTTTGTTACAGAAGCCGGTGAGATTGACAACCTCCATGTTTCGTTGGGGCAAAGTACTTTGGTGTGTTGTGCAGGTTCCACGTTGGCGCGGAATCCCTGGTGTTGCGCCGCATCACATTTCGCCACCATCAACCTTCAACGTGCTTCTTGACTCCTACTGGTCCGATTAAACCTTGGTTTCTTACTGAGGGAAACTTGCCACTGTGCGCATCATACCTTCCTCTTGGGGTTCCCAATGGACGTGTACATCTACGCGCATCAAGTGCTACCTTTAAAATTTCATTCCTCTACCTTTACAATATATAGCTCATGGGACAAATAGCTTAAAAACTATTGTGGTGATGAATATGTAGTTATGTGTTTTAATTCTTATAAGTTGCTTGTTGAGCGGTAACCATGTTTTCTGGGGACGCCATCAACTTTATCTTTGTTGAATATCATGTGAGATGCTATGCATGTTCGTCTTGTCTGAAGTAGTGGATTTAATGATCAAATGGTTTGAGTATGCATATGTTAGAGAAGAACATTGGGCCGCTAACTAAAGCCATGTATCATGGTGGAAGTTTCAGTTTGGACATACAACCTCAATCTCTTATGAGAATATTAACTATTGTTGAATGCTTAAGCATGAAAAGAGGAGTCCATTATCTGTTGTCTATGTTGTCCCGGTATGGATGTCTAAGTTGAGAATAATCAAAAGAGAAATCCAATGCGTGCTTTCTCCTTAGACACTTATGGCGGCATAGAGGTACCCCTTTGTGACACTTGGTTGAAGCATATGTTATGCGATGAGAATCCGTGTTTCCGAGATAGTAGGACAAGGTGCGAGCACTATTGGTACTCTATGCATGAGACATGCAACTTGTAGGAAGTATTATGCATAGCACATATGAATTATTACTACCGTTGACAAAATTGTTTCTATGTTTTCAAAACAAAAGCTCTAGCACAAAAATAGTAATCAATGCTTCCCTCTGCGAAGGGCCAATCTTTTACTTTATTGTTGAGTCAGTTTACCCATTCCTTTCTATCTTAGAAGCAAACACTTGTGTTAACTGTGTGCATTGATTCTTACATGTTTACTTATTGCACCTGTTATATTACTCTATGTTGACAAATATCCATGAGATATACATGTTACAAGTTGAAAGCAATTGCTGAAACTTAATCATCCTTTGTGTTGCTTCAATGCATTCTACTATGAATTTATTGCTTATGAGTTATCTCTTATGCAAGTCTTATTGATACTTGTCTTGAAAGTATTATTCATGAAAAGTTTTGCTATATGATTCATTTGTTTAGTCATTATCTTTGTTAGCAATCTTTTGTTCAGATCACTCCATTCATCTCATATGCTTTACAATAATGTTGATCAAGATTATGTTGGTAGCATGTCACTTCAGAAATTATTTGTGTTATCGTTTACCTACTCGAGGACGAGTAGGAACTAAGCTTGGGGATGCTTGATACGTCTCAAACGTATCTATAACTTCTTATGTTCCATGCTACTTTTATTACAATACTTGAATGTTTTATACATACTTTACAGCATTTTACATTTTCCGGCACTAACCTATTAACAAGATGCCGAAGTGCCATTGCTGTTTTTGCTGTTTTTGGTTTCAGAAATCCAGTAAGGAAATATTCTCGGAATTGGACGAAATCAACGCCCAGGGTCCTATTTTTGCACGAAGCTTAAGTCCGAAGAGGAGACGAAGTGGGGCCACGAGCGGCCGGACACGGGCGGCGCGGCTGGGGCGGCCGCGCGGCCCCCTGGTGTCGCCACCTCGTGACGCCCTTGACCTACCCTTCCGCCTACTTAAAGCCTCCGTCGCGAGCCCCTGTGCGAGAGCCACAATACGGAAAACATTACCGAGAGGCGCCGCCGCGTCCCATCTCGGGGGATTCGGGAGATCGCCTGCACCCTGCCGGAGAGGGGAATCATCACGGAGGGCTCTACATCATCATGCCGCCTCCGGATTGATGCGTGAGTAGTTCATCCTTGGACTATGGGTCCATAGCAGTAGCTAGATGGTTGTCTTCTCAGCTTGTGCTTTCATTGTATTAGATCTTGTGAGCTGCCTAACATGATCAAGATCATCTATTTGTAATGCTACATGTTGTGTTTGGTGAGATCCGATGAATAGAGAATACTATGTTAAGTTGATTATCAATCTATCATATATGTGTTGTTTATGTTCTTGCATGCTCTCCGTTGCTAGTAGAGGCTCTGGCCAAGTTGATACTTGTAACTCCAAGAGGGAGTAATTATGCTCGATAGTGGGTTCATGCCTCCATTGAATCTGGGATCGTGACAGGTTCTAAGGTTGTGGATGTGCTGTTGCTACTAGGGATAAAACATTGATGCTTTGTCTAAGGATATTTGTGTTGATTACATTACGCACCATACTTAATGCAATTATCTGTTGTTTGCAACTTAATACGGAAGGGGTTCGGATGATAACCTGAAGGTGGATTATTTAGGCATAGATGCATGCTGGATAGCGGTCTATGTACTTTGTCGTAATGCCCTGATTAAATCACATAGTAATCATCGTTGATATGTATTGAATCTTTATTTGTCAATTGCTCACTCTGTAATTTGTTCACCCGGCATGCTAGTTATCTTATTGGAGAGACACACCTCTAGTGAACTGTGGACCCGGTCCATTCTTTACATCTGAATACATTCTACTGCTTTTATTCTTTGCAAACAAACACCATCTTCCACTCGATACGCTTAATCCTTTGTTTCAGCAAGCCGGTGAGATTGACAACCTCACCGTTGCGTTGGGGCAAAGTGCTTTGATTGTGTTGTGCAGGTTCCACGTTGGCGCCGGTTTCACGGTGTTGCGCCGCACTACATTCCTCCACCAACAACCTTCACGTGCTTCTTGGCTCCTACTGGTTCGATAACCTTGGTTTCTTTCCGAGGGAAAACTTGCTGCTGTGCGCATCATACCTTCCTCTTGGGGTTCCCAACGGACGTGTACATCTACACGCCAGCAAGCAGGGGTACACGCCAGCAAGTACTTTGATTGTGTTGTGCAGGTTCCACGTAGGCGCCGGCGATATAATGGGCCGCGGGGCCTCCGTCCGGCCTGGCCTTACCGCCGGCGAGTTCGGCCCAATAGCGCCGGGGGCAGCAGGCCTTACCGCTGGCGAAACCACTTCGAAGGCGCCGGGAGTAACAGGTGGCAGGGTGGGCCACCCAGGCTGCACATACCGCTGGCGTTTGCGGGTCGTAGCTGCCGGCGGTAATAGGCCCTACCGCTGGCAAACACAGCCATAGGCGCCGGTGGTAACCTGGGCCATCCCATTAAGTCGACCAGCCACCTGCCACCACCCTCACACACTCATATGTGATGGCAAATCAACCCAAGCACTTGGTAGCTCATTCCCCCATTCATTTTAGATATTTGAACCAACAAAATTTGATGTATTTGAGAAAATCATGCACTAGCTAGCCCCTCTAGCATGATTTGCATAATCTAGATTTAGATCTATCTCCTCCCACCACCTTTCCCACTAGATCTAGATCTCTCTATTTCTAGATCTCTTGATGTCTGATGTCTACGGGTGCTTCTATTCTTGTAGACAGTGTTGGGCCTCCAAGAGCAGAGGTTTGTAGAACAGCAGCAAGTTTCCCTTAAGTGGATTACCCAAGGTTTATCGAACTCAGGAGGAAGAGGTCAAAGATATCCCTCTCATGCAACCCTGCAACCACAAAGCAAGAAGTCTCTTGTGTCCCCAACACACCAAATACACTTGTCAGGTGTATAGGTGCACTAGTTCGGCGAAGAGATAGTGAAATACAAGTAATATGGATGTATATGAGTGGTAATAGCAATCTGAATAAAATATGGCAGCGAGTAAACATGCAACAAAACAGTAAACAAACGGAGATTCTTGGAAGCAAGGCCTAGGGATCCTGCTTTCACTAGTGGACACTCTCAACAATGATCACATAATAGGACTACTCTACACCCTTTGTTGGATGATGAACACATTGCGTAGGATTACACGAACCCTCAATGCCGGAGTTAACAAGCTCCACAATTCAATGTTCATATTTAAATAACCTTAGAGTGCAAGATAGATCAACATAATTACACCAAGAACTAACATAGCATGCACACTATCACCATCACGCCATGAAGGAGGCATAGATCACGTCAACACTATCATAGTAATAATTAACTCCATAACCTACAAGAGATTATGATCATAATCTACGCCAAGTACTAACACGGATGCACACACTGTCATTACACCGTGAAGGAGGGATAGAGTACTTTAATAACATCACTAGAGTAGCACATAGATAATATTCAACTAGATCACATAAAGAGAGAGATGAACCACATAGCTACAGCAGAGCCCTCAGCCCCGGGGGTGAACTACTCCCTCCTCATCATGGGAACAACGATGGCGGTGAAGATGGCGGTGGAGACGGCGGTGGAGATGACTCCGGGGCAATTCCCCGTCCGGCAGGGTGCCGGAACAGAGAGTTCTGTCCCTCGAATTGGAGTTTCGCGATGGCGGCGGCGCCCCAGTAGTCTTTTTGGAGTTTCGTCAAGTGGTACGGTGTTTTTAGGTCACGAGGGGTTAAGTAGGCGAAGAGGCGGCGTCAGAGGGGCACGAGGGCGCCCTCCTCATAGGCCGGCGCGGCCAGGGGGCCTGCCGCGCGGGTGTGGTGTCGGGGCCTGGGCCTCCTCTCCGTCTCCCCTTCGGTGTTCTGGTCCGTCTCGGTGAATTAAGATGTTTGGTCTTTGTTTCGTCGAATTCCGAGAATATTGCCGAACAGCCTTTCTGGAACCAAAAACAGAAAACAGAACTGGCATGGCATCTTGTCAATAGGTTAGTTCGAAGTATAATAATGACATATAATGTGTATAAAACATGTAGGTATCATCAATAAAGTGGCATGGAACATAAGAAATTATAGATACGTTTGAGGCGTATCAGCATCCCCAAGCTTAGTTCCTACTCGCCCTCGAGTAGGTAAACAATGATAATTTCTTAAGTGACATGCCATCATAACCTTGATCATACTATTGTAAAGCACATGAGATGAATGCAGAGATTCGAAGCAATGATGAAGATAATGAGTAAACAAATGAATCATATATAACAAAGACTTTTCATGAATAATACTTTCAAGACAAGCATCAATAAGTCTTGCATAAGAGTTAACTCATAAGCAATAAACTCTTAGTAGAAAGCTTCTAAACAACACAAAGGAAGATATAAGTTTCAGCGGTTGCTTTCAACTTTAACATGTATATCTCATGGATAATTGTCACCAAAGTAATATAACAAGTGCAATAGGTAAACATGTAAGAATCAATGCATAGTTCACACAAGTGTTTGCTTCTTAAGGTGGAGAGAGATAGGTAAACTGACTCAACAATAAAAGTAAAAGAAAGGTCCTTCAAAGAGGAAAGCATCGATTGCTATATTTGTGCTAGAGCTTTTATTTTGAAAACATAAAGAGAGCATAAAAATAAAGTTTTGAGAGGTGTTTGTTGTTGTCAACGAATGGTAGCGGGTACTCTAACCCCCTTGCCAGACAAACCTTCAAAGAGCGGCTCCCATTTTATTTTATTTTTGGGTGGCACTCCTTCAACCTTTCTTTCACAAACCATGGCTAACCGAATCCTCGGGTGCCTGCCAACAATCTCATACCATGAAGGAGTGCCTTTTTATTTTAGTTTTATTATGTTGACACTCCTCCCCACCTTTGCTTTCTCAAGCCATGGCTAACCGAATCCTTCGGGTGCCGTCCAACAATCACATACCATGGAGGAGTGTCTATTTTTGTTAATTAATTTGGGACTGGGAATCCCATTGCCAGCTCTTTTAGCAAAATTATTGGATAAGCGGATGAAGCCACTAGTCCATTGGTGAAAGTTGCCCAACAAGATTGAAAGATAAACACCACATACTTCCTCATGAGCTATTAAACATTGACACAAATAAGAGGTAATAACTTTTGAATTGTTTAAAGGTAGCACTCAAGCAATTTACTTTGAATGGCGAAGAAATACCATGTAGTAGGTAGGTATGGTGGACACAAATGGCATAGTGGTTGGCTCAAGGATTTGGATGCATGAGAAGTATTCCCTCTCGATACAAGGTTTAGGCTAGCAAGGTTATTTGAAGCAAACTCAAGGATGAACCGTGCAGCAAAACTCACATAAAAGACATATTGTAAACATTATAAGACTCTACACCGTCTTCCTTGTTGTTCAAAACTCAATACTAAATATTATCTAGACCTTAGAGAGACCAATTATGCAAACCAAATTTTAGCATGCTCTATGTATCTTCACTAATAGGTGCAAAGTATATGATGCAAGAGCTTAAACATGAGCACAACAATTGCCAAGTATCACATTATCCAAGACATTTTACCAATTACTACATGTAGCATTTTTCAATTCCAACCATATAACAATTTAACGAAGAGAAACTTCGCCATGAATATTATGAGCTAAGAACACATGTGTTCATACGAACAGCGGAGCGTGTCTCTCTCCCACACAAGGATGAACTTATTCAGAGAACTAAAAAAAAAAAAAAAAAAAAGCACACAGGCCGCTCCAAGTAAAGTACATAAGATGTGACTGAATAAAAATATAGTTTCGAGGGAGGAACCAGATGATGTTGTCGATGAAGAAGGGGATGCCTTGGGCATCCCCAAGCTTAGACGCTTGAGTCTTCTTAAAATATGCAGGGGTGAACCACGGGGGCATCCCCAAACTTTCACTCCTCTTGATCATAGTATATCATACTCCTCTCTTGACCCTTGAAAACTTCCTTCACACCAAACTTCAAGCAAACTCATTAGAGGGTTAGTGCATAATCAAAAATTCACATGTTCAGAGGTGACACAAACATTCTTTTCACTTCTGGACATTGCATAAAGCTACTGGACATTAATGGATCAAAGAAATTCATCCAACATAGCAAAAGAGGCAATGTGAAATAAAAGGCAGAATCTGTCAAAAACAGAACAGTCCGTAAAAACGAATTTAAAGATGGCACCAGACTTGCTCAAATGGAAAAACTCAAAACTAATTAAAGTTGCGTACATATCTGAGGATCACGCTCGTAAATTGGCAGATTTTTTCGAATTTTCTACAGAGGCCTGTGCCCAGATTCGTGACAGACAGCAATGCTGTTTCTGCGAGCGATCCCAAATATAACATCAACTTTGACATAGAAACTTTACTTGGCACAAAAACATGATAAAGAGAGGTTGCTACAGTAGTAAACAACTTCCAAGACACAAATATAAAACAAAGTACTGTAGCAAAATAAACACATGGGTTATCTCCCAAAAAGTTCTTTCTTTATAGCCATTAAGATGGGCTCAGCAATTTTGGTGATGCACCCAAGAAATAGTATTTGAAGCAAAGAGAGCTTCAAGAGGCAAATTCAAAACACATTTAAGTCTAACATGCTTCCTATGCATAGGAATCTTGTAAATAAACAAGTTCATAAAGAGCAAAGTAACAAGCATAGCAAGATAAAACAAGTGTAGCTTCAAAAATTTCAGCACATAGAGGTGTTTTAGTAACATGAAAATTTTTACAACCATATTTTCCTCTCTCATAATAACTTTCAGTAGCAACATGAGCAAACTCAACAATATAACTATCACATAAAGCATTCTTATCATGAGTCTCATGCATAAAATAATTACTACTCCCAACATAAGCATAGTCATTCTTATTAATTGTAGTGGGAGCAAATTCAACAAAGTAGCTATCAAATATAGGAGGTATATTGTAATCATAATCAAATTTATCCTCCATAACGGTGGTAACAAAAGACTACTATCATTATAATCATCATAAATGGGAGGCAAAGTATCATCAAAGTAAATTTTCTCCTCAATGCTTGGGGGACTAAAAATATCATGCTCATCAAAGCCAGCTTGCCCAAGCTTAGAATTTTCCATAGCATTAGCAACAATAGTGTTCAAAGCATTCATATTAATATGTTCCATGGGTTTTTAATTTTCGCATCAAACCATCCATGTCTTAAATCAGGAAATAGAATAAAAGGTCATTGTTGTCCATTATGCCTAACTAGTGTAAACAAGAAACCAAATGTGCAATTGCAGAGTCTAAAGGAAATAGCTTCGAGCACACACACAATGGCGCAAGAAAAGAACCGAAGTATTAGTGCCTTTTACCTTTCCTCCCGCAACGAGCCCGCGAAAAGTGCTTGATGTCTACGGGTGCTTCTATTCTTGTAGACAGTGTTGGGCCTCCAAAGAGGTTTGTAGAACAAACAAGTTTCCCTTAAGTGGATTACCCAAGGTTTATCGAACTCGGGGAGGAAGAGGTCAAAGATATCCCTCTCATGCAACCCTGCAACCACAAAGCAAGAAGTCTCTTGTGTCCCCAACACACAAAATACTTGTCCGGTGTATAGGTGCACTAGTTCGAGCGAAGAGATAGTGAAATACAAGTAATATGGATGTATATGAGTGGTAATAGCAATCTGAATAAAATATGGCAGCGAGTAAACATGCAACAAAACAGTAAACAAACGGAGATTCGATGCTTGGAAGCAAGGCCTAGGGATCCTGCCTTCACTAGTGGACACTCTCAACAATGATCACATAATAGGACTACTCTACACCCTTTTGTTGGATGATGAACACATTGCGTAGGATTACACGAACCCTCAATGCCGGAGTTAACAAGCTCCACAATTCAATGTTCATATTTAAATAACCTTAGAGTGCAAGATAGATCAACATAATTACACCAAGAACTAACATAGCATGCACACTATCACCATCACGCCATGAAGGAGGCATAGATCACGTCAACACTATCATAGTAATAATTAACTCCATAACCTACAAGAGATTATGATCATAATCTACGCCAAGTACTAACACGGATGCACACTGTCACCATTACACCATGGAGGAGAGTACTTTAATAACATCACTAGAGTAGCACATAGATAATATTCAACTAGATCACATAAAGAGAGATGAACCACATAGCTACGGCGGAGCCCTCAGCCAGGGGTGAACTACTCCCTCCTCATCATGGGAACAGCGATGGCGGTGAAGATGGCGGTGGAGACGGCGGTGGAGATGACTCCGGGGCAATTCCCCGTCCGGCGGGTGGAACAGAGTTCTGTCCCCCGAATTGGAGTTTCGCGATGCGGCGGCGCCGGTGGTCTTTTGGAGTTTCGTCAAGTGGTACGGTGTTTTTAGGTCACGAGGGGTTAAGTAGGCGAAGAGAGGCGGCGAGGGGGGCACCGAGGGCGCCCTCCTCCCGGCGCGGCGGGGGGCCCGCGCGGCCGTGTGGTGTCGAGGCCCTGGGCCTCCTCTCCGTCTCCCCTTCGGTGTTCTGGTCCGTCTCGGTGAATTAAGATGTTTGGTCTTTGTTTCGTCGAATTCGAGAATATTGCCCGAACGACCTTTACGGAACCAAACGGCGAAAACGAGGCGCGTGGCATCTTGTCAATAGGTTAGTTCCGGAAAACGCATAATAATGACATATAATGTGTATAAAACATGTAGGTATCATCAATAAAGTGGCATGGAACATAAGAAATTATAGATACGTTTGAGACGTATCAATGTCATGCATATCACGAAGAACATGTGCGAGAGCTTGCTTGGCACTATGCTCAACATGCCGGAGAGGACCAAAGACAGGTCAAAAGCAAGACATGACCTGATGGTCCTTGATATCAGAAAAGAGCTTCATTTCGTGCAGGTTGACAAGGAAATTGAGGATGAGGAGATGGATGATCGCAAACGCAAAAGGGTGGCCAAGCAGAGCAAAACTCTTCGCCCGCGCCCCTCCTGCTTCACTCTAAATCCCGACGAGCTCGAACAATTCTTCAAGTGCCTCCTAGAAGTCAAATTTCCCCTAGGCTGATACGCAGATAGCTGGACACGACGAAAAAAATCTTCAGCGGGATGAAGTCTCATGACTGTCATGTCATGATGACGCAGATACTTCGGGTTGCAATCCGAGGGATAATGGAATCGCACGTCCGTGCGACGCTGACTGACCTATGTAACATCTTCGACGTCATCACTCGAAAGTCGATAACCGTCAAGAACGATCTCTTATTGCCAGCTGGTCTTCGGAGGAGGTTCGTGACCATGTAGGACACCACCAATGAAAACGTGAGAGCCAAGTTCCGTGCCATCCAACGGACCATTAGCACAATACTCTGGAGGGATGTCTTCAGTGGTGGTGGTGTAATATCCCAGGTTTAGAGACGATCGAGGGGTATATTTTACAAAGGGATGTGCATTGTATAGTAAAAACTGGGGAAATTTCGCGCTTTTACAGAAAAACTGCATCAAAGGGGGACAAGTTTCTCTCTCGATATCACATAGGATTAGGGTTTCGAGAGTGCGATAGACTTGGACCTAACTAAACTCAAATAGGGTTTTTGAGAAGAGAGGGGGAACAATTCCTTTATCAACTTAAGTTGCATGATTGAATTCAAGCAAGTTGTGTTTGAATTTTAAATTCAAACATCAATCATGAGTATTATAATTCAAATATGGATAATTCAATAAACAATTGAATAAATAAGAATATAAAACAATATAATATATAATTCAAGCTCATTAGAGAAAACCTTGAGCTTTATTGATTAACACACAGAATACAAATTCATTTACAATATCCAAATTGAATTATAATATTACAACGCATTACATAATTGAATTAATAAAAAAGGAGAAATAAAAGAATTAAAAGTTTAGACAAAATCCTAAACTACTAAGTAAATCTTCATGATTTGCTTGATCACCACTTGAATGATCTTCATTTGATCATCTCTTTAATCCCTGCAAACAAATACAACACAAAGAAAAACAAATTAGGCCAAGTGGCAGGTTAGTAAAAAATGGTTAAATGGTGGATAATACCAAGCCTGCCGAGGGAACAAGGCCAAAGGGCCCAAGTTCCAACCTGAGAGCACACAGGCAGCTCACAAGGCTACCTGCATGCTCTCCACACACACAGCCAGGGGTGAAGCACCCAGGACATGCATTGCTGTCGAGCAGAAGAGCAAGGAGAGAGGCAGTACATAAGCTTTTCACAAGCAAACCCTAGACACTCATCGGCAGAGTCTCCAAGGGTAAGAACAACAAGAACCCTAGAACAGGAAGAACACCAAAGCCCTCCAAACCATCCAAAGCCACCAAATCATCCAGAACAGCTCCATCAGGAACTGTGTTGTTGAGCAAGTCACAAGGGTAAATCATCCCAAGCTAGCAGGAGGAGCAGGGCAAGCTTTACACACCAACCAGAAGCAAATCCTCTACATCAGCAAACTAATCTAGGAGCTGGAGTGAGGTATACACAAAGGGTCATGAGCAAGCACATGTTTTGCTCATAAATAAGCATATGCATACAACAAAGAAATCAAAAAGGGTAGGAAACCCTGTTTGTATCATCACTTGGCTGTCAAGCCATTTGGTGCCAGCAAACAAATAGGGTTAACTAGAAGAAAATCACCAAGGGAACAATGGTTATGTCAACACAGTGACATAACCAAAGAAATCCATCATGGATGGGATCCTATCTAGCCAGCCAGATTCACCAAGCACCTACAGCTAGCTAAACCATCAGATTTTGGACATTAATCTGTCCAGTATAGTTTCAACATCAAATAACCTAGCAGCCCATGGATGACCACCAGGAATATTGTATAGAAGCATACACTAGAGGTAGGAGCAACCATATCTAGCAGGCCAAGTCTGCTAGGGTCACAACAGCTACCAAGCCACACAGAAAAGCCCACTGAAGAAAGCACATCATCACCCAACAGGGTTCAGCATGAGCTAGGGTACCCAACCAGTGGTTGGCATCCCTCTAGCTTCATTAAATCCATCCATGAGATCATCACTGCTAAGAAGTTCACATCATTTATCCATTCAATCAAATAAAGCAACACAGATAAATGAAATACACAAGTTAACCATGCACGAGAGCGTTGCATTTGATCCAATGGATCACTGCAAGCATCAGCAGGTGCTGGAGCAAGCAACAGCATGCACCAGCACAGGCTTGAGCACCACACAGATGCAAGGAGGAGACGAGTGAGGTATCAATCCTAGCCAGTAGCCAAGTATCAAGCAACTGGTGATCATATGATCACCAAGGTGTGACAGAGCATGCAAAAGCATGCTAGAGCCAAGCCTAGCATCAATAACAGCATATGAATTGCACTCATGCACATACACGAACCAACAGGAGGTCCTAATGATCACAGGATCATCCAAAGCCACAGTTAACCAACCAGTGTACCACAGATAATAAAAATAATACATTATAATTGTATGCAGAAGCACACTAACAAAGTATAGAGCTATATAGCTAGCAGCCATGCCCCGGAGAGCATCACCATGAAGCACAACTCTATGAGCAACACCCAGGAGCACTGGCACTTGCAGAAATGCAAGGATTCATCACAGAAATCAAGCCAGGGGCAATTAGATGATTACACAGGAAAGGCATAGCACCATTAGTAGTAATAGGAACAACCTAGCATGGCAGGAGCATCACAAAATGCTCATGAGCAAGTACTCATGAGTCACAGGAGCATAGAGGGCAAGCACACATGCATAATTCCAGAGGGAGAAGAACAACATCATGGTATAGGATAGAACAGATAGAGCAGCAGCAACACACGCACAACAACGACCCACGCACAACAGTAGCACACGCGCAGCAGAAGCACATGCACAACAGCAGCGGCCAGCAAAGCCAAAGCAACAACACGGCATAGCATCTCCATGAGGAGGAGGAGCCGCAGCTCAGCTAGAAGGAGAGGAAGAAGAGAATAGAAGGGGAGGCGTACCTGGAGCAGAGCACCACGGCGTACCCGTGGCGGCACGGCGGCATAGCCCGGCCATGGCAGCGCCAAGCCGTGGACAAGCCAGGCGTTGCCAAGCGCAGCGGCTCCAGCAACACCACGGCAAGGGCGCGGCTGCACCACAACGACGAGGGGCACCGGCGAGCGACGGATCGCCGCGGATCCGTGCGGCCCGTGTCGCAGAGAGGTTGGGGGCGAACGAAGACGTCGGTGAATCGCAGATCGACGCGGATTGATAGGTGCGCCATCGAGAGGCGGTTCATCTGCGACCCATCTCGTCGTCGGAGATGGCCGGAGACGGCCAGGATAAATCGGCGACAACGGAGGCGACGACGGATCGCCAGAGCGTACGGGGAGAGCTAGGGTTAGGGAGAGACAGCGTCTACGGGCGTGACTGGGTCGGTTGGACCGAGCCCAGTGGGCTGGTCCAACCTAACCAGTTCGACCACCTGACAGGTGGGGCCACAGGGGTATTTTGGTCTTTTCAAAATTGGCCATTTAATTGAATATCTCCAAGAATTTTAGAAAATAAATAAAGCTCTAAAAATAAATAAAAATATGAAAACCACTCAACATAAAATTCTCCATCATAATAAAATATGAAATGGAATTTTTGAGACAAATGAAATTAAGTCATAATTCAATTAATATAATAATCATTAAAAATGACCCATTGTATTTTTAATGATAAAAAATAAGTCTATAACAACTTCTGGACTTTAAAAACACCTTGGCAACATTCCAAGGTAGTATTTTACCTTAAATAGAGTATCCCTAAATTATTCTTAGTAAACACCTCTTACATGAAATAATAAAGCATCGGGAAGGGGGGACCAAACCCTAAAAGCTGAAAGCATGCATAATTGCTTCTTTAACCATTGCCCTTATCGGACAATGATGCTTCTTTCAGAAACAAAGGATCAGGGTCAATCCAAAACATCCAACTGCACTACATCGCAGTTGCTAGACAAGTTCATCGCTTGCACATGTCATTTGAGTATTTTTTACCAAATTACTTGCAAAGTACTATACTTATCACTCTTGCATGAAAAGCAAAAATGCTATTTTCATAACTATGAATATGACTAAGTGGTGGGCAATGGAACCATGGTATGAGTGTGGTGAAGGTTCCATTGCAAGGGTTTATATCCATCTAGGATTAACAACAAATGTCGTCCAGTGAAACTTGTGCCGTAATACCCGTGTTAACCATAAGATTTGGAATGGGACGGACTAGTCAAGTGTGTTCTCTCCTCTCGTTCATCAACGGATGCGCTTACCGTAGACACTTGATCCAGTTAAGGACAAGCGGTAGGGTGGGGATCCCACTCTAATTCTCCACGGTAATGCGGTCTATGATGGGTTGCATCTACCGGCGAAGGAATTTATGGGAGAGTCCTGAATTGTCTTCGTGGTCGGGGGGCTATCCAAAGGGGTATGCACCGGCGAGGACCCAGGGTCGGGGATTGCAACAAAGGGTGGGTGTGCGAGGTCGCGGGAGAATGCAATTTTGGATAGGACCTTATACCGGGCCTCACACCAAGGAAGTGTGGACGCGTAAGCTGCCCGGTTGCAAGGTTAAGATCTCTTATGGGTAAAGCAACACACCTCTGCAGTGTAAGCGTGACCTGTCACTCCCTGTTCGGGATATGGAACTACGAACGGCCGGAAAGGAACTCCATGAAGTTCTAGTAAGCGGTGAAGGCTGACGGACATAGTTCTTCTGAATAAAAGCAACCTTTTGAAAAATGGTTATAAAAACATGCATTGGTATTAGACTTTCTGGTCTAGTACGTAGCTAGTGCATTAAACACCTCTTTCCTATTATGAACTTGTTGAGTACGTTCGTACTCATACCTCTTATAATCCCCTGCTTAGATTGCCTGAATCGTCTTGAGGAGGACACCGACGGCCAAGAAGGAGCAGATGGGATCGCTATGAAAGAGCCAGACCTCTCCGGAGGTGTAGAAGGAGTAGACTACCTTATAGTCTACGGAGCCGGGGACGGTTCCGAAGGAGAGCAAGCTTAGGATAGTGGAATAGTGGTAGTAACCGAGCAGTGCGAACACTCTAGTACTTCGCTGCTCGAGTAGAATAAATGTATGACCTGCTAATACTATTATATTGTAAGCTAAGTCGGGTTCACCTGGAACCCAGGAGTATTCCTCTCTGGACCCAGGAGGAACTCCGTGATGATATGTACACATGGTTTGTAATAATAAATGAATGAGTTATGGACCAGCAATGTTCTGTTGTACTACTCTGAGAGATGTAATATTTGCGGATTGGTACTTCGCACATGTTATGTCAACAACTGGCATACTACAACATGCAGTTATGCAGGGTCAGCACAGGTGGCCTGTTCCACTATGGTCCCGTACCGCCTAATAGCGACGTGGAAGGCCGATTAGAAGATGGATGTGACGAGAGAACATTCAATAGGCTCGAGGGCGACCGTCCCTTCCCGTCGAAGCCGACTTGAGTCAAAAACTTTTGTCTCCTGCAAATGTTAGTCATAAAATTACTTAAGTATGTTTCATGTTTTTTCTTTGCACTCCTATATGTTATATCTCTCGCTATGAATGTACTAATAACTTACATTTCTTTGTTGTGTGTTTGCATAGATAACGTACTATGTCGTGTACCACGGCAGGGTTCCCGGAGTTACGAGGACTGGGAAGACTGTAGGAGGCAGGTCCACCGTTTTAACGGCAACAGCTACAAGGGGTACACCACTTTGAAGGAGACGGAAACTCGATACGCCAACTTTCGAGCGCAACAGGGGAGGGAGATGTGGAGGACCCCTTTCGTCGTGATGATGCTTGCCGCCACCTCCTCTCTAGTCTACTATGTCATTGTTGTTTAGCTAGGTCGTCGACTGAACTTATATGTATTTGTGTAATATGTGCTACTTCGAGTCGCGATGTTTGAACCATATGGTCAACTAGCTACTATCTAAACTTGTGTTATTGATGCATGCATGTTATGAACATTTGGGACTTTCTATATAACTGTGTATCTGGCTGTAATTCTAGTAATAACTGTGTTACTAATTGATCTATATGTACCGTGTATTTTGGTGTATATACAGTACATTTTGAGATTTATTTTTTAATCCTGTTATCAATACCACTGGCGCTCCTAAATACTACCCCTGGCGAAATTGCAATCGCCAGCGGTACAACGCATTACCCCCGGCGAATAGGGAAGGCGCCGACGCTAACGCACTACTGCTGGCGAGTTTAGCAAAGCACCGGCGATAACTGCCACTTACCACCGGCGAATTGGGAGGCGCCGGCGATAAGGGCTTACCACCGGCGAGGTGATCGCCAACGAACACGAAGGCACCGACGGTAAGGGTTTCTGGTGCACCGGGGGTAGGACAATTCCTAGTAGTGTCGGTGCGTCCGCGGAGACGCATCCGAAGCGCATATTTGGGCCTAGTTTGCGTCTCTGCAAACAATCCGGTCACTATGCGTCGGGCCGCTGGGCCTGATCCCAGAAGCATTTTTCGACTACGCGGACGCAAACGGTTGCTCAGCGTCCTTTTGCGTCGGGAGATGCCCTTAGAAGTATACGTGTATTTGGAGAAGGTTTTCGTCGGCCAACTCCACGTCAACCCGTCCGGTTGATTGTGTTCCAACTTAGAGCATCTTCAGTCGTGTCCTCCAAAGCGTCCCTCGACATCGTCGGGTCGAGCGTTTGGGGGACGTCTCCGCTTCATGTCGTGTTTGGGGCACGGCGCTTCCTAGCCGCGGCCCCCAAACGTGCCTCCAAACATTAAAATAATTCTTTTATGTTTTTTTTTGCATTTTCATTTCAATAGAGAGAAAGAATCGAGATTTTGAAAGTAGTGCAACATGTTGAAATAAATCAAACATAAAAACTGCGAAAAAATATGTTCAAACTAATTTTTAAACTAAGCTACTTCTTTGATGACCCCGCCTTGTCATCCTCATGGAGACGCTTCCTACTCGTCACCTCTTCCGAAGAGGTAGTGGCGTTCGATGCGTCCGAAGAGCTTGTGTCCCCCTCCGACGAGTAGTCTCTGTTGTCTTCGTCGTCGTCGGTACACGACGGTTACGCCTCTGCCTTCGCATTTGCCCGGGCCCTTGCCTCCTTCTTTGCCATCGCCGCCTCCTCAGCTGCCTCCTCCGCCTCCAGCCGTCTACCCTGGCATCTTCATCCTCTTCCTCCTCCTCATGGCCGTCTTTGGCGACGCCCTCCCCCCTCCTCCTAGTCGTCCGTTGTCGGGGGGTTAGAGCTGCTAGGCGTGGCAGTTCTTTCCCACTAATGGCGCCATCCCAACGGCTTCCCTCGCTATCGAGTCCGATGGCAAACAGAGGTTGCTCATGGTCACATAGAAGAGGTTGCTCAGTCGTAGAGATGAGGGCGCTGGCCGGTTGGAGATCCGAATGCGTAGACGTAGGGGTCTAATTGAGCGCGGATGAATGACGACGCAGATATCGAAGAGGGTTGCGGTTGCTCTTCCGCAGAGTCCGTGCTCCATTCCAACGGTTTGCGTGTCGGTCGACGCAGTTGCCACTCTGGTGGTTCCCCTTCCCAGCAACTGCATTGTCGCTGCGCGCCAATTATTCCGTAGCGCGATAGGCGACGGTTGGGCGCCGTTCGTATGTCAATGACGCGTCGGGCCTACCACTCCCCACCTGGTTTTGCGCTCTGTCCGGAGCGCCCAGAACGTCCCCTGTGGAGCGAGGACGGGCTCGGGATGCTGGATAGCGTATTGGGCCGCACCAGGCGGAAGGGGCCTTTGGGGCACGCATCTAGGACCGAAGAAGTGTCCGACGTGCCCCAAAAAATTTTGGGGACACTTTAAGAGACTTGACGCTCTTAGCCCATCTCCAACAACAACCACAAACGGGTATTTTCTGTTCATCATTATCCATGGGAACCGAAGCGAGGAACAATGGTGTCCGTAAACGGACCGCGTCTGCGCGGAAGGTTAGTATTCTTTGGTCTCCCGCAAATGAAGACATATTTTCATCAATTTTTTGTGGCTACATAATTACAATACGTTCTAAATATAATTAGACTAAACTAAACTATATTTCTTTTTTTTTTTGAAAACTGGAATATATATTAGATAAACATTGGATACAACCAGAAGAAGGACAGCTGTCCACTTTTACAGAAAAGCCCCTGCAGAACAAGGAAATTACAACACGACCCGGGAACTTTTCTTGCCCAATCCGCAGCCGCAACCTTCCACACCGTGGTCTCGCCGGAGATCCGGCGATAAGCGAGGGAGAGGAACAGCCACTGAGCCGCCTGCTCGGTACTATAGAGGACCAGCCTCGATGAAGCGCCGCAATAGTCGCCCGCTAAACGGAACCTTGGCGACGACGGTAGCACATCGGCGGGGGCAACGCCCCGCACCTTGCCGGCGGGCGAGCTGGAAGCACCAGCCCGCAAGAGAACCAGGGCAGGAACAGCTGCAACAGAGACCAAACTCCTGTACAAGATCCTCCAGCGCTCCTCGACGTCGACGGAGAAATCGAAGTCGAGACGGAAACGGAGGCAGAGGACAAAAATCCCCAACGAGGTCACCACATCCGCCACAGCAACCTCGCCCAGGAACACCATGGCCACGAGCTCCTCGACGTCGCCAAAGAAGGAGACACCGAGATGGTGACGGAGCATCGAACCATTTATTAGAGACGCCGCCGTCGCCACCACCCACCGGACGCCGCCCCAAAACCTACTCCTACTCCTATCTACACGCCAGGCCTGAGAGCCCGAGGTTCCATCCCCCTCCCGCCGCCGGAGCGACGAGCGGAGGGAAGGGGAACCCCTGGCCTCAGCGGCGGAGATCGGCGGAAAACGGGTCGCCTCCCTTTTCGCTGGAGCAGAGAAAGGGAACGAAGAGATAAGGTTTCGGTCCGGCAAACTAAACTATATTTCTAGCATCGGCGTAGCTAGCTTGGCCCTAACTTCCTTGCAGCTCACCACCCGATGTGCCTCCGCCTCGCCGCCGTAACTTTATGGGCCATCGTTGCCGCCTTTTGGATGCCACGGGCGGATGGTTTTATTGGACCGACATATCGTCGGGGTTGGTTTGCCTTCTCGTGGTCTCGGTGTTAAGCTTCATGCACTAACTAACTATTTTAAAAAATCGATCTGATGAAACGAGCAAGAAAATTCACTTATATAGTTTAACATCTTCCTCACGTGAGACAAAGACAAGTCAACATGTGTAAATAGAGTTGGATAGCTCGAGATGCCAGTACATAGACATGAGAGGGATAACAACAATTTATAAAATAAATTGTAAAAACCAGGACTCGAACTCGAGATACTGGCTCTGCTGCCATGTTAAACTTCATACACTAACCTACTATTTTAAAAGACCAATCTAATGAAAAGAGCTAGGCAATTCACTTATACAATTTAACACTAGGCGTAGATCATGACCTCTCCAAGTTGGCATACGCCTCGATTTTGGTGGCTCTTGTCGCCTGCCGCGCCGCCATCCTCGCTGCGTCTTGTTGGAGCAGCTCCGTTGCCACTTGCATGGCGATGAAGGTGGCCTGCCTGCGGGCAGCCCATTATTCCCCTAGCACGAGGCAATGTTCATCGACAACCTACGTGAAACATTCGACAACCTCCACAGAATTAGTACTTCAAACTATCAAACTTAACCCGATAAAGTGTTCCTATGGTGTTTCCATAGGACAATTCATCGGATACCTAGTACCAGCTAGGGAAATCGAGGCCAACCTCGAGAAGATCCAGGCAATCCTCTAGATGAAGAATCCCACAAACTTAAATATCAAGCAGCTAGATAATTGAGATAACACTGTCTTAACAACCATTTTACATGCTCTAACATGCATGCATAATAGCATGGATCCTTTTATTACATTCCATCAAAATCCATATCCACCTAAATTCTCTAAATAGTCTCTGTGCATTCTCAGATGACACTAGTTCTTACAGATCACTTGATTCTTGTTCTGGCCGTCTTCCATGGCGCCCTCCACGGCCTCGGCCCTGCGCATCCAAGCGACGAAGGCGTCCAGGGTGCTCGCGTCGGACCGGTACTGCTTCTGCGTGAACTCGAGGAACTCGCGCCAGGTGAAGTCCGGGTACGCGCGCGGGCGGCCGTTGACGGCAAGCAGCTCGGGCGGCGGCACGACGGGGCGGTCCAGCTGCGGGTTGAGGAAGAAGGTGAGCGACCTGCGCGCGGCGCGGCCGTTCACGACGGCGCGGTGGAGGCAGCTGATGTGGCGCCCGTTGGTTAGCGCGGCGAAGGTGTCGCCGATGTTGACCACGAAGGCGTCGCTCCGGGGCCGCACGGCGCGCCACGCGCCGCCGGTGAACACCTGAAGCCCGCCGACCTCGTCCTGGTGGAGCAGCGTCAGCGACGTCGGGTCGTGGTGCGGGCCCGTGCCCAGCGTCAGGTGAGGCTGCGGGCACGGCGGGTAGTTGTTCAGCCGCATCACGGAGTTGTCGCCTTCAAAGAAGCCGCGCAGCGCGCCGCGGCCGAGGCCCAGGCAAGTCGCCAGCACGTCCGTCACGTCCAGTGCCAGCCGTGTCATCTCGTCGCAGTACTTTTGGTACACCTCTCTGCATGCATATAAATCATTCGACCGAACATTAACATTTGTCTGATATATCACAGAAGAAAGTGAACATGCGCCCAAGAACAAAAACGGTTGAGAGGCCCGGTTTTCCAGTTTTGGGCCGGGTTACTCTTGGGCCTTGGCCCATGGCGCTGAGCGAACACTTGAGATGGGTGGTGCAGAGCCAGTTCCTTCCACTAACGCAAGGATGACAAATTATTAAAGTTGATGGAACTGCAAAACCAGTTTCCAATCTCCATAGCCCATAGGTCTCAGTTGTCCCATGGGTGTGTTGCATGCTCCCTTGAGCATGCCATTCTCCCTATCCACGTGTTCCCCATTTACCATCAAATTGTGTTTCACATCAAACAAAGTGAAGCTAATTAATCAGACTATCAGAAAATAGATATTAGATTTTTTCACTTTAAGGGTTTATTTACGAAAAAAAGTAGTCATGCTGTACAGATTTAGGGACTCTCACTCAACCCTGAGTTTAATTCACTGTATGCATGGTTTTATGCAAGAAAAAAAAAGACGCAAGTACTGCCAACAAAAAAAAAGGAAGGCTGGCGCAAGTGCGTACCCCATGTGGCGGTATTCCTCGCCGAGGACGGCGACGAAGTAGTCGACGACCATGCGGGAGTTCTCCGGCGCGGCGGAGCAGTTGAAGGACATGGTCTCCTTCCAGGGAAGCCTGCTGTTGAACCGCCCCACGAAGCTGCCCGCGTAGCCGTAGTTCTCGCCGGGGCGTCGCTGCGCGCGCCGCTTCTCGTCGATCGGCCGCGCGTAGAAGGCGTCGCAGCAGCGGTACGCCTCGGCGAGCAGCTTCGGGTCCACGCCGTGGTTCACCACCTGGAAGAACCCGTGCCGCTCGCACGCCGCGGCGAGGTCACGGAGGCCGTCGCCGCCGCCGGCCATGAACCCCGCGAGGTCGACGACCGGGACAGCGATCTCCTCCACGGCGCCGACCGTCGGTGCCTCCTCGGCCGGCCAGACGAACTGCTCCGGGATGTCAGACTTCCTGCTCAGGGCCGCTGCGTCGAACACGAGGGCCATCTCTACGCTGCTAGAGTTTGGGGGCCGGTGGACGGCGAGGTGGTGGGCTGGCGCGGGCTAGAAGCTAGCGACGGAGGTTTGTGCGTTACCAGTTGCGAATGGCTTCACTAGCGTGGATGCTCCACGTGCATATATAGGCACCGAGACGTAATCGATGCTGTGCAAGGCAAGGCGTTCCGCGTTTGTATACCGTGATCACATGTCCCGGCAGGGCAACTTTTTTTTTGGGAAAGGTTAATAATGAGCTATTAATCGTCTCTATTTGTGGATAAGTGGATATACATTGCCTGTCACCAAACAGAATTTAGCTGATATTATTATCTTCTAGAATTGGAAAAGGAGTGTATTCTTTCACGTAAATTAATGTTTTTTTTGTCTTTTAGATATATACCACGGATAAAACATGGCACTGGCTAGAGTGAGGTTCTTCGTTCTCACTCAGCGATATCCAATCTTCAGTATGGAGTATGGATGAGTATTGGATATCCATAGCCGATATTATCTGCTGGCATTGAAAAAAAATGGAACGTATTCTTCATGTAATTAATGTGTTGCTAAAGTTTTCGAAAATTATAATAACTGCCGCGTTAGGCACTCTCAGCGCGACACAAAAACAAAATTGCCATGTTAATTCCATCCGAGCCTTGGTAAATTTGTTTTTTCCTCTTTTTTTTTATACCTACCTGTCACTGGCTTGGATGCATGGTTTTAATCCTATCAGGCTGCCGTCACCAAATTTGAAAGTTCGCCCGATATGAGAGTCCAAAGTTTTTGTCTTTATTTGGATATATATATATATACTACTAATACCATATATATACCACGATGCAAACATGGCACTCGTAAGAGCGAGGTTCTTTGTTCCTCACTCATACATATTCAATCTTCAGGATGATGGACATGGTGTTACAATTTTGTCGGAAATGCACACGCAAGTTAAGTGAAACAGTTCAGATGTGTGCAGAAAGACGCACGTCGTGTTCGTGTATAGGGTGGTGTGTGTGGTATGCGTGTGTTGCCACGACAATTTATTTTTAAAGATACCAACTCGTATTTTTTCTTTCGCAAAACAAAACATCAACTCTATACCCAAATGCTAAAAAGTTCTTGATGTTGGCTGGTTCAATCGAGGCCTCGTTTCTTGGCCATCTGACGCTGGTTGGTTGGCTTGATCGCCTGTCACATTGGAGAGAGAGAGAGAGAGAGAGAGAGAGAGAGAGAGAGAGAGAGATCCCGACCGGTTTACACCTGAGGTCCCAAAAAAATCCCCACCTGTGTCCTACCTTGCACGTGTCGTCAAGGTAGTGTTGTTGAATACCACAGGGCAGCGCCCCCTTATCTCCCCCGCATGACCCTTTCCCCATTTCTCCGCCCCACAAAATAGATCTAGGTTTTCACCGGTCTTCTTGTTGGCGTTGTGCGAGCAGGTGCTGAGCTTGGCGGTGGAGCGCCAACGCACGCGGGAGGGCTGCATGCTTGCCGGCCGGAGGGCGAGCAGCGTGGTAGGGCGGCGGGAGATCGAGTCATGCGGGCAGCTAGACGATCTGGTGCGGTGAGATCTACGATGAAGAGCGAGAGGTGCACGATGACGGGGAGCGAGATGGCGCAGATCTAGCCGCACACAAAGACGGGGTGCTTGGCGATGAAGATCCGTGATGGAGGTGACTACACCGACTTCTCCTACGCTCGATCTCCTTAATTATGTGTGACCTGTTGTGTTGGAAAGCAATTCACGCTATTTGTTCGCAATGAGGTTGTGCGGATTTTACCTCGCGGGGCATATACCCCGTTCAATTTTGTGGGTGCATGTCCATCCCTAACTTTTGGTTTGAACTATAGAAAGTAGATCTCCTATAAATCATCATGGTGCACATGCATATTGTGTTTGATTTCATATTGTTGTTGCAATTTCTCGCGGTGGAATTAGTTGAGTGGTGCACACATCCCGCAAGATTTAGTTGTTGTGCGTGCCCTTAGTCAAAGTATTAACTGCTTCTTTCCTTTTTTTTTGGTTTATCCCTTTTCAGATGGGCATGAATCGTGCCTCTCCTGCAAGGTTATACAAACTGAACAACCTACTAACTCACGATCAGAAGGATCTCATGGAAGAATGGGGTTAGGGAGGCATGTTTAAGGTGAGTACAAAAGAAACGTCTATGGATCTTAGCATGTGGGTGGTATCTTGTTTCGATCCTATCATAAGGGAGCTCCCTATTCCAATGAGAGGTAATATATCAGTGAATGCAACAATTTACACTAGAGATTTTGGGCTAGTGAACGAAGGGGTACATGTTTGTTATGAGATGAAAACATAAGCTATCACATTCATGAATCAAGAGTATGTGATAGAGAGTGGCTCAACACCATAGTGGGTTGTTTGGTGCAAAATGATAAAAGAGATGAACGGGGCTACATATATGAAGTTTCTTCACTTTTATTTCGTTGGAGTAATCAACCTCTTTATATTCCCTACAACAAAGACTTACATCACTTCTAGGTGTTATCAGCCCATAGTTGACCTCAATGATTTCGGTTGGACAAATTTTTCCCAATTTGCAATAAATCAAATGATCATAGAAGTCAAGAAAATGGGAGTGAAGAAAAAATGGTGTTGTTGTCTATACCACCTTGTGGTATTGTTGCTTTCCCCCTTCTTTCCAATGGTATGCGACAAACCAAATACATTTTTCCTGATAAACAATAGTGGGGCAACTCCTTTTTCATTGTAGTTCCTTTACCTAGATTCACTGGAGGTTGACAAGGTTGTGGAATGTGAAGAGGACTGACCGAATCGTGTTGCACCATGGAAAGACAAGCTTATACATGTTGTTATGTGCAAGAACTCTAAAGTAAATAGGGAGTTCATGAAACTGAGAGTAAGTGTCCATATTTTTTAATTTTCTAATGATCCGGTAATTTTTAACTTTTGCCATGTATATTGTCTAACACATGGTTTCTCTTTTGTTTAGCACAAACTAGCCAAAACAAGGCATCGGTGTTACCATAAGAGATAGTCTCTTTGTCGTGATAACGAGGACTCGAGAATTTGTATCTTCAAAGTTGCCATAGAGCTTTCCAAATGAGGTATGAAGCAACCAACAACCATTGTGTAAATAAGGTTTTTTTTGTTAGTATGATTAAGTTGGATACACAAAATAGTTAAGTTCATATGTTTAACTTGCTGTTTTTGTAGTTTTAGTTTCCTTTTTCATCCATAAGCTTGCTACCGGTTCAAATACTTTGTTTTGTCAAGATGACTAAGATGGCAATTTTTAATTAATTAATTTGGTTCTAATAGCATTCTTAAGTTGTGCATTGCAATCTAGTTTGTAGGTTCTTATTTTTTACCAACATCCATAAGCTTTGATATTGGTTCAATAAGTTGTTTTCGTAAACATACTTAAGTAGGCTGCTATAGTTAAATTAGTTGGTTCTAATAACATTATTAAGTTGTGTCTTGTAATCTAGTTGTAGGTTCCTTTTTCATTTGGCCAACATCCATAAGTTTGGTACTGGTTTAAGTAGGTTTTTTGTTGTCAACATCCACAAGTTGGCTACTGAATTTCCTATTAATTTGGAGTAATTCGGATTGCATATGCACATGCATATCGTGTTTGATTTCATATCGTTGTTGCAATTTCTCGCAGTGGAATTGGCTTAGTGGTGCACACACCCCGCTAGATTTAGTTGTTGTGTGTGCCCTTACTCAAAATATTAATTGTTATTTTCTTATTTTTGTTTATCCCTGTTCAGATGAGCAGGAATCGTTCATCTCCTGCAAGGCTATTCAAACCGAACAACCTACTAACTTAAGATCAAACAGATGGATCTCATGGAAGAATGGGGTTGGGGAGGCATGTTTAAGGTGAGGGCAAAATAAACGTCTATGGATCTTAGCATGTGGGTGCTATCTTGTTTCGACCCTATAAGAAGCGAGCTCCCTATTCCAAGGAGAGGTAGTATACCAGTGAATGCAACAAGTCACACCAGAGATTTTGGGCTAGTGAACGAATGGATACATGTTTGGTATGAGATGAAAACATAAGCTATCGCATTCATGAATCAAGAGTATGTGATAGAGAGTGGCTCAGCACCAGAGTGGGTTGATTGGTGCAAACTGATAAAAGAGATGAATGGGGATACTTATATGAAGTTTCTTCACTTTTATTTCATTGGAGTAATCAACTGCTTTATAATCCCTACAACCAAGACTGCCATCACTTCTAGGTGTTATCAGCCCATAGTTGACCTCAATGATTTATACTGGACAATATTTTCTCAAATTGCAATTAATCAAATGATCATAGAAGTCAAGAAAATGGGAGTGAAGACCAAATATGCGTGCTGCTGTCTACAACACCTTGCGGTAATGTTGCTTTTCCCTTCTTCTCAATGGTCTACGACAAACCAAACACATTTCCCTGAGAAAAAATAGTGGAGTAACTCCTTGTTTTTATTGCAGTTCGACCTTTACCTAGATTCACTTGAGGTTGACAAGGTTGTGGAGTGTCAAGAGGACTGTCCAAATCGCGTTGCGGCATGGAAAGACAAGCTTATACATGTTGTTATATGCAATGACTCTAAAGTAAACAAGGAGTTCGGAAATTGAGAGTAAGTGTCAATATTACTTTTTATTTTTATTTTCTGATGATCCTGTAATTTGTACCTTTTTCCATATATACAGTCTAACACATGGTTTCTCTTTTGTTTAGCACAAACTAGCCGAACCAAGGTGTCGGTGCTACCATAAGAGATAGTTTCTTTGTCGTGATAACGAGGACTAGAGAATTTGTACCTTCAAAGTTGCCACAGAGCTTTCCAAATGAGGTATGAACCAACCAACAACCATTGTGTAAATAACTTGTTTCTGTTAATATGATTAAGTTGGATACACAAAATAGTTAAGTTCATATATTTAAGTTGTTGTTTTCGTAGTTTTAGTTTCCTTTTTCATCCATAAGTTTGCCGCCGGTTTAAATACGGTTGTTTTGTCAAGATGACTAAGATGGCAATTTTAATTAATTAAGTTGGCTCTAATAGCATTCTTAAGTTGTGTATTGCAATCTAGTTTTAGGTTCTTATTTTTTGACCAACATCCATATCCATAAGATTTGATATTGGTTCAATAAGTTTTTTTTGTAAACATACTTCAGTTGGTTGCTACAATTAAATAAGTTGGTTGTAATAACATTATCAAGTTGTGTCTTGCAATCCAGTTGTAGGTTCCTTTTTTTTCTTTTGACCAACATCCACAAGTTTGGTACTGGCTAATAAGTTTTTTTTTCCAACATCCATAAGAGCATCTCCATTCGTGTCCTCCAAAGCGTCCCCCAAAGCAATTTGGAGCGCCGGACAAAGCGGTTCTAGCCGCGTCCTCCAAAGCCAAATTTTGTCGGTGCGGCCGATACGTGTTCGGCGCCCCAGGCCGTCCCCGTCCACGGGGCGCCGGGCACGCGGACACAACGCGAGGCGGGGAGTGGCGGGGCCGACCGTCGGCGGCGGAGGAAAATCGTCCCCGCTCCCGCCAAATCCGCCTCGCCGCGCATTTCGGCCTCCCAACACATATCCCGCCACCGATTCATTCTCCTATCCGTCGATTTGTTTCTCCCTCCCGCGTCCCCGCCACTACCCTCCCGTTCCATGGCGCCGCCGACCCCAAAAAGATGGCCAAACGACCAAGAAGCGCCGACAATGCGACGAAAGGGGCGCTGGCCGGCGCGGCTCCGAATAAGAAGCCGGAAGGATGGACCGAAGATCAATGGCAGCAAGATTGTCCGCGCCGGAGGATGGCGACGGTGGAGCTGAAAGGATGGAGCGCGACGGAGCAGGAGAAGAAGGCTCTGGCGGCGCGCCAGCACCAGCACATAATGGCCGGGTGTCTCGCCGCCACCAACGCGAGCCCATGGAGTATGTCGACGCGAGCACCGGGCAGATCGGGACGAGGTCATCGTGATCGACGGGCCTGCGTCGACGCAGGATACGTCGCCGTCGCCCAACCCCTTCTTCTGATTACCATGCACCACCGCTCTGTAATATGATCGCGCGCCCAGTACTTTGATCGACGCTACTCTGATCGCGACGATTCGGCGAGAACGATCTCTTTTGAATGCAACAATTTAAATTTCTGATTGGGGGCGGTGTTTGGGGGACGCGGCTGGCGAGCGATGTCCCCCAAACGCGGCGGGAACAAAACACGCCCCCCAAATACTCGATCGGCGTTCTTTGGGGGACGGTTTGGAGGACAGCGAGTGAAGATGCTCTAAGTTGGCTCTCTCCGGCCTCTGAAAGTTTTGGGGAAGACGCACGCCATCGGCAGAGAGATAGAGAGGAGCAGCTGCCGCTGCCACGCTGAGCGGGAAGGCTAGGCGCGCTAGGTCATTTCGTCACTGCTCCCACCGCCTATTTCCCCACCCCGCCGTCATCACCCACATCCTTTTCTTCTCCCGTCACCGCCCCGCTCCCCCTCCACCCTTGGTTGCGTAACCTCGCCGGCGCTAGATCCGGCCCGTCCGCCCCCGTCTACCGGGACTCCTCGCCGGTTTCGGAGGTACTGCTCCTGCCCCCTCCCCCTTCTCCCGTCCTCTCGCCGCCTCCCGACCTCTCCCCCCTTTCCTCCTCCCCGTGGTTGCTCGACCTCGCCGTCCGGCGGCCTCCTCCTAATCCGACCCGTACCCAGGTTCCCTGCTTCGGCCGGATCTGAGTTTCTGTGGTCGAATTTCGGCCGTTTATTTGGGGGAAATTTCGAGCTAGGGTTTGAGCCTGTCCTTGTTCACGCCACTGCATTATCGTAACCCTAGAAACCGCTACCTGTGGCGAGAGAAACAGGCTTGTGCCAACGTGATCGTTATGATAAAATTATCCTACAGGATGGCATATTTTGCTCTTTAACTTTTCGAAATTGCTTACCTCGTATCGTTGTTTAGTCCTAAGGAATAAATTCGACTGACCGGTGGAAATAATGTCTTCGCTTGAACTAGCAATGGTACCTTGCACCATCACCAACTTCGAATCTTGAATAGTCACAGTAAATTCATTCTATGCAATATGATGGCTTCTTTTTATTAAAGAATGGCATCAGTATACGTGCAAAGGTACTGAATATCATGGACGATTATCTTTGGCCACAGTATGGAACTGTTCAAAAGATTTCAATGTAATTAGTAAGACGACTGTTTCTTTTTTCTCTGGCTTCAGAAGCCTTATAGCGGGTCATGCTTTTCTGAAGATGAGACTTCAATTCGTTTTTCATACACTAAATCTATGTCACTCATGTGGTTAACATTGCAAGAATGATAACCACCGTGGCCTAGTTTGGAGTGATACGAGACCAGGATTTCATTTATGTCACAGTATGAATTCAGAATTATTGATTCAGTTTGCACTCTTTCTTCTCAGGATAAACGGTTGTGATAAGCAATTAACCATCAATATTCTGGATCGTCACTCCTCTTCTCCTGTGAGGTATTGGTCTTGTATTTGAAATATTCTCTGCACATCCATTCCATTACCTTTTCATTGTGTAAACTGGTACTTGTCAACTGATTTGGACTAGCTAACCATGGACCAACTTTCCTGCAGTTGGCTTGGTTAATGTGAGCTTCTTGGCGAAGATGGCAGATAACGGTAAAGCAAAGCCAGCCTCAGGAGGAGGCTATACGATCAATCTAGAGAATTTCAGTAAGCGGCTGAAGGTGTTCTATGACCATTGGAACGGAAACAAGTCTGATCTTTGGGCTTCTTCTGACGCACTCGCAATTGCTACTCCGCCTTCTTCTGATGATCTTCGTTATCTGAAATCCTCGGCTCTAAATGTTTGGTTACTTGGGTACGAGTTTCCAGAAACCATAATTGTCTTCATGGAGAAGCAGATACATTTCTTATGCAGCCAGAAGAAAGCAAATCTCATTGGAACCCTCAAGAATGCTGCACATGAGGCTGTTGGTGCCGATATTGTCTTGCACGTGAAGGGCAAGAATGGAGATGGCATTGACCTCATGGATGACATACTGAGTGCTGCTTGTGCTCAGTCGAAATCTGACACTCCAGTTGTTGGCCACATTGCAAAAGAGGCACCTGAGGGTAAGCTCCTTGAAACATGGGCAGAAAAGTTATCTGGGGGATCTGTACAGCTTATAGATGTAACAAATGGGTTTTCTGAGCTTTTTTCTGTCAAGGACGCCACAGAAATCATCTGTGTGAAAAAGGCTGCTTACCTAACTTCATCTGTGATGAAAAACTTTGTTGTTCCGACCATGGAGAAGGTTATTGATGAGGAGAGAAAAGTCTCACACTCCTCATTGATGGATGACACGGAGAAGATTATTCTTGATCCTTTGAAGGCCAAGGTGAAGTTGAAGGCTGAAAATATTGATATATGTTATCCTCCTGTCTTCCAAAGTGGAGGGAAGTTTGACCTTAGGCCAGGTGCTGCCAGCAATGATGATTATCTCTACTATGATCCAGCAAGTGTTATCATCTGTGCAATTGGGTCAAGGTACAGTAACTATTGTTCCAATGTCGCCAGAACATTTCTGATAGATGCTACCCCGACACAAAGTAAGGCGTACGAGACACTTCTGAAAGCCCAGGAAGCTGCTTTAGCAGCATGTAAACCAGGCAATCAGATGTCTGCAGTTTATCAGGCTGCAGTTGCAGTATTTGAAAAGAATGCCCCTGAATTGCTCTCTCATCTATCAAAGTCAGCTGGAACTGGAATGGGCCTCGAGTTTCGAGAGTCTGGCTTAAACTTGAACCCCAAGAATGACCGTCTGATAAAAGAGGGCATGATTTTCAATGTCTGCCTTGGCTTGAATAATGTCCAGGCAGAAACAAACAATGAGAAGACAAAGCAGTTCTCTTTGTTATTAGCTGATACAGCTTTAGTTAATGACAAGACCGTAGAGATCTTAACCAATTGCTCCAAGGCTGTTAAAGATGTTGCATATTCATTTAATGAAGATGAGGAAGATGTTCCGAAGCCTAAGCAGCCGAAGTTTGAGCCAAATGGCCTGGAAGCAGTACCATCCAAGGCAACACTTCGGTCAGACAACCAGGAGATGTCCAAGGAAGAGGTTCGGAGACAGCACCAGGCTGAACTTGCTCGTCAAAAGAATGAAGAGACTGCTAGAAGGCTGGCTGGGGGTGGTTCTGGTTCTGGCGATGGACGCGGTCCTGCTAAGGCCTCAAATGAGCTTGTTGCATACAAGAATGTGAATGATGTACCTTATTCAAGAGAGTTGGTGATACAAGTAGATCAGCGGAATGAAGCTATCCTCTTACCTATTTATGGCAGTATGGTCCCTTTCCATGTTTCTACTGTTAAGAGTGTGACCAGTCACCAGGACAACCGCACCTGCACTATTCGCATTTTCTTTAATGTACCTGGCATGCCATTCTCAAATGATAACACTCTGAAGTCCCAGGGAGCTATCTACTTGAAAGAGATTACATTCCGCTCAAAGGATCCACGTCATAGCAGTGAGGTTGTTCAGCAGATCAAAACATTGAGGAGACAAGTAGCTTCAAGGGAGTCGGAGAGAGCTGAAAGAGCCACCCTTGTTACTCAGGAGAAACTCCAGCAGGCAAGCAACAAAACAAAGCAAATGAGGCTTAATGATGTGTGGATACGGCCTGTGTTTGGTGGCCGTGGGAGAAAGTTGACAGGAACTCTTGAGGCCCATGTAAATGGTTTCAGATATGCTACTTCAAGGGCTGATGAGCGTGTGGACATCATGTATAGGAATATTAAACATGCCTTCTTCCAGCCAGCAGAGAAAGAAATGATTACCCTTCTTCATTTCCATTTGCACAATCATATCATGGTTGGAAACAAGAAGACGAAAGATGTCCAATTTTACGTTGAAGTAATGGATGTTGTTCAAACTGTTGGTGGAAGTAGGAGATCGGCCCTTGATCCTGATGAGATTGAAGAAGAGCAGCGTGAGAGGGACCGGAAGAACAGAATCAACATGGAGTTCCAGAACTACGTGAATAAGGTCAATGACCACTGGTCGCAACCACAGTTCAAGGGGCTTGATCTGGAGTTCGATGTCCCTCTTAGAGAGCTTGGGTTCCATGGGGTTCCGTATAAAGCTTCAGCTTTCATCATTCCAACTTCAACTTGTTTGGTTGAGCTAATTGAGACTCCCTTCCTGGTGGTGACTCTGGGTGAGATAGAGATTGTTAATCTGGAGAGGGTGGGCTTTGGAACAAAGAACTTTGACATGGCTATTGTGTTTAAGGACTTCAAGAAGGATGTTCTTCGCATCGACTCCATTCCGTCAAGTTCACTTGACGCAATAAAGGAGTGGCTTGACACCACTGATCTCAAGTACTATGAGAGCAGGCTGAACCTGAATTGGCGTCCTATTCTGAAAACTATCATTGATGATCCTCAGAAGTTCGTTGACGATGGTGGCTGGGAATTCCTGAATATGGAGGGAAGCGATTCGGAGACAGAGGATACAGAGGAATCAGATCAGGGGTATGAGCCTTCTGATGCTGAGCCCGTGTCTGAATCAGAAGATGATGATTCTGGCAGTGCGTCTTTGGTGGAATCAGATGATGACGAGGAGGAGGATTCTGATGTAGACTCTGAGGAAGAGAAGGGTAAAACCTGGGATGAGCTGGAACGGGAGGCATCCAACGCAGACCGGGAACATGGTGGAGAATCAGACAGCGAGGATGAAAGGAGGCGCCGCAAGGTCAAGACCTTTAGCAAGTCCGGTCCACCACCACAACGTGGTATTGGTAGCAGTAGCAAGCAGCGTCCTCCAGAGCGTGGCAGCGGTAGCAAGTCTCGTCCACCACCAGGTCGTGGTAGCTCCAACGGAGGACCCTCAAAGAAGCCGAAGTTCAGGTGATTGGTACCCCCTCTCTTGCCATTCTTGGTTGCGTCCTCTGAATCTTGCCCTTTCAGGAGGCATGATATGGTTCGTTCTAGCAGAAGCCTTGTTTGCTCGTTAGACCATCGTGGTACTTCTTTCTGCACTAGCTAAATACTATATTAGGAAGTCGAAGTTCTGTAAGTTACATATTGTGTGTGATGAATCTTCAAACTTGTCATCGAGTAAACTAAGTTGATTCATCTGTTGTATCCTCGTTGATGTAACATTTTACTGTAGAATGTTGACCTCCAGTTTGTATAATTTTATGCGGCATATTTTTGTTTGTTTAGTCCATTTTTAGCGCTACAACTCTTGGATCTAGGGAAGAGCCGGCAACTGCTGAATCGTTGGTAATCATAGCGGTTTCGTCAGTTACACATATACCTCTAGTTTACATTAGCAGAGACATGAGTAAAATGCATTGCTAGTCCTGGAAGGTACCGTCTATGTCTGAAAGCATCCTTAAACATAGAAAATTGCTCTATTGCAGTCCTTGAAGTTGTTCTGGATATCCATATACGGTTCTAGGTACGGTTAGCCACCGTATTATGCTGACATGGCGATGAGACGGGCCAGGTGCAGTGGGTACCCCTACCACTACAACTTCCACGATCATTGTAATCCTCAAACTTGTTCTGAATGTTCAACCACGGCCCTGCGCGACAGACACGACGCTCAGCTGAAGCGGTGCGCCTATCGTCCATTACACGCACTAGATTTAGATGTGCGCCTTGGCGCACGACCCCGTGGAGCTCATGTGAATATACATTTTATATAATGCTGATAAAATTAAGTCTCAACATGATAATACACTTCTTAGGGTGCGTAGTTTGGAAGTTGTAGCAAAAAATAAACATATAAATATATAAATAGATGCAAAAGTATAAGGAGGGCAGTGGCAGTGTGCAACCAAAATATAGTAAAAAAGCGTAAGATTTATGCCTTATACATGCACTATATATAGGTAGCGAAAATAGCACAGCTTTCGTGCTTGGATGGTGATGCTTCTTCAGCATAGGTTCCATCGTGACACTGGCCGGGATCCCGATGGTTTCCATCAAGCTGCAACCATGGAGTGGAAAAAATATTATTTCGGTGGATCTAAACAGATGAAGGCAAAACAAATAAAGCAACCGAAAGGAGAATTCGATGATAGTAAACCTTTGATAAACCTAGGATTGACAAACAGCTATAACAGAAGAGATAAGCACACTATAATATCTCCAATCCTTTCTAGCCAAACATAGGGATATAAAGGAAGGAAATGGCTTGCATCATACATACTCCTATTTACGGAGAGAAACACCATGAAGAGCAACAACAATGAGGCATCCATAGGAAATAAGACACATTACGCATTGTACGGAATACACATGAATAAATAAATTGTGGTTATCTCCACATGCACCAGAAACGGATGTAAGTGCTTGAAAAGGAGGCTAGTAGCAGAAGTACCTGCATATGCCCAGCTTGACATTTGTAACACTACCCAGTAAAGAAGCATTGTTTCATTAGCTAACAGATTTAGGCAAATCTAAATATAATTACCTTGATACCATCTACTCAACTTTGAATCTTTATGACACTGAAAAGGAAATCCTCACTGTCTATATAGTGCTGTCTTCACCTAGCAATCTTTTGAAAGCTAGACATCTACTATTCACAAATCTGGCAGGCATGTAAAGCTAGACATCAACAATAGTGGTAAATTGGTAGAGTAATACATCTGGTAGTTATTCAAGACTGATATCACCCAAATGTAAAACCAAGCTAAAAGCTAACCATCCATTCTTGAATTATGATGATCCCAACACCAAGGAATAGTGTGCTTAGAAAATAGTCGTTGGATCATGTGATTATGGAAAGAGTAAAATATAAACAAAATGCAGCAGAGGGATGGTCATATAAAACATAACCTATTTGTTGCACTTACAGAAATAAGATTTGTTAGGGAATGTAATACGGCTTTTTGTTAGATCCTAACCCTCATTTCCACAACCATATATGTGTACATCTAGAAAAGGCAAGCATGCCAATGCCATGCCACATGTGAAGAACAACAAAATGGTCATTAGTTAGCTACTCAAATCACAATGATTGATGATTCATGAAATTGTAAGCCATATGAAAGTTCCTACGTGTCATCAACTGATTATTAGATGGAAAATATGCAGATAAACAATGAAACTGAAAGTCAGAAGAAACCAAGCAAATTTACTTGTGGCAGTGATTAAACTTCCAGGAATAACTCAACAGGATGGGCACGGTAAAATAGCCCCTGATTTGAGTCTTCTTGTCAGCACTGCAAAAATTCAGAGCGCAAAGTTCTGTAGCAATCACAGCCCTCCTCCAAAAATAACCCCTGGAAGTTTCCGCACAAAAAAAAATGTTGACCCCATATACAAAGTGTAATGATAGAAATTATGAACATGAAGGATGAGAATAATAAAGAACTCAAGAGGAAAAGAGAAGAAATGTAAACTTGCACAAATGCGCTCTGCGCTACTGCATGGCATCTCCGGCGGAAATAGGAGAAGCCGCACTCCATACGAATTCATTGCATCTGGACGTCGGCCAGCAGGTCTCACACTCGTTTCTATTCAATGAATGCCAAATATAGTATTGGAAACTACTGGGTAGAAAAAGCAAAATCAAATCTACACACTGACTTAGCTACTACTAATCTAACATATGTATTCACCTAAATGAAAGATATGCTTGTAGCTGCAGGTCTAAACACCAAAATATGCCCATCTGAACAAAATGGAAAGTTCAATCTGATAGTTCTGACACTTGTTGATTGCCACAAACACAAAAGTAGCACGGTACTGATAAATACTACTAATATGTAAAATGCCAGTTGTAGAAGGCAATATTCATCAGGTGATGCCCCATCATTTCGTTGACGCGCTTCACCTTAGTGCAATATAGAAGGTACCACCTTGTTCCAAAAAACATGTCGCTTTGCCCTGCTAGCATGGTCGGACGGCTCATCATTGTGATTGGAATCTGCACACATCTAAGGACAACAAATTCATAGCAAAAGTTACCTATACATTATATCTTAACTAATGGGGGATTGTAAATTACAAATAAAAACACCCTGAAGATTTCTATGTGTATAATAATGATTAATATATGCCAAAACTGCGAAGTAAATATTACAGAAACCTCTGTCTAGTTTAATTTCCATTTATATATCATGTTAGCATATACATAAGAAAAACTAAATTCGAATAAGGCCTTGAGGCCACCTATATGAATTATCAAATTAGTTACCACATAACCTTCCACTAACGTTTGACCTAGGAATAATTCAAATTTTCTTATGTAAGTTTGAAAAAAGTCCCCGAAGCATTTACTCATATTGCATTTGATAAGAAAAATCTGAACATGAGACCTGCTAGAATAAACTTTCGGTAACTCTGAAGAAAAGGGGTGAAAATAGATGGTGTAATATCGAAGTTCCGTGCTTTAGAGTAGCATGGTTCCTATCGACAAAATAGGCAGCAGCTGGAGTAATCATCAGGAAATAGTCGCTAGGTATGTAACTATACGCATCACAATGCACAAAATGAAATGAATCAGTGGATCAATCGACTACCAGAAGTTAACCTGAGCAAGAGTCTGTAGTTCCCTGAATTTTCCTGGATCAATCGATGTACATAGTACTTGCCATCTTAGAATCAGCAGCTTGAGCGTCACCCATTTTTAATAAAGAAGCAACTTCCCAGGCATATGTGAGGGACTATAGAACGTAACAATGGAAGAAAATTTGCCATCCCCATATATGTGAGCTGTATCTTGCCTTTGGAAGCCCTAGGTCCACCAGCATAATGTTAAACATTATATTGCAAGGGATCTTAACGACACTCATGGAGCTGGGCAGTAATCTTCGTCAGCACCCTCGATTTATGAAAGAGGACACCGGTATTGCCAAAAACAAACAAGAGTAGCCATATCAGGGAGCATGTGAATACCATGTCGATCAAAGTAAATTTGTTACTGAGCTGTAGTTGTTATTTTAGCAATAGCTAAATATGTTTTGATTGAAGCTATGTTCAGACATCCACGTAGGAAATTAATACACCTATTATTTTGACAATTCGTACCTAAATGGCATGCTCAGCTTGTAGATGGTCCACGGTAACAAAATCATTTCAGAGTCTGAACGACTTAGGGAAGAGATGAAACAAATACGGTAGGCTATGTAACAAAATAAGTAATGGATCGTATAAAAAGCAGGAAATTGGAACTATCCAAAGCACCAAATTATGATCCTGAAAGTGGCCTATTAACTGAACATAACACGTGTATAATATCATGATGAGTCAAGTAATGACCATTCTTCTTATTAGATTTCAGACTTTTATTTTCCCATTTTGATATTGCTAATCATGTTTTACTAAACTGAGTGCCATCTATGTGCATAAATCTGTAAACTTACTCCATTTTTTAAAACCACTCTAAAGTAGTAAAAATTCGGAATTTGATGAGAGGACATGTATCATTGCAGACACCAAGAATCCTAAATTCCTGAAACAGTGCTAAGTAGGAAAACATCTTTCAGATTTAGAAGAGATACTACTGTCCTGAGCTAAAGAGGTAGATGTACACATGAAAGTGATTGCCAGTGTTCTAATGTACGCTGAATGATGGAAGGAAACACTAAATAAAGGAATAATAATAATAGCAGCAGAGGACAACTCTTTGTACAATGGTTATCAATGGTGCTCAAATAGGAAGCCAATGTAAAGAATAACACATGTTAACTTCATTTTTATTAGCACCACAAATAGTACCCACACAGTATAACCTAGATGGAGTTCGAGATTAATATAAATTCTCTACACATTTATTACGTGATCATGAGTGGAAGATGTAGTCTGTAACCTTTGCAGCGCATCGCTGTGGTTTGTTTTTCGATGAAGCAGGTCCTGCGGATTGCTGGCCATTGGTTCATGGGTCATCCATGGTGAGCGATGCTGGCCTGCTCACTTTGTACCTGTACAGATTACAACTGCAGATTTAGGCAAATAAATGTAGGCTAACTGAAACTGCTGCACCAGTGAGAGAGTAAAAAAAATGCACCGAGAGTAAAAGGATGCACCGCAAACAGGATCTCAGGCTCCACGCCTCCAAGGACAGAACCATCACTGTCCACCTCACGCAGGTAGGAATGGTATGGCAGTTGACAGTGGGATGCAATCAGCTCCAGCAAATGAATAGAGGAATAGTAGACGGCGAGCATCCTGTGGCATCAGACAAACAAACGACATGAAGGGAACACACACAAAACAAGGAAATAAACCCAAGGGTGCATTCTTATTAGAAACAAAGTATGCAAATACATGAATGAACAAAAACTGTATAAACTAAAGGTAAACATGCGGTGGTATAAGGCGAGGATAGGGTACTACCTGTCAGAAAAATGGGCGCATCAACGGTTTGCAGCAAACAACCTGAAACAAAAACAAAATAAAGGTTATTCTATATCCCAAATGCATGTAGAGGTATACCAAAAAAGAATCCCTAAACAGAACAGGCGTATATTTCATTGTAACCATCTCATTCAGCAACACAGGCCAGCACATAAGCCAGAAACAGAAGAGTAAGTATAACAGGCACCCCCACAGTACATCATACCAAGTCAGTCCATACAGTCTAATGGAAATTGGCATCATGTAGTGAATTAAATATCCAGATGGCTTGAAGGAAACACATAATGGACATATATAGTCTAATTGAAACACAACATACCAGTACTAATTGTTGTATGTCTAGGAATTAATGAAGCATATTGCAACAGTTGACATGATCATTCTAGGAATCTAATTTACTAAAGCAATAGACACATTCTTATTCCCTACTGCAACCATAGAAAAGCACTAAACATTGAGATATAGTTCAAAATATCTATTGGCGTCTCAGATTTGTGAGAAATGAAATAAAAGGAGCTAGGCCAGCCACCGCGCAGAGGCGAAGAGAAAGAGGATCGATCTATTACCTGCAACCAAGAGGACCGACAAAACTGAAGAGAAAACCAGTACACTGAACTACAAAGCAAAAAAAAAAGAGGAGATTAGTAAATAAATGCACATCCTAACCAAAGCATCCATGATTTAGAGGAAGAGAACAAACTTGTCCAGAAAAAGGATAGTAAGAAACGCAGTTGAGCTTGACAAACAGAATTGCAATTGTACTGAGAGGGGGAGGAAATTGAACCTTTTCGAACGCCAACATTCCACCACCAACATAGGCAGCAGCACAAAGAATTTCCACCTTCCTCATTCCACCACCTAGTGTCTTCCTAAGAATTTTTGCCTGAAAGTATTGTTCAGAGTTTCTTTATATGTTCTCTGAAACATATTGAACTTGATAGCAGAATAGCCATCATCACCTTGTCTATGAAGGCCTTGGAACCAAGGATGACTGATCCAACATGAGCTCCTAGCCCTTTTGATAAGCATACCTGTAGTTTGACGTTTAACAGAGAAATACAGTCAACCAACCTATATCCAGAAGGGCAATTTTGGTAAAGGGTTTGCGTGATAAAAATATTAATGTGTGGGTTGCACAATCTAGGATTGTAAAGCAAATTGGTACGTACTGAGACCGAATCAGCAGCTCTCACAAGCCTATCAACAGGAACTCCAAGCGCCTGATAGAGTAAGAACAGTGATCAGAATTTTCAGAAGATAGGCATGTTCTGTAATTGCACATCTCGGCGAACTGATCCCATACTACTTACCACGGAAGCATTGAAAATGCGAGCTTTGTCGTATGAAGCTTCAAGCCATGGCTTTTAGCAACTTCGCCCACCTTGTCAATGTACTCTACGGAGGCACTTTCCACCACAACTGCAGCAAGAAGAAGGAAGAAAATCTATTAGGTAAAGAGCAAGTAGCACTATAGTTCCTATAATGATCAGAAAGATCAGCAACAGGTACCAGAGCAACTCACTTTGCATGGGTGTCCTCCAGGAAGATTAACCTGGTTGTGGGGTAATACAACGCCCCATACGGATGCCTGATGGCATCGACGATCTTTTCGATGTCCATGGTACCGTCGGGGTTGTTCGTGATGGTCTTGGGGTGGACGCCGCCGATGGTGGAGATGCCGCTGTTCCCGTAGATGTGGATTTGGGAGTTGTTGTCAAGGATGACCTCGCTGCCCTTGGAGTCGCTGCCCCCCACGGGATAGTCCCGGAGGGCTCGGCCGAAGCCGTCCTTAAAAGGAGCCAGGCCAGCCGCCACGCAGAGGCGAAGAGAAGGCACGGATGGAGGACAGTGGCAGATGCAGAGCATCGCTGGTGGTCTCTGCTGCTTCTCCGCGTCGGCATCCTCCTGCTCCTCTTCGCCCTCCAATCCTTTCGCCTTTTCAACCTCTATCAAAGATGAAGAAAAACAACAGAAGGCACACAATCGACATGGCGGTCGACAGGAAGAAAGTTGTGGAAATTGCAAATTCATCTATTTTTCGATATTTACGCAAATCAGCTATGACAATGAACAAAAATGATAAGTAAAGAAAATAAGAACCAGGGGAAGAATCAGATAGCACACCTGCGTTCCCCTTGTTCTCCACTGAAATCACCGCCTCCTTCCGCAGATCCAGGCGAGGCAGAGCCTTCGTTCGTCCCGATCGCCGCGCCACTACCATCTCCTCCCTGTCTTCCAGTCCTCCCCCCACCACCTACGGCATACACATGCCGCACATTCAGAACTCACGCCCAAACAAAAATCAAAATAAAAGCAAAGGGGTAAAAAACAGTAGGTCGAGCAGTGCTGGGGGCGAGCAGGGAGGGGCGCGGTGGAGGCCCTGCTACCTCCTTCTGCTCCGGCTAAGGGAAGAGGGAGAGGTTGAGGAGAGGGATCCTGGCCGGCCGCCGCACGGGCTCCCGCAATAGAGAGGGCCTCAACACCAGGGTCGCCTCGTGCTTGGCGAAGTCGCTGGCCGGCCGCCGCACGGGCTCCCGCAATAGAGAGGGCCTCAACACCAGGCTCACCTCGTGCTCGACGAAGTCGCCGCCAAGGCCACGAAGTTGGAGCAGCGAGGCGGCGCTTCTCCCAGCGATGGCGATCCACATCGAGCTCTGCCTCCTCCACCATGGCGCGAAGCTTCCCTTTGCCTCTCCCTGCTCCAGCCATGGAGAAAACCAACGGAGAAGGGATTGGAGGAGAGATGAAGGGAATTTGGGGAGAGATGGAGGCGGGGATTGGGGAGAGATGGAGGCAGGGATTGGGAAGAGACGCGGGCATGAGATTGGCTGTGGGAATAGGCAGGGGCGCGTGAGGGGAAAGGCGGCTAGGGTTTGTACCGCTGGCCTTGTCGCTTCCTCCTCCCGCGTGGCCCAATCAGTGGAGATAAAAATGGATGGACAAGATGCACGGACAGAAAAATCGGATGGTCCAGAAGCTGAAAGCTCTGTGAGACCCCCTATGGGGGGCAGCTATTATACCTTCCAATGCATGTGACACGCTAGAGCCGTTCAATCGATTAGCCAAATGCATATGCACGTACATAGCTACCTATGCACTTGGCTGATCTAAACCATACGGCAACTAGCTAGCTTTAGAGCATCTCCACCCCGAAAGGGATTTGGGGCGCGCCGGACAAAAAAATACGTTTCATCCGCGTTCCACAAAGTTCATTTTGTCCGTGACTCGGTGTCCGGGCCAGAGCGTCCCGTCCAGGGACGCTCGGGCACGCGGACACAACAACGAGCGAAGCGCGGGTCCGACCGTCGGCGGCTCGGAAGGCTAAAACCCCGTCGCCTACCTTTGGTCAAGCGACGTTAATGGCGTCCCTGTTTTCCCAGGCGACGCAGGGACGCGTCTCGTCGTGGAAGGCCGCGTGCCGTCCTAGCCAGCGTTATTGCGTGCAACCACCCGCCGCCCTGTGTTTAAGACGCCTGCGATTCTCGCCGCTCACAAACCGTCGCCTGCCTCCCGATCTTCTCCTCCCGCTCCAAAAAATGTCGAGCTCTTCCTCCGCAAGATCGCCGCGGCGACCGGCGCCCGGCCTCCGTGGCGGAGCGTGGGTCGCCTCACCGGTATCCGGTCCGCCGGACATGCGGGCAACGCGGCGGGCGGAAGATGGCCGTGAACGGCATTGGCGTTACGCCGCCCGGCCAGGCTCGGACCAATGGAGGACGCCATCAAGGCCGCGAGCTCAACTCACCGCCGAGCGGTTGGATCCAACGTGGGCGGTCGCAACAACGACGCGATGGACGACGTACTTCAAGCGGTACGACGTCGAGATGTGCAGCACCGACGGCCTCGTCGGTGGCCCAACAGTGGAACAAGGACGGCGCGCCCACGGGCGTTCGGGCGCACCCTCGAGAACGTCATCGGCGGCATCCGCAACGGCGCTCCAAGGTTGGAGATGCGTCGTCACCGCCGCCGTCTCTCATGGCGCCGAGGAGGACGACGCTCGTCTCCTCGCACTCTTCTTCCTCGGGACCGGCGCGATCGGCCGTCCTCGTCCCGGTCGGCGCCCTGTGTCCCAAACGGGAGGTCAAGGAGGAGCGGCGACACCCGTCAACACGGCGTGGCGGCGTGGCGTCGCAAGGAGGCGCGGCGGCGCCCTCCTCATCCAGTGGAACTTTCCGACTGTGGGCGTGTACTCTACGGAACTTTCAGATAGTCCTCGGACGAATTTTGGATTCCGGCTAGGTCAAACCCGTCAAGCTCTCCATCGTCCCAATCGGCGGCATCCACATCTTCATCGAGACCGTCGATTCCGACGAAACGCAGTAAGTAACGCACGCGTCCGCCGCTGAGTGGACGCGTGCGAAGATCCGATCTAAGTCGCGGGAGCCTAAGGAAGATTGCCTTAGATCTGAAAAATCAAAGCCCACCCAATCCGCCCTGAGCAGGAAAACGGTGGAAGACCAATGCGGATCCGCCTGGGTCTCCCAGGTGTTAGAGAAGCAAAGGTGTCACTTCGTGCACTTCTTGGCCCATACCGCGGAGACGCCCTCCACGAGGGCGGCCGATCCCTTGCGGGTTGGGGCACCGGCTGCGCCGCTCCGGATAAGAGGCTGTCGGAGCAGCGACACACGGGACAAGAGGCGGAAACCCGAGGAATCAATCCTCGGCAATTTAAGCCCAAATTCCGACGATGCCTCCTCAATAGGCACGAAGAATACAACGCTTGACGAAGGAGCTCGAGATCGGGGAAGAAGCTGACGGTGCCTCGACCATGAACACATAATAGTTTAACCGCAAGCTAGAAGAGCTCGGAGGTGAAGAACAAGCTGACGCGAATCCGCCCAGCCCATGCAGGTCCTTGCGGCCGTGGCACCTTGGATCGCAGGAAACGGAAGACGAGGACTCCAACTCCGACCAGGACCATCAAACAGGATCTCGGTTAACAGGGAACGACCGCGTAAGGAGGTCTTGTCCCCGAAGAGATGGTCGAGCAAGCACGCATGGATTTGGTCGCGAAGTCGATGTCCTCAACAAGCCGATAACCCTGATAACGCCGCGATCTGGAGGCTTTGGAAGCCGGGGAGGAAGGAGATGCTAGCTACGGCCAAAGTTTGCCAACGCATTCGATGTTGGAAGAGGACATAAGCTGCAAACTTTGTGGTCCACTTTCAAAAGAAGGATCACGAGGTCGACGAACCTCTTGCGAAAGTCAAGCAGCTCCGAAAGGAATGGGAGGAAAGAGTGGCACGTGCGCGAGGAGGAGGTTGATAGAATCGCTCGAGAAGCCATCCCTCCCCGCAAGATCACTTTCGCAACTCCCACGAGCAACAGCCACTCACAACTCCAAAGGATAACATGAAGAAGGCTGCGGAGCTCTGAAGAAGGACGAGGAGATTGACATCAATTACGTCCGGAAGCTCGTTGCTTCAGCTATGCAGCAGCAAAGCGGATACGCGCGAGTTGGAATCCACCCGGATCATTGCATATCTACCGCGCAGAAGGACGCCCTAGCAATTCAACATCGTGATGGCGAGTCGCCACCGGATCCACGGAGCGCAGGAGGAGGAGTCGGAGAACATCCGAATCCAATCCGGTACCCTCGGATTCAACCCGAAAAACGGCGAGGGAAAGGACACGATATACGCAGAGACAAGTATCGTGTCCCATCACCACCACCCCGGATTTCGCATCCTCCGCTGCCCCCTCGTCGACGCGTCTGCCGGAAATACCGGCCCCATGGGCCAGGTGGAATCAACATCGCGACAACATGCCACCACCTAGGAACGGAAGCGGGGAGCGCACGCCGGAGCCATGCGGAGCGGGAACCAAGACCGCGAGCAGAGCCTCGTCGGAACCAAGACCGGGCGTTGCCTCGCGAAGCCAAGGCGCGAGCCTGAACCCAGCGGAGCCGGAACGAAGAGCGCGCGCCAGGCCTCGCGAGGGCCGGAACGACGGAGGCGACCACCAAGAGGAAGGAGTCACCGAGCCGGAGCCGGCCACGGAGCGCACCGAGAATCCGGCGGAAGAACATCTTACAGGCCCCTCGCAGATCTCCCTCGCCACCACCCAGTGGAGGCGGAGGTGGCGGAGGCGGAGGCCGGAGATCTCGTTCCCGCTCAAAGTCACCGCGGTCCTCGCGCGGGAACGCCTCAACAGTACGAGATCCGACTACATTGGTCCAAAGTGCTTTGGCAGGATGATCGAGAGGAACCAAAGCCAAGAAGCTTGAACCTTAAGCTACCCGGAAACCTGAAGCATTATGATGGCAGCGAGAGGCCGGATAGATCGAGGATTACTACAATGCAGTAACCTTTCCAGGAACCCCGAATATAGCCTTCCGCATGCTCGAGTTGTACCTTATTGGTCCAGCTCGTGTTTGGCTCAGCGACCTCGAGCAAAACACCATCTTTTGCTGGTTTGACCTGAAGAAGTCTTTCGAGAACCACTTCAGAGGCACCTACAAGAGACCGGCCACCACTAGCGACCTTCAAGCTTGCGTCCAGAAGAAGGGTGAAACATCCAAGTTTCCTCACCCGATGGTTGGCGACCAAACGAGTGCGAGAACGTAGATAACCGCACAGCAATGCACGCCTTCATCGGTGGCTTGCGGCGTGGAGGGCTGCTCACAAGCTTACTTGCACGGTGAATGCGAACAAGCTCACTCTTGTGAGATGATAAACATCGCCGGCGATCTGCCGCCGATGACGGCCGGGCGAGATCTTGCGCTACGGCCATACTGCACCAACAAAGAAAACCGTGACAATGGCGTCAGCAACGGCAACAAGCGGAAGAACCCCCTGAAGACCAGAAAGGCGGAGGATCCGACATGGTAGCCATGACGTTCCAACGCGGAGGTTCGGGAGGAGGAAGAGGCCGCGGACGTGGAGGCGGAGCGGCGGGGGAGCCGGCGAGGTCACCGCAGCCGGATCTCGCGCCCCCAAACGTACGAAGAATATAGGGATATGCCGTGCTGGCTCATCTAGATCCGCTATGGGCAAATCCACTCACACCAATCACAGCGCAAGTGGGTCAACGATTTGAAGAATGACCCGGAGGCAGGTACAAGCGAGCCCGGAAGCACCGCCCACGCGGCAAAGGAGGCAAGGGCAAGAACAAGGACAAAGAAGAGGACAGTTGAGGCTATGGACGAAGATGACGCTTCGCCGGAACCCAAAGGAGGTTCCGCAGCTAACAAATCCAACCCCTTCGGCAAAAAGAGTGTCGGAGCCTACCACACCTTCCTCGGAACCCCAACCCCCGCGAAAAATTGGCGCTCCGACTCTTGAACGCCACAGTTCGGTGCCGTAGTATATCAAGTGGTCGGAGAAAGCTGTGCCTGACAGGTCGGATCACCCGCCGTCATCCCCAAAGAGTGCTACGCTCTGGTTGTAAGTCCCCGCATAGACGGGTATGACTTCTCCAAATGCCTTATGGATGGCGGAGCTAGCACGAACATCATGTACTGGAGACTCGAGAAGATGAACCTCACCAAGGAACAGCTCAAGCACAGCACCAGATTTCATGGTGTGGTTCGGGTAAGAAGGCAAACTCCTGGCAGCATCAAACTTCCGTGGCCTTCGGCGATGTTAACAATTACCGCGAAGAGATGATCACGTTGAAGTAGTGCCCTTCAAGAGCTCCTACCATGTAATCTTGGCGAGCACCTACCACAGTTCCACCGGGGCATGCTACATCTACAACAAGCTCAAGATTCCGGGTCCCTAACGGCATGATCACCGTGTCCGGAGACTACAAAAAGCCGGGGACTGCGAGGAGGCGAAGCCGCCTTTGCGAATCCGTCATATCGAGTGGAGCGCAAGGCTACGGCGCGGTGGATCAGCGAGAGATGGAGACCACCAGAAGCAGATCTCGAGCAGAAGACCTCGTTCAAGGCCGCGATAGAAACCAAGAAGCATGACCTCGTGGAAGGTGACAGCTCCAAGCAGGTTTCAGTCGGAGCCAACATGGACCCCAAATAGGAAACGCGCTCGTCGAGTTCCTCCGAGCTAACATGGATATCTTCGCATGGCAACCTTCGACATGTCCGGAGTACCAAGGGAACTCGCCGAGCACTACCTCAACATAAATCCGGGTGCTAAACCGGTGAAGCAAGCTATGCGACGCTTTGGAAATAAGAAGCGCGCGCCATAGGAATGGAATTAGCAAAGTTACTAGAGGCAGGTTTTGTAGTAGAAGTTATCCATACTGATTGGGTCGCAAACCCCGTCCTTGTACCCAAAAAGAATTCTGAAATACTAAGAATGTGCATCGATTACTCCGGCTTGAATAAGCATTGTCCGAAGGATCCGTTCCCCTTGCCGCGCATTGACCAAGTCATTGATTCGACGGAGGGCGGAACTGTGTTTTCTTGACGCATATTCGGGTATCATCAGATGATGAAGGAGTCTGACCAAAAGGCGACCTCTTTCATCACACCTTTTGGCACATCTGCTACGTTACCATGCCTTTTGGCTTGAAAAACGCAGGTGACACATACCAACGTACGATGCAGCGATGCTTGAAGGACCAGATTGGCCGGAACGTGCACGCCTACGTCAACGATATCGCGGTCATGACCCGAAAGGGATCCGACTTGATCAGCGACCTGAAGGAAACCTTCGATAATCTCCGACGGTACAAGATGATGTTAAATCCACTGAAGTGCGTCTTTGCCAGTGGAAAACTCCTTGGCTTCATTGTTTCTCACGGGGGCATTGAAGTTAACCGGAAAAAATCAAGGCTATCCTTAACATCAAGAGGCCAACTTGTCTCAAAGATGTGTAACGATTAACTGGCTGCGCGCAATCAGATTTGTAAGCCGTCTTGGCGAAGGCCCTACCTCTATACAAGCTGCTAAAGAAAACAGAGACAAATTTTTAGGACGAAGAAGCGGACAAAGCACTGAAGAACGTACTCTCCTCTCCACCCATATTGACCCAGTGAGTGAGCCTATGCTCCTCTATGGCAGCTACCAACAAAGTCATCGATCTCGTAATTGTGGTGCGACGGGAAGAAGGACATGAGCACGGAGTCCAGAGGCCATTCTATTACATTAGAGAAGTCTTGACGGAATCAGAGATACCCTCACTTTCGAAGCTAGCCTATGGGTATTCCTAGGCGGCCGGAAGCGAGACACTTCGGAGCACCCAATAAATGTGGTGAGCAAGGCTCCCCAGCAACTATCATCAACAACTCCGACGCAACAGGGCGTGTAGCAAAATGGGGCATTGAATTATCTGCCTTTGACATCAACTACGAAGCCGAACCGCAATCAAGTCTCAAGTTCTAGCGGATTTCATCAGATGGGCTTGAAGCGAGGAGGAGGCACACCTATGCGGAACCAGCTTGGGTCATGCACTTGACGGATCCAAGCAACATCAAGGCTCGGGTGCTGGAGTCACCCTGAAGTCACCTACAGAAGGCTGGTCGTTGAGATTCACTTGAGCTACAAACAATATGGCGGAATACGAGGCTCTACTACACGGCCGGCGCCGCTAAGAAGCTGGGATCAAGCACATCATATGCTGCGGAGATTCCGACCAGTGGCACAACAAGTAGCCGGAACACAGAACGCCGGAAACTCCGTCATGGCGGCTTACGGAGACGAAGTTGACGAGATCGCCAAGTGCTTCCTCGGATACGAAGTCAAGTACGTCGAGAGACGAGACACGGCGGAATATGCTGTCCAAGCTCGGATCCGGCGAAGCCAATTCCTTTGGCATTTTCCTTGAGCATCTACGGGTACCCTCAGTCAAGGCGCAAACCGGAAAATCCTAATCGCGGTTTCTCGGCTAAGGAAGTGATGGCAATCATTCCGGCATGGACTCGGCCGTTCCTGGATTACCTCATCGATCGAAAGTTGCGTGGATCATCGGGCAGAGCTAGATCCTACACAATTGTTGATGGACAGCTCTACAAACGAAGTGCAAACGGTATTTCTCAAATGCGTATCCGATCACGATGGCATTGAAATCCTCGGAGAGATCACGAGGGGATTGCGGGCATCACGCCGCCCCGGATCCCTCGTTGCGAAAGCTTTCGGTTAGGATTTTGCTGGCTAACAAAGAAAACTGAAGCTGGTGAAAACTTGCTGAGGTTGTCGATCCTACGCTACTCAACCAAACGCTCCGGCCCAAGAGCGAGGACCATACCAATCACCTGGCCGTTCGCGGTCTGGGGCTTGATATGGTCGGAATTAAAGAAATCATCTCCTGGTGGTCATGAATACCTCTGGTCGCTATTGACAAGTTCGGTAAGTGGATCGAGGCAAAGCCAGTGAGAAAAGCCGATGGTGCTACGGCACTAAAATTTGTTTGCAGCCTCGTAACGAGATTCGGCATCCCACACAGCATAATCACAGATAATGGCACAAACTTTGCGCAAGGAGAACTCAAGGATTACTGCGACGAAGTTGGGATCCGGCTTGACCTTGCATCTGTGGCCCATCCACAATCCAATGGTCAGGTCGAACGAGCCAATGGTCTTATACTAGCCGGAATCAAACCTCGCCTTGAAGAACCGCTGCGACGTGCGCCGGAGCTTGGGCTGATGAACTAGACTACGTACTGTGGAGTTTGCGAACAACCCCTAACGGGTCAACCGGATTCCTCCGTTCTTCACAGTATACGGATCCAGTTGTGCTCCCCATGACATCATCCATGATTGCGATTTTCGCCTATAATGAAGTGACGAGGCTCGACGACTATCATGGACCTGATTGAAGAAGCTCGGAATTTAGGCGACCAACGCTCCACCATTTATCGGCGAAGCTCCAACGCTATCATAGCCGTCGAGTTCGGAACCGCTCGTTCATGGTTGGAGACTTAGTCCTCCGCCTTCGCCAGGTGAAAGATCACAAGTTGCAATCTCCATGGGAAGGACCTTTTGTCATCAGTAAAGTACTACACAACGGATCTTATTACCTTGTTGATTTTCGAGAATTAAAAGATAGACCTGCCAACTGGCACCGGAAACGAAAACGAGAGGATCCGGGTGACATATATGATGAAACAGATCGTCCCTGGAATATAGCACAGCTACGTCCTTTCCACACTTAGCGCTTTACGCATTACATACTCTGTAAACAGTTATACATGATCAATGAAATAAAGCTTTTGGTTCACTCTTTGAGTCCTTTACCTCCTTTACTTGTTCATTTTTGATCGTGTATGTTTTCGACTACCGCAGAGCTGGATCTTTACGCCTAGGCGTGTACGAAAGTTGTGATTTTTAAAAAATCGTCCTTTAGGGCGTAAGCTTAAGTTTTACGGTGAAAGTATCTTGTTGCGAACTCATGGATTCCTGGTAGCGACTTCCGGCACTTGGGCTGGGGGCTTGTTTCAGCGGTTATTGACGGATCGCCATTGGGCTCGCGGCTGGCGAGCGTTTTCCCGCAGGTTCTCCGGCTCGTGGAAGGTCAAATGGCCAAGACGGAAAATATAACATCAGCACTTGCTTTCAACAAACGAAACATGCAAATAATTTTAACGGATAGCAGGATAAGTATTTTCCGCCCATGCATAATTGTTTCGTCCCTAGCTACTTAAGAATTTAAGTTATATTACAAACCCTCGCTGGGGCCAAAATGATGCATTGTTTTTCCCGCAGGAATGAAAGTTTTCACCCCTCCTTAGCCGAAGAAGTATTGCCCTCTGGATCCTTTTCCTAGGCGTCCTCCGCCGGAGACGACACATCCTCCTCACTTTCTTCCTCCTCTTCAGAAGTTGCAGCCTTGGGTTCCTCATGGGGAGCATCCTTGGAGCTGGTCAGGTAAACGAGTTCGGATTAGCGGGTCGGGCTTCCGCGTCGCGCTCTTTTTGAAGTTCGGCTTCAAGGCTCGTCTGCTGGAAGAACGACCTTGTCGTAGAATTCTTCATGCCGGATCCTGCGCGCGATGCGGGTATCATAGCCACTCTTGCATCGAGGTGCACCAACATTAGCATCGGGAGGCCCGTAGTTACCGGTCAAGATCAAGCTTTGAGTTATGCGCCAAGCATCGTTAAGGTCATCGCGGTGCCCGGGCTGATGATGCTTGTAGATCCGTCAGATCCGGAAGAATGTCCATCTTCTTAACAAGCTTGCGCATCCGCGTGCGGATCTTCTTGAGAGATAAGTTGTGGCATATCTTGGGAGCGGAGATGAGATCCTTGCAATCGTCGCACAAGTGTCGGAGATCGTCCGGGGAACAGGTTCCGACGACTTCTGGGTATCCAAGAGGCTCTGCAAGAGACAATCAGATATAAGTATACAGGCATGGGAAGCCCCGGCAGACAGCGACCGACCGGCCGAAAATCGGCCGGGCGGGCTTTCTCTCTATCGGGCAGACTCGGGCAACATTCTTCAGCACAACTAAATCGGGCCAGGCTCGGGCCACAGAAAAAAACAAATTACCATTAGATCGGGGCGGCCCTTGAGGAAAAAGTTGGGCTTCTTCCGGGAGGCGGCGGAGCTCTTTGCAATCGACCTGAAGGTAGGAGATCGGCCGGGGGACCAGATTTCCAGCCTTTTCGGGCCAAGCGGCCGGCCGAGATAATCAGATATAAGCATGCAAGTTGAGCACAAAAAAAATTTAGACATCTAAATAAGTCTTCGGTTAAGTACCGAAGATGTGTTCATTCAGCAAGTCCCAGTGGCGTTCTGCGGTCTCCATATATTTCCGGAGTCCATTGAGCTCCTTCTGCTGCCTCTTGATGGTCTCGCTGTCAGCATTTTTCTTCAGCACGAATTCGCCCTTTTCCTTGATGAACTCGGAGTTTTTCTCCGCCAGCTGCTTCTCGGCCTGCTCCCTCTTTTGTTCCGCCTCCATCAGCTTCGTCTCCAATTCTTGGTACGAGGAGCGCAGGTTCTCAAGTTGGGAGGAGGTCGTGGCAAGGGAAGAGGATGTGCCTATAATTGTATAAGTCAAAAACAAGTTCAAGATCGGAATGTGAACTAATGACAAAAAGGCGGAAACCAACCTTGGGCGTCCGCCAGTTGTTTGTTCAGTTCTGCATTTTCATTTTTCAGAGTCCGGATACTTTCCGCCTGACCAGGGTAACGCGGCGCTGAGGGCAATGTTCTTGTGCAGTTCATAATGCAGCGCCTTGTTCTGTAAAATAAGATCAGTGCCGGAGTAAAAATTCCGCCCATAACAGTGGGGTCCTTTGAAGCATCATTGCCGGAACCTTTCCGCCATAATGCTTGGGGGCTACTGCGTCAATTTAAAAACCTTTCCAGAAGCAATCTTTGTCTAAGCATCTAAGCGCTAACTAGGAATTAGTTTCCGCCTACATGCTTGGGGGCTACTGGGGAGTACCTTTGTTTGCAGAGAGCTTGTCGAAGAAGCTGGCAGACGTCCTTCTTGAAGTCCTGGATTTCCGATGTCATGGCGTCAGGCTTCCCCCGAGCATTGTTCAGCATGGCGTTGAGCAAATCTTGTTCAAGCTCCCATTTCTCCGCCTCGGTTAATTTGTTGAAAAACTTGGTAGCATATGCCTTGGGGTGGAAGTGAGGTCGGCGGATCTCCAAAGTTTTTCGGACGACGACGTCACGGCGCCAGCTCCGGTTTCTCAGAAGAAGTGACTTCAGCCTCTCCTTGGCCTTGTCCTTCTGTTTCTTCTTGGGCAGGACCTTTGGCCTTAGGATCTTCTCCGCCAACCTTCTCGCTGCTAACCGGAACAATTTCCGGTGGAGTGTTCGCGGCAGGAGGGGGAGATGGATCCGCTTGAGGGGGAGACGGCTGAGGAGCAGTGTGGGAAGTGCTTGGCGGAGCTGGAGTAGGGGGACCAATAGCCGGAGACTTTTTCATGTACTTGGTGATGGGTTCTTGGCTGGTGGTCCGGGTGGTGGTGGTAGTCGGATTTCTGCAAACAAGTAAAAGGGATCACATAAGAAACAACTTCATTTGAATAGAGTGCACCATATTCGGAAACTTACGGGGCGCCGGGGATGATGGGGCGCGAGCGTTTGCCCGCTGTTGAAAGCATTTTCAGACGCTCACGCTCCGCCTTCTTCGAGTTCAGCGGAGGTGGCTTCATGGTCTTGGGCTTCTTGGCGGAGGCCTCGCCTGCTTCAGAGCCGGATGCTTTGGCGCGGGGACGTTTTGAAGGTCGAGGGGCCGCCTTGCGGGGTGCTTGTTCCTCTTCCTCCTCCTCGTCGTCCGGAACCTCCTCCGCCGCGTCGCCGCTGACAGGGACACGGAGAATGGAGCGAAAGTTTTCCTCCGCCAAAGTGTCGAGCTGGAGGGAATGCTGATATAAGTTAAAGACAATATCCAAATACTTGTGAAGTTTGAAGTAACGAAGGAAACAGAGCTTACCGGAGCACACTGGTTGTTTGTATGGATATCCTTGATCAATTCCGGGACCGGTTGGCCCACCTATCTTCCGAGCGTTTTGATTCTCCTTTTAAGGGAATCAGCCGGAAGGTCGTGGCGGGTAGCTCGGACGGTCGTCGCCCCAGTATATGCGCAGATTAACCGCGCATTATACCGAAGTGGCTAGATCCGCCGGGTAAACCAGCTAAGAGTAAGCTGAGCTCCGGTTAGCCCGTCGTGGACTAGCCAGGAAATTCTCCGCGCTGCCTTCTCCAAGATAGGGGTTTGGGCGAGCGAGGGGACGAAGCTCCAGCTCGCGAGCTCTTCCGGAGGCTCGTTGATGAACTTGGGCAAACCGTCGTGAATGTCCGGAACCGAGGCGTTCTTTTCATAGAACCATCCGGCGTTCCAGTACCGGACGGACTCGTGCGAATCATGAGGTGGATACATGCGGCCAGGTCGGAGCATGAACGTCATGCTCCCGCAGTTCAACATGGCTTTGTCCTTCGTCTCTTTCTTCACTCGGAAAAAAAACTGCCATAACTTGACATCTGGTCGGATTCCGAGATGCCCTTCGCAAAGTGTCGCGAAGTTGGAAAGGAGGAGGTATGAGTTTGGGCAGATGTTGTGGGGCTGGAGCCCGTATGTGTTGAGGATGGAGAGGAAGAATTCCGAGCAGGGGAGCGACAGTCCGCGCTCCACCCAAGCCCTGGTCATGACAACTTCGCCGGCTCCGGGCTTGGGGATGTCGGTGTCGCGTGAAGCTCCAGGGGAGATCATACCCTCGTTCTGGAGCTCTCTGAGCTCCACATCGGTAGTTTCGCAGGGCCACCATTGACCCCGCTCTCCTTCGCGGATCCGGGCCTTGGACGCCCTCTTATTTTCCGACTCCTGGATCTTGGCTGCCATTCGAGCTTGACCTTGGAGTTCTTCTTCAATCTCTTGAGCGGTGGGAATCCGGCCTAATTTGGTACTGGAAGAGGCGGAGAATGGTTGAGCAAGCCTAATGTCGGAAACGTATGGTGGATATGAAATGGGATCCGGACAGATTGGTTCTATGGTATTGAGTTCCGGGCTACTCGGAGAACTACCGGTACAGTGTGAATCATGCGGCATGCTTCCGGCTGCACCCATGCAAACTAAGTTGAGTAACCGGAAACTACGCTAATCTACTTCTTCTTCTACAAGTCCGGTGCACGTACCGTTAATGGCGCGGCGGTCCGGCGATACTCCGGCAGGGTGAAGGTCGCCGAACTTGAAGTAAACCTCGCGCTTTGACCACAGATCGGCGGCGGGGAGAAATTCCCGATCAACCGTGGGGATCTTAGTGCGAGGGGAGGCTTGGAGCGGCTGCGGCAGAAGCTTCCCGTGGAGAACGTTCGCCGGAGTTGAGATCTAACGGGCGGCGCGGCGCGAGGAGGAAGATGAAGTGGTGAGGACGTGAAAAGAATGCAAAGTTACCGCGCGTGGGGGTATTTATAGACCTCGCGCGGAGATTCGCGTTTCGGATCCGACGGTGGAAACGGAACGGTCTCACCGTTGGATGCATGACACGTGTCTTAGGTTAAAAACGGTAAAATGACGTGGAGGTAACTTAACCGTGCGCTCTGGAAATTTCCGGCTGAAGATTCGGATCTCTGAAAATTTGGCGGGAAAGTAGGAAGTTGTGGGAAAGAAGAAACTCCGTTACATTATCAATTATTGAAGACAGAAGATGATTTCCGAGAAGATGATATCGGAAACAAGAAAGTTTAGGAAGCTCTTCAATTCTCTTCGGTTCCGAGTTGATTGAGGTCGGAGGAATGATGAATCTCGGAGAACTTAGGGGGCTGGTGTGGGTATACTTTATGGGTATATCAACGACATGGCTGAATCAGGCAAGTCGGGTGGCCCAAAAGATGGTGATGGTGGCATACGGTCCATCGGGCGGCGATTCTGTTGATCGTGAGGATGAAGTCCAACCGGGGACGAGGAGCCGGATCTCAACCGACCTACGAAGGAGGCCGGATCCGTGAGGCCCATAAAGTATCAGGATCCGGCACGGACAAAGCGGAAGCGGATCCTGGCGTACACGGCAAGATATTGTACCGTAGTTAGGCAACTTGTATTCCGGCTAGGACTTTCCATGTAAACCCTAGATCCGTGCGTCTATATAAGCCGGGTCCCGGGAGCCTAGGGCACAACCACAGCCATTGTAACAACGCGCAAGCGCCCGGATAATTCCGGACAAGCACGGTAGGCCCTGTCATCGTGCGGGTGTTCCGAAGCTGGGTAACTCGCGTACTACCGTCCCGCGTGCACTCCGCCCTATGGCCCCTACTTCTTTTCCCCCTCGTGAGGATCCTCCTCCGAGTGCCGTCGAATGAGCAGCGAAGGGCCGGAGAAACGTCGCGAAGCGGCTGTTGGCGGAGTCTGAGCGGCGGCAACTCCTGCCAGCCAGCGGCGACCCGAAGGACTGCCCAGGGCTGCGGGCGGCGTTCTTGGCATCCATGGACGACAAGGACGCCTGGAGGGGCGACCTCGACGCGGCGATCGCCATGTCCATCCGCGACTCCGGCAAGCCGCTGGTGGACTGACCGGCGACGGCGAGCAGGACCAAGCGGCTTGGTGAAGGGCGAGCCCGTCGACGAGCCCGTTGAGGGCGCGTCAAGCGGAGGTCGTCACCGGCCATGTACAACTTCCAGCAGTACTACGCGCTACGACGCCGCAAGTGGTTCTAGATTAGGTTTAGTTTAAATTTAGTCAAATTTCGTTCGAATCTATGTAAGTTTGGACGAATCTTAATCGAATCTCGTTAAGTTTAAAATTTCCGAAATTTTGTTTGGGGGAGACCACTGGGGAGCGACGTCCCCCAAACGCGACACGAGCAAACACGTCCCCAAACGCTCAATGCGCGGTTTGGGGGAAATTTAAGCGAGCTGGAATGCTCTTACATGCACATAAGCACATCACACACACACACTCATATTTGTCAAATATTTTAGAGAGAAAAGTGGAAATTAAAATCCAAATTTTATGCAATTATTTCTAGCAATCATCATACTAGAACTTTTAAATAAAATCACTATAATTTACATTGGCCATATAATTTTCCTTACATCAGCTCCCTTTTATTCAACCATAATCTAAACCGTACCAAACTAACAATTTTCCATTACAAATTATTACCGATGCCAAGTTTAACCAACTACATAGTAATAGAGAAATGTATACATTACCATAATATCCACGACATCCAATCTATATATTACCGAAATTTATCTTATGCTTAACGTAATCAAATAAAATGTGTTTTAGATGTTAATATTTTTTTCTACAAACTTGATTAAACTTGAAGTATTTTGATTTAGCACAAACCTAGATCATCAATTATTTTTTGGAACCGAGCAAGTACACCCTTTTTTTTTTCTTCCGGAACAAAAAATATGTAGTCTTGGCTCATATTTTGTATGCTTCACACTATTATCTTCAGGTATTTTAATTACTTACAAACGTGCTATTTTCGTAGGTATATACTTGCATTTTTTTTTCCGAGTAACCATGAACATGTACCCAGGTGTAAGAAACCTGCTCTGGTTTCCTACAAATATACATATACGAGGAAAATGCATAAAATAGAGTTGCTGGTACTAACGTTTATCTCGTCAAATATGTACAGATTTTTTTTTTGAAACGGAAATATGTACAGATTTACTTGCAGACTGTGTTCACTAACAAGCATCATTAATTGATTGACCCCACATCATCGTCACGTCAGTGTAACACAGTGGCTAAGAGCATCTCCACTCGTCCCCCCGAACAGGCCCCCGGCGAGCGTTTTTTACATCCGGACCGGCATCAGCCAATCGCGCCCGGTTCCTCGTTTCGTCCGGATTTGGCCCTTCATCCATCCGGCGAGCCACGCCGTCCCGTCCCGAGGCGCGCTCGGGGACTCCGGATGAAACGTTTTGGCGCGAAACACCGTGTGGACCCGCGTAGTCGGCGACAGGAAAACCAAATCCTGTCGATTTTCCCTCCATTCCCTCCAATTTGCTTGCATATCCCCATTCTCTCCCGCCGAATTTCGCCATTCCATTCCCTCGTCTTCGAGTTCCAGTTCCCGGCGGCGCCTCTCCTCCACCACCGCTCTCCTCCTCATCTTCTCGTCCACCACAATGCCGCCGAAGGGGACGACGAGGATGTTGGGATATGCCCAAGAGGCAATAATAAAAGTGGTTATTATATATCTTTATGTTTATGATAAATGTTTATATACCATGCTATAATTGTATTAACTGAAACATTGATACATGTGTGATATATAAACAACAAGGAGTCCCTAGTAAGCCTCTTAACTAGCTTGTTGATTAATAGATGATTAGTTTCATAATCATGAACATTGGATGTTATTAATAACAAGGTTATATCATTGTATGAATGATGTAATGGACACACCCAATTAAGCGTAGCATAAGATCACGTCATTAAGTTATTTGCTATAAGCTTTCAATACATAGTTACCTAGTCCTTATGACCATGAGATCATGTAAATCACTTATACCGGAAAGGTACTTTGATTACATCAAACGCCACTGCGTAAATGGGTGATTATAAAGGTGGGATTAAGTATCAGGAAAGTATGAGTTGAGGCATATGGATCAACAGTGGGATTTGTCCATCCCGATGACGGATAGATATACTCGGGCCCTCTCGGTGGAATGTCGTCTAATGTCTTGCAAGCATATGAATAAGTTCATAAGAGACCACATACCACGGTACGAGTAAAGAGTACTTGTCGGGAGACGAGGTTGAACAAGGTATAGTGTGATGCGATGATCAAACCTCGGACAAGTAAAATATCGCGTGACAAAGGGAATTGGTATCGTATGTAAATGGTTCATTCGATCACTAAAGTCATCGTTGAATATGTGGGAGCCATTATGGATCTCCAGATCCCGCTATTGGTTATTGGTCGGAGTGAGTACTCAACCATGTCCGCATAGTTCGCGAACAGTAGGGTGACACACTTAAAGTTGGATGTTGAAATGGTAGAACTTGAATATGGAATGGAGTTCGAATATTTGTTCGGAGTCCCGGATGTGATCCCGGACATCACGAGGAGTTAGAATGGTGGAATAAGATTCATATATAGGATGTCATTTTATGTGAATAAAATGATGCGGAAGGTTCTATGGAAGGTTCTAGAAGGTTCTAGAAAAGTCCGGAAGAAACCACCAAGGAAGGTGGAGTCACAGGGACTCACCTCCATGGCAGCCAACCCTAGTGGGGGTGGAGTCCCAGTGGACTCCGCCATAGGGGCGGCCACCCACATGGGAGGTGGGAATCCCACCTTTGGGTGGGAGTCCCTAGTTGGGCTAGGTTTCCCCTCTATGGAAGGTTTTGGTTTCGGGTCTTATTCGAAGACTTGGACACCAACACTTGGGATCCACCTATATAGAGGGCCAAGGGGAGGGCACACCAAAGTCACAAGCAGCGCCCCCATAGTGGCCGCCACCCCTCTCCCCAAACCCTAGCGCCCCGCTCCTCCACCATATCCCGCACGCTTAGCGAAGCTCCGCCGGATTTCTCCACCGCCACCGACACCACGCCGTCGTCCTGTCGGATTCAAGAGGAGCTACTACTTCCGCTGCCCGTTGGGACGGGGAGGTGGACGTCGTCTTCATCAACAGCCGAACGTGTGACGAGTACGGAGGGTTTTGCCGTTCGTGGCGCCGGAACCGATCGTGATCAAGATCTTCTACGCGCTTTGCAAGCGGCAAGTGAACGTCTACCGCGGCAACAAGAGCCTCCTCTTGTAGGCTTTGGAATCTCTTCAAGGGTGAGTCTCGACAATCCCTCGTTGCTACCGTCTTCTAGATTGCATCTTGGCTTGGATTGCGTGTTCGCAGTAGGAAAATTTTTGTTTTCTATGCTACGTTATCCTACAGTGGTATCAGAGCCGTGTCTATGCATAGATGGTTGCACGAGTAGAACACAATGGTTTGTGGGCGTTGATGCTCTTGTTATCTTTAGTTGAGTACTTTGCATCTTTGTGGCATAGTGGGATGAAGCGGCTCGGGCTAACTTTACATGACCGCGTTCATGAGATTTGCTCCACGCTTGACATGCAACTTGTATTGCATAAGTGGCTTCGCGGGTGTCTGTCTCTCCTACTATAGTGAAGATTCAATTTACTCTTCTATTGACAACACTAGTATCACCGTTGTGGTTCATGTTCGTAGGTAGATTGGATCTTGCTCGAAAACCCTAAACCACGTAAAATATGCAAACCAAATTAGAGAACGTCTAACTTGTTTTTGCGGGGTTTGGTGATGTGATATGGCCATAATGTGATGATGAATATGTATGAGATGATCATTATTGTATTGTGGCAACGGGCGGAGCCTTATGGTTGTCTTTAAATTTCATGTTGAGTAGTATTTCAAAGTAGTTGTAATAGTTGCTACTTGGAGGACGATCATGAAGACGGCGCCATTGACCTTGCTACGCCGACGATGATGGAGATCATGCCCGTTGATGATGGAGATCATGTCCACACTTTGGAGATCAAGATCAAAGCGCAAAGACAAAAGGCCATATCATATCACATATGAACTGCATGTGATGTTAATCCTTTTATGCATCTTATTTTGCTTAGATCGCGACGGTAGCATTATAAGATGATCCCTCTCACTAAAATCTCAAGATAATAAAGTGTTCATCCTTAGTAGCACCGTTATCAAGTCTTATCGTTTCGAAGCATCTCGTGATGATCGGGTGTGATAGATTCGATAAGTACATATGACGGGTGCAAGACAGTTTGCACATGCGGATACTAAGGTGGCCTTGACGAGCCTAGCATGTAAAGACATGGTCTCGGAACACGTGATACCGAAAGGTAGAGCATGAATCATATGATTGATATGATGAACACTTTGAGTGTTCGCCATTGAAATTACATCTTGTCTCGTGATGATCGGGCATAGGTGTGATGGATTTGGTTCGTGTGATCACTAAGACAATGCGAGGGATATTGTTTTGAGTGGGAGTTCACCTAGATTTTAATTATGTAGAATTAAAATTTGAACTCAATTTGTCATAAACTTAGTCTAAACTATTGCAAATATGTTGTAGATATGACGTCCCCAATCAATTTTAACCAGTTCCTAGAGAAAGAAAAACTTAAGAGCAACGGTAGCAACTTCACCGACTCCGTCATGTGAGGATCTTCCTCAATGGCGGAAATCTGCAATATGTGCTTGATGCACCGCTAGGTGACCCTCCTGCAGAAATGAAACCGATGAAGTAAAGAATGTTTACGCAACTCGGAAAACTCGGTACTCTCAAGTTCGTGTGCCATCTTATGCATCTGGAATCCGATCTTCAAAACGTTTTGAGCACCACGATCCTCATGAGTTGATAAAAGAGTTGAAGACTATTTTTGAGACTCATGCGGCCGTGGAATGCTATGAAGCATCGAAACACTTTTTCAGCTGTATGATGGAAGAAGGCAGCTCCATCAGTGAGCACATGCTCGTTATGACCGGGCATGCGAAGAAACTCGGTGACTTGGGAATAGTGATTCCTAACAGGCTGGGGATTAATCGTGTCCTTCAATCACTGCCACCAAGTTATAAGAACTTTGTGATGAACTACAATATGCAGAACATGAACAAGGAGTTTCCTGAACTCTTTGGCATGCTAAAAGCTGCTGAGATTGAGATCAAGAAAGAGCACCAAGTGTTGATGGTCAACAAGACCACCAGCTTCAAGAAACAGGGCAAGTCTAAAGGCAAGAACAAGAAGAGTGGCAAGAAAGCTGCCACGCCTCTGTGAAACCTAAGTCGGCCCTAAGCACGATCTGAGTGCTATTACGCAAGGAGAAGGGACACTGGGCGTAATTGCTCCAAGTATTTGGCAGATCGAAGAGCGGCCTTATCAAGAAAAAGAAAGAAGGTATATCGATATACATGTTATAGATGTTTATCTCACTAGTTCTCGTTCTAGTACCTGGGTATTTGATACTGGTTCGGTTGCTCATATTTGTAACTCGAAACAGGAACTAAAGAATAAACGACAACTGCTGAAAGATGAAGTGACGATGCGCGTTGGAAACGGATCCAAGGTCAATGTGATCGCAGTCGGAACACTTCCTCTACATCTACCTTCGGGATTAGTTTTAAGCCTAAATAATTGTTATTATGTACCCGCGTTGAGCATGAACATTATATCTGGATCTTGTTTAATGCAAGACGGTTATTCATTCAAGTCGAGAATAATGGTTGTTCTATTTTTATGAATAATATCTTTTATGGTCGAGCACCAGAAAAGAATGGCTTATTCTGTTAGATCTCGATAGTAGTGATACGCATATACATAACATTGATGCTAAGCGAATTAAATTGAATGATAATTCTACTTATATGTGGCACTGTCGTCTTGGTCATATTGGAGTGAAACGCATGAAGAAACTCCATCGATGGATTACTTGAATCACTTGACTTTGAGTCACTTGATAGATGCGAAGCATGTCTGATGGGAAAAATGACTAAGACTCCATTCTCGGGTATGATGGAGCGAGCTACTGACTTATTGGAAATCATACATACAGATGTGTGCGGACCAATGAGTGTAGCATCGCGCGGTGGTTATCGTTATGTTCTAACCTTCACAGATGATTTGAGTAGATATGGGTATATCTATTTAATGAAACATAAATCCGAAACTTTCGAGAAGTTTAAGGAATTCCAAAGTGAAGTAGAAAATCAACGTAACAAGAAGATTAAATTTCTACGATCTGATCGCGGAGGTGAATATCTGAGTTATGAGTTTGGCATGCATTTAAAGAAATGCGGAATACTTTCACAATTGACACCGCCGGGAACACCACAACGAAACGGTGTGTCCGAACGTCGTGTCGAACTCTCTTAGATATGGTTGGATTCTATGATGTCTCTTGATTTGCCGTTATCATTTTGGAGTTATGCATTAGAGACAGCAGCATTCACTTTAAATAGAGCACCATCAAAATCCGTTGAAACGACGCCGTATGAATTATGGTTTAATAAGAAACCTAAGCTGTCGTTCCTAAAAGTTTGGGGTTGCGAAGCCTATGTAAAAAAGTTACAACCGGACAAGCTAGAACCCAAAGCGGAGAAATGCGTCTTCATAGGATACCTAAGGAAACTATAGGGTACACTTTCTATCACAGATCCGAAGGCAAGATCTTTGTTGCTAAACGGAACCTTTCTTGAGAAAGAATTTCTCACTAAAGAAGTGACTGGAAGAAAAGTAGAACTCGATGAGATTGAAGAATCTCTACTCGTTGATCAGAGTAGCGCAGTACCGGAAAATGTTCCTGTACCACCTACACCGACAACAGAGGAAGCTAATGATAATGATCATGAAACTTCATATGAGACAGCTACTGAACCTCGCAGATCGACAAGGGATCGTGCCACTCCAGTTGGTATGATCCTTGTCTAAATGTCATGATTGTGGATAACAATGATGAAGACCCTGCGACGTATGAAGAAGCGATGATGAGCCCAGATTCCAACAAATGGCAAGAAGCCATGAAATCCGAAATGGGATCCATGTATGATAACAAAGTATGGACTTTGGTAGACTTACTGATAGCCGCAAGGCTGTCGAGAATAAATGGATCTTCAAAAAAAAGATGCTGATGGTAATATTACTGTCTATAAAGCTCGACTTGTCGCAAAGGGTTTCAGACAAATTCAAGGTGTTGACTACGATGAGACTTTCTCACCTGTATTGAAGCTAAAATCTGTGAGGATTTTGTTAGCAATAGCTGCATTTTTCGATTATGAGATTTGGCAGATGGATGTCAAAACGGCATTCCTTAATGGAGACATTGAGGAAGAGTTGTATATGGTACAACCCAAAGGTTTTGTCGATCCTAAAAATGCTGACAAAGTATGCAAACTTCAGCGTTCAATCTATGGACTGAAGCAAGCATCGAGAAGTTGGAACCGACGTTTTGATAAGGTGATCAAAGACTTCGGGTTTATACGGTGTCATGGAGAGGCTGTATTTACAAGAAAGTGAGTGGGAGCTAGCATTCCCGATATTATATGTAGATGACATATTATTGATTGGGAATGATATAGAACTATTAAGCAGTGTAAAGGGTTATTTGAATAATAGTTTTTCAATGAAAGACCTTGGTGAAGCATCATACATATTAGGCATCAAGATTTATAGAGATAGATCAAGACGTCTAATAGGGCTATCACAGAGTACATACCTGGACAAGATTCTGAAGAAGTTTAGAATGGACGAAAGTAAGAAAGGATTCTTACCTATGTTACCAGGCAAGGTCTTGAGTAAGACTCAAGGACCGGCTACGGCAGAAGAAAGAGAAAGGATGAGTCAGATCCCCTATGCCTCGGCATAGGCTCTATCATGTATGCCATGCTATGTACAAGACCGGATATAGCACATGCTGTTAGTTTGACTAGCAGATATCAAAGTGATCCAGGAATGGAACACTGGACAGCGGTCAAGAATATCTGAAGTACAGAAAGAACTAAGGATATGTTTCTTTGTTATGGAGGTGACCAAGAGCTCGTTGTAACAAGTTACACCGATGCAAGTTGGAACACTGATCCTGATGACTCTAAGTCACAATCTGGGTACGTGTTTATATTGAATGGTGCTGCAGTAAGCTGGGCAAGCTCGAAGCAGTGCACGGTGGCGAAATCCTCAACAGAATCGGAGTACATAGCGGCTTCAGAGGCTTCATCAGAGCGGTATGGATGAAGAGGTTCATTGTAGAGCTCGGTGTGGTTCCTAGTGCATTGGACCCATTTGTCATCTACTGTGATAATATGGGTGCCATCGCCAATGCACAAGAGCCAAGGTCACACAAGAGGCTGAAGCATATCAAGCTGCGTTACCACTCGATTCGCGAATACATCGAAGATGGAGAAGTAAAGATTTGCAAAGTACACACTGATCTGAATGTAGCAGATTCGTTGACTAAAGCTCTCCCTAGGGCAAAGCATGACCAACACCAGAATGCCATGGGTGTTAGGTATATTACAAATGTAATCTAGATTATTGACTCTAGTGCAAGTGGGAGACTGTTGGAGATATGCCCAAGAGGCAATAATAAAAGTGGTTATTATATATCTTTATGTTTATGATAAATGTTTATATACCATGCTATAATTGTATTAACTGAAACATTGATACATGTGTGATATATAAACAACAAAGAGTCCCTAGTAAGCCTCTTAACTAGCTTGTTGATTAATAGATGATTAGTTTCATAATCATGAACATTGGATGTTATTAATAACAAGGTTATATCATTGTATGAATGATGTAATGGACACACCCAATTAAGCGTAGCATAAGATCACGTCATTAAGTTATTTGCTATAAGCTTTCAATACATAGTTACCTAGTCCTTATGACCATGAGATCATGTAAATCACTTATACCGGAAAGGTACTTTGATTACATCAAACGCCTGCGTAAATGGGTGGTTATAAAGGTGGGATTAAGTATCCGGAAAGTATGAGTTGAGGCATATGGATCAACGGTGGGATTTGTCCATCCAGATGACGGATAGATATACTCTGGGCCCTCTCGGTGGAATGTCGTCTAATGTCTTGCAAGCATATGAATAAGTTCATAAGAGACCACATACCACGGTACGAGTAAAGAGTACTTGTCGGAGACGAGGTTGAACAAGGTATAGTGTGAAACGATGATCAAACCTCGGACAAGTAAAATATCGCGTGACAAAGGGAATTGGTATCGTATGTAAATGGTTCATTCGATCACTAAAGTCATCGTTGAATATGTGGGAGCCATTATGGATCTCCAGATCCCGCTATTGGTTATTGGTCGGAGTGAGTACTCAACCATGTCCGCATAGTTCGCGAACCGTAGGGTGACACACTTAAAGTTGGATGTTGAAATGGTAGAACTTGAATATGGAATGGAGTTCGAATATTTGTTCGGAGTCCGGATGTGATCCCGGACATCACGAGGAGTTCCGGAATGGTCCGGAGAATAAGATTCATATATAGGATGTCATTTTATGTGAATAAAATGATGGAAGGTTCTATGGAAGGTTCTAGAAGGTTCTAGAAAAGTCCGGAAGAAACCACCAAGGAAGGTGGAGTCCACAAGGGACTCCACCTCCATGGCCGGCCAGCCCTAGTGGGGGTGGAGTCCCAAGTGGACTCCACCATAGGGGGCCGGCCACCCCCCCATGGGAGGTGGGAATCCCACCTTTGGGTGGGAGTCCTAGTTGGGCTAGGTTTCCCCCTCCTATGGAAGGTTTTGGTTTCGGGTCTTATTCGAAGACTTGGACACCAACACTTGGGATCCACCTATATATAGAGGGCCAAGGGGAGGGGCCGGCCACACAAAGCCACAAGCTTGGCCGCCATAGTGGCCGGCCACCCCTCTCCCCAAACCCTAGCGCCCCGCTCCTCCACCATATCCCGCACGCTTAGCGAAGCTCCGCGGATTTCTCCACCGCCACCGACACCACGCCGTCGTGCTGTCGGATTCAAGAGGAGCTACTACTTCCGCTGCCCGCTGGAACGAGGTGGACGATCAACAACCGAACGTGTGACCGTACGGAGGTGCTGCCGTTCGTGGCGCCGGAACCGTCGTGATCAAGATCTTCTACGCGCTTTTGCAAGCGGCAAGTGAACGTCTACACGGCAACAAGAGCCTCCTCTTGTAGGCTTTGGAATCTCTTCAAGGGTGAGTCTCGACAATCCCCCTCGTTGCTAGTCTTCTAGATTGCATCTTGGCTTGGATTGCGTGTTCGCCGTAGGAAAATTTTTGTTTTCTATGCTACGTTATCCTACAGAGGAAGAGCCAGGCGAGCAAGAGGGCATGTAGAACGCACGGTGGGCGGCGGACGAGAAACGGCGCGACATCGAAACAAGCTGCAGGGCGGCGAGGGTGAAAAAAGCCGCCGCTAAGAGGGCGGCGGAGGCGGCCCAGGAGGAGCAAGCGAGGAAGATGAGCATGGCCTTCAGCGGCGGCGGCGGCTCCATGTTCCCCGGCCAATGGCCGGCGCAAGGTACAAGCAGTTCCCCGTCGTCCTTCTCCCCTACGATGTACTCGCCGTCGACGACTGCCATGTTCCAGAGGGCACCTACGTCCAACCGTCCAGGTTCACGCCGTCGCCGCCCGAGCTTGACATCGACGGCAGCGGCGCCAGTTCGAGGCACCTCGCCGGTCATGCGACGAGGGCGCTCCCGTTCGGTGCCCGTTCGGTGCGGCGCGGCGCCGAGCGATGAGGCGATCCACGAGATGATCACCTCGCCGCCGCCGCCGCTGCGAGCCCGAGGTTCTTCATGGACGCCGCCGCCGCGAGCCCGGGGTTCTTCACGCAAGAGGAGGCGGGGCGACGGCAGCTGTGGCAGCGCGCAAGGATCAAGTGGAGGATGTTGCCGACGGAAGCCAAGCCGTCGAAGAACAAGAAGACGAAGAACCTGGAGAGACAACTCAAGCCGACGGCAACCTGTCGAAGGGGAAGAAGAAGAGGAAGAAGGACTCGCCGCCTGCCGAACCGCGTATCAAATGGACGTCGAAGGAAGAGGAGTGCCTCGCCTTGGATGACCGTGTCCATGAACGGCATAATCGGTGCCAATCAGTCGTTCGACACCTATTGGCTTCGAGTGAAGCAGGCGTACGAGGAACGCAAACTCGTCGATCCCTACTTCAACAAGACGAACATGAACGTGTACCGGGGAGACAAGGCAATGGCCACCCATTGGGGGATCATGCAGACGGCGTGCAACAAATGGCACGGCGTACAGGAGGAGATCGCGAGAGTGCCGATCAGCGGCCATGACTTGGAGCAAAAGGTATGCTCCGTCGACCCTGCATCACCGGGGTATATCGTCGTTAGCTGACCCGTTTCGCCGTGCTCTTTTTGCCCAGCTGCGCCGAGCTTTGGACATGTATGCGGAGGACACCGGCACAGTTCAAGTTCCTCAACGTCTCGCCCGCCTCGAGCACTGCGAAGTGGAGGAAGTTCGCACAACCCCTCGAAGAGCAAGACCGAGCAGTACAACCCGACGCGCCGGCGGCTTGCGCGTCGGAAGGGCGCCCTGAACTCGGCCAGAAGAAGCTGAAAGAGCTCAAACGGACGGACAGTCCCGCCGACAAGATGCAGGCGTCGATCGACAAGTGCTTGGCCGACTTGAGGTCGCACGCCGACGGAAGGCACGACAAGTTCGACGGCGGTGGCGGGAGATGCTCGCCAACCGGGCGCCCGGATCACTGCTGAAGACGACGGCGGCGGCGAAGAAGAGGAATACAGACTTGGCGTTCCTGATGGCGGCGGCGACATGGAACTGATGGACGAGGAGACGAGGAATTGGTACCGGGCCCACCGCAGCGACATCCTCCGAGCCCCTCCGGCCAGTCCTTCGTCGTCTCACCGGCTCCTACCTCCTCTACCTCACCATCTACCTCGTCGACTGCGGCTGCGTCGACGTCTACTGTCGCTGCTTCCTCGCCGGCCGCCGCCGCCGCACGGCGATGAAACTGGTCCGTCGGACACCGCCGTGCCGGCCGGGACTGCCGACGAGCCTGTCTCCGTGTAATTTCCCTCCGATCGCCGATCTGTGGCTGATCCTTTTGCTCGTTTTGCCGATCAACTGGCCGTGCTTGTAGCGCGGGACGGCTATTTGTTTGAATCTAAACTCTATCCGCCGAACTCCGGGTGGACGACTGGAAATACGGTACTCCCCACGACTTAATTTCATCCAATCCGGCGGTAGTTTCGTCCGGATTTGGGCGTGGGGAGCCCCAACGGCTGGGGATGCTCTAACCATAATCAGGACCGTGGGTGAACATCCAGAACAAGTTCGAGTACTACAATGATCGTGGAAGTTGTAGTGGTATGGGTACCCACTGCACCTGGGCCCGTCTCATCGCCACGTCAGCATAATACGGTGGCTAACCGTACCTAGGACCGTATACGAACATCCGGAACAATTTCGAGGACTACAATATAGCAGTTTGTATGTTTAAAGATGCTTTCAGACATAGACGGTAAGTTCCGGGACTAGCGATCTTTAAAAAGCTCTAAGCTCCCAGGCTTCCGCGCGCCTGTGGTCGATCGAGAGGTTGCTATCATCAGGTCTACTGTTGGGCTGGGCCTATGTGTTGGCGACTGATTGCTTCACTGCCGGACGATTTCGAAGACGGTGCTTACTTCGGATGTGGGCCTGAGCAGGGTCGGTTCGGTTCCGGTGCTTCTTTGACCGCGAGGGTTCCGTCTCTCTTCCGCTTCTTGCTGCAGCGGTGGTTTCTCCTTGGCTGGTACCTAGTGGCGATCTCCCGGTTCCTCGCCATTAGAGCAGTGTCGGCGGTGCGGGTGGCCCTTGGGCGCTGCCGGTGTGCTTGTGTTCTCCGGAGCTGCTGGTTCCCCGCTCTGGTTAGTCCCATCTGGTCTCTATTCTTCATTCCTATCCCATCTGGTCGCGGGGACTGTGTGTGCTGTGGATGTGTGCTAAACGTTGTTGCGCCGGCCGCCCAGGAATTGGGGCCGATTGCCGGGCGCCCTGCCCGCGTTGTGCCAGGGATGTTCTTTATGGTTGCCTTTCTTTGATCTATGTGGCGTTCGGTTGCTGCTACCGTGTGGTACCGAGTGGGGTGTGTCGTCCTCGATCTGCTGTGCGTGATCTGAATTTTGCCGGTGTTCCTGATGCGGCAGGTTTCGGGTGCCTGTGCTTACAGTCTACTGTTTCTTGTTTTGCTCGATGGACTTCGGGCAGCTCGCGCAAGGCTGGCGTGGTGGAAGGTGTGTTGGTAGGCTGAATTTTTGCTCTGATCCGTTGGCTGATTTTTGGGTTGTTCATATGGCTGTGTGTTTTGCTGTGTGGTAGCTAGGATATCCGGTAATGATTGTGGTAAGCCGTCGGGTTCGTCGGCTGTGGGACGTCGTGTGCGCCGTCGCGGTCCTGCTCAGTTTTGTTGGGTTTGCTGGTCTTGTGTTGTGTTTTCTTTGGTTACTTTTTTACTGATCTGGTTTGGTTGGGACTTGGGAGGGAGGTAGTGCGGAGTACAACCGCAGTGAGCACATCAAGGTGAAGTACGGCGCAAGGCCGATCTCTATCTCCTCCCGTTGCTCGAGTTGGGGGGGGGGGGAGTGCAGTGTGGTTATTGATGCATGAAATTTTAACCCTACTATAGCCGTTTAAAAATTTCATTATGTCAACTCATTATGGAATTGAGGGATGTGGAGCAGAAGTGCATTGTTTACCCACATTTCTACCCAGTTAATTTTTTTTTAAGTCCAGTTTAGTTTGTTTTTGGAATTATTAAGCTAATTGGTTTAATTATTGCCATAGATTGGAATTATTAAGCTCCTTGGTTTAATTATTGCCATAGATTGTTCATGACAACCATAAAAAAGATCTTGAGAACATTCATACAGAGGAGGAAGTATGTTTTCTTCCAACTCTTTGCTTTCCCTGGTTTGGAGATTTCTCTATGTTATCTTGCATATTAGATCAGGAAATGTTGAAACCCCCAGGTGCATGCTGTGCACATATTTCTTCCCCTGTAATTATACTTTCAGTGCAGTTTTATTGGACTTTTGGAATGCCTAGCTGTTTGTAGGTTTCTCCATTTTAGCTTGCATAGGAAATCGAAGGAGGTGAGGCATCTGGCTTCTCATGAGGCATGGAAGATCTGCACATGAATGATGAAGTCAAGTTTACCAATAATCCATCAACGACATTAAAGAACGAACCATGGAAAATCTCAAAGTTCGTTGCCCTTTTTCTGTTCCTTCTGCTCTTGTTAAAGAAAGTTCATCGTCAAGCTATTTACACACTTCGGGCAGCTCGCGCAAGGCTGGCGTGGTGGAAGGTTCTTACCTTGGTTCTCCTTACATTACACTATTTACACATTTCGTTAATGACTCCTAATAGTCTACTACTTCAATTAAACTCTGGTTTGGCTGACAAACTTCATATTTATTTTTTCCCAGCCCAGTGGGACAAAATGGAAGATCGCATGTTCATTGTCGCATTAATCCTATCGGTACCAAAGTTCTTTTTACTTTTTTATTTCCTTTCCATTGTTAATGGGAGGCCTTCAACCGAAGGAAAGGCAAACATGTTTCCCTTCATTGTTAAAATTTTTAATTCTGAATTTGAAAAAATATTAATTCCTTGATTTTTCCACCTGAGCATTACCAAATGCCTGAAATCTGTATTGTAGTTTTCTGTTCAGTCACCAAGATTGCATTGTTTTCCCTGAGCTTTATCAAAAATAAGAAAAAAAATCAATAGAGAGGAATGAATACATTTGTGAGGATAGGGGAAGAAAACAGATATTGAAGGATTGTCCTGGACTCTTTGTCGCATGCCGCGAACACTTTGGCAATATGTATATGGATTATTTGAGAATGCTATCTTACCTTCCAACAATGTTTTTCACCAATCTAGCATGGTACCCGAAAAATGCTACCTTACCTTACACTTGGAATTATTTTTGCATTTTCCGTAAAACATATCATATCCATATACATGACAGCTGAGAGTTGTGTAACAGTGGCGTCCCACCTTGCCTGCTACATTCGGTGCTGCTTGACTGACGACTTAAGTTGCCATCACTTAGTTGGTATGTGAGTCATAATATTCTTGCATATTTGAGTCATCCATCTAGAGTGCAGCGTCCGTTCTCTAATTCATGTGGATTCTTGCCGATACTCACCATGTGTTGTGCTTTGTTGTTTCTTTTGTGCAGTTTTTGGAGATTAGCGGTTAGATTTATGACAATAATAAAATCCCCTTTAAATGGGAATGCATTAGATATGCATAAACATACATTCTCATATTTGATGTGTCCCATTGCATTGTAGAATCCCTTGTTGTACTTGGGTCACGTGGCTTTGCATTGAGGGAAGGAATATGCTTGATTCTGTGTATTAGAGTGATCATCAGCTACATGTTGTTTCTTTTATTGTAAGGATTAGGCTGGCTCATCAGCTATTGAGCGTTATATAAAGCTCAGGTTTTTTCTAGGAATTTGGATATCATATGAGAATATTCTGAAAGTTGAACTTCCCATATACACACAATTCATGTAATCTCATGGTCATCAACTGTACTTTTTGGCACCCCCTCCGATCCATAATAAGTGTTGGGAGTTCAGTTCAAATTTGTCCTCCCGACACTAATTATGAATCGAGGGAGTACATCTTCTGCCTGGAACACTTAACATGTTGGAACATGTCATATGTTGTTCATGCCTACAACTAACCATGGCATTGTGTACATGATTTGCTTTGTGTGGAACAACGAATTGCTGATTTGAAGGCACGAGAAATAGAAACATTTGGAAAGGGAGACTGCCTTACAGCAATATATTTCTTCCGGCTGGTGAATGCATGAACTATTTAATACATATTTTGGAACATCAGTTTTGGGGCCCTGAGGATGTGCTGGACTGTTACAACTTATTTTATTAAATGATCTCATTGGACTGACCGATGCTTTGCTGAAATGTCTATCACAGTATTCTGGTTCCGGTGCATCATATGATTTGGTGACTACACTGTTTCATATAATTGTACCGTTTTATTTGTAGAACAAACTACAAATTTTTCAGTTTTTGTTATATGAGATGAGATGTATTTTTTGGTGGGAGGCATCAGATGAGATGTTAAACCATATTTGCCAACAGGAACCTCTTGGTTGCCAATGGGAGCAGGCGACATGCACTAATATGCAGCTAAATTGGTCAGTACCGTGAGGGCAGAGTTCAGCCCCAGCGAAAAGCCCACATGAATCCAGAGGGGAACAAATCACCTGAAAAATTCAAGCTATAATAGTGAAGAACGGCGCGACAAAGCGCGCTAGGTCCATCTAGTACATTTTACTCGCAGAGACATAGGTCTTGAAGATTAGTTTAACCATCCTCTAGGAAAATAATCATGCACTCTGGGATGTGCTTGTTAATCATTGATATGTGCAGTTGACTGCAAGCTCCATCGCGGTATCCAATTTGATCTTTCTTGTGTAGAGTGCCACTACGGCACTACCTATGATTTTAATTCTGGACTCTGCCTGTTTTTGCCAACTCTCTTTGTGTTGTTCCGTTTGCTACTAGTACATGAATCACTTGGAATATGTGTTTGGATGTGGCATAGAAATAAAAAAACCTATGAATTTGATGGAAATGCAATTTGGCTCACGGGTACATATAAACTTATTGTGTGAAAATAAATTTTAAAATATTGACAAAATCTGAAAGAAAATTACGCATACACATCTATCGTGGGACATTTTTTTTTCTCTTTTTACATAGGCCATGTAAAATATTCTTTTGCCCAGAAAACTTATGTGCGAACATAGTATGTCTAGATATACACACGAAATTTTATTTCAAATTTTAAAACATTGTAATTTTTTTTTAATAATTGATTCATATGCACCTATTAGCCAACACACCACTTTCATAAATGTTAGTTGTACTTAATTGAAGAAGGGAAAGTAGAGGGAAGATGCATTGGCTTTGAGCACGATCTGTGCAATGCACGACCTTTTTCTTTTTGAAACGGTTAAGCAGAAAGTGTTTAGTTTTTAGGAGAAAACAAAATCAGGTGAAAACCTACAACAACATGGCCGAGCCCACATCTACCCACACGCCGCCGCGAGGGGCACATCGAGCCACCTTGGCTACCCACAAAAGTTACACAAACGCGAAGCTCAAGTTAGCCTATGCCAAACAGATGGCTCCCGAGAAGAGGTTGGCAGCTCCGATTCTAAAGACGAGCTCGGAGAGGAGAAGCGCAGGACCCGCACCGGAAAGGACCTTCACCGCCGGAGCGCCCCTCAAAGGTCATCGTACACCGCCCAAAGGTGGCTTCGACTTCACAACAAGGGAAGACCAACACGAAGATATTCGAACATGCCGGAACGGAACCGACTAAAACGATCGTGTCGCAACCAAGCCTTGCTCACCACCATTGTTGTTGATGCACAAGCCAGCCCAACACATCGATGACTAACGTCAAGAATCACCTCATCGCCCACGCGACACAAGGTCAAACACCCTCGAAGTTGGCGAACACTCGAAGCCGCCGCTTCGACATTCCGCTGCTCTGTCGCGCCCGACGCGTCAACCAAGACCACCACCTTCCAGGGCCGCCGCCCCGACATACCACCGCTTGTTCACGAGCTGCAAAGCCGCATGAATCGATCACCCGCAACCCAAGCTGCACAGGGCAATCAACCGCAAACCACGAACAACACACCAACTCATCCGGGGCCGCCGCCCTGACATAAAATCCGACCGTCCCTCAAGGACGCGTCCGATCGGGCCGACTGCCCTGCCTCCCATACGGCCAAGGTCGCCACTCAAGACGTGACAAACTTACCTGAGGCCGCCGCCTCGACATCCTCCATCGCCGCCGGCATGATGACACAGCACGACAAGCAAATCACCATTGCCAAGTGAAGGCCATGCACTCCAAGACGACGCCTCCAAGAAGGAAAACGAATAGACCGTCGCCGTCGCCTGCTCCGGTCGAGGCCCGAGCTTGGGTTTTCACCAGGAGAGCACGGAGCCTTGTGACAGGAGAGGCAGGAGCCCCACGATGATGCCTCCAAGAAGGGGAATGACGCCCCAGGGCGTCGCCATCACCGGCACCGAACGGAGTCGATCTGAGCTTTCACCCGGAGCTTGCACCCTCCGGGCAGCCGGAGCACGCCAACACCGCCGACCACCAACCCTACAAACTGTGGCACCTTCCGCTGGCTAGAAGGGATCTGGCATAGCCCGCACCACCCCGCGCAGCCCCTAGCAGCCTCCACGCCGCCACTCCTGCAGAGGTCGTTGCCGATCCCTCCCGGGCCGCCGACGCGCAACCCAAACCACGCCACGGGCCGCCACCCGATCTGCCGTGCACCGCGCAACCCGGGGCTGCCGCCCCGGCGTCCGCGCGCCGGCGAGCTGGCCGTCGTCGTGCTGACCAGGCCCCTGGCGCCACCACCACAGAACTTGAGACCCCCGAGCCACCTTTGGAAGGCGTGCCCGCCGCCACTGCGGCAAGGGTCGGTGGCAGCAGCGGCGAGGAGGGCCGGGGAGAGGGCTATGCGGCGGCGGAGGGTCTTTGTCAAGCTTTCCATTGTGCATGCAACTTTTGCATTAAACTTCCATGCTACCTTTGTAAGTTTTTTTTTGTATGTAATTGTTACTGCCGGTGTCTTCCATCTAAAAAAAATTGAGCTAGCCAGAAATCCTGCCTTTGCTGGCTGCCCCATACATCAACATTCCTTGAATAAAAATATCCTATAAACTTAGGGGAGTGACTAATGAGCAGATAACTGTTTCGCAATTGAAAAACAGTCAGATTGTTGGAACCAGTAATAAGATGACAGCTGTCAAACTTAAAAGTAAATAAAAATGAAAGAGAAAACTATCTGTTTTTAGTTAAGTAAACAGACACATTTTTTAGACCACCGCTGAGTTGTAACGGCTCATACTTGAGTCCCTCTTCTTCAGTTCAACTCCTCTGCCTGTAGGTAAAAAGGTCCCATAAACATAACCGATGAAAAAAAACACGGCTTGAGCCAACTCCACCCACGCAAACCGACGCCGCGTCAGGTGTTCTACAGCAAGAAAGCACGTCCCTCATGGCCTCCACCAACTCTAGGTCTCCAACCTCCATCTGTCTGCTCGTTGAGAGTGGGGGATCAAAAGAACCAAAGAAAAAACAGAGAAAAGTGAGAAATGATTCAGAACTTAAAGAAAAACTGTTAAATGTATAACATGAGAGGTACAGGAGTTGATATACCTAGCCACCTAGGTATCTTCCTTAGTTGCATGCACACACACAAACTGAAAAGCTAGCTTACAACAAATGATCACTTGGAAAACCAAAAGAGTAAAAACAACAACTACAGGAACACTACCAGATGCAAAAAAAAAAAAAAATCCTATTGAATCAAATATGGTCCGTCACATCAATTGTTTGGAAGTTTGCAATAGAGTTTTAGGGGGTAAAAAATCCAACATAACTGAATCTAATTGACACTACACGGACCTGAAGCCTATTGACACCTAACGAAACTGAAGCCAATCTGAACAACCAACGGTTCAGAGGACAAAACAAGTGGAGGATGCACTGAACATCTAATTCTTGGATGCTAGCCATCCTGCATCAGATGAGGGTGGACGTGGCGTTTGTGTAGCTAAAAAACTCTAACATGCACAAGAACAAAGTCGTCATGTACACTAACAAGGTTGATGAGGAGGAACATGAAGTGGCTAATGAGCTAACTGAAGAAAAGGCTAACTGACAAACTACACACCTAACTCGTACTGACGAAAGAGAGATTGGATAAACGAAGAAAGCAACATTTGACTGAAAAAAGAAAGGCTGAAGGTAGAGGACTAACGACAGAGAGATTGACACTATGATCAAAGAGAGACTGAATAAAGGAGGAAAATGCCAAAGAAAACAACACTTGACTAAAGAAATAAAGGTCGAATATTGAGGAAACTGAGATAATGAATAAATAATTAACCATATGATGAATACTGAGTGGATAATGAAGAATCTGATAACTGAGAACCGAACAAACAGAAATCTCAAGAAATGAGGGAAATGAAACAATGAATTAAATAAGAAAATTAAAATAAAGTAATATAATGATCCAATAATACTGAGGTAAGATGAAAAAAAGAATAAGGGATTGGAGAATATAACTGAGGTAAGATGATGCAAGAGAAATTTAAACTAAGAGAATGAAAAGAATGATTTGCTGAAGAAGAGGGAAAGAGAGAGAGTGAACTTATGACTAAGATTGAGAGACTGAACAATTCAGATACTGAACTAAGAAAAAAAAGGAACAACAATAACTGATATACTAAAAAAACTCTAGATTTTGTAATAGATTACTTCTCTAGTATTTTATTCAAGCTAAATAATGCAAATTATAATTTTGAAAGAACTCAAAACGAAGGATGGTAGAGAGCACCAAATTGAGAAATGGCAAAAAAAATTGAATAAAGAATGATTGAGTGACTGAATCAAGAGACACTAAACGAAAAAGGCAATAATTAAGTGTCTGAAGAATTGATAAACTAAGAAAATAAGAAGCTGACACACTAAAGGTTGAGAAACTGAAGAACAAGAATGAGAAAAGTGAATGACTGGGAAGTAAACTCACCTAATCACTGAAAAGTGAGTATTAATGAAATGAGCTTAAGAAAAATGCTAAACTGAAGAACAAAAATGAAAAAAAGTGAGAATGCAACCTGAAATAGTTGATAAACTAAACAAAATTGGATAAAAGACTCATAAACTGAAATAAACTAAAAACTGGTGTGTGTGAAATGAACTGAAGACAAGTAAATTGGTGGCCGGTACTTGACCAAGAGAAGAAGCAACATTTTTTAATTTATTGTTTTGAATATCCAATTACTGTTTAGTTCGCCAATCATTCCACATGTTGACTGACTAGTTAACTTAAAATCCACATGGGGAGAATTAGTTCCACCTATCCATTTGTAGCAGTACAGAGGCTTTCACTGCAGCAGTGTAGCAGTTGCCCGTCAATTTTGTCATCGCAATTCAGTATGACACGAGCCTGTCATTCACTGTTCATCACCAGTTCACTGAAAAGTTGTAATGAAGCTAACAGAGTTCACGAACAGAACATGTCGTACTCGCTGGGTCTGAGATGCACGCACCACAACAATGGCAGTGCTCTTCTTCCATTGTTGGGCCGCCATCCACCGGCGGAGCACGAGCCCCTACTCGCCCTTCCTCCACTCTCCGTAGTTCGCTGTATCCGTGGCCGCCTCGCCGCCTGGCGCCTATGCTCGCCGCAACTACGACTAGCCTGCTCCCCGCCGCTCGACCGGGAAGATGAGGTGCGGGAGCTCGCATGGCGCCCCACGGACGCTGGGCGGCCGCAGGTGCCAGCAACGGTGGTGGCGCACTCTCGCGACAGCCTGCAGGAGCGCGTGATGACGGTGGTACGAGCGGCGCGGGGAGCTGCGCCGGTGAGTAGGGAGGCGATGCGCGGGGGTAGGGCTGCAGTGGTCCGGCCGGCGGCGAGGAGGCTGGCCGGCGCGCCAAACTGAAACTTAAACTCGGGGAATAGCTCATGCACCAGAACCACAAAAGATGAAAACGAAGGAGGACGAAATCCCTAAACCCCAAAATCTAAGCTCCCCTACTACAGTCGTTGCGCTCCATCTACGTACGAAGCACCCCTACCGCAGAAATGTAGCGTTAGAGATTATTATGCAATTTCTGAGTGAGTTTAATTACAAAAACAACATTATAGATGCACTAGCATATTTAATATATACATCAGACTAATCACATGCATTAGATCTGAACATGAAACAAGTAGCAGTGCAAGATAAGAGAGGGAAAACACATACATCGCGACCGGAAAGGTCGCACCAGCAGCAACACCACCACCATGGCCATCGTTGATATCGCTCACGGTGTAGTTGGATTTGTCGAGGAGGCAGTCGAACCAACGAAGAAGAACACGAACAACAGCGAGCAGTCGTGCCGAGACGCTCCCCAAAAACCTCATCGCCCGCCTCCCGGTGCAGATCTCGATGGATGGGGTTTCGGACGCCTGCTCTATTGGATGGTTGTGCATGCAGTCGCCGGGATGGGGAAGACTAGAAAGTAGCGCAACAAAAGGACATTTTCTTGAAAAAAACAGAGTGGTGAGTGTGTGTCTCCAGATGTGTTCTGTCTCTTGGTATAGCCTGGTATGAGAGCCGACCGACCACGTTGCCACGCGCGTAGAAACCCAGGAACACGCAGCGAGCATGCACACACATGGTCAACACGCACACAACTCAGTTGGTGCACCAAGCAAAAACTTAATCTTCTTAGAAGGTGTCTCGAATTCGAATCACGAACGCGACGTGTGTGTGCGTGCGTGACGAGGCGAGGCGGGCGGCTGAGGAGGAGGAGGAATGTGCGAGAGCTCCTTCTCTTCTCACTTACTTGGAAAACTAGAAGAGCAGTCCTTATATACCACTTCAACTTCCTCCCAACTAGCAATTTGAGACTAAACTTTATCTCACAAAGCTATTGTTAAGCTGCGTAATGTACCTTAATATTTCAGAAATTGTAGGCTACATGAGTCTCACTGGACTGTAGCCCATCTACACGCAAGAGATCAGTGACTTGCCTTGCGCCGACCGCGCCACCGGCGATACCACCCCAATCAATTATCAAACCATCAGAAGACGAGCTAATAGAAGATGAAATCAGAGCACAAAAGGAATAGAAGAACAAGCAAAGAGGCGTACCCGTGACCCGTCTCGCCAACGGCGGGCATGCTTTCCACACTCGCGAATCGCCGCTTTCCCCGTCTCAGTTCGAGCAAACTCGCAAGCCACTGCTCTCTCTGTCGCCGGTCGCCCACTATCGCGAAGCACCGCTCCCTCCGTCAAGCCGTTCGCGCCAGCTGCGCGTCAGTGCTGACCTCTCCGGTATGGAAGCCTCCGCGGTTCCCCTCCCTCTCCCGAGCCAGAGCAGCTCCGACTGAAAATGAAAAGTGTAAACTTATTTGTTTTCTCCATAATGTTACATCCTTCTCCTCAACAAAATCACACCGTCTCTGTACTGCACTTCACTCTCAACGGGTAGGGTTAACGCCTTATACGTGTGACTTATCATACTCCTACAATGATCAACACAAATAATTAACATAGACGGCAATAGAAAAAATCAGGCGTCACCATCTCTTCATGCGAGATAAGCGCCGAAAGTTTGTGTTAGTAGTCGCTTTCTCCTCGGATGACTCCAAACGCCGGCCTTCCTCACTGATCGGGTGCAGCTAAGTGCTCATTATTTCGCTGGGAATACCTAATGTAGAAATAAGCTGTATACGTACACAATTTCCATTTTATGGCAAATGATGCACACGGAACATTGAACAGGCCAAACACGGCATTGCTATAATAGAAGTTCGTAGAGTTTGTGACGGTTCTTCTTCAGTTATAGAGTTTTATTCTGAATTTGCATCTTCTACTACAGGTATTATCATTTCGCAACAGCAAGATCAGCAACAGCAATGAAGTTGTTCTTTTTGCTGCTCTGCAACAGATCTGTCAGAATCATTCGAACTGAGCTCAGAGCTTGAAAGCCTTCTCCACGTTCTCCCTCCGCGCGCCAACGATCTTGTACACGCGCATGAACTCGTCGAACGTGACGCTGCGGTAGCGCGGCGGGTTGCCCTCGCCGACGAGCTCCTCGGCTGGGCCGATGAGGCAGTCTGCACCCGGCATGATGAACGTCGCCACCGACGTCCGCGCCACCGCCGCGTTGGTCATCGCCCGGTGCTCGATGCTCTTCAGGATCCCGTTGGTAGCAATCTGCATCGACGACAAGGAAAACCATCGATCAATCTCTGTGTCCGCTGAAAAAAATGAGCAGTTTGAGGCAAAAGGGGACGTGATCAATGGATGGATGATTACCTCGAGCAGGTGGCCGAAGTTGACGACGAACGCGTTGGGCACGGGCTCGACGTTGATCCAGTCGCCCTTGTAGGAGACCTGGAGGCCTTGGACGGCGCCCTGGAGGAGGAGGGTGATGAGGTTCCGGTCGCAGTGCGGCGGCAGGCCAAGCGTCAATCCAGGGGCGGGACACGGCGGGTAGTGGTTGACGTTGATGATCACGTGGCCGCCGGTGAGGTCCCCCTCGAAGTAGTCCGGCCGGAGCCCCATGCCCTCGCACAGCAGCCGCAGCAGCTCCATCCCCACGCCTCTCGTCGGCTCCACGAACTTCTCAACAACCTCGCTGCGACGCAGGCCAAGCGAGAACAGGAAATTAGGCAGATCAAACAGAAATCAATCGGAAATTGTATGATTCATGAGTTGTGATTATCATTTTACCGGAGCTTTTGGGGCTTGTCGGGCCAGTCGTTCTTGGTGTCGCCGACGGGCGAGCCGCAGGCGAGGCGGAGGCAGTCCCGCCAGTACTTCTCGCCGCCGATTTCGTACGTGGTGCTGGAGAAGAGCCGGTTGGACTTTCCGGTATCCTCAGAGTAGAAGGGCGCCTTGTCCGCCGCCGGCAGCCGGAAGAACTCCTCGCACACCGCCTCCATATCCCGAATCGCCTCAGCAGAGACGCCGTGGTTGACCACCTGCACACATTACCACGCGGCGACCAGGACGATTGAGCAAGGAGATCTCAAATTGGAAGGTCTGGGTGATTGAGAGTTCTGACTTTTTTTTGAAATCGGCCTCTGCTCAATGATGCACGGCTTACTTTATTAAAAAGTGCAAGTATAATGTAGCCAAAGTTTATCATGGATCAGCTAAGGTCGATACATGAATCAACCATAGAAACATCGGCGCATATAGAAGCTATCCATTTGATATTCTACTAATACGCCATCCAGTAGCCTGGAAAAAGAAGTCCTGAGCAACCGTCAGCAGCCGGTTGCATCCAGTAACCATATCCTCCCGCTGATCCTCCGGGAGTAAGAGAGCCCATAGTTGAATCCAGTGCGCAGCTCGACGAATAACCTGCAAAAAATTGGTAGACTTCTGCTTGTTAAAGACCATATCATTTCGACATGTCCAAATGGACCAGCACAAAGCTGAGATACCAATTCTTATCCTAGCCTTATCATGCTTGTTCACACCATTTAACCATTTGCCAAACATGTTAGTAATATTTGAAGGGGCTGGAATATTATATGCAAAATAAATCATACGCCATACAATCTTTGCAAAAGGACAAGCAAGAAACAAATGCTCAACGGTTTCATTGGAATCACAGAAACAACATTTTTGACAACCATTCCAATTCCGTTTTGCCAAATTATCTTTAGTTAACAAGACTTTATTATGCAAGAACCACATAAAAATTTTAATTTTCAAAGGAACTTTAATCTTCCAAAGATATTTACGAAGAAATCTAGTATGTCCATTCATCAAATCAATATACATAGATTTAACCGTAAAAAGACCAGAATCTGTTAGTCTCCATATGAATCTATCTGGTTCCTGTGATAAATTAACTGTGATTAGGCGTTGGCATAGATGTAACCATTCATTCCATTTATTGAGAGTTCTGACTGGCCTGGAAGAATCCGAGCTCCTTGCCAGCGTCGAGGACGGCGCGGCGGACCTCGTCGCGGCCGCGGGAGAGGTCGATGACGGGGAGGGAGACGGTGCGGGTGGAGGCCGGCGGGCGCTGGTCTGCCGGGAAGACAAAGTGCTCCGGGAGCGTCGAGTGGGACGGGGTTGAGGACAGCAGGTTCTCCATGGCCGCTCTGCTCTGCTCTGCTAATTTGGGGGAAGAGGAGATCGGAAGAGTGAGCAGGGAAGCAGCTGGCTGGAGGAAAAATACCGATACGAATGTTACCAAAATGAGCTACGGACAACACAACGTGAAGAAAGTAATCAGTTTTTTGTCCAAAATTATCTTTGGCACATGAGCATCAGTGCTCCTAATTTTTAAAAGATATAGTTTTTAGATTTCAAAAAAAATCGAATTAAATACCTACATACATATAAACATTTCGAAGGTACGGTATAAATTTTGGAAAACAATACTATGTTACATTTTCAGCTATACAAAAAGAGAAATTTCTGACAAGTATCTACACGTATACGTAGCAATAAATTTGTTTTTCCCTTTAGCTTCAAATAGAGTACAATTTCTACCGAAATTTCGCACGAATATTCAGAACATATGTATGTATTTATAGAATAATTGTCATGATTTTTTGAAAAGTAGATGTATAGTTTGTAAATTTTTAAAAAACTGAGAGCACTGGTGCTCAAGTGCACCAAATTTGCTTCCCTTTTTTTTTGGATAATTAGCCAATAATCTCATAATTAATTTTAGAATATTAAAAATGATATAAACAGCTACTACCACGTGTGACTTCAACATACTAGTTGCATTCGGAACTACGGGGGCTAGCCCGGTGGACCATCTCTATCAAAGCGCGTCTAGGGGGCGACTCCGCAGGCGAACTCGTCTATGCTCAAGGCATCCAGCTTTCCGGCGCTGGTCTCCGGTAGCCTCTCTCCCCTGATGGCCTTTCGCCGTAGGTGAAGGAGGGGTTGCCGGAGCCACGCGTGCAGACCATGTACAGTAGTAGACTTAGGTCTATGTAGTCTAGGTTTTCTGCCGTCCGACGACTCTGCTCTGCTAGCGCCGGCGGCGATGAATAAGTGTGCTTTTGATTCTCTCCTGACATGGTCGGCGGCGGATCTAAAAGCAGGTCTTCCTGGGTTTGCCGGTGTGGCGGCAGCGGCGACAACCCCCTTGGATCTTTTGGTCCTCCGGCTTCTTCTGCATCGCGGCGGCGCCTCCTCCGGCGCCGTTGGGACGTCGGGTGGACCTGTACAGGAGCTCTGCGGTCGGCGCGTGTCGCCTGCATCTGGAATGGCGGTGGTTCTTAGAAGGCCAGGCGTTTCAGTTCTTCGGTTGTGGCAAGCGGCTGGCGGATCGGCACCTCTTCGTCGACTGAAGGCGACGAGCCCCAACGACTCGGCTTCGCCGTTCTGCGGTGAGTCGCACAATCGGCTCGCAAAGCGGCGTGGTCCACGATGGTGTTTGACGGATCTTTTGGGTGTGGCGGAAGCTCGTCTTCCTTCTCTCCGGCGGGGCTTCGGCAACGACGGCGGTCGGCGGCGAGCAACGTTCTATGGAGGGACCTAGAAGAGCTTATTTGTTATTTTTTTGTTTTCTAGGGTTCTCTTTGCATTTTTTCTGGAACACCTGGGTGTTTCTGGGATCTTCTGTACTGCGTGTGTTGTACCCTTTGTTGCTATATGAATGGCACGTGGTTTACCTAAAAAAAACTAGTTGTATTCGACAACATGATGAACATAAACATGTAGCAGCTAATATAGCAGCTAAATATGTACTCGTAGATCATGTTAAACAGGGAGTCAGGAGCACCACACAAGTATCGATCAATTGTAGGTGCAGTCGCGGTGACAATTTGCGACGAAGATGCAACCTAGCCACAAGGATGAGTTGAAGATGAGCTATGATGAAGACCATGAGCAATCGCGCGCAACGCGTTTTTCAAAAACCTAATTCACCTTCTCTGTTACATGATCACAAACACAAGTGGTTTCACACTAGTAAGCCAGATGGAGTACACTACGATGATGATGCAAGCAAAAGAAGATGGTAAAACCCTAAATCTCTATACTTTGTGCCGTAGGTCGGCAAGGTCTTTATATAAAGCGGCATAGGAAAAACTTTAAAGAGTAGAACGTGGGTTGATTGATGGTGTGTATCTTCTTGTGAGCACGGATCTGTGTCCCCTGGGGATGATTTGTATCATTATATAGGCACCTCTTGACATGCCTTGTGTGAGTTGTCACCAACTTCAGAAGTCCTAGGCAGTGACAAACTTATACCTCCTTTTAAAAATCTTCTTTAATACTCCCTCCGTTCATAAATAGATGCCAAAGATTTATTCAAATTCGGATATATCTATACACTAAATCGTGACTAGATACATTTAAATTTAGACAAACTTTTGCATATATTTATGGACAGAGGTAGTACTAGCCATCAAGATTATTTTTTTAAATGGATTTTTTTTTTGAAATGGGCCATCAAGATTTTTAAATATCTCTAGCCATCACGTTCAAAATGGGTGGTTATAGAGTGTATAGAAACAAAGAAAGGTTTTCACATTGTAAAATTATTCAACAATAACATGGTGTCTTGACCCTTTTTTTGATTTTTCTTCATTCTATTACCATTTCATATGTACTTATGACTATGATATAATCATATGCGTAAATTGTCACATCTTCTAAGGGGACTCTCAAGCATAATTTCTCCAACTGAGAAACATGTCTCACATCTTTATTAATAAAAGACATTGACCGAACTAATACAATTATAATTTTAGATCAATAAAATATACAAAGCCAAAGCAGAACCATAAAACGTAATCCACGACATACCTAGAGTTGGTTTCAGCCACACCTCATGAGATGGCAAAAATTCCAGTGCACCTTGGCTAGGTTGATCTGGCAAGTAATCATTTGTGCTATGGGGTTAGTTAGACCACCAAAAGGGGTTCATGCCATAGCTGGGGTTTGGATAGATTCTTATAGTCCGTCGCAACGAAAGCTGGTTCTCTGCGGGAGGGCAGCAGTGTGTTAGACGCTGTGGAAGGCAAGAAATGATGCATGTTTTAGAGCAAAATTCCTAGATGCATGATCCATCAACGGTGGTGTATAGATGTTGTAGCATGATTAACTCGTGGGCAATTTGACAGAAAAGCCTAAGACGAAAAAATCTTGAAGAAGGCATGGAGAAGATCAAGCTGGTGAGACGAGAAGCTTTCTCAAGATCACACAGTTGGACTCCGACGGTGCAAGAGTGATCTCTGAAGATTCTCTCTACATTTTGTTGCCCTCTCGACACCCCTTGTCTGTTCGTTTTGGCTGGAGTGTTCTGTGCCAGTTTGTCCACGAGAGGGAAGTATCAAAACTTAGGTTCTTGTCAAATATTATGTCTCTGGTAAATGTTCTTTTTTCTATTAGTTCCTTTTTTCTTTTTCTAAATCGTTCTTGTAAAACTGGGTGGTTTCGACGAGCGAGGCTGGTTTGGTCAAACAAAAATAAACTTTCGTAGGCTTTGCGCCCCTTGATCGCCGCATCTTCAGTCTTCAGACGCACGCACGGTTGATAACATCACAACATGATCCATGAAACATGGAGTATCACCGGTATGATTGAGGCGATCCTACTCTCTCCAGCCCCGCAAGGCCACCACTGCTCCAGCAGCATCCCTATATCGCGCCACACCAACCCAAATATGATTCGTTGTCTCGTCGCTGTGCACAACCCCGATCGATTGCAGCTGATACACGATTCATCGTCGTCGATCGCATGTAACGTTCGCACGAACGACCTATATATCAAGCTAGCTAGCTAGTTGCCCAAATGTATACATGATGCTCGGCAACGCCTGGAAACTTGAGTCCAAAGCCACCATATCAACCCTACCGTTTACACAAAAAAACAGCCATCAACCGCGTGCGTCTACTATACCGTCACGGTGCCACCACTCACCACGTTACTTGCCGTGCCTGATGATGACGATGCGTACATCAGGAGCAGGGTCCCGTGTGGGAGTTAGCGAGCCTGGTCCGTCGACGGAACAATATCTGAATCAACCGCGTGCTGCATGAACAACAGATTATCCGTCTTGGAAGGGTTTATGTAAAGGTGAACTTTTTAAGCGGGGATCCGGAGATGCCAATATGCCATGAATACCCGTTTTTGAAAAACAGGGCTTGGCAACTCGCCGTTAGCATCCCAGTATCTGAATATTGTTACGCATAAAGACATTTTAGCAGGAGACGTCTTGGCCAATAAACTTTTGAATATTGGATTCAATTGTCTTCTTAACAGGGATAAATGGGACATTTGGATAAGCCTTATGCGGAGAATAATGGGAGTAGTGCTGAATGATGAACCAAATAGTTTTAGATGGCACTTGACCACAGATGGTATGGTATCTTTTCGGTTAAGTCTATGTATGCTGGTTGTACGAATAGGCATACGATTTTCCGTAAAAAGTACTTGTAGAGAATAAAGGTTTCAGTGAAGATAAAAGATTTCATGTGGCTTCTTTATAAAAAAGTAATTCCAACTAAATATAACCTGCCGAAAAGGCGATGGAATGGGTGTAAAAGCGTGTGTCTTGTGATTCCTAGAGGTGTATTGACCAACTTTTTATCTCATGTCCTTTTTCACGTCTAGTTTGGAGAGTAGTGCAGTTCACATATAACATCCCTTCTCCAGCTAATATTATATTTTTTTTTGGAAATTGGCTCAAGGATTGATAATGCAACAAAAGCTCGGATTCATGTGAGAGTTTGCGCGAGTTTGCACTTTAGTTTGGGCAATATGAAATTGTTGAAATGACGTTGTATTTAACAGATATAAAAATCATTTTTTTTGCAGGTTATACAGAAAGCGCCTTTTTCAATCCACATGTGGTCTTCCTCCTTCCTGTGGAGCTGCGGAGACTTACGGATACTGGATGCAATCGTTTGATGGTGGCCGTTCAGGCTATCTTCATCTACGGTGAATGCCGGCATTCTAAGTGAATTCAAGATGCATAGAGGGTACTTTTCTTATTTATTTAGATGGCTTATTTTTGCTGAAACTTTGAGCGATCCATGAGATGTAAAACTGTTACTTTCAGAAATATGCAATAATATAAAGACCGTGTGCATTAGTTTGATGCAGAAGCTAGGACAGATGCTCCCATTTCGAAAAAAAATGAAGGCACAAAATACACATGTAGCACACCAACTAACCGTATATAATAGGCTTTGGATAGCGGTTTGTTTTGTGAAAAGAGGATAGCAAAATTATGGTATTTGCCCGCTTTATAAGAAAACTCAAGAGTCGGCGGCCCACCTCTTCTCCGGTTGCCGCTACGCCAAAAAAGTCTTTTGGGCATGGTCAAAGATTGCCTCGGCCTTCTTTGCATTCGCGCCTAAGAATGGTCAAATCAGCTATGCATAGATGAATGGTAGTCCTTAATGTCTTGCAAGGCCTCTTCGAACCAAAAGGCAATGGCCTCCCTCACCATGTTAACTAGTTGGACGACTGGAATAAGTGAAACGCGGTGGTCTTCCAAAATAAATCCACCCCTACTACAATTCTCCTAGGGACTTCCAAGAATGAGATGAAGCTTTGGGTCACGACGGGTGCAACAAGCTTTGATTAATGTATGATCCTCTTCATCGGTGATGTTCTGGCTCTCATGATTTGGTCCTTTTGTGGCTTAGCATATCGACTTTTCGTTTGTGTAGTACAACAAACTCTACAATGACAAGCTTTGCCTGACTCCATTGAGGGAGGGGCGAGGACGGCGCGTCTTCGGCTCATTTGAGTGTTTGTAGTCGTCTCTAGGTGATCTAAAGACTTTTTGTAATATTTATTACTTTTGGGTTTCGTGTACCGCTTTTGAAGATTATGATAGCTAGGTGAAGTTTTATTTAAAAAAATCAGGAGAGCATTAGTAACTATGTTTGCTACCTTTGTCATATCATGTCTCTTCTCCTTGATCTTTCAGTGTTATCGATGGATTGTCACGATTGAGACTTGCAGACTAGAGCATTTACTGTCAGATCCCAAAAGACATCCACAAAAGCGTCGGACGGTCGTGGGGGATGCCGCTTGGTAGTGCCATGTTTGGGGAGGACCGCTCCCAACCGTGTCCCCCAAACAAGGCCTACAAGAACAATAAAATACGAGGAAAAATAAAGTTTTCCATTTGACTTTTGTTATATGGTACAAAGTTAAATGAAAATGGCTAAAACCTAGCCTATTCTTCATCTTTCTAGATGCTCGACGGGCCAGCTTTGTAGTCGTTCCCCTTTCTCCTATGGTGGTCCGTGCCCACTGCTCCCTCCGAAGCACGGAATCACAAGCCTAGCGTTCCCGCCTCCTCAATAGGCACCTGTTCGATGGAGATTCCGACGTCTGCGCCATCATGAACTCCTCCTCTTGGACACGGTAGTCTTCCTTGAGATTTTGCAACGACCACAAGACTCGATGATAGCCCTCTGCCCCATCGCCTCCTCCTCCCGGCCTAGACCGTCGATGCAGTCCTCTAGGTCGTCGTTGTCCTGTACAGCTGCTCCTCGTCATCTTTTGGTATGATGCGCGTAGATGTACACATCCGTTAGAACCCCAAGAGGAAGGTATGATCACTCAGCAAGTTTCCCTCGGTATGAAACCAAGGTTATCGAACCAGTAGGAGCCAAGAAGCACGTGAAGGTTGTTGGTGGAGGAGTGTAGTGCGCGCAACACCGGTGAAACCGGCGCCAACGTGGAACTGCACAACACAATCAAAGTACTTTGTCCCAACGTAACAGTGGGGTTGTCAATCTCACCGGCTTCTGAAAACAAAGGATTAAACGTATCGAGTGGAAGATGGTGTTTGTTTGCAAAGAACAGTAAAACAATAGAATGTATTCAGATGTAAAAGAATGGACCGGGGTCAGTTCACTAGTGGTGTCTCTCCAATAAGATAACTAGCATGCTGGGTGAACAAATTACAAGCGAGCAATTGACAAATAAAGATTCAATACATATCAACGATGATTACTATGTGATTACATAGACCGCTATCCAGCATGCATCTATGCCTAAATAATCCACCTTCAGGTTATCATCCGAACCCCTTCCGGTATTAAGTTGTAAACAACAGATAATTGCATTAAGTATGGTGCGTAATGTAATCAACACAAATATCCTTAGACAAAGCATCAATGTTTTATCCCTAGCAACAGCACATCCACAACCTTAGAACTTTCTGTCACTGTCCCAGATTTAATGGAGGCATGAACCCACTATCGAGCATAATTACTCCCTCTTGGAGTTAGAAGTATCAACTTGGCCCGAGCCTCTACTAGCAACGGAGAGCATGCAAGAACATAAACAACATATATATGATAGATTGATAATCAACTTAACATAATATTCTATATTCATCGGATCTCGCCAAACACAACATGTAGCATTAATAGATGATCTTGATCATGTTAGGCAGCTCACAAGATATAATACAATGAAAGCACAAGCGGAGAAGACAACCATCTAGCCACTGCCTGGACCCATAGTCCAAGGATGAACTACTCACGCATCAATCCGGAGGCGGGCATGATGATGTAAACCCCTCCGGTGGATTCCCTCTCGGCAGGCGGAGGCGATCTCCTGAATCCCGAGATGGGATTAGTGGCCTCTCGTAGGTATTTTCCGTATCGTGGCTCTCGGTGCGGGGTTTCAGCGGAGGAGGCTTTAAGTAGGCGGAAGGGTAGGTTGTGTGGGCACGAGAGCCCCGACAACGGGGCCCACGGCCCGGGGCACAGGCCGCGCCGCCTGTGCCACCTCGTGCCCCCACTCGTCTCCTTTCGGTCTTGAAGCTTGTAAAAATAGGCCCACTGGGCGTTGATTTCATCCAATTCCGAGAATATTTCCTTACTAGGATTTATGAAACCAAAAACACAAAAAACAGGAACTGACACTCGGCATCTTGTTAATAGGTTAGTGCCGGAAAATGTAAAATAATGTTGTAAAGTATGTATAAAACATTCAAATATTGTAATAAAAGTAGCATGGAACATAAGAAATTATAGATACGTTTCATCAAATCAGCATCCCCAAGCTTAGTTCCTACACGCCCTGAGTAGGTAAACGATAACACAAATAATTTATGAAGTGACATGCTACCAACATAATCTTGATCAACATTATTGTAAAGCATATGAGATGAATGGAGTGATCTGAACAAAAGATTGCTAACAAAGATAATGACTAAGCAAATGAATCATATAGCAAACTTTTCATGAATAGTACTTTCAAACAAGTATCAATAAGACTTGCATAAGAGTTAACTCATAAGCAATAAATTCATAGTAGAATGCATTGAAGCATACAAAGGATGATTAAGTTTCAGCAATTGCTTTCAACTTGTAACATGTATATCTCATGGATATTGTCAACATAGAGTAATATAACAGGTGCAATAAGTAAACATGTAAGAATCAATGCACACAGTTAACACAAGTGTTTGCTTCTAAGATAGAAAAAAAGGGTAAACTGACTCAACAATAAAGTAAAAGAATGGCCCTTCAGGAAGGAAGCATGGATTACTATTTTTGTGCTAGAGCTTTTGTTTTGAAAACATAGAAACAATTTTGTCAACGGTAGTAATAATTCATATGTGCTATGCATAATACTTCCTACAAGTTGCATGTCTCATGCATAGAGTACTAAGGGCTCGCACCTTGTCCTATAGCTCAAACACGGATTCTCATCGCATAACATATGTTTCAACCAAGTGTCACAAGGGTACCTCTATGCCGCCTCCACAAAGGGTCTGATACGTCCCCGACGTATCCATAATTTCTGTCGTTCCATGCTTGTTTTATGACAATACTTACATGTTTTGCTTGCACTTTATGATGTTTTTATGCGCTCCGGAACTAACCTATTAACAAGATGCCAGTGCTATTCCTGTTTTCTGCTGTTTTTGGTTCCGAGAAAGGCTGTTCGGGCAATATTCTCGGAATTGGACGAAATCAACGCCAAAGATCTTATTTTTCCCGGGAGGCTCCAGAACACCGAAGGAGACTCGGAGGGAGGGCCCAGACAACACGGCGGCGCGGGTAGGCCTGGCGCGCCGGCCTAGGGTGGTCGGGGAAAGATTGGTAGGGCAATGGACGCGGAGGCGGCGGCTTGAGGACGGCCGGCTCGCGGCAAGAGCCGGCTGAGGAGCAACCGGTGCAGCCGTGGCCGGCTGCCTGGAGGCCGGCGGCTCTAAGTCCCTCGTCGGCTGCGGCCTTCAACGGCTGTAGCTGGGCCGGCTTCCACAAGCCATATCCGACTGGGTTTGCCTCGGTCGACTCGAGGTGGCGAGTCTTGCTTGGAAGGAACCGGGTGCCCGGGTTCAAAGGTCCACGCTGACCTCATCTCCCGTAAAGTACGGGACACTGTAGAGCAGCAGTGCCACGCGCCGGACAGGCCATCATGGCGTACGTCGAGACCGTACGCGCTACAGAGCATGATGACGACAACGGCACCTCCACGCCGGCCTGACCTGAGCGGCGGATGGGACGTGCCACTACGCTCAACGGCTCCATGATGTCAGCGCCTCGGGAAGGGACGGGAGCCGAAGCCGGCCATGCGGCCACTAGACTATAGGGGCTTATATGTAAAGTACCGGTGCCTATATAAGCCGGGCTACCCCCTCGTGCGGGGGACGATCGATCAGTTCTCATTCACTAGTCTTAGAGCTGCCCTGTGAGAGAGACCTTCGTCTACCTTAGCCTCCCGGAGCAACGGATATACGGCTCAAGGAGCACCATTGTCTGTGTCTCATCATATACACTCATAGCAGGAGTAGAGGTGTTACCTCCATCGGAGGGCCTCGAACCTGGGTACGTCGCCGTGTCGCTCGTGCCCATACCCGCATCCGGATACCGCCGTGAGACCACAAGGAACCACATCGATTAGCCACCCTATGGCATATGTCATGACGATACCACGACATTTGGCGCCCACCGTGGGGCCTTCAGCGTCCGCGGCCGGTGTCTCCATCCGGACGGGCCTCACCACCACCACCGGCGAGAGGGTCGCTTCAGGCTTGGTCTGGGGATTCGGCTCCCTCGACTGCGTCAGCGACAACGCTGGCTGCTTCGCCGACCGGCCATTCCCTGCCGGCGGCAACATCATCAGCTTCGGCGGCTTCGACGTCTACGTCGCCACCGTCGCACCACCGCGCTACCCGCGCGAGATCGTGCGTTGTGCAAGCCCTCCCCCTGGAGCCGGCGCCGCCTCACCACCACCGGCCCCTGCATCATGCAGGAGGTCATGGCCACCGGCGACGACGCCGGGGGCAAGTCCACGCGCATCCGTGGGCCAGTGCTGGAGCGCGCATCCGCCTCGGGCGCAAAGGCGCCGCCACCACCGTCCCGGCTGGAGGAAGTCCGGGCAAAGCTGAGCACCCCGCTCACGCCTGGCGCCGACCCCACCACCATCGAGAAGGACCTGGAGGAGCACCGCCAGCTCCTCCTCAAGCAAACGGCTGCCGCAAAGCGCCAGTGGGAAATCACCCAGCGCGAGTTCAACCGCGCCCACGGCCTCACGCCCGCCGGCGACAACCCAAGCCGAGCCGGCCAGATCCGCCGGAGAGGAGGCGGCCTGGCGCAGAGATCGCCCGGGACGGCGCAGCATCGCCGGCTCCGTCTACGGAGCAACCCATCTACAACACCCCCGACAAGAACATGCTCGCGGCCGAAGCTGCCGCGGAAGAGCTGCACCGGAAGGCGCGAGTTACGCCGCCCTGAGCGGGTGACTGAGCTGCCGAAGGCGGCCAACCGGCTGACCAAGGACCCCAGGTACGCCCATGCCCCCAGAGCTTCTCACGCTCGTGGCGCTGCGAGCAACGGCGAGGCAGATGAGGGACACGGCCGAGTCCACCTCCCGCACCAAGACGGGCGACAGCCGGAACACCGCAAGTTCCGGCGCACAAGCCGACCGCCGGTGGCAACAGCGACGCAGCCCGGCCACCATCAACGCACGACGAGAAGAGTACGAGAGGCCATCCACCATCAAGCACCGCGCGGCTCCAGAGGCCAGCGGCCAGCGCCAGCCGGCCCGCTCCCGGCTGGGCCCGCGCGTCGAGCCAACCGACGCCAGAGATCGCCTCGACCGGCTGGTCGAATCCCGCATCGCGGAGGAAGAAGGGCCAGCCGGCCCCAAGTGCTTCGGGCCGCGGATCCTCAACGAGCCCATGATCGACGGCTTCCAGCTCCCCCGCGACACGCCCAAGTACGACGGCACGCCAGCGGAGGCTGGCTGCAGGACTACTCCACTGCAGTCGGCATCGCCAGGGCAACAAGCGCTGGGCCGTGCGCTACTCCCCCCTCATGCTGCTCGGCTCCGCCCGCACCTGGCTCAACAACCTGCCACCGGCAGCATCAACGGCTGGCTCGACTTCGAGGACGCCTTCATCAGCAACTTCACCGGCACCTACCGCCGGCCGGGTCGCCCCCAACACAGATGTGCAAGCAGGGCGCAGACGAGACGGACCGTGCATACCTGACGCGCTGGTGCGAAATGCGCAACTCGCGAGGGAGTGCACGAGATCCAGGCAGTCGGCTTCTTCATGGCCGGCTGCCGGCCCAACACCATGCTGGCACAAGCTGCGCCGCAGTGACCCCAAGACGATGGCTGCCTTGATGGCCATCGCAGACAAGTATGCGCTGGCTGAAGGAACCAGCAGCACGCCGGCTGAGATTTCGCCGGCTCCATCCAGGCGGGACAACAACAAGTCGGCCGAGCACAAGCCGGCCGAGGGCGGCCACCACGGCAGCCGGCGGGACAACTACCGCGGCAAGAGGCACAGCGACCAGCCGGACCGCCGGTACGGCTCCGCCCACGTGGCCCGTGTCAGACCACGCGGCGGCTGGCGGGGCCGGCGCCAAGCGACGGACCGGCCCGAAGCCGAAGTACACCTTCGAGCAGATGCTCGACTCGCCGTGCAAGTACCACAGCGGCAAGAACCCCTCCAACCACTCCACCCGCGACTGCCACTTCATGAAGCGGCTGACGAGCGGCGAGCCCCTTCCGCCTCCACCCCCACCTCCACCAGCCGGCGGGCCGGGTGGCCAAGCCGGCGCAGAAGCCAACAACCTCGAGCACCACGAGGCTAACCAAGTGCACCATGGCGGCCGGTACCCGGCGAGGATGCCACCACATCATCTTCACCTCCGAGCCCGAGGACAAGACGAGCCAGCAGCGCCGTTCCCTCGAAGTCAACGCGGTCATGCCGCCGGTCCCCCAGTACCTAAACTGGTCAGAGCAGGCCATCACATTTGATCGCCGCGACACTCCGGCTGTCCTACCGAAGCCGGGCAGCTACGCCATGGTCCTCGACCCCACCCTCGGCACAACCCGGCGCAGCGTGCGCTTCTCGCGTGTCCTCATCGACGGGGGCAGCAGCATCAACATCCTCTACCGCGACACCGCCCGCAAGTTGGGCATCCAGGAGGCCGAGTTGCGCCCCACCCCCACCGTCTTCCATGGCATCGTGCCAGGCCACTGCTGCCAGCCGATCGGCCGGATCACCCTGGAGGTCATGTTCGGCAAGCCGGACAACTTCCGCACGGAGAACATCGAGTTCGAGGTGGTGGACCTCGTCAGTCCCTACCACGCGCTCCTGGGCAGGCCGGCCCTGACCAAGTTCATGGCGGTGCCCCACTATGGGTACCTGAAGATGAAGCTGCCTGGCCCTAAGGGGGTCATCACCGTAGCCGGCGACTATCGCCGCTCCATGGACTGCGCCACGCAGAGCTCCAAGATGGCCCAGACGCTGGTCATCGCCACCGAGAAGCAGCTCATCCACGACGCCGTTGCCTTGGCTAAGGCCGCGCAGGCGGACATGCCGGCTGTGGGCAACCCGGCTGGGACGACTCACTTCCAGCCGGCCGACAACACCAAGAAGATCCTGCTCGACCCGGCCCAGCCGGACAAGTACGTCACCATCGGTGCCGGCTTGAGCAGCAAATAGGAAAGCGAGCTCACCAGCTTCCTCCGTGAGAATCGGGACATCTTCGCATGGTCTCCAAGGGACATGCGGGTGTCGAGGGAGTTGGCTGAGCACCACCTCCACGTCAGGCCCGAAGCCAAGCCGGTGAAGCAGCCTCTTAGGCGCTTCGCCGAAGAACGAAGGAAGGCCATCGGTGAAGAAATCGCCCGGCTCCTAGCTGCCGGCTTCATCATGGAAATGACCCGGATTGGTTGGCGAACCCGGTCCTGGTTTTGAAGAAGAACGGCTCCTGGCGCATGTGTATCGACTACACCAGCCTCAACAAGGCGTGCCCGAAGGACCCTTCCCCCGCCGCGCATAGATCAAGTTATAGACTCGATTGCCGCTGTGAACTGTTGTCTCTAGATGCCTACTGGCTACCACCAGATTCCTGAATCCGCTGATCAAATAAAGACTTCGTTCATTACCCCGTATGGGGCTTACGCTACACGACTATGCCATTCGGCTTGAAAAATGCAGGCGCCACCTACCAAAGGTGCATGCAAAAGTGTTTGCAGGATCAAATCGGCAGAAATGTTCACGCATACGTGGATGATGTCGTTGTAAAAACCAAGGAGATGCCTACCCTCCTTGATGACTTGAGAGAAACCTTCACCAATCTGCGAAGATTCCGGATGAAGCTCAACCCGGCCAAGTGCACGTTCGGCGTGCCAGCCGGCCAACTCCTGGGCTACCTCGTCTCTCGCGAGGAATCGAAGCCAACCCGGAGAAGATCAGTACCATTGAGAAGATGGAGCGCCACAGTGCCTCAAGGACGTCCGAAGTTCACCGATGCCTGGCCTCCTTGAGCCGCTTCGTCAGCCGGCTGGGGGAGAAGGGCCCATGTACCAGCTGCTGAAGAAATCGGACAAGTTCGTCTGGTCACCACAGGCGATGAAGCCTTCCGTGACAGCGCGTGCCCCGGCCAGCGCCCATCCTCGCATCGCCGGCTTCGATGCTGTTGTACATCGCTGCCACCAATCGTGTGGTTCTGAAAAGTTCATAGACAACGTCTCAAAATCGTCCGCTAAGGGGTATTTTTCGTCTCTATGGGCCTAACCCGACGATATGGGTTCCGTTGTGGAAACTGCGTCAGGCAAAGTCCAACGACGATTTTTCGGTCCGTCGCTGAGCGCCCTTCCGCCATGGAAAATCGGACCGTTGCGGAAGTGTTTCTGAAGCCCGTTGGCTGCGACGTCATGCAGCCGACACGTGGACGCAGCTTGCCGGGTTAACGGCGTTAGCAACTGAAACCCGTGGTAAGGCGGAGAGCCCACACGAGGCCTGCACAGTCTTCGCGGGCCGGGCCGGATGTATGGTTTGACCGGTCAACTATATAGCTGGGCCGGTCCATTAGTGTGGGCCGGGCCTAACCTCTAAGGTGGTGGTCAAAACTTAAATGGGCCGGCCCATTTAACATGTGGGGTCCACCTTACAGCAGAGGGCCGGCCCATTTAGTGTGTGGGGTCCACCGTATAGCAAGTGGGCCGGCCCAACAAGCAGTGGGTCGGCCAAAAAACAGTGGGTCCCAGCTCGGTTAAAGGGTCGGCCCATTTAGTTTGTGGGGTCCACAATATAGCAAGTGGCCCAACAAAATGGGCCGGGCCAAAAACCGAGTGGGTCCCACTTATCTGGGCGGCCCATTTAGTTTGTGGGGTCCACCATATAGCAAGTGGGCGGCCCAACAAAATAGTGGGCCGGGCCAAAAACACGGTGGTCCCACTTTCCTGTTAAAGGCGGCCCATTTAGTGCGTGGGGTCCACCATATAGGTGGTGCCCACGACAAACAGTAGTGGGCCAAAAACAGTGGGTCCCACTTTCTGTTAAAGTGTCAATTAGTATGTGGGTCCACCATATAAGGTGGCGACCAACAAATAGTGGTAGACAAAATACCAGTGAGTCCTTTTTCCTCTTAGTAGGCCCATTTAGTATGTGGGTCCACACAAAAGCAAATGGGCGGCCCAACAAATTAGTGGGCCGGGCCAAAAGCACGAGTGGGTCCCACTTTCCGTTAAAGGTCGGCCCAATTAGTATGTGGGGTCCACCACATATGCAGGTGGGCGGCCCCGGTGGTTGTGGGGTCCACCATATAGCAGTGGGCGGCCCAACAAGATAGGCACGGCCAAAACACAGCGGGTCCCACTTTCCTCTTAAGGCCGCCCATTTAGTATGTGGGGTCCACCCACAAAAGCAATTGGGTTGGCCCAACTAAGGTCTGGGTAAGCAGTGGGCCAGCCAACTAGAGTGTGGGGTCCACCGTCAATCAAATGGGCTGGCCCATAAGTAAGTGGGCCAGCCCAATAAGTAAGTGGGCCAGCCCGTTTAGTTGCTGTTTATATGCTGGCATAATATGGGCTTTAGGAATTTGCGGGCAGGCACATATGTGATTTCGCTTAAATGGGCCGTTTAAGGGATGGGAATTCGTGATTTAGATACTGAGAATATTTACGCAGCATTGATTTCTGTCGGATAGCCTCACTTACCACAAGCACCAAAGAAAAAATGCGCGAAAGAACTATAAAAACTAACTAAATATTACATCAGCTGCAAGGCATTGAAAAAATATTACAGAACCCAGAGAAATTGAATGGTAATTAAACCTAGCAATACAATGAAGCGATCCGGCAATCTTTTAAGTTGTCCATGCAGCACCTATATCTGAAACAAAGACATTACAAGTTAAGACAACAACAATGGAAAGGCAAAGACACTACAATATTGTTTGCCAAAGAATTTGGAACTCATCATTTCGTCGTTATAACAAGATCATTGTAATGCGCACAATAAGCAAACAAAGAGTGCATGCCGCATACCAATAGCCAATATAACAGAGCATGTTAGAATAAAGCAACAGACTTACTACGTCGAGTCCCATGCAAACCAACATGTTCGGGGAGTACAAAATTGGCATGTAGTAGCAGGCTATAAATTTTGTAACAACGACTGAGCAAGATGAAGTTATGATGGCTACATCTACAGAGCAGGGAATGTAAACCAAAAAATAGAAGTTACGATGGCAAAAGCTAAAGAGGAGGGAATGTGAACCAACATGTGCCAAGTGCAATTACTTCATTTTGGCCGTGAACTAAATAATACTCCTGAACTTATAGTGAAGGGGATGCAAATCAAGATGTTTCGGGATATAAACTTGTAATGAGCAACACATAGAGGATAGTTATTGGAGCTTAGGATGGACCAGATACAGAATATAGTGGGATCACCTGTGAACTTGTATAAGAGGGAATGCAAACCAATATGTTCAGCTTTCCATATGTGAGCGTCATGCCAAGTCAGAGAAACAAGTCAATAATGCAGCTTTTGAAGAACAAGATGGCACACAAAATTATTATCTAGTAGTATGACAAGTTTATTTGTACTACAGGCTAGATAGCAGAGTGATAGCATGCCAAACTAAGTCCTTACTTTGTTAGCTTACAATGAACTAGATACAAAACAATGGCATCACTGTAGTACGGGAATGCAAGCCAACATGTTCATGGAGTAAAAAATTGGCACAAACAACATAGTAGCAGGCCATAATAATTGTAACAACGACTGAGCAAGATAAAGTTATGATGGCTAGATCTACAGAGGGAATGTAAACCAAATATAGAAGTTACGATGCCAAAAGCTATAGAGCAGGGAATGCGAACCAACATGTGCACTTACTTAAAATTGGCCATGAACTAAATAATAGCAGGATGTTACTATAATACCTACAGTATAATTTTTGTAACAACGACTATAGAAGTTATGATGGCTACATCTAAGAGCAGGGAATGCAAACCAAAATGTTCAATCGCTTAAAGTTAGCAATGAAGTAGAAAATAGGAACGTGTTACGGTCATAGCTAGGAATGAACTAAAAGAGCTTCAGACAAACAAGCATCGAACCCAGAACATGGCGCTAAAACAAGGGACTTACATTAGGAGAAGCACTCTGTGGGAGTCACAGCAGATCCTGGGGTTGATAGATCCGGTGATGAAGTACGCTACATGTGCTACTTGGGGTTGGAGAGACGGCCATTACACTTCATGGTTACTCATCTCATCGCAAAAAGCAGTGACGTCGTTAGCACAAACAGTTCCCCCAAGATTAAACAAGAACTTGAGCAAGCAATAGAAAACGTGAGAAGAGTTTAGAATCGTCACGGCGGCGGTGAAGCGGATCGGTTCATGCACAGGTGTCGGTGAGCAAGATACGATGCGGTGGACGACGGATCCAAAGCGGCTCCGGGGGGTGGACGATACCGCAGCCGAAGCGACGCGGTAGACTGTTGGATGAGCATATGGTTTCGAGGTTCGGCGGGGATGATCCGGTCCGGTTGATGACGGCGCGATGAAGCGGGGGGCGCAGCCGGATGACGAGATCGCGAGGGCTCGGGTAGGCTGGGAAGTCCGCGGGGATGTTCTGCGGTGGTCGTGGAGGTGGTGAGCAGGGACTTGGGAAGTTGTGGGTGATCTGAGGGAAATGAATTTTTTTGGGAGGGTATCCGGGCTAGGGAGGTGGTGATCCAAAAAATGACGGGCACCCCCACCAACCGACTTTGCTGTCATCTCCACAGGGGTAGAATCGGAATTTGGAAGCGTGTGAAATTTTTGTATTTTGTGGGCGGGAAGTTTTGCCGCTATGAGATTTTGAATTTCGCTAAGGTACAAGTATAATGATAAAAAATTGTGAGACCGTACTAGTACCTCTGTTCAAGGCCGACTGTAAAATCAAATCATCATCAAGTTGAACATCGGTTACTACCATGATCATCATCGGACACAGATCTGGTGACATGCACCTGAAATTGGTGCATTCGTTGCAAAGTATAATGCTAAAAAAATTAGTGACCGTACTAGTACTTCTGTTCAAGCCCGAGTGCAACATCAAATCATCATCACGTTGAAAATTTGTTACCATGATCATGATCTATCTCTAAATTTGGCATCCGCTAAATCTGGCAAACTATAATGATAAAGAAATTGTGAGACAGTAGTAGTACTTCTGTTCATGGTCGAGTGCAACATCAAATCATCATCACGTTTAAAATTTGTTACCATGATCATGATCTACCTCTGAAAATGGGCGCATCCTCTAAAACTTGCAAAGTATAATGATACAAAATTGTGAGACCGTACTAGGACTTATGTTCAAGGTCAGTGCAACATCAAATCATCATTACATTGAAAAGTGTGTTACCATGATCATGATCTATCTTCTAATTTGGCGCATCCGCTAAATCTCGCAAAGTATAATGATAAAAAATTGTGAGAATGTACTAGTACTTATGTTCAAGGCCGAGTGCAGGATCAAATCATCATCACGTTGAAATTCGTTACAACGATCATGACATATCTCTAAAATTGGTGCATCCGCTAAATCTCGCAAAGTATAATGATAAAAAAATTGTGAGACTGTACTAGTACTTGTGTTCAAGGCCGAGTGCAGGATCAAATCATCATCACGGTGAAATTTATTACAACGATCATGACATATCTCTTAAATTGGCGCATCCGCTAAATCTTGCATGTGGCGCATCTCAGTGCGGAGCAACAGGCCGGTGCTATCAAGGTTGAGGCGTCAGTAGCGTCATCGGGCTCTCCTTTTTTGATAGATCTTCTACATGGCGTGGCGCACCGCCCGTCGAGAAGCAGTCACATGTGATACCGAGGTGGAGACGTCGCCGGCATCCTCGAGGCGCGGCCGCCCTTCTATGAGCCAGCGTCGACTCAAGGTATATATGAATCCATGCGTTGTCGCGCCCCTTCTTCCGATGAAGTGGGGTGCCTTAGATTTATTGTTCTTCTCTTACGATTATTTCGAGCCGAACATGTGTGCTCTTTCTCTGAATATATTGCTTGAAAAGCTAACCAAGTTAATTAAATTCACTTCATTCTTAATCTTGCGTGCTAATTTGTTATTTTTGCTGGCAGTGGTGCGTGCAAGGAGATTTATTTGTGGGTGTGCTGAGCTGTTAGGCCTAAGTCATCCTCAGCTTAACGAGGCCTCAGCTTAACACATAAAAAAGGTGTTCAATCTCGCCCACAATGTCCTTTTCTTTCCTCTTCCTTTATTGGAACTTGTTTTGCAGACAAGGAAAGTGGCACGTGTAATGTGAGTAAAACCCTCTTAGCCAAAATCAGCTACAAGCAAGATTTTCTGTATTGTAGATGCCCCAATTGACTCTAATCCCCAATGTAGTCTTTTTTTTATGTCAGTATAGACTTCTTTACATGGCATGCATTTGCCTAATGAGCAGCATTGTATTGCCATTCTAGCCAACCTGATCGATATGTCAAGCTTCATGCACGAGATGCCATGTTTAATTTACTCCCTCACTCCGATCCATATTTCTTGGTGTAAAATGAATGTGAATCGAAGGGAGTACTTTTCTTAGATACTAGTAGTACTATACCATTTCAAAAAAAAATACTAGTACTACTACATCACAAATGCATCAAAAGAGTACTACCATCACAAGACCACCACGGTTGTACTAGTAGAGTTTAATACTGAACTTCCAAAGGGAATAAGATTACACATATGAACTTGAACCAGGAGCATGAGGGCCAGCAGCAGGGGCGTTGACGGGAACAAGCCAGGCAAGACGTAATTCTGGAGGAAGAGGCCATATGCTGCGTGCTTGGCCTTGGTTGCAGGGCGGTGCTTCCCCGATGTACTTAGGCCTACACCCGTCGCATGCTGGATCAGGCTGCGGATGTCCTTCTGGAGGATTTTGCCACAGAATGGGCAAAATAGCTCCCCGCGCTTGCGGAAACGAATTTCACCACCCTTCAGCCGCTTGAGAACGTAGCGGCTTTTCCGGTCCCTGCGCTCCTTGTTGTCGTCCATGTCGTCAGAATATTCCTGTGAATTATAAAGTACATAATAATCAGGTGCTTAATGATCGAATAAATACTGCACTATCATAAGCAAACCTTAGAAACCCTAAAATTAAATGTGTAGAACAAGTAAATGGCAGAAGAAATCATACTAAATCACGAGAAAACCCTATGAACAGCAATGAACATAAGCCACAACAATTGCAAGTCCACTAAGTATGAACACATAAATTAATTATATGACAAATCAAGCCAACTACATGGCAGATTAGTCGAAATTAAACTAGAATCTGACCGTACGAACCGTAGAATCAAGTACGTCTACAAGAACAAGGTAGGAGATCAAATCAATCAAGAACCAGGTTCGTGCAAACCACGTGAACAGTAATATGACACAAAAAGGATCGGGACAGTTTCGGTAAAAGAGCAGTACCTCCTCGTCGTCACCCTCGACATCCTCCTGGAACTGAACGTTTGGGCCGAAATCGTCGAAGGGGTCGAGGTCCGCGTCCAGCACCGGGTCGAGGAAGACCTCGCCGTGGTGGCCTGCAACGCCTTGCAGATCTTCGGCGGGAGCAACGGCGTTGCTATCCACCTTCTCCTCGACGGCCAGGACGCCCGTTTCGACCGAGGTCGAAGAATCAGACAAGCAGAGGAGACGAGCGGCCTGGGTACCCGGTGAAGCCTCACCCGCCGCGACGGCCACTACCGCAGAGGCATCCTCTGCGCGAGCGGCCGCCGATTGCTCCGCCTCGTACGCAAGACCTGTCTTCATGCTGCTGCGGTTGGAAACGAGGAAGTCGATGCCTCGGAGGTGCGGTGAGTTGATGGGAGGGGAGAGGACGAGCTCGCGAGAGACGATGAGGCCGATTATTTTATAGCCTCTGACTCTCTGTATCAGAATGGCATTAGTTGTGGACGCGAGAGACGATGAGGCCGATTAGTTGTGGACGCGTGAAGTCGTGCATGTACTCGATTCTCACGTATACCAATACTTCCAAACGTCATAAGTAATTCACAATCATTCAGAATAATATGAGACCTTAACATTTTATTGTTTGTGTCAGATATTGTCCATGAAAAATAACATCCTTCAAAAAATAAATCCCCTATGCCAATCCGGTCATGCCCGTCTACTCCAACTAGCTTCCTCGAGTAATTTGTCACCTTACATTCTTAAAATGAACCAAAATTTGGCACAGGGGCATCACATGGAAAATGATGTTACCATTCTCTCTTCCCATTTTTGTTTGAATTTTTCAAAATTGTCATGCCCTAACGGAAAAAATGTATGTTCCTTCTATGAAGCATGTATCATGGCATTACCAAAACCTGGGGGTGGCGGGGCACATGGTGGTGTGATGATACATCACATTTGGACCACACAACACAATTTGGACCAACCAAAAAAATTCAACAACCCTACACAAACCCTGGTCAAAACTAATTTGACCAATATTACAAAAGTTGTACATAATTCAGAAACAGTCAGAAATATACGAAGCATTCAGGAGTCAATACTGAAGACAAAGCAATTATGCCAAAAGACAAAGGCAGAGGAGGAACAGGTCTTGCTATATTGCACAACAAAGCCAAATTCAACTTTTCATCGATTCCAAAATTCTGGCTGCAATTAGCACACCCTGGTCTCCTGATGTCGCAATAGTTGGCTGCTGGGAGCGGAGACACTCGACTTCCTTCTTCAACTTATCGCACTCTGTGCGAACTTTCAAGTACTTCGTCTCGAAATATTGCGCATGTTCAGCATGCAACTCCACTTCCTGTTGAAAACTTTCACAGTCACAGTTGCAATCACACTGACCAGCCTTGTCAGTGACCACACTCATCGGTGGCTGGGCGCGTAGTTCCTCGACTTCCTTCTTCAACTTCTCACACTCCACGAGAACGTCTGAGTACCGTTTATCAAAAGAAGATTGCATGGAACGGGCATTCTCCTTCGATATGGCACGATTTAAAATGCACCTGCCCACGAGGTGGCGGATTTTCTTATGAAGGATGATGTTGTGGCCCTTGATCTGGTCCAGTTTCGCGGAGAATCGTGTTATCACATCCTGCATTGCAAATTCAACAGCAATGAAGTATGCAGAGTGCAGATGAGGGGGGAGAAATAAACAAATGGAGTGCCAACCTCTTCAATATGCCTGAGAGCTGCAAAGTCCTTGTCCATAGGAACCTCTTCAACGATGGAACCGCCATCCCTGGAAGAAAGACATTTAAGTAGTTGGATCTGGCAGCCAGCAAGGAGGCGATGAAACTGCGGCACGGCAATGGAAACATACACGGCCGAAGATGCACACACGCGCACTGGCTGCTCCTCTCCCGGAGACTGGGCATTCGTCTCTGATTCTGCATTCATGATACCAAACCTATGCAAGAGTTTGAGGTTTCTGTTCTGAAGGGTGGTGTTGTGGCCCTTTAATCTCATAATCCCTTCCTGCATGGAAAAATTCACCAGGAACGAATCAGGGATCCTTTTTCATTCACAGGATATGAAAATCATAAGATTAGGAAAAGCATAGGATTTTGTATACATTACAGAGGGTGTATGCGCTATTTTATGGGCTATTTGGAATGTACAAAATGAAGTCGAGTTTAATAAACCCAAATCTCATCCCTTCTTGCAGGTTATCCCTATGATTATTCACTAGATCCGTATGTTTCTTATCTCCAGCCCGAGGATCAGCAGGATATCATGGAGTCTGGGTGCAACTGACTAGAGACAGCCGCACGGGATTTTTACAGCCAGGGTGGCTGGCAGTTTCCTCATAGAATTACTTACTGATGTGTTTTTGCCTTTTTGGCACCCGCTGTTTTCTATGTTTCGTTGGTGGATCTTTGTGTCGACTCTAGCTGATCCGTGAGAAGTTGTCATAATTTGTGTATGAACTGAAGAAAGCAATAAAGCAGCCATATACATCATTTTGATGCAGAGGCTGTGATATGTCCCCCATTTCGAAAAAAGGAACAAACATAGGATATATTTCTATAAATCAAACAACTAATGTAGGAAAAAAAACCATAGGATCTAAATGCTACACAATTCTTATAGAAGTCCTACGAATTAAAGAAGCCCTCATGCAGTACGGAGATGAAGAGGAAGAAAAAAAAGCAATGGATATATATTATATAGTGCATACATTATTAATGCTCTTGAGAGCTAACAAGTGCTCATCAAACAACGGGTCCTGGATAGCTAAGTACGAAGTGGATCCTGCGGTAGAAAGCACGAGCCTGGAACCGTCGGCCCTGGAAGATGATAGCCGGTTTAGTTGGCACCGCCTGCCAGCAAGGACTCAACGAAAATCCGGCATGGCGAGAGCTTCGTACCCACCAGGTTGGCGAGAAACGAGTCGATTTCTCAGCTTGGGTAGGAATGGCGCTGAAACCAGCCGCCATGGAAGAAAGACGGTTAAATTGTTTGGCGCTCCCGGGTAAAAGAAAAACTTCGGCATGGCGATGGAAACATACCGGGGAGCTTCGTACCCACCATCTTGGCGAAACACGGTCGATTTCTCGGCATCGGTAGGAAGGGCGACACTTGAACGGGCGGCCCTGGAAGAAAGACGGTCAAATAGCTGGTTCTCCCGGGTAAAAAAATAGTTGGATCTGTTTGCCTTGCTGTAATCTGCGTTCATGGGGGCAAAGAAAGCACATGGCGATAAAAACCTACCAGGACTCTTGCTGGATTACTCTGCCCTGACCCAACAAGCCCGAAGCAGACTGAGCTTGCGATGGAAGCGCAGACATGCCTGTCCGCCGGCGCCGCTGGTAGACTTTCAAAGTCGGAGTTTGCAGGACTTTCAGCGGGATGGATTTCACCGCGGATTTAGTCTCAGACAACAACGCCTCCTTCCTCTTCTTACACTTCTTCATGTTCTTCTTAGACAACTTGTTGAACGATGGATGAATCGCTGGAGGAAGAAGGAAGGGACAAGCAGGTGGGGATAGAAGGGGTCGGTGTAGAGCTCTCCGGGGAGGGTTCCCCGGGGAGGAGGATGAAAACTGGAACGAACAGGACAGGGATGGGACTGGGCAATCTTGTCCGTCCATCCAAAATCAAAGGGCGGGAGCACATAAGACTTTGGGCCATTGACAGGCTGGTCCTGCCACAGGCGGACCCCAAGTTTCAGCGATTCAATGTCAGTGAAAAGATGGGCAATGTAAAAGAATCTTGTTCGGGGTCCCAAAGTCTACTAGTAGTCTACTCCTATATAGGTATAGCTGCATAGCCATCATACCATTGCATTGATCGAGCTGTACGCCTTTACCACTCTGATTCAGGTACAAAATATTAGTGTTCTCTTGTCAAATCAAAGGCCATGTCAGTTTAACGAAATGGACGTTCTTTAACTCACAAACTACTCCAAGGACATCATTTACGGACTACTGAAGCCATGTACATAATTTCTGGATCGATTTAGTAATTTGCTACAACTGTAATATTATTTCCAATTTTCAGCAATTTATTTGAATTTTAGGATTTTACTTATAAATTTCGCTAATTGACATGTGTAGGAAAGATAGAAAACAACTAGTGTATGCATGACCAATTAATCTGACTAAATAAATCTTATAGTGGCCACTTTGCATCACTCAAACTGAGAGGGCATGTTAGATTCATATGATAGAATAATGGAGAATCGCTATGACATATGCCTCCTTGAATCCTACGGGAAAGAAATCTACATGAATTGGTAGAGCTAGGTGTGTGATGGTATCATCGGAAAGACAAAGGAAATTTCTATAGAGATTGAGAGTGCATAGCATAGTTGTCACAGATGCATATGAACTTTTCCAAGAGGTCTAACCTCTTATTAGAAATCCTATAGGGTTGTACTAGTATAAGAAAACAATACATAGAAATTTTGGAGGATTCAATTCTTCAAATCAAACAAGCTATATAGGGGGAAAATCATATCCTTTGATTCGTACAATTTGTATAGGAGTTATGTAGGATTTGACTATAGGAGTTATGTAGGATTTGACTATAGGATTTGAATATTTGTACGGTTGTGTAATATTTTTACCCAGATCAATTCACATACCACCGGTTATGTATTTTTTTGGGCTATAAAAATAGGAGGTGTGGTATATTTGATGTGTGTAGAGATAATCTCACCATCTTATAGCCACCCCTAACATTTCGAGCAAACAAAAAAAATCTATACCACTACCCACCTCTCGTCCTACACTCAATTCCTACACAACCAAACAACAAAAATTGGCTATCCTAGCCAGGTGGTTGGGGATACTCTCATCCCATAAACCTATCCCCTAAACCAAACAACCCCTAATATGGAGGGAAGGAAAACCTAGATCTGATACTGTACAAAAACACATAAAGCAATCTGGAACCGTCCACATAGAATCAACGGGCCAGAGCAGATGCCTTCTTTGGGAAGGGTCTTGCGCGGAAGCCAAGGAATCCTCTGCGTCGACAATCTGGTGTAGCAGTAAAATAGACCATCATAGCGGAACATTGATGGAGTCACTACAATGCGTCCGAATCCGGGTATAGTCTTGTCATATCAATGGCCATGTCAGTTTCTCCAGATATAATCTATCCGTTAGCTAGTACTACTACTCTAGAGGCTGACGCCACATGCAGAAGTTGTACAGTACTACGACTACTATCGAGTATCGACTAGTCCGATCACGTCCAGGTCGCAACTACTCAAAAATGGCCGTAAAGAAAATGCAGAAGTAGGATGGGGCCACGACAAAAGACATACATCTATTTATGGACAGAGGTAGTATCATATCAGCATGCATTAGCATCTCATTTGCAACTAGTTGCACTCGCATCCTATTATCGGATATCACACTTCTGCACTTTTAAAAAATATGAAGAAAAACAAAACTGGGACACATATTATGTTGTGTATTGCTCCACAGGTCACAGATGAGTATGTAAAAAAATTCTAGCTTGCACAAAAAAGACAAATGATATGTGAATAGTTAAGGAATATTATTCACATTGGTCTTTTCTTTTTTCCACAGCTCACATATGGTCACCTTTTGAAACAAATGTTTAGATGTGCGAAAGATACAACATAACCCGTGACTATGATTTGAATTTACATTTTTTTACAAACTCGAAATGTGACATCCGACAATAAGATGAGGGATCAACTAGTTGCGAAATGTTTGCACTCCTGACCATGCATCTGAATCTATCTACTAGACTACTACAACAACATACAAAATGCACCAGTTTTGAACTAGAGATGTAACAGCAGTACTAACTGTTGGTTTCCAAAATCTAACGCTTGTGATTAGAGGGATTCGCGTCAAGAGATACCACAACAGCATACACTTCTTTCTAGAACCATCATGTAGCCATTATGTAGAAGAAGAAAAAGCAGGGTCACACCAATATCACACGTCCCACTCGATAGTAAGAAAGGTTCCAAGTTATTGTTCCCATTTCTCAACTGGTCATACCTATTTCGATGGTGTAACCTACGTAGTATAAGTTATATATTAGTTGTATGGAAAGTTTGAGCAACATTTAGAACACAATTTTGTACTCCTAATTGGTCCAACATGCATGCTAAGATTGGGGTCTTCACCTTGAAACGGCGAGCGCCGAAAAGCGGGTCAAAATCGCCCAGATCCTCGAAGATATCTACAGGCGCAGCCGCTGTATGAGAGACGGAGTGGGAAACGAGTGGGGCGATGTATGAGAGACGGAGTGGGGGTGTAGTATGTACTATAGTAAGACGGCGAGACGGCGAGGTCAGAGTGATTAAGACTAGTCACAATGGGAAGTACGTAGTACGTAGTATCATACACTACTAGTTTGTGATACTACCTCCACAATGCATAGTATCATAATATGGTTCATACTTATGTCATATTTAAAGTTTTGTAGAATCTCAATGCAAATGTGTGTACATGATGTATTTGTCATGAAGTTTTCTAAGTTTTCTAGGTTTATGTGTTATAATACTACTCTCATATCTCACCTCATAATTGATGTGACACATTAGATTTTTGCCAACATGGCATGTATGATACTACTTACGAGCCTTAAAAGCACTTTTTGTGATGTTGATCAAATTGTACTCTAAAATTGTCACTGGACAACAGGTCGGCCTATTGCAAACTTGTTTGAATGAGCTAAAATAGTTAGAAATCTAGAAAATTTGTCACTTCAATGAATTTTCATCCTATAACGTTTACTTAATTTGAAAAACGAATGGGGACGTTTGCCATAATGGGACAATCATTTCTACAAAAAAGAATAAGATGGAAAGTCTCGCAATGTTATTTATCATGACAACATTGACAATGTCACAACCGTGGGGTGATTAGGGAATCCACTCCGCTAGAAAAAACAAACTTATATAAGGCATGTGTGGCAATGCAGTTTGTCTACCTTATACACATATCTAGATGTGTAGCTATATATGGATTTTATTTTCCAACTTTAGATGATCAGTTTATAGTTCACCATTTAATTAGAATTCATAATTTTTGGGAATAAAATACTTGGAGGTACCCTGCAAGTGTGGTACCACAAACTAAGCCAAAACATGGGTCCCAATAGTACAACATAGCGCGCATAGGAAGTTTGAGCAAATTTGAAACCAACCAAATGAGGTAGAAACAAATCAGAAAAAAAGTTGTGAAACATGTGCATGGAGCCATCACATGACATGTACTTACTACTAACAAGTAAAAAATATAAAACCCTATCATACATAGAGGTTTGGGGTGAAGAGTTATTATTCACACACATATAGAATAAATATGGACTGCTTTTGGCTTTCTACCCATTAATTTGAGCAAGCTTCATGCAGTGTCCACTTCAAACTTGACAACATTGGAACCATAGCTGCTTGAGTTCGCCTCGCTAGCCTCTTCCCATATGTAAGCTTAATTAATTGGTTACACTACGAAAACCACAATCAACTTCTGAATAATGCATGCATTGCCCCCCTTTTGCACATATGCAACTTTGCAAAGTAGGGATTTTTGGTTTACCACACATTAGTGTGTTGTTTTCTTTTTATTAGGACCCATGTTTGGTAGCCACATTTTTCCAAAGCCAAAGTGTGGTTAGCCAAAAAAAAAAAGCTAGTATGGCTAGCCACCAAATTGTGGCTTAAAATATTAAAGCCAAACTTTGTCAAAACTTTGTAAAAAAAAGTTGAGTCTATGACAAATGGACCATATATACATGCAATGAAGTGTGATAAGCCAAATTGTGGCAAAAACCAAACACATGCCAAATAAACTATATGCATGCATGGCTGCCAAATTTTGGCTTCTTGACAAATTGTGGCTAGGAACCAAACATGCCCTTGCTGGCCAAAGGGGTCCGAATATGTGTTTTGTTTATTCGCTATCATGTGCAGTACGTGTGTGCACAATACCGCAAATCAAAATTTCACGGGTAGGCCAAACATGCATGCATGGTAGGCGAATCGCCATTTCGAAGGCTAATTTGTCAAACTAGCTTACCATGAAACCATCATGTGTACTCCAATTAATTAAGTTCGGATATGAATGGTGGTCATCAACCAAACTAAAAAGAATTCAAAATTTGGGATGATATAGGGATGTGCCCTATTGTTGTGGAATCAGAAAACATTAGCCAACGAAAATGTGGGTTGCATCCAAGTATAGTAGCTCACAAAGTCGATTGCCAAGAAGTTTTTGCCTAAATTTGAAATAAAGCCAAAATGAGGTTCAAACTTATTGAAATCAGCAAGCAAGGCAATCACGAAGTCACCAATTACTACTTTTATCTAGGAAAAATAACAAACATGATGGCATGCAAATATTCTTGAGAAGCAGAATCATTCTGTAAATATATATTTTTGGAACCATGCATGTTGGACATTGATTCGCTTCTTGCCACATGGGTGAGCTAGCTTGGTTACCGCAAGAACCATGCATGGCGAACTTTCGAATCATGACCCCTTTTTTAAGAGATCAATGAAAAACTTCTTATTTTCGACTATACTTTGCCAAATAAAGTTTTTTTGGTTTTCCACATAAAGTCTTTTCATTTTTATTGGCCGAATTAAGGGGGGCAAAATTAAAAGGATGTATTTGTGAAGTGGCTACCGCGTGTATTGCGCACACTACCACCTATACAATTTTCACAAGAGGGTGACATGGTTGGATGGCCATGCATTTCCATGGTTTGTTGGATTATCTCATCATGTAGTATATAATAAATTAATTTTGTAAATATTTTTCAATTCAAGTATTAACGATGGTTATATTACAACTCAAATAAATTGGGAAAATACTGGGGTTCGCCTCCCTAGAATCAATCTTGCCCGTCCATTTCCTATCAACTGACTATAGGGAGTACTAGATTTAAATGGCGGTTGGAGTTAATTCCTCAACCTCATCGCAGTATTATTCCCATCTGTCCCCACTAAACAACCCCTGGCGGTTCGTTCTCCCTGCATTTCGGCAAGTTCCAAAAAACCCCATTGTTTGCAGTTGCTCTCCCTCCCTCCCCCTCAATCCCTCCGATCAGTTCGACGTGCTTCAGCGCTGCCATGGCCGACGGCGGCCTGTTTACGCTAAAGAGGAGCGTCGTTCCCCATGGGACGACCAAGGTGAACGTGGTCTACACGAATGACCCTTCCGTTCTCGAGCACACCCTCAAGATGTACGAACAAAAGCTACTAGAGGACAGGTCCAGGTTCGTCGGCCTCGACCTAGAATACACTGCGGACCAAGTAAGTACCGCCGTCGTTCAGTTGGCCATGGACGACCACGTCCTGGTGTACCATTTCTGCAGGTATGTTCTTCACATGCCTTCCTTTATCTTGGATCTGCTTTTTTATTTCGACATAGACTAGGTTCTAACTTGTATGAAAACACGAACAAACTAACTTGTATGAAAAATGTGGTCTGGAACGTAATATCCAACATATACTTGTATAATTTTTTTGGATTGACCACGATATCTAGTTTCATGATTTTGGTACTCAAAATTTGCACAAATTTCATGTACTCATACTCACCGATAATCGGCATGGATGTCAAGATATTAACATATAGTAACTGAATCTTAACTTGACACTTAAATAATTAGATCATATAGTCGCAACAATAATTCATGTTATTTTGATGTGTATCACTGATGCAAAATCATTGTTTCACTGCAACAAGTATACAGTTTACTGGAAGAAAAATATGTGTACTATTTCAGCATATACGATCTTACAAGATTGATTTGTGTTAACATGCAGGAGTCCTGATAATCTGGCACTGCAAGAATTCCTTCAACATAAAGGAATTTGTTTCACAACTGTTGACATCAGGGGTGACTCTAGCAGGTTTGCTAGAGATGGCATTAAAATTCCTAAACATAATTGGATTGACATTCAGGATATGATCAATTTCAATGGTCCTGGCAATAGGACTGGCATGGGTGATTTGGCAGCCGCCATCATTGACCCATCTTACAAAGACATGAAGACCAAGTTCCCTACTAGCAGCCACGATCAATGGGAGTGCATGCCATTGCCTGAAGTAAACTTGAGGTATGCTGCGATTGATGGGTATGTCAGTTTTGAGTTGTACAGGCGACTCAAAAAAATCAATGATGGGCAGCGTCAAGCACAACCAATTCCAAGGGAAGTGGTTTGCCCGGATTGCAAGGAAGCGGCTAGGTTGGCCGCTCTTCCCCCTGCCTGGCGCGACGAGAAGAAGCAGTGTGTCGGGACAACCTACTGGGAATTTGTATCTTATTGCTTTAGGCACAACATACCATTTGATCCGAAGAAAATGCCACCATGGATAAAGGACTCGTGCGAGCCTACTTCGGGGTCTCCGTGGGATGGCGGTTCACACGGTGAGCAAGCTAGGGCAACGGCTGGATGTGGTGAGCTAGCAAGGGCAGGGCCTGTATCTGGTTGGGAAGCTCCAACAAGGATTCCCGACACACGAAGTGCGAACGAGTGCAGAACTTGGACTGCCAACCCGTGGGAGGCAGGTACAAGCGGCACCGGCAAGCGCATCAAGAGGGATGATGATAATTGGTGAACTAGGCTGGCGTTATATGTTTCCAAGATTGTACATAAGTTTAGAATTATGAACTGGTAGTATTGTTTAGGTGATGTAATTACTTTTGCAACAATGTGTATGAGGTTTCAGAATCACGCATCCTTATTTAAACATGTTTAAAACATGGAAATGAAAAGGTAAGCCTGCATCCTTCTTAGTCACTCCAAAATTAAGCTTTTGGGAAGGTATTTGAAATTTCCATGTTTGAAACCCAAAACGACTTCTCTTCGTGATTGACTTCATAAGACTCAGGCTTAGGGGTAGATACATGATTTTTCTGGTTTGAATATGACTAGACCTTGTTTATCAACTTGAGTGCTTACTACTACCTCCGTCCCAAGGAATAAGGCGCACGCGTATTCCAAGACGAACTTTGACCATAAAAATTGAGCAACACAATCTTGATTATATTATATGTAATTAGTATCGTTGGATTCGTATTGAAAAGCACTTTGTAATGATGCTAATTTCATACAAACAATCTTTATATATTTGAAGTAATTCTTGGTCAAACAAAAAACACGTAAAACGACGTTCCTTGAACCGGAGGTAGTATATGACATAAGAAGGCTATGTGCTTTGGTTTTTCATTTTTTTTGAATCTTGGTCAATTCCTAGGTACGGTTTGACCAAGATTTGAACAAGTTTAAAATATGAAAATAAAATGGCCCGGTCTGATCCTTCTTAGTCACTCGAAATGAAGCTTTTGGGAGGTTTTTGAAATTTCCATGTGTTGAAACCCAAAACCACTTCTCTTCATGCTTGACTTCGTAAGATAGAGTTTAGGGTTAGGGGTAGATACGTACATGATTTTTCTAATTATTTTTATGCCCATTTGAATCTTGGTCAAATCATAGGTTTGACCAAGATTTAAACATGTTTAAAATATGAAAATGAAAAGCTAAGCCTGCATCCTTCTTAGTCACTCCAAAATGAAGTTTTGGGAAGGTTTTTGAAATTTCCATGATTGAAACCAAACGACTTCTCTTCGTGCTTGACTTCATAAGACAAAGTTTAGGGTTAGGGGTAGATACATGATTTTTCTGGTTTGAATATGTCTAGACCTTGTTTATCAACTTGAGTGCTTATTATATGACATAAGAAGGCTATGTGCTTTGATTTTTCATTTTTATACCCATTTGAATCTTGGTCAAATCCTAGGTTTGACCAAGATTTGAACAAGTTTAAAACATAAAAATAAAAGGTATAAGCTCACCTGGATCCTTCTTAGTCACTCTAAATTGAAGCTTTTGGGGGTTCTTGAAATTTCCATGTTTGAAACCCAAAACCACGTCTCTTCATGCTTGACTTCATAAGACAGAGTTTAGGGTTAGGGTAGATACATGATTTGTCTGGTTTGAATATGTCTTGACCTTGTTTATCAACTTGAATGCTTAATATATGACATAAGAATACTATGTGCTTTGGTTTTCATTTTTTGATTTTTTCTGAATTTTTATGCCCATTTGATCTTGGTCAAATCCTAGGTTTAACCAAGGTTTAAACAAGTTTAAAACATGAAAATGAAAAGGTAAGCCTGCATCCTTCTTAGTCACTCCAAAATGAGGCTTTTGGGAAGGTTTTTGAAATTTCCATGTTTGAAATCCAAAACGACTTCTCTTCGTGCTTGACTTCATAAGACAAAGTTTAGGGTTAGGGGTAGATACAAGATTTTTCTGGTTTGAATATCTCTAGACCTTGTTTACCAACTTGAGTGCTTACTATATATGACATAAGAAGGCTATGTGCTTTGGTTTTTCAGTTTTTTTGAATTTTTATACCCATTTGAATCTTGGTCAAATCCTAGGTACGGTTTGACCAAGATTTGAACATGTTTAAAACATGAAAATAAAAGGTAAGCATGGATCCTTCTTAGTAACAATGAAGCTTTTGGGAGGTTTTTTGAAATTTCCATGTTTGAAACCCAAAACCACTTCTCTTCATGCTTGATCGACTTCATAAGACAGAATTTAGGGTTAGTGGGTAGATACATGATTTGTCTGGTTTGAATATGTTTAGACCTTGTTTATCAACTTGAATGCTTACTATATGACATAAGAATACTATGTGCTTTAGTTTTCATTTTTTTGATTTTTTCTGATTTTTTTGCACATTTGATCTTGGTCAAATCCTAGGTTTAACCAAGATTTAAACATGTTTAAGACATGAAAATGAAAAGGTAAGTCTGCATCCTTCTTAGTCACTCCAAAATGAAGCTTTTGGGAAGGTTTTTGAAATTTCCATGTTTGAAACCCAAAACCAGTTCTCTTCATGCTTTACTTCATAAGACAGAGTTTAGGGTTAGGGGTAGATATACGTGATTTGTCTAGTTTGAATATGTCTAGACCTTGTTTTATCAACTTGAATTCTTACTATATGACATAAAAAAACTATGTGGTTTGGTTTGATAGTTCATTGTTCATAATTCATAGTTGATCATACATACGGATCATACATACAGAATTGCGCGATCCTTATCGCGACTTCTAACCTATCTAGTCGTCGAGGAAGATGATGGTCGCGTCCGCATCCCGCGCCTCCTTCTCCTTCACGGCGGCGATGGCCGCCGCCTTGTCTTCTTCCTCCGCCCTCTTCTTGTCGGCATCGTCCTTGAGGGACGCGGCCAGCGCCTTCAAGAAGAGGGGGTCTTCCCCTTCCTCCGCCTCCTCCGCCTCCTCGCCGGCTGGCGGCGCGAATCCGCCGCTGGTGCTCGCCTCCCACGCCGCCTTCGACCGGCGGTTCCTCTCCCGGTCGGCGCGCCATTTGTTGAAGACGGGGCCGCTCATCGGTTTGAGCGGCGGATCCGCCTTGTACCAGAGCCCGCCCGGGGCGAACTCGCGGAGCGACGACGGCATGTACAGGGAGCCTCTGTACCTGCACGCCGCGCGCCGACTCCCGGCGGCGGACTGCTTGCACTGGAGCCGCCACGCCTCCTCGAGCGTGTCCGGCGCGCGGGATCGCTTCGATCCGCTCGCGGGCGACGCGGAACTGGTACGGCGTGAATACATGGCGAGCGGCGAAGAATCACCACCCTGCAATCAAGGCCAAGCACGCAGCATATGGCCTCTTCCTTACGTCTTTTGCCTGGTTTGTTGCCGGTCAACGCCCCTGCTGCTGGCCCTGATGCTCCTGGTCCTGTTTAAAGTTCAGCATTAAACTCTATACTATACAACTGTCGTGGTCTTGTGATGTACAGTAGTACTCTTTTGATGCATTTGTGATGTAGTAGTACACTGTACTTTTTTTTTGAACTGATATACTAGTACTATCTAAGAACAGTACTCCCTCCGATTCACATTCTTTTTAGCACCAAGAAATATGGATCGGATCACCGGAGCGAGGGAGTAAATTACCCTTTTGTTGTGGCTTATTTTGACTTTGGCAAAAGCCAAAAAAAGCACCTAAATAGGTGCTTTTGGGCTTTTGGATTTTGGAAGCAAAGAATAGAATCTTTGTTCTTGGCTTCCAAAATCCAAAAGCCCAAAAAAGCACCTATTTACGTGCTTTTTTTTTGGCTTTTGCCAAAGCCAAAAGCCAAAAAAAGCCACAACAAAAGGGCCATAAACATGGCATCTCGTGCATGAAGCTTGACAGATTGATCGGGTTGGCTAGAACGGCTAAACAATGCTGCTCATTAGGCAAATGCATGCCATGTACGATAGTATACATCTAGTAAAGAAGTCTATACTGACATAAAAAAGACTACATTGGGGATGAGAGTCAATTGGGGCATCTACAATACAGAAAATCTTGCTCGTAGTTGATTTTGGCTAAGAGGGTTTTGTGCCCATATTTGTATCTTGGTCAAATCCTAGGTTTGACAATGATTTAAACAAGTTTAAAATATGAAAATGAAAAGGTAAGCATGGATACTTCTTAGTCACTCTAAAATGAAGCTTTTGGGAGGTTTTTGATATTTCCATGTTTGAAACCAAGAACCACTTCTCTTCATGCTTGGCTTCATAAGATAAAGTTTAGGGGTTAGGGGGTAGATACATGATTTGTTTGGTTTGAATATGTCTAGACCTTGTTTATCAGCTTGAATGCTTACTATATGACATAAGAAGACTATGTACTTTGGTTTTTCATTTTTTAAATTTTATGCCCATTTGAATCTTGGTCAAATACACTAGCTATGACCAAGATGTAAACAAGTTTAAAACATGAAAATGAAAAGGTAAGCATGGATCCTTCTTAGTCACTCTAAAATGAAGCTTTTGGGGGGTTCTTGAAATTTCCAAGTTTGAAAACCACTTCTCTTCATGCTTGACTTCATAAGAAGAGTTTAGGGTTAGGGGTAAATACATGATTTGTCTAGTTTGTTGTTTAGACCTTGTTTACCAACTACTAGTTCGATTTTGGGCTACTAATATAAAATTAAAATAAGTTGAACTAGTATTCCTCTAAAAAATCATTTTGGTATGCATTGTTTGATACTTTTCATAGCTATAGTGCATCACAAATTTATGATTTCATGCTTTGCTTTGCCAATTTCGATTTTTCTAACCACCTTCTCTTTGATTTCAAATTTAGGTCAAACTATCGATGCCTACTATGTGTTCTACTTGAATTGGATGCAGCGTGCGCACATGTTTTGCCATTGTTCTGGGCTTCCACACATCTTTGGGGCATCCAAGTATTTAAGTTACCTTGTTTTTTGAATTGTAATTCATACCCTTCCTCCCAATTTTTATGCACATTTGAATCTTGGTCAAATCCTAAGTTTGACCAAGATTTGAACAAGTTTAAAACATGAAAATGAAAAGGTAAGCCTGAATCCTTCTTAGTCACTCAAAAATGAGAAGCTTTTGGGAGTTTTTGAAATTTCATGTTTGAAACCCAAAACCACTTCTCTTCATGTGCTTGATAAAACGAGTTTAGGGTTAGGGGTAGATACATGATTTGTCTAGTTTGTTGTTTAGACCTTGTTTATCAACTTGAATGCTTACTATATGACATAATAATACTATGTGCTTTGGTTTTCATTTTTTTTGATTTTTTCTGAATTTTTATGCCCATTTGATCTTGGTCAAATCCTAGGCTTAACCAATATTTAAACAAGTTTAAAACATGAAAATGAAAAGGTAAGCCTGTATCCTTCTTAGTCACTCCAAAATGAAGCTTTTGGGAAGGATTTTGAAATTTCCATGTTTGAAATCCAAAACGACTTCGATCTCTTCGTGCTTGACTTCATAAGACAAAGTTTAGGGATAGGGGTAGAAACATGATTTTTCTGGTTTGAATATGTCTAGACCTTGTTCAACTTGATCGAGTGCTTACTATATGACATAAGAAGGCTATATGCTTTGGTTTTTCATTTTTTTGAAATTTTATGCCCATTTGAATCTTGATCAAATCCTAGGTACAGTTTGACCAAGATTTGAACAATTTTAAAACATGAAAATAAAAGGTAAGCCCGACCTGGATCCTTTAGTCACTCTAAAATGAAGCTTTTGGGGGTTCTTGAAATTTCCAAGTTTGAAACCCAAAACCACTTCTCTTCATGCTTGACTACATAAGACAGAGTTTAGGGTTAGGGGTAGATACATGATTTTTCTTGTTTGAATATATCTAGACCTTGTTTATATCAACTTTAATGCTAACTATATATGACATAAGAAAACTATGTGCTTTGGTTTTTAATTTTTCTGATTTTTTTATTTTGATAGATGCACATTTGAATCTTTGTCAAATCCTAGGTTTGACCAAGATTTAAACAAGTATAAAACATGAAAATGAAAAGGGGAAGCCTGTATCCTTTCTTAGTCACTCTAAAATGAAGTTTTTGGGATGTTCTTGAAATTTTCATGTTTGAAACCCAAAACCACTTCTCTTCATGCTTCATAAGATAGAGTTTAGGGGCTAGCTAGGGGATAGATACATGATTTGCCTAGGTTTGAATATGCATGTCCAAACCTAGCTTGTTTATCAACTTGAATGCTTACTATATGACATAAGAAGACTATGCTTTTGTTTTTCATTTTTCTGATTTTTTTAAAATTTTATGCCCATTTGAATCTTTTGGTCAAATCCTTGGTTTAATTTGACACGGATTTAAACAAGTTTAAAATATGAAAATGAAAAGTAAACATGTATCCTTCTTATATATATTAGTCACTCTAAAATGAGCTTTTGGGAGGTTTTGAAATTTAATGTTTGAAACCCAAAACCACTTCTCTTCATGTTGTTGACTTCATAAGATAGAGTTTAGGGGTTAGGGGTATACATGACTTGTCTTGTTTGAATATGTGTCTAGACCTTGTTTATCAACTTTAATGCTTACTATATGACATAAGAACACTATGCGCTTTAATTTGGTTTTTAATTTTTTAAATTTTGATGCACATTTTGAATCTTGGTCAAATCCTAGGTTTGACCGAGATTTGAACAAGTTTAAAACAAGAAAATAAAAGGTAAGCCCGCCAGACTGGATCCTTTCTTAGTCACTCTATAATGAAGCTTTTAGGGGGGTTGTTGAAAATGTAAGCATATACTTCTTAGTCACCACAATGAAGCTTTTGGAGGGTTTTTGAAATGTCCATGTTTGAAACCAAAACTTTTCTTCGTGCTTCTTCATAATTAAGACAAAGTTTAGGGTTGGGGTATATAGATACATGATTTTTACGGTTTGAATATGTCTAGACTTTGTTTATCAACTAGCTTGAGTGCTTACTATAACATACAAATACCATTGCTATGTGTTTTCATTTTTTTTTTTTTTTTATCCATTTGAATCTTGGTCAAATCCTAGGTACGGTTTGACCAAGATTTGAACATGTTTAAAACATGAAAATAAGGTAAGCATGGATCCTTCTTAGTCACTCTAAAATGAAGCTTTTGGGGTTTTGAAATTTCCATGTTTGAAACCCAAAACCACTTCTCTTCATGCTTGGCTTCTAAGATAAGTTTAGGGTTTGGGGTAGATACGTACATGATTTTTCTAAGTATTTTTACACCCATTTGAATCTTCGTCAAATCCTAAGTTTGACCAAGATTTGAACAAGTTTAAAAACATGAAAATGAAAAGGGTAGCCCTGGATCCTTGTTTATGGTTAGGGGTAGATACGTACATGATTTTTCTAAGTATTTTACGCCCATATGAATCTTCGTCAAATCCTAAGTTTGACCAAGTTGAACAAGTTTAAAAACATGAAAATGAAAAGGGTGTAAGCCTGGATCCTTGTTTAGGGTTAGGGGGTAGATACAAGATTTTTGTGGTTTGAATATGGCAGACCTTGTTTATCACCTTGATATATGACATAGGAAGACGGTGTGCTTTTGTTTTTCTTTTTTTGAATTTTTATGCCCATTTGAATCTTGGTCAAGTCATAGGTTTGACCAAGATAAACAATCTTAAAACATGAAAATGAAAAAGTAAGCACGGATCCTTCTTAGTCCTCCAAAATGTACCAATTGATAAATGAGTTAACCTTGGCTTCATGGAAAAAATAATGTCATGTAAATGGTCTTGGATTTCCTGCCCTTGAATCCATAGGAAACTTTTTGTAAATGTAGTAGTATAATAATCAACCGAGTTTTTACATCAACGGGTCTGTCACTTGTGGTGCCCCTGCGTGAGGTCCCACACTTCGGTGAGCACAAGTCACGTGCAGTAGGTACGCAAACTCCCAATTTTCTTTGTCAAGAGAAGACGCATCGGGATGCGTATTGGAAGTCTGTGGGTCATTCGATCCTTCGGTTGTCCCCCTCACAAAAAAAAAACAAATCTCTCTCATTCTAGGCCTCGCTCGACCTTTCGCTCGCTAAGCTCGCTCGCACCTCCTGCTCCCTGACAAACCCCGCACAAAAGTCAACATCATCATCCGAAAAGTACCATATTCTCTCCCTTCTTCTCTCCTTGGAGTAGTCACTTCTTCCTCGAGTTTCACTACGTGAACAGCACACATGTGCATAGTAATAATAAAAAAGTAGAAAATCGACCTACGAATCTATGATTAAATAGGTTAAACTAGGGTTTTGCCCACTACTACAGATCAAGTTCAGAAATATCCAACTACTAGTTCGATTTTGGGCTACTAATATAAAATTAAAATAAGTTGAACTAGTATTCCTCTAAAAAATCATTTTGGTATGCATTGTTTGATACTTTTCATAGCTATAGTGCATCACAAATTTATGATTTCATGCTTTGCTTTGCCAATTTCGATTTTTTCTAACCACCTTCTCTTTGATTTCAAATTTAGGTCAAACTATCGATGCCTACTATGTGTTCTACTTGAATTGGATGCAGCGTGCGCACATGTTTTGCCATTGTTTTGGGCTTCCACACATCTTTGGGGCATCCAAGTATTTAAGTTACCTTGTTTTTTTGAATTGTAATTCATACCCTTCCTCCCAATTTTTATGCACATTTGAATCTTGGTCAAATCCTAAGTTTGACCAAGATTTGAACAAGTTTAAAACATGAAAATGAAAAGGTAAGCCTGAATCCTTCTTAGTCACTCAAAAATGAGAAGCTTTTGGGAGTTTTTTGAAATTTCCATGTTTGAAACCCAAAACCACTTCTCTTCATGCTTGACTTCATAAGACAAAGTTTAGGGTTAGGGGGTAGATACATGATTTGTCTGGTTTGTTGTTTAGACCTTGTTTATCAACTTGAATGCTTACTATATGACATAATAATACTATGTGCTATGGTTTTCATTTTTTTTGACTTTTTCTGAATTTTTATGCCCATTTGATCTTGGTCAAATCCTAGGCTTAACCAATATTTAAACAAGTTTAAAACATGAAAATGAAAAGGTAAGCCTGTATCCTTCTTAGTCACTCCAAAATGAAGCTTTTGGGAAGGATTTTGAAAATTTCCATGTTTGAAATCCAAAACGACTTCGATCTCACATTCTTGACTTCATAAGACAAAGTTTAGGGCTAGGGGTAGATACATGATTTTTTGGTTTGAATATGTCTAGACCTTGTTTACCAACTTGATCTGAGTGCTTACTATATGACATAAGAAGGCTATATGCTTTGGTTTTTCATTTTTTTGAAATTTTATGCCATTTGAATCTTGATCAAATCCTAGGTACAGTTTGCCAAGATTTGAACAATTTTAAAACATGAAAATAAAAGGTAAGCCTGCCAGGATCCTTCTTAGTCACCCTAAAATGAAGCTTTTGGGGGTTCTTGAAATTTTGAAACCCAAAACTACTTCTCTTCATGCTTGACTACATAAGACGATTAGGGATAGGGGTAGATACATGATTTTCTTGTTTGAATATGTCTAGACCTTGTTTATATCAACTTTAATGCTAACTATATATGACATAAAAAAGCCATATTGCTTTGGTTTTTAATTTTGTTTTTATTTTGATAGATGCTACATTGAATCTTTGTCAAATCCTAGGTTTGGCCAAGATTTAAGTAAAGTATAAAACATGAAAACAGAAAGGGCTTTTGTATCCTTTCTTAGTCCTCTAAAATGAAGTTTTTGGGATGTTCTTGAAATTTTCATGTTTGGAACCAATACGACTTCTCTTCATTCTTGACTTCATAAGATAGAGGTTTAGGGGCTAGCTAGGGGATAGATACATGATTTGCCTAGGTTTGAATATGCATGTCCAAACCTAGCTTGTTTATCAACTTGAATGCTTACTATATGACATAAGAAGACTATATGCTTTTGTTTTTCATTTTTCTGATTTTTTTTAAATTTTATGCCCATTTGAATCTTTTGGTCAAATCCTTGGTTTAATTTGACACGGATTTAAACAAGTTTAAAATATGAAAAATGAAAAGGTGGTAAGCATGGATCCTTCTTATATATATTAGTCACTTTCTAAAATGAAGCTTTTTGGAGTTTTGAAATTTCCATGTTTGAACCCAAACCACTTCTCTTCATGTTGTTGACTTCATAAGATAGAGTTTAGGGTTAGGGGTATATATACATGACTTGTCTTGTTTGAATATGTGTCTAGACCTTGTTTATCAACTTTAATGCTTACTATATGACATAAGAACACTATGCGCTTTAATTTGGTTTTTAATTTTTTAAATTTTGATGCACATTTTGAATCTTGGTCAAATCCTAGGTTTGACCGAGATTTGAACAAGTTTAAAACAAGAAAATAAAAGGTAAGCCCGCCAGACTGGATCCTTCTTAGTCACTCTATAATGAAGCTTTTAGGGGGGTTGTTGAAAATGTAAGCATGTATCCTTCTTAGTACGTCACACCACAATGAAGCTTTTGGGAGGGTTTTTGAAATGTCCATGTTTGAAACCCAAAACGACTTCTCTTCGTGCTTGACTTCATAATTAAGACAAAGTTTAGGGTTAGGGGTATATAGATACATGATTTTTCTGGTTTGAATATGTCTAGACTTTGTTTATCAACTAGCTTGAGTGCTTACTATATGGCATATATAAGAAGCTAGGCTATGTGCTTTGGTTTTTCATTTTTTTTTGAATTTTTATGCCCATTTGAATCTTGGTCAAATCCTAGGTACGTACGGTTTGACCAAGATTTGAACATGTTTAAAACATGAAAATAAAAGGTAAGCATGGATCCTTCTTAGTCACTCTAAAATGAAGCTTTTGGGAGGTTTTTGAAATTTCCATGTTTGAAACCCAAAACCACTTCTCTTCATGCTTGGCTTCGTAAGATAGAGTTTAGGGTTTGGGGTAGATACGTACATGATTTTTCTAAGTATTTTTACACCCATTTGAATCTTCGTCAAATCCTAAGTTTGACCAAGATTTGAACAAGTTTAAAAACATGAAAATGAAAAGGGTAAGCCTGGATCCTTGTTTACGGTTAGGGGGTAGATACGTACATGATTTTTCTAAGTATTTTTACGCCCATTTGAATCTTCGTCAAATCCTAAGTTTGACCAAGATTTGAACAAGTTTAAAACATGAAAATGAAAAGGGTAAGCCTGGATCCTTGTTTAGGGTTAGGGGGTAGATACATGATTTTTGTGGTTTGAATATGGCAGACCTTGTTTATCACCTTGATATATGACATAGGAAGACGGTGTGCTTTTGTTTTTCTTTTTTTTTTTGAATTTTTATGCCCATTTGAATCTTGGTCAAGTCATAGGTTTGACCAAGATTTAAACAGGTTTAAAACATGAAAATGAAAAAGTAAGCCTGGATCCTTCTTAGTCACTCCAAAATGTACCAATTGATAAATGAGTTAACTTGGCTTCATGGAAAAAATAATGTCATGTAAATGATTTAACTTGGCTTTCGTACCCTTGAATCCATAGGAAACTTTGTATAAATGTAGTAGTATAATAATCAACCGAGTTTTTACATCAACAGGTCTGTCACTTACGTGTGGTGCCCATGCGTGAGGACACTTCAGTGAGCACAAGTCAAGTGCAGTAGGTACGCAAACTCCAAGCCATCTTCTTTGTCAAGAGAAGACGCATCAGGATGCGTTTTGGAAATCTGTGGGTCCTTCTGGATCCTTCGGTTGTCCCTCTCACAAAAAAAAAAAAACAAATCTCTCTCATTCTCGGCCTCGCTCGACTCGCTCGCTCGCTCGCTCGCTCGCACCTCCTGCTCACTGACAAACCCTGCACAAAAGTCAACATCATCACCCGAAAAAGGGGAGACACCATAATTCTCTCCCTTCTTCTCTCCTTCCGAGTGATCCCTCTTCCTCCGAGTTTCACTCGACGGGCAAACACACATGTGCTGCATAGTAATAATAAAAAAGTAGAAAAATCGACCTACGAATCTATGATTAAATAGGTTAAACTAGGGTTTTGCCCACTACTATACAGATCAAGTTCAGAAATATCCAACTACTAGTTCGATTTTGGGCTACTAATATAAAATTAAAATAAGTTGAACTAGTATTCCTCTAAAAAATCATTTTGGTATGCATTGTTTGATACTTTTCATAGCTATAGTGCATCACAAATTTATGATTTCATGCTTTGCTTTGCCAATTTTGATTTTTTCTAACCACCTTCTCTTTGATTTCAAATTTAGGTCAAACTATCGGTGCCTACTATGTGTTCTACTTGAATTGGATGCAGCGTGCGCACATGTTTTGCCATTGTTTTGGGCTTCCACACATCTTTGGGGCATCCAAGTATTTAAGTTACCTTGTTTTTTTGAATTGTAATTCATACCCTTCCTCCCAATTTTTATGCACATTTGAATCTTGGTCAAATCCTAAGTTTGACCAAGATTTGAACAAGTTTAAAACATGAAAATGAAAAGGTAAGCCTGAATCCTTCTTAGTCACTCAAAAATAATGAAGTTTTTGGGAGGTTTTTGAAATTTCCATGTTTGAAACCTAAAACCACTTCTCTTCATGCTTGACTTCATAAGACAGAGTTTAGGGTTAGAGGGGTAGATACATGATTTGTCTAGTTTGTTGTTTAGACCTTGTTTATCAACTTGAATGCTTACTATATGACATAATAATACTATGTGCTATGGTTTTCATTTTTTTTGACTTTTTCTGAATTTTTATGCCCATTTGATCTTGGTCAAATCCTAGGCTTAACCAATATTTAAACAAGTTTAAAACATGAAAATGAAAAGGTAAGCCTGCATGTATCCTTCTTAGTCACTCCAAAATGAAGCTTTTGGGAAGGATTTTGAAATTTCCATGTTTGAAATCCAAAACGACTTCGATCTCTTCGTGCTTGACTTCATAAGACAAAGTTTAGGGATAGGGGTAGAAACATGATTTTTCTAGTTTGAATATGTCTAGACCTTGTTTACCAACTTGATCGAGTGCTTACTATATGACATAAGAAGGCTATATGCTTTGGTTTTTCATTTTTTTTGAAATTTTATGCCCATTTGAATCTTGATCAAATCCTAGGTACAGTTTGACCAAGATTTGAACAATTTTAAAACATGAAAATAAAAGGTAAGCCCGACCTGGATCCTTTAGTCACTCTAAAATGAAGCTTTTGGGGGTTCTTGAAATTTCCAAGTTTGAAACCCAAAACCACTTCTCTTCATGCTTGACTACACATAAGACAGAGTTTAGGGTTAGGGGTAGATACATGATTTTTCTTGTTTGAATATATCTAGACCTTGTTTATATCAACTTTAATGCTAACTATATATGACATAAGAAAACTATGTGCTTTGGTTTTTAATTTTTCTGTTTTTTTTATTTTGATAGATGCACATTTGAATCTTTGTCAAATCCTAGGTTTAACACAAAGATTTAAACAAGTATAAAACATGAAAATGAAAGGGAAGCTATATCCTTTCTTAGTCACTCTAAAATGAAAGTTTTGGGATGTTCTTGAAATTTTCATGTTTGAAACCCAAAACCACTTCTTTCATGCTTGACTTCATAAGATAGAGTTTAAGGGGCTAGCTAGGGGATAGATACATGATTTGCCTAGGTTTGAATATGCATGTCCAAACCTAGCTTGTTTATCAACTTGAATGCTTACTATATGACATAAGAAGACTATATGCTTTTGTTTTTCATTTTTCTGATTTTTTTAAAATTTTATGCCCATTTGAATCTTTTGGTCAAATCCTTGGTTTAATTTGACACGGATTTAAACAAGTTTAAAATATGAAAATGAAAAGGTGGTAAGCAGGCATGTATCCTTCTTATATATATTAGTCACTCTAAAATGAAGCTTTTGGGGAGGTTTTTGAAATTTCCATGTTTGAAACCCAAAACCACTTCTCTTCATGTTGTTGACTTCATAAGATAGAGTTTAGGGGTTAGGGGTATAGATACATGACTTGTCTTGTTTGAATATGTGTCTAGACCTTGTTTATCAACTTTAATGCTTACTATATGACATAAGAACACTATGCGCTTTAATTTGGTTTTTAATTTTTTAAATTTTGATGCACATTTTGAATCTTGGTCAAATCCTAGGTTTGACCGAGATTTGAACAAGTTTAAAACAAGAAAATAAAAGGTAAGCCCGCCAGACTGGATCCTTTCTTAGTCACTCTATAATGAAGCTTTTAGGGGGGTTGTTGAAAATGTAAGCATGTATCCTTCTTAGTACGTCACACCACAATGAAGCTTTTGGGAGGGTTTTTGAAATGTCCATGTTTGAAACCCAAAACGACTTCTCTTCGTGCTTGACTTCATAATTAAGACAAAGTTTAGGGTTAGGGGTATATAGATACATGATTTTTCTGGTTTGAATATGTCTAGACTTTGTTTATCAACTAGCTTGAGTGCTTACTATATGGCATATATAAGAAGCTAGGCTATGTGCTTTGGTTTTTCATTTTTTTTGAATTTTTATGCCCATTTGAATCTTGGTCAAATCCTAGAGTAAATGCGGTTTGCCAAGATTTGAACATGTTTAAAACATGAAAATAAAAGGGAAAGCATGGATCCTTCTTAGTCACTCCTAAAATGAAGCTTTTTGGGAGGTTTTTGAAATTTCCATGTTTGAAACCCAAAACCACTTCTCTTCATGCTTGGCTTCGTAAGATAGAGTTTAGGGTTTGGGGTAGATACGTACATGATTTTTCTAAGTATTTTTACACCCATTTGAATCTTCGTCAAATCCTAAGTTTGACCAAGATTTGAACAAGTTTAAAAACATGAAAATGAAAAGGGTAAGCCTGGATCCTTGTTTACGGTTAGGGGGTAGATACGTACATGATTTTTCTAAGTAGTTTTTTTACGCCCATTTGAATCTTCATCAAATCCTAAGTTTGACCAAGATTTGAACAAGTTTAAAAACATGAAAATGAAAAGGGTGTAAGCCTGGATCCTTGTTTAGGGTTAGGGGGTAGATACAAGATTTTTGTGGTTTGAATATGGCAGACCTTGTTTATCACCTTGATATATGACATAGGAAGACGGTGTGCTTTTGTTTTTCTTTTTTTTTGAATTTTTATGCCCATTTGAATCTTGGTCAAGTCATAGGTTTGACCAAGATTTAAACATGTTTAAAACATGAAAATGAAAAAGTAAGCCTGGATCCTTCTTAGTCACTCCAAAATGTACCAATTGATAAATGAGTTAACTTGGCTTCATGGAAAAAATAATGTCATGTAAATGATTTAACTTGGCTTTCGTACCCTTGAATCCATAGGAAACTTTGTATAAATGTAGTAGTATAATAATCAACCGAGTTTTTACATCAACAGGTCTGTCACTTACGTGTGGTGCCCATGCGTGAGGTCCCACACTTCAGTGAGCACAAGTCACGTGCAGTAGGTACGCAAACTCCCAGCCATTTTCTTTGTCAAGAGAAGGCGACGTCGGGATGCGTATTGGAGTATGTGGGTCATACCGGATCATGGGTTGTCCCCTCTCACAAAAAAAAAAAAAAACAAATCTCTCTCATTCGGCCTCGCTCGGCCTGCATTTCGCTCGCTCAAGCTCTCGCACCTCCTGCTCACTGACAAACCCTCCACAAAAGTCAACATCATCACCCGAAAAAGGGGAGACACCATAATTCTCTCCCTTCTTCTCTCCTTCCGAGTGATCCCTTCTTCCTCCGAGTTTCACTCGACGGGCAAACACACATGTGCTGCATAGTAATAATAAAAAAGTAGAAAAATCGACCTACGAATCTATGATTAAATAGGTTAAACTAGGGTTTTGCCCACTACTACAGATCAAGTTCAGAAATATCCAACTACTAGTTCGATTTTGGGCTACTAATATAAAATTAAAATAAGTTGAACTAGTATTCCTCTAAAAAATCATTTTGGTATGCATTGTTTGATACTTTTCATAGCTATAGTGCATCACAAATTTATGATTTCATGCTTTGCTTTGCCAATTTCGATTTTTTCTAACCACCTTCTCTTTGATTTCAAATTTAGGTCAAACTATCGATGCCTACTATGTGTTCTACTTGAATTGGATGCAGCGTGCGCACATGTTTTGCCATTGTTCTGGGCTTCCACAATCTTTGGGGCATCCAAGTATTTAAGTTACCTTGTTTTTTGAATTGTAATTCATTACCCTTCCTCCCAATTTTTATGCACATTTGAATCTTGGTCAAATCCTAGGTTGACCAAGATTTGAACAAGTTCAAAACATGAAAATGAAAAGAGAACTGAATCCTTCTTAGTCACTCAAAAAAATGAGAAGTTGGGAGGTGTTTGAAATTTCCATGTTTGAAACCCAAAACACTTCTCTTCATGCTTGACTTCGTCAAGAACGAGTTTAGGGTTAGGGGGTAGATACATGATTTGTCCGGTTTGTTGTTTAGACCTTGTTTATCAGCTTGAATGCTTCTATATGACATAATAATACTATGTGCTATGGTTTTTCATTTTTTTGTTTTCTGAATTTTTATGCCCATTTGATCTTGGTCAAATCTGACCAGGATATTTAAACAAGTTTAAAACATGAAAATGAAAAGGTAAGCCTGCATGTGTCCTTCTTAGTCACTCAAAATGAAGCTTTTGGGAAGGATTTTAAAAATTTCCATGTTTGAAATCCAAAACACGACTTCGATCTCTTCGTGCTTGACTTCATAAGACAAAGTTTGGGGATAGGGGTAGAAACATGATTTTCTGGTTTGAATATGTCTGGACCTTGTTTACCAACTTGTTCAGTGCTTACTATATGACATAAGAAGGCTATATGCTTTGGTTTTCATTTTTTGAAATTTTATGCCCATTTGAATCTTGATCAAATCCTAGGTACAGTTTGACAGATTTGAACAATTTTAAAACATGAAAATAAAAGGTAAGCCCGACCTGGATCCTTTAGTCACTCTAAAATGAAGCTTTTGGGGGGTTCTTGAAATTTCCAAGTTTGAAACCCAAAACCACTTCTCTTGCTTGACTACATAAGACAGAGTTTAGGGTTAGGGGTAGATACATGATTTTTCTTGTTTGAATATATCTAGACCTTGTTTATATCAACTTTAATGCTAACTATATATGACATAAGAAAACTATGTACTTTGGTTTTCATTTTTCTGTTTTTTATTTTGATAGATGCACATTGAATCTTTGTCAAATCCTAGGTTTGTCAAGATTTAAACAAGTATAAAACATGAAAATGAAAAAGGCCTGTATCCTTTCTTAGTCACTCTAAAATGAAGTTTTGGGATGTTCTTGAAATTTTCATGTTTGAAACCAAAACCACTTCTCTTCATGCTTGACTTCATAAGATAGAGTTTGAGGCTAGCTGGGGATAGATGCATGATTTGCCTAAGGTTTGAATATGCATGTCAAACTGACTTGTTTATCAACTTGAATGCTTACTATATGACATGAAGACTATATGCTTTTGTTTTTCATTTTTCTGATTTTTTTTTTAAAATTTTATACCCATTTTGAATCTTTTGGTCAAATCCTTGGGTTTAATTTGACACGGATTTAAACAAGTTTAAAATATGAAAATAAAAGGTGGTAAGCAGGCATGTATCCTTCTTATATATATTAGTCACTCTAAAATGAAGCTTTTGGGAGGTTTTTGAAATTTCCATGTTTGAAACCCAAAACCACTTCTCTTCATGTTGTTGACTTCATAAGATAGAGTTTAGGGGTTAGGGGTATATATACATGACTTGTCTTGTTTGAATATGTGTCTAGACCTTGTTTATCAACTTTAATGCTTACTATATGACATAAGAACACTATGCGCTTTAATTTGGTTTTTAATTTTTTTAAATTTTGATGCACATTTTGAATCTTGGTCAAATCCTAGGTTTGACCGAGATTTGAACAAGTTTAAAACAAGAAAATAAAAGGTAAGCCCGCCAGACTGGATCCTTTCTTAGTCACTCTATAATGAAGCTTTTAGGGGGTTGTTGAAAATGTAAGCATGTATCCTTCTTAGTTCGTCACACCACAATGAAGCTTTTGGGAGGGTTTTTTGAAATGTCCATGTTTGAAACCCAAACGACTTCTCTTCGTGCTTGACTTCATAATTAAGACAAAGTTTAGGGTTAAGGGTATATAGATACATGATTTTTCTGAATATGTCTGAGCTTTGTTTATCAACTAAAGCAGTGCTTACTATGGCATATATAAGAAGCTAGGCTATGTGCTTTGGTTTTTCATTTTTTTTTTTGAATTTTTATGCCCATTTGAATCTTGGTCAAATCCTAGGTACGTACGGTTTGACCAAGATTTGAACATGTTTAAAACATGAAAATAAAAGGTAAGCATGGATCCTTCTTAGTCACTCTAAAATGAAGCTTTTGGGAGGTTTTTGAAATTTCCATGTTTGAAACCCAAAACCACTTCTCTTCATGCTTGGCTTCGTAAGATAGAGTTTAGGGTTTGGGGTAGATACGTACATGATTTTTCTAAGTATTTTTACGCCCATTTGAATCTTCGTCAAATCCTAAGTTTGACCAAGATTTGAACAAGTTTAAAAACATGAAAATGAAAAGGGTAAGCCTGGATCCTTGTTTACGGTTAGGGGGTAGATACGTACATGATTTTTCTAAGTATTTTTACGCCCATTTGAATCTTCGTCAAATCCTAAGTTTGACCAAGATTTGAACAAGTTTAAAACATGAAAATGAAAAGGGTAAGCCTGGATCCTTGTTTAGGGTTAGGGGGTAGATACAAGATTTTTGTGGTTTGAATATGGCAGACCTTGTTTATCACCTTGATATATGACATATGAAGACGGTGTGCTTTTGTTTTTCTTTTTTTTTTTTTTTTTTTGAATTTTTTATGCCCATTTGAATCTCTTGGTCAAGTCATAGGTTTGACCAAGATTTAAACAGGTTTTAAAACATGAAAATGAAAAAGTAAGCCTGAATCCTTCTTAGTCACTCAAAATGTACCAATTGATAAATGAGTTAACTTGACTTCATGGAAAAAATAATGTCATGTAAATGATTTAACTTGGCTTCGTACCCTTGAATCCATAGGAAACTTTGTATAAATGTAGTAGTATAATAATCATAGGGATTTTTTTTTTTTTACATCAACAGGTGTCACTTCCGTGTGGGTGCCCATGTCGTGAGGTCCCACACTCCGAAGGCACAAGTCACGTGCAATAGGTACGCAAACTCCAGCCATTTTCTTTGTCAGAAGCGCATCGGGATGCGTATTGAAATATGTGGGTCCTTACGGATCCTTCGGTTCATCCCTCTCACCAAAAAAAAAAACAAATCTCTCTCATTCTCGGCCTCGCTCGACTCGCTCGCTCGCTCGCTCGCTCGCACCTCCTGCTCACTGACAAACCCTGCACAAAAGTCAACATCATCACCCGAAAGAGAGACTATAATTCTCTCCCTTCTTCTCTCCTTCCGAGTGATCCCTCTTCCTCCAAGTTTCACTCGACGGGCACACACACATGTGCTGCATAGAATAATAAAAAAGTAGAAAATCGACCTACGAATCTATGATTAAATATAGGTTAAACTAGGGTTTTGCCCACTACTATACAGATCAAGTTCAGAAATATCCAACTACTAGTTCGATTTTGGGCTACTAATATAAAATTAAAATAAGTTGAACTAGTATTCCTCTAAAAAAATCATTTTGGTATGCATTGTTTGATACTTTTCATAGCTATAGTGCATCACAAATTTATGATTTCATGCTTTGCTTTGCCAATTTCGATTTTTTCTAACCACCTTCTCTTTGATTTCAAATTTAGGTCAAACTATCGATGCCTACTATGTGTTCTACTTGAATTGGATGCAGCGTGCGCACATGTTTTGCCATCGTTCTGGGCTTCCACACATCTTTGGGGCATCCAAGTATTTAAGTTACCTTGTTTTTTTGAATTGTAATTCATACCCTTCCTCCCAATTTTTATGCACATTTGAATCTTGGTCAAATCCTAAGTTTGACCAAGATTTGAACAAGTTTAAAACATGAAAATGAAAAGGTAAGCCTGGATCCTTCTTAGTCACTCTAAAATGAAGCTTTTGGGAGGTTTTTGAAATTTCCATGTTTGAAACCCAACCACTTCTCTTCATGCTTGACTTCATAAGACAGAGTTTAGGGTTAGGGGGTAGATACATGATTTGTCTAGTTTGTTGTTTAGACCTTGTTTATCAACTTGAATGCTTACTATATGACATAATAATACTATGTGCTATGGTTTTCATTTTTTTTGACTTTTTCTGAATTTTTATGCCCATTTGATCTTGGTCAAATCCTAGGCTTAACCAATATTTAAACAAGTTTAAAACATGAAAATGAAAAGGTAAGCCTGCATGTATCCTTCTTAGTCACTCCAAAATGAAGCTTTTGGGAAGGATTTTGAAATTTCCATGTTTGAAATCCAAAACGACTTCGATCTCTTCGTGCTTGACTTCATAAGACAAAGTTTAGGGATAGGGGTAGAAACATGATTTTTCTGGTTTGAATATGTCTAGACCTTGTTTACCAACTTGATCGAGTGCTTACTATATGACATAAGAAGGCTATATGCTTTGGTTTTTCATTTTTTTGAAATTTTATGCCCATTTGAATCTTGATCAAATCCTAGGTACAGTTTGACCAAGATTTGAACAATTTTAAAACATGAAAATAAAAGGTAAGCCCGACCTGGATCCTTTAGTCACTCTAAAATGAAGCTTTTGGGGGGTTCTTGAAATTTCCAAGTTTGAAACCCAAAACCACTTCTCTTCATGCTTGACTTCATAAGACAGAGTTTAGGGTTAGGGGTAGATACATGATTTTTCTTGTTTGAATATATCTAGACCTTGTTTATATCAACTTTAATGCTAACTATATATGACATAAGAAAACTATGTGCTTTGGTTTTTAATTTTTCTGATTTTTTTATTTTGATAGATGCACATTTGAATCTTTGTCAAATCCTAGGTTTGGCCAAGATTTAAACAAGTATAAAACATGAAAATGAAAAGGGGAAGCATGTATCCTTTCTTAGTCACTCTAAAATGAAGTTTTTGGGATGTTCTTGAAATTTTCATGTTTGAAACCCAAAACCACTTCTCTTCATGCTTGACTTCATAAGATAGAGTTTAGGGGCTAGCTAGGGGATAGATACATGATTTGCCTAGGTTTGAATAAATATGTCCAAACCTTGTTAATTTATCAACTTGAATGCTTACTATATGACATAAGAAGACTATATGCTTTTGTTTTTCATTTTTTCTGATTTTTTTTAAAATCCATGCCCATTTGAATCTTTTGGTCAAATCCTTGGTTTAATTTGACACGGATTTAAACAAGTTTAAAATATGAAAATGAAAAGGTGGTAAGCAGGCATGTATCCTTCTTATATATTAGTCACTCTAAAATGAAGCTTTTGGGAGGTTTTTGAAATTTCCATGTTTGAAACCCAAAACCACTTCTCTTCATGTTGTTGACTTCATAAGATAGAGTTTAGGGGTTAGGGGTATATATACATGACTTGTCTTGTTTGAATATGTGTCTAGACCTTGTTTATCAACTTTAATGCTTACTATATGACATAAGAACACTATGCGCTTTAATTTGGTTTTTAATTTTTTTAAATTTTGATGCACATTTTGAATCTTGGTCAAATCCTAGGTTTGACCGAGATTTGAACAAGTTTAAAACAAGAAAATAAAAGGTAAGCCCGCCAGACTGGATCCTTTCTTAGTCACTCTATAATGAAGCTTTTAGGGGGGTTGTTGAAAATGTAAGCATGTATCCTTCTTAGTACGTCACACCACAATGAAGCTTTTGGGAGGGTTTTTGAAATGTCCATGTTTGAAACCCAAAACGACTTCTCTTCGTGCTTGACTTCATAATTAAGACAAAGTTTAGGGTTAGGGGTATATAGATACATGATTTTTCTGGTTTGAATATGTCTAGACTTTGTTTATCAACTAGCTTGAGTGCTTACTATATGGCATATATAAGAAGCTAGGCTATGTGCTTTGGTTTTTCATTTTTTTTTGAATTTTTATGCCCATTTGAATCTTGGTCAAATCCTAGGTACGTACGGTTTGACCAAGATTTGAACATGTTTAAAACATGAAAATAAAGGTAAGCATGGATCCTTCTTAGTCACTCTAAAATGAAACTTTTTAGGAGGTTTTTGAAATTTCCATGTTTGAAACCCAAAAACCACTTCTCTTCATTCTTGGCTTCGTAAGATAGAGTTTAGGGTTTGGGGTAGATACGTACATGATTTTTCTAAGTATTTTTACACCCATTTGAATCTTCGTCAAATCCTAAGTTTGACCAAGATTTGAACAAGTTTAAAAACATGAAAATGAAAAGGGTAAGCCTGGATCCTTGTTTACGGTTAGGGGGTAGATACGTACATGATTTTTCTAAGTATTTTTACGCCCATTTGAATCTTCGTCAAATCCTAAGTTTGACCAAGATTTGAACAAGTTTAAAAACATGAAAATGAAAAGGGTAAGCCTGGATCCTTGTTTAGGGTTAGGGGGTAGATACATGATTTTTGTGGTTTGAATATGTCAGACCTTGTTTATCACCTTGATATATGACATAGGAAGACGGTGTGCTTTTGTTTTTCTTTTTTTTTTGAATTTTTATGCCCATTTGAATCTTGGTCAAGTCATAGGTTTGACCAAGATTTAAACATGTTTAAAACATGAAAATGAAAAAGTAAGCCTGGATCCTTCTTAGTCACTCCAAAATGTACCAATTGATAAATGAGTTAACTTGGCTTCATGGAAAAAATAATGTCATGTAAATGATTTAACTTGGCTTTCGTACCCTTGAATCCATAGGAAACTTTGTATAAATGTAGTAGTATAATAATCAACCGAGTTTTACATCAACAGGTCTGTCACATACGTGTGGTGCCCATGCGTGGGGTCCCACTTCAATGAGCACAAGTCACGTGCAATAGATCGCAAACTCCCGGCCATTTTCTTTGTCAAGAGAAAGACGTCAGGATGCGTATTGGAAGTATGTGGGTCCTTGGATCCTTAGGTTGTCCCTCTCACAAAAAAAAAAAACAAATCTCTCTCTCATTCCTCGGCCTCACTCGGCTCGCTCGCTAAACTCGCTTCGCACCTCCGCTCCCGCGACAAGCCACCTTCAAAAGTCAACATCATCACAGAAAAAGGAGACACCATAATTTCTCTCCCTTCTTCTCTCCTTCGAGTGATCCCTCTTCCTCAGAGTTTCACTCGACGGGCAAACACACATGTGTTGCATAGAATAATAAAAAAGTAGAAAAATCGACCTATGAATCTATGATTAAATAGGTTAAACTAGGTTTTGCCCACTACTATACAGATCAAGTTCAGAAATATCCAACTACTAGTTCGATTTTGGGCTACTAATATAAAATTAAAATAAGTTGAACTAGTATTCCTCTAAAAAAATCATTTTGGTATGCATTGTTTGATACTTTTCATAGCTATAGTGCATCACAAATTTATGATTTCATGCTTTGCTTTGCCAAATTCGATTTTTTCTAACCACCTTCTCTTTGATTTCAAATTTAGGTCAAACTATCGATGCCTACTATGTGTTCTACTTGAATTGGATGCAGCGTGCGCACATGTTTTGCCATTGTTCTGGGCTTCCACACATCTTTGGGGCATCCAAGTATTTAAGTTACCTTGTTTTTTTGAATTGTAATTCATACCCTTCCTCCCAATTTTTATGCACATTTGAATCTTGGTCAAATCCTAAGTTTGACCAAGATTTGAACAAGTTTAAAACATGAAAATGAAAAGGTAAGCCTGAATCCTTCTTAGTCACTCAAAAATGAGAAGCTTTTGGGAGTTTTTTGAAATTTCCATGTTTGAAACCCAAAACCACTTCTCTTCATGCTTGACTTCATAAGACAGAGTTTAGGGTTAGGGGGTAGATACATGATTTGTCTAGTTTGTTGTTTAGACCTTGTTTATCAACTTGAATGCTTACTATATGACATAATAATACTATGTGCTATGGTTTTCATTTTTTTTGACTTTTTCTGAATTTTTATGCCCATTTGATCTTGGTCAAATCCTAGGCTTAACCAATATTTAAACAAGTTTAAAACATGAAAATGAAAAGGTAAGCCTGTATCCTTCTTAGTCACTCCAAAATGAAGCTTTTGGGAAGGATTTTGAAATTTCCATGTTTGAAATCCAAAACGACTTCGATCTCTTCGTGCTTGACTTCATAAGACAAAGTTTAGGGATAGGGGTAGAAACATGATTTTTCTGGTTTGAATATGTCTAGACCTTGTTTACCAACTTGATCGAGTGCTTACTATATGACATAAGAAGGCTATATGCTTTGGTTTTTCATTTTTTTTGAAATTTTATGCCCATTTGAATCTTGATCAAATCCTAGGTACAGTTTGACCAAGATTTGAACAATTTTAAAACATGAAAATAAAAGGTAAGCCCGACCTGGATCCTTTAGTCACTCTAAAATGAAGCTTTTGGGGGGTTCTTGAAATTTCCAAGTTTGAAACCCAAAACCACTTCTCTTCATGCTTGACTTCATAAGACAGAGTTTAGGGTTAGGGGTAGATACATGATTTTTCTTGTTTGAATATATCTAGACCTTGTTTATATCAACTTTAATGCTAACTATATATGACATAAGAAAACTATGTGCTTTGGTTTTTAATTTTTCTGTTTTTTTTATTTTGATAGATGCACATTTGAATCTTTGTCAAATCCTAGGTTTGGCCAAGATTTAAACAAGTATAAAACATGAAAATGAAAAGGGGAAGCCTGTATCCTTTCTTAGTCACTCTAAAATGAAGTTTTTGGGATGTTCTTGAAATTTTCATGTTTGAAACCCAAAACCACTTCTCTTCATGCTTGACTTCATAAGATAGAGTTTAGGGGCTAGCTAGGGGATAGATACATGATTTGCCTAGGTTTGAATATGCATGTCCAAACCTAGCTTGTTTATCAACTTGAATGCTTACTATATGACATAAGAAGACTATATGCTTTTGTTTTTCATTTTTCTGATTTTTTTTAAAATTTTATGCCCATTTGAATCTTTTGGTCAAATCCTTGGTTTAATTTGACACGGATTTAAACAAGTTTAAAATATGAAAATGAAAAGGTGGTAAGCATGAAAATGTAAGCATGGATCCTTCTTAGTCACTCTAAAATGAAGCTTTTGGGAGGTTTTTGAAATTTCCATGTTTGAAACCCAAAACCACTTCTCTTCATGTTGTTGACTTCATAAGATAGAGTTTAGGGGTTAGGGGTATATATACATGACTTGTCTTGTTTGAATATGTGTCTAGACCTTGTTTATCAACTTTAATGCTTACTATATGACATAAGAACACTATGCGCTTTAATTTGGTTTTTAATTTTTTAAATTTTGATGCACATTTTGAATCTTGGTCAAATCCTAGGTTTGACCGAGATTTGAACAAGTTTAAAACAAGAAAATAAAAGGTAAGCCCGCCAGACTGGATCTTTTCTTAGTCACTCTATAATGAAGCTTTTAGGGGGGTTGTTGAAAATGTAAGCATGTATCCTTCTTAGTACGTCACACCACAATGAAGCTTTTGGGAGGGTTTTTGAAATGTCCATGTTTGAAACCCAAAACGACTTCTCTTCGTGCTTGACTTCATAATTAAGACAAAGTTTAGGGTTAGGGGGTAGAGATACATGATTTTTCTGGTTTGAATATGTCTAGACTTTGTTTATCAACTTGAGTGCTTACTATATGGCATATATAAGAAGCTAGGCTATGTGCTTTGGTTTTTCATTTTTTTTTGAATTTTTATGCCCATTTGAATCTTGGTCAAATCCTAGGTACGTACGGTTTGACCAAGATTTGAACATGTTTAAAACATGAAAATAAAAGGTAAGCATGGATCCTTCTTAGTCACTCTTAAAATGAAGCTTTTGGGAGGTTTTTGAAATTTCCATGTTTGAAACCCAAAACCACTTCTCTTCATGCTTGGCTTCGTAAGATAGAGTTTAGGGTTTGGGGTAGATACGTACATGATTTTTCTAAGTATTTTTACACCCATTTGAATCTTCGTCAAATCCTAAGTTTGACCAAGATTTGAACAAGTTTAAAAACATGAAAATGAAAAGGGTAAGCCTGGATCCTTGTTTACGGTTAGGGGGTAGATACGTACATGATTTTTCTAAGTATTTTTACGCCCATTTGAATCTTCGTCAAATCCTAAGTTTGACCAAGATTTGAACAAGTTTAAAACATGAAAATGAAAAGGGTGTAAGCCTGGATCCTTGTTTAGGGTTAGGGGTAGATACAAGATTTTTGTGGTTTGAATCAGACCTTGTTTATCACCTTGATATATGACATATGAAGACGGTGTGCTTTGTTTTTCTTTTTTTGAATTTTATTCATGCCCATTTGAATCTTGGTCAAGTCATAGGTTTGACCAAGATTTAAACAGGTTTAAAACATGAAAATGAAAAAGTAAGCCTGGATCCTTCTTAGTCACTCCAAAATGTACCAATTGATAAATGAGTTAACTTGGCTTCATGGAAAAAATAATGTCATGTAAATGATTTAACTTGGCTTTCGTACCCTTGAATCCATAGGAAACTTTGTATAAATGTAGTAGTATAATAATCAACCGAGTTTTTACATCAACAGGTCTGTCACTTACGTGTGGTGCCCATGCGTGAGGTCCCACACTTCAGTGAGCACAAGTCACGTGCAATAGGTACGCAAACTCCCAGCCATTTTCTTTGTCAAGAGAAGACGCATTTTATGCCCATTTGAATCTAGATCAAATCCTAGATACTGTTTTGGGTGATTTGTCATTCAAAAATTTGGTATCATTCGGATCGGAGGAAGTATAGTTGGAGATGAATGGCCCACCAAGTCTCTGCCTTGAAGTTTGCTCTTTGACTAGTATTACTACTCGCGAGGTGCCGAGGAGACGGGGAGGCCAAATTTAAGAACTAACCTTTGCTCTTGCCGTCTTCCTCAGTTCACCACTTTGTTTACCTCTTGGAATACTACTTCGCCACCATGACCGGGAGCAAGTCTCGCCACAGAAGGGCTCGTGCGGCTGCGGCGAAGCTGAGGGAATCCCAGCAATGGCGTCCCTGTGCTGCTGTCGAGGTGCCTTCTGCGCAAGAGTCTTCAAGGGCGTCGCAGCCCGCGACTGCTACCTTCAGGCGATCCTCCGTTCTTGCGCATCTTTCTATGTCTTTCACAACTTATCATCCCCTCCTTTTCTTACCTTCTCTCAATCGTATATTCAGGTCGGGCGGCCTTAGTTTTCCCGCAGCCCTCCTGCCTGCGGAAACATCTTCCACGGAGCCAAGTTCTCAAAGCAGCGAGGTATAGACATTCGTGCAAATTGGGATTCCCATTTTCTCTTTCTTGGTACTTCTCTGGGTACACTTCTGATTTTGTGCTCCATCCCCATCTGATAGAAGCCCCGCTACGAGATCGGTCCCATTTTAGAAATGGTTATGGGCGATTTCTGCGTCGAGACGGCGGACAGAAGCGCCCTCGCCGATGAGTGCATGAGACTTTATTCTGAGCTCGCCACTGAGAAGATCCGGATTCGCATTCTCGACGATATCGCCATGAAATCGTTCACTGCGAGTAATGAGATCCAGCGGCGGAGCCTCGGCCAGGCGGAGACCATGGACAAACTCGCCGGACTGATCCTGAACCTCACGGTTAGGACGGACAAACTAGAGGCCGAGCTGTCACAGGAGAAGGCTCTCAACTCCGAGCTGAAGCGTCAAGCAGGCTCAAGGTAGATCTTGACCAGGTCACTGTGTACCACTAGCTGCAATCCTTGATGACTGTTGTGTCACCTGGCTTCCGAGTTTCTGAAGGTTAATTTTCGAAATTTTGTTCGTAAAATTGGCCTGTGGAAATGTAAACTAACTAGTACTCTTACTTTATTATATTAGTACTTGTGTCAATGTAGTAGTTGTGTCTGAGTCGAGTCAATGTTGAGTCGTTCTCGTTGAGTCACCTAGTCTTCTATTATATACTAAAAGCAAAATAAGATGTTTTAATTTTAAATAGAGACACAAGGTTAATCCACATCATCTTAATTATTATTAATCGTTGGATCTGTAATTTGTGACTAGGATTTACTAATAGATGAATATAACGTAAACGTACACATGTGTAACACGAACTCAAACTTGACACGATCTATTTTTTTTATTTGGTGCGGGAAAGTCTAAGGTTGCACGTAAAAGTGTAGTTTTGGGAAAAACATGGAAACAGAGTCTGTTGCCCATACGAGTTAAACGTACACATGTGTAACACGAACTCAAACTTGACACGATCTATTTTTTTTATTTGGCGCGGGAAAGTCTAAGGTTGCACGTAAAAGTGTAGTTTGGGGAAAAACATGGAAACAGAGTCTGTTGCCCATACGAGTTTAACATATGTTGTTTTCTTTCTTTGACCGTAAGAATCCTATCAGATTCTGTCAAAAAGAAAAGAATCCTATCAGATCACGTTTAAATGGGATCTAGATTGAGCCATATATTTACGTGCATGTGACCTATCCCGTCACGTTTAGACCAGTTTTTTTGAAAGTTTAGATGAGTTATCTGTGTATTATCCTAGCGTCGGACTGTGTCGTGTGCATACATATTCTGAACCACACGTGCATGACAAGGTTTTTAAACTAGGACGTGTAATATTTTAAAATTAGAATTCATTTTTTTAGTAACCACATGAGCTGAGCGAGAGTGCCGGCGAGGAGGACGTGTTATGCGTCGAGCTACTACGGTCGTCCTGCCGTCGAGCCGGGTAGCCTGGAAGATGAGGATGTACGCTAAATAGTGTGAAGTGGTTTATACTACATGAATTGAGTGTACTTAAACAAATCGAAAGAAAAAAGGTTACCCTCACTCTCGAGAAGGATATAGCAGATTTTTAAAATTGGGACGTTTCTTTACACCTACACTAAATAGTGTATAGATTCATCAAAATTTAAAAAGAATTGCGACATCTTTTTCTGAACAAGGTAGTACAAAGTAGAGCACATGTATGTACTCCCTCCGTTTGTTAATGTATGACATTTAAACAAGCTAGATTGGCTAGCTAAAACGTCTAATATTTATAAACAGAGGAAGTATGATATAAAAAAATATTATCTAAAAATATTGAGCACGCATCTTGCTCCACAATTATCTTGCTCGATAGTTAGATACGAAGTTTTTCCCCAAACTTCATTTGTAGGTAATACGGTTGGTCATTGCCATAATCATATACACTCATGGTAACCACATGCTATCCTGTGTTCGTCACACACAAACATTCCATCTGGTCTATCCCAAATCATTCTAAATCAGTTATTATGAGAGAAGGGTGTAATTGGTTCTGAAGAGTGAATAAGTTCCAATTAGACCAATTATTTTCGATAGAGTGCTGTGTTTCGAAGAAACATGTTAGAAAAATCTCTATAGATGATTATAAATACATTATTATATGATTTTGGATTTAAAGCTCACCGCCATGTTTAGCTACGTTTATTTATGAAAATTTTACAAAGTGTAATATCTAGATAGTCATGTCCCACTTCTAAGTCGGCTACACAAGTTTATGGTTATACTAATTGGGACTCCGGGTCAGAGGGTACGACGCGGTAAATAAAAAACAATTATATCCGGGTGAGAGTACTATTTTGCGTGGATTTAAGTGGTTTTATCAAAATTTCCACAGGCGTATGGATATAGAATCAGGACAAGATTGCTCCATTGTACCTTAAGTGTTAGTTTTAGAAAGATCATGTCAACAATATTGGAGTTCTTATTTGGAATCAAACTCATAGGCACATAAGTAATCCACTAGCATAGTTGGATTAAATAGAAGAGAGAGTAAGGACAATATGTATATGGAGGTAGTTCGTCGGTCTATTATTAGAGAGAATAATGATGTAAGTGTAAGAGTAGCAATAACAATAGGTTGTTTTGTCACGATAAAAATCCACTAATGCAAGGCTACACCTTCAATATTTAGTCATCAAACCAGTGGAATTTTAAATACCAAAAACTCAAATATAAATTGTAGAATATGTGACATGGTATTCTTGGAAATGTCATAGTAACTATTCATGGTAAATCAAAATTGCGAGGGCCATCTTGCTAGTATCTATAATATCTAAATAGGAACAAGAAATCCAAAATTTTCAAATTCTGGCAAAAATTAGAACTTCTCAGGAAAATCTATTTTTTTTATAGGAAATCAAAAACACTGAAACGAGTATACTATTTTAATTTGAGCCATTTATGTGCAGATTTGCATAAAAAGACTGACATTTTCCCTAAACTTTGTATATTGTGAAGTCAAGCATGGAGAGAAGTGGTTTTGGGTTTCAAACATCCTTTTCATTTTCTTGTCTTAAACTTGTTTAAATCTTGATCAAACCTAAGATTTGACCAAAAGATTCAAACATGCATAAATTCAAAAAAATCAGAAAAATGAAAAAACAAAAGCATATAGTCTTCTTATGTCATATAGTAAGCATTCAAGTTGATAAACAAGGTCTAGACATATTCAAACCAGAAAAATCATGTATATATCTACCCCTAACCCTAAACTCTGTCTTATGAAGAGAAGTGGTTTTGGGTTTCAAACATGGAAATTTGAAGAACCTCCCAAAAGCTTCATTTTAGATTGTGACTAAGAAGGATCCAGGCTTACCTTTTCACTTTCATGTTCTAAACTTGTTTAAATCCTAGTCAAACCTAGGATTTCACAAAGATTCAAATATATGGGTATAAAATACAAAAAAATAGAAAAATGAAAAACGAAAGCACATAGTCTTCTTATGTCATATAGTAAGCATTAAAGTTGATAAACAAGGTCTAGACATATTCAAACTAGACAAATCATGTATCTCCCCCTAACCCCTAAACTTTGTATTATGAAGTCAAGCATGAAGAGAAGTGGTTTTGGGTTTCAAACATGGAAATTTCAAAAACCTCTTAAAAATTCATTTTAGAGTGACTAAGAAGGATGCAAGCTTCCCTTTTCACTTGCATGTCTTAAACTTGTTTAAATCTGGGTCAAACCTAAGATTTGACCAAAAGATTCAAACGGGCATAAAATTCAAAAAAAATCAGAAAAATGAAAAACAAAAGCATATAGTCTTCTTGTGTCATATAGTAAGCATTCAAGTTGATAAACAAGGTCTAGACATATTCAAGCCAGGAAAATCATGTATATATCTACCCCTAACCCTAAACTAAGTATTATGAAGTCAATCATGAAGAGAAGTGGTTTTAAACATGAATATTTCAGAACCTCCCAAAAGCTTCATTTTTAGAGTGTGACTAAGAAGGATCCGGAGCTTACTGCACCTAAATTTCATCATGCTAAACTTGTTTAAATCTGGTCAAACCTAGGATTTCACAAAGATTCAAATATATGTGTATAAAAAATATAAAAATAGAAAAATGAAAACCAAAGCACACACTTATGTCACATAGTAAGCATTCAAGTTGATAAACAGATTAGACATATTCAAACCAGAAAAATCATGTATATATCTACCCTAACCCTAAACTCTGTCTTATGAAGTTAATCATGAAGAGAAGTGGTTTTGGCATGGTAAATTCAAGAACCTCCCAAAAGCCTTCATTTTAGAGTGTGACTAAGAGGGTTGACTTTTCATTTTCTTATTTAAACTTGTTAAATCCTGGTTAAAACTAAGTTTACAAAGATTCAAATATAATAGGTATAAAATTCAAAAAATGAAAAATGAAAAACCAAAGCACATAGTCTTCTTATGTCATATAGTAAGCATTAAAGTTGATAAACAAGGTCTAGACATATTCAACCTAGACAAATCATGTATCTACCCCCTAACCCCTAAACTCTGTCTTATGAAGTCCAACATGAAGAGAAGTGGTTTTGGGTTTCAAACATGGAAATTTCAAAAACCTCTTACAAAATTCAGTTTAGAGTGACTAATTAAGAAGGATGCATTCTCCCCTTTTCATTTTCATGTCTTAAACTTGTTTAAATCTTGGTCAAACCTAAGATTTGACCAAAAGATTCAAACGGGCATAAAAAAATCAGAAAAATGAAAACCAAAGCACATAATTTTCTTATGTCATATAGTAAGCATTCAAGTTGATAAACAAGGTCTAGACATATTCAAACTAGACAAATCATGTATCTACCCCCTAAAACTCTGTCTTATGAAGTCCAACATGAAGAGAAGTGGTTTTGGGTTTCAAACATGGAAATTTCAAAAACCTCTTACAAAATTCAGTTTAGAGTGACTAATTAAGAAGGATGCATTCTCCTTTTCATTTTCATGTCTTAAACTTGTTTAAATCTTGGTCAAACCTAGATTTGATAAGATTCAAACGGGCATAAAAAATCAGAAAAATGAAAACCAAATAGTTTTTTATGTCATATAGTAAGCATTCAAGTTGATAAACAAAAGGTCTAGACATATTCAAACTGAGAAAATCATGTATATATCTGCCCCTAACCCTGTCGATCTTATGGAAGTCAATCATGAAAGTGGTTTTGGGTTTTCAAACATGGAAATTTCAAGAACCTCCCAAAGCTTCATTTTAGAGTGACTAAGAAGGATCCGGGCCTACCTTTTCATTTTCATGTTTTAAACATTTAAATCCTGGTCAAACCTAGAATTTGACAAAGATTCGAATATATGGGCAAAAAATTCAAAAAAAATAGAAAAAATGAAAAACCAAAGCACATAGTCTCCTTGTGTCATATAGTAAGCATTAAAATGACAAAAAAAAGGTCTAGATATATGCAAACTAGACAAATCATGTATCTACCCCCTAACCCCTATTTGTCTTATGAAGTCAAGCATGAAAGTCGTTTTGGGTTTCAAACATGGAATTTTCAAAAACCTCCCAAAAACTTCATTTAGAGTGACTAAGAAGGATCCATGGTTACCTTTTCATTTTCATGTTTTAAACTTGTTTAATCTTGGTCAAACCTAGGATTTGACCAAGATTCAAATGGGCACAAAATTTAAAAAATCAGAAAAATGAAAAACCAAAGTACATAGTCTTCTTATGTCATGTAGTAAGCATTCAAGTTGATAAAATGGTTCATGCCGGCGTCTTAGCTGCTAAAAAAAATTATACACCAATTGATTTGACGAATTGATGATTTACTCTAGTCTGCTTCTAGACCATGCAGCTAGCGAGTATTCATATGTACTGCATGGAGCCCCCAACTTTTGACTTCCCGTGTCGGAAAAGGCCTGTCTAATAATGTGGGGCAGTGAGGTATCCCGAAGTATCTAGAGGGTTCCAGTGTTTCAGGCTTTCAGCATCGCCAGTCCAAGGGAAGGATGGGTGACGAATCCGTGCATTCACAGCCGTTTAGATCTGAAGAGTCCTTGTATGATGAGCGGTAGATAGCACCTCTAAGCTGCAAATCAACAGCTTCAATTACTTCAAATGAGCATTGGCCGGAAGGCTGACAGAGTGAAAAAATTCAATTTCAAAAACTCATGTATAGAATAGAAAAAAAATAAAAAACATGTAGATAGAATAGAGGTATAGATAGATTAGCCCAAAAAAGAAGAGGACGGGGAAATTTCGAACGCTCGCCTTTAACTCAGCACAGCAGACACCTCCCTCGCGCTCCTAAACTTTCGAACGCGCGCCCAATATTTCGAACGCTCGCCTTTAACCCAGCACCCAGCCCACCTTGTTCTTCTCTAGACACCTCCTTCGGCGCCCTGTTCTTCTCTAGACACACCCTCGGTGAACCAGGCCGCGCACCAAAACTTCCCCACGCTGTCTATCAGCCGCGTCAGCCGGCGACTGCTGGTGGCGCCGTTCTTCTCCAGCCGCACCGGCAGGCGCGGTCAGCTGGTAGATCCTCACGGTATGCATGCTATCTTCAGGCCTGGGCAAGTACGATTCATTATAGCTCAATCGAAGTCAGTCGCCGTCGCCCAGCCCTTATAAGTTCGTTAGTTCGTTCGAATCGATCGGTTGATATTGTTTTCCTCTCGATGTGTTTGTTTGACATTGTTTTCCGCTTTACCTATTTGCTCGAATTCGTTCGTACTGTACACTGTACTGCTCACCATTGCCCAATGTTTGTAGTCGTCGCTTGGTGCCAGTCCTCTATGGACCTGTTTGTAATCTTATTACTTCTGGGTTCTTTGCACTGCTAATACATCGGTGGATTTACGGCCAAAAAGAAGAAAGAATTTGTTGGTATTATATTGCTTTCGATTGATCTGTTCGCCCCCAAGCTTTTACAGAAGCCGCAAGAGATTCAAGGATGAAATGGCTCTCCTTGTTTGCGGTGGCGGATCTACAGGGTATGCCGTATATGCCACGGCATACCCTGCGTCCAAGCCGTGCAAGATCTTTGATAGTTTAATGAGCTGAGCAATTAATCAAGATGAGTGATGTATATGTATACATGCGGTGCTAATACATGTGGCGTGCAGCCATGCGAACACTGAGCTAGTGCATGTAACCGATTGATTAGACATCCGATTGATTAATGCATTGGCTTTAGCCAACAGTCTACTTGCATGTTTTTCAAGATGTGCGATTTTGTCTCGCGTGTAAGCCTACAAGGCCAGCTATGGCCATGCACCATGACCTGATTAGATATCATGATTAATCAAAGGAAATATCTTGCTACTGTATATACGATTAATCAACTGATAATTAATCTTTGGTAGTCAAGTATATGATTAATTATATATATTTAGTGAGAATTCAGTTCAAAATTAGAGCACCCCGTCAACGGTGCATTTTTCAACAATTTACATTTTGATTATATGCAAAATCTGTTTTATTTAATCATTTTGACATACTCCCTTCAATCCAAATTAATTGACTCAACTTTGTCTAGATACTGATGTATCTTAGACAAGTTTGTTGAGTAGATACATTTATATCTAGACAAATTTGAGTTAATTAGTATGAATCCGAGAAAGTATTTTATTTAATTATTTTTATTAGGACAAAAGAAATTCAATAGAAACTCCAAAATTTTGTTGTGTCATACCCTTTCCTAAAATCCTAGGTCCGCCACTGCTTGTTTGTAAGGCAAAGAGGAAATCATATCATGGCTTATCATCATGGGTATAACCTTTTTAGCTAGATTTTGCTGTTTGGGATCTATGATCCTTTTAGTTGCTGCTCTCCAGTAACATTTTCCCTCTTTTTTATTACAGTGAAAAATACACAGCGAGGAAACCACTGTCCAGCCTAAAAAAAATAGACCTCAGTTGGTTTGCTGAAATCGGCTCAAATAACGTGGCATTTAGTTATATAGTTTTATATTCGACCTGTTTGCTCAGATATGTTGGTTTACGTTCATACGCAACCTGTTGGGCAAGTATGGACACAGCTTCAGTGACTTTCAGGTCAAAATTCCAGCGGTTGAGTGATTTTTGGTTGGATCCATTCCTGTGCGTTCGATCGGCTTTTGATGGCTGTTATTGAGACAAAGTCATGGCTGGACTTTTGACGCAGCTCCAGTGACGTTCAGCTAGGTCAAAAGCCCAGCGTTGACTTTGGTTCAATATCAGCCATCCAAAGCCAATCGAACACACATGAATGTATCCAACCAAAAATCACTCTACAATAAGTCGTTTCCAGACAAAAACAATGTTTATTCCCAAACTATTTTTTTTGAATCCGACCAATCTTTCCCGGAATGCAGAAGAAATATATAAGATTTACTGGAATGTTGTTCTTTTTACTGGACAGTTTGAATTTTAAGTTTAAAGTTGGTTGTAAAACATAAAATGAGGTTTATTGATAAACAATATGGCTGAATCTGATGAAACTCCCCCAGAATGCATAACCCGACATATAAGATTTACTGGATTTTTGTTTCAAAAACTTCTAGGCAGTACGAATTTTAAGTTTAAAATTTTCTCGTGAAACTTAAAATGGGTAAATTTTGGATCCATTCTCGTGCGTTCGATTGGCTTTTGATGGCTGTTATTGAAACAAGTGTTAATTGGTTCTATGCCACTCCTCAATTCACAAGTTGTGTTTATGCCATTACAAAAACTGAAGTTGTGTTTATGCCACTCTCAATTCTCAATATCCCCTTCTATATATGCCATTTTCAATACTCCACTATAATAAATATAGCATATCTATGATAGTACTCTATGATACCACCCACTATGCACCCATGTTCCAAACACCACTCCCGCTGACTGTACCTTATTGTATCGAGCGATAAGCTTGATGAGCAACCCAAACAAACAAACAAAAGACTGTACCTTATTGTACTTGCTCTTACCCGTATCTTCTCTTTCTTTTTCATCGCGAGTGCAGCTAATTCAGTTAGTCTTCCAATGAATATTAATATTTTGTCTCAATGATGTCATGTTTCGACTAACAATTAGCACTTTTGAATTCTTAGATTGCTTTTTCACACGATGCACTTCTTTTAATTTATTTTACCACATTTCAATGTGAACCTTGACCAAATAAATAGGACAACAATATCACGATCATATAATACATAAGCAGCATTGTTAGAATCGTGTTGGAAAATACTTTCTAATGATACCAGTTTTATATCAATTTTTTTTTTACTTCATCCTGAAAAATATGTTTCAACTTCATCAAAACTTGCATGTATCTGCAAACTAAACTCATCTAAATACATGTATATCTACATAAAATTGAAACATCATTTTTAAATAGAGAGATATAGATTAATATTTTTTCGAAGATAAAATACGAAAAACAAGGGTGCATTGTTTATTGAAATGGAGTGAGTAGTATATATAAATCATTTTAGTTGCCAATGATCATGTTGAGGGCCTCTATTTCTTGTTTTGCTCAGGCCCTCCGTATTCTCAGGTACGGCCCTGGTGGTCTATGAACCTGTATGTAATCTTATTACTTTTGGCTTCTTTGCACTGCTAATAGATCGGCGGAATTACGGCAAAAAAGAAGAAAGAATGTGTTGGTATTGTATTGCTTTCGATAGATCTGTTCGCCCCTCCCCCCAAGCATTTATAGATGGCACAAGAGATTCAAGGATGAAATTGCTCTCCTTGTTCATAAGGCAAAGAGGAAATCATATCATGGGTAGAACATTATATATATATTTTGCTGCTTGGGATCTATGATCCTTTTAGTTGCTGCTCTCCAGCAACTTTTGTACATATTTCCCTCTTTTTATTAATAAAAAAATACAAAGTGGGGAAACCCAGTGGTCAGCCTAAAAAAAATCTGTTCGCTAGGTAGCCGTAGTTTTGCACTCAGTTTGTTTGCTGAAATCGGCTCAAATAATGTAGCATTTATAGTTTTATATTCGACCTGTTTGCTCAGGTATGCTTGCTTACATTCGTAGGTGACCTGTTTGTTGAAATAGCTTATCGCTTCTCTGACCATCTATCTCCTCAACAGATGGACAGAACTTGGATATTATTTGACTCATTAACCACACCAACATATTTGAGTGGTATTGAAGACTTCATGAAGCACGTTAGTGATTTTACTGACGGCGACAAGACAAAGGAAGTGATTTGTCCATGCCGCGTATGTTTGAATATTGGGTCCAAGCCTCAACATGTAGTCTCAGATCATTTATTCGTTTATGGGATGGACCAGACATATATCAGGTGGATTAACCATGGTGAACACTATGATCAGCCTGACATTATTGATCCTCTTTATTCTGATGGTTATCAGCCTGAAGATCTCGTCCAGGATGAGGCTACTGCTAATTTGTTACGGGATCTGTATCCATATGCAAGCCAACAGCCCCATGCTTATCACAAAAAGCCTCTTTTCCATGACCTGATAGAAGATGCTAAGCGCTTAGTGGCCCCTGGTTCTGTTGTGTCAAGATTCGAATTAATTGTGAAATTACTTCATGACAAGTCATACCAGGGGATTACCAATAAAGCGTTCAATGCAGTTGCGAAGACATACATCGATGCACTCCCTGGGGCTGGACTGCCAAAATCCTTTTATGAGGTGAAGCAGTACATCAAGGTACTGGGACTTGGATATGAGAAGATTGATTTTTGCAAAAATAACTGTGCACTGTTTTGGATGGAGTATAATGACCTCGATGAATGTCCAGTATGTAAGGAATCAAGATGGAAACATGATGGAGCTGGTGGTAAGAAAAAGATTCCTTGGAAGGTTCTGAGATACTTTCCACTTGTACAAAGATTGCAGAGGTTGTTTGCTTCAGAACAAACATCTCGGGAAACAAGATGGCACAAAGAGATTCTCACGCCCGACCCTGATTTACTGAGGCATCCTGCTGATGGCGATGAATGGAAGCAATTCGACCTGGATCATCCAGATTTTGCTGCAGATCCAAGGAACCTGAGACTTGGCCTTGCTACAGATGGATTCAACCCATTTGGCAACATGAGCAACTCGTATAGCATGTGGCCAGTACTAGTTACACCTTACAACCAGGCTCCCTGGACATGCACCGATCAGTCGAACTGTATGATGGCCTTACTCATCCCAGGTCCCAAATCTCCTGGGAAGGATTTTGATGTGTTCATGCAGCCTCTTATTAGAGACTTGCAAACATTATGGGAGGGTGTCCCTACATGGGATGTGTGTCAACCTAAAGAACAAAATTTTCTATTACGTGCTGCTGTACTGTATTGCACCCATGATTATCCAGCTTTGGGCACTATGTCAGGCAGAGTAACATCAGGTTATAATGCATGTGTTCACTGTGATACTGATCAGCTGGCAGTGAGGATAATAAACAAGATATGCTATATGGGCCATCGCCGTTTCCTTCCATTAGATCACAGTTTCCGAAAAAATAGAAAAAATTGCAATTTATTGGTGATCAGGCCTGTAAAAAGACTAAACCGCAGCACTTTAAGAGTCACGAGTTGGAGGCGCACCTAGAAGCGGTCAGAAATGTTAAACCAGGAAAACCACCAGCCGCCACAGCAGGTACAGGCGTACAGCAGAGAGCATAGAGCAACATCTCTAGTTATATTCCTTTATTTTTCATGTCTAAATTGTTGTATTTGTGTTTGCTTGTAGATGATGACAATGGACAAGAAGCTAGCTTCTGGAGTGTTCTTGAAGATATTGAGGAAGGCCTCGAGGTTAGCATCTATCTCTAATACTGTAGCATTTTCACTATACTACTATGATAGATGAATGGATCATCAGTTATTCACTTGCTTGTTTCGGACAAGATGATGATACTACTATGATAGATGAATGGATCATCAGTTATTCACTTGTTTCGGACAGGATGATGATACTTGTATAGAACAAGCTTTCAGTCTAATCTTTTCACCTTATGCAGGGCCTGAAGCTGTAATGTTTAGTGAGTCGCAGCCTGCACTTCAGTGCTTCTACAAGTCTGAAATGATGAAGCAAAGCTTGGAGTAAAGACTGCAATTTATCTTCATTTTCGGTTCATTCGAATTCTGTATTGTCATGAGTCATGACTCTTGTCATGTAATGGCTGAAGTTAAACTGCCAATTGATTTGTGTCATGTAATGGCTGAACTTAAACTGCTACTCCTACCATTTGTGTCATGTAATGGCTGAAACTTAAACTGCTATGTGTCCCTGTGCGGCTATGTGCCCAGTTTTCTCCTATTGATTTGCTGTCAATATTTTTAGCTAAGGTACTAGAGAAGTGCTGCTCAATTTTTTTTAGCCTATTGTCAGGGATGGGTAACCGCTGGTTAGCCGTTAACCCGATGGTGGTGGTTATGGTATGCAGTATGTCCCCGTGGCAGTTATCAGGGATGGGGACGGGAAGAACTTTGCCTCACGGGGACGGTTTTGGTTTAGTAATAACCAGCGGTTTCTCTCCCCGTTGCCAAATGGAGGTACAGCAGAGAAGAATACAGAAGATGCAGCAGCAGTAGTAGCAGATAGAAAAAGGAAGAAGAGACGAGATGAACTGAGTCTAGCAGCTACCAAAAGGAAGATGGGAGGTGAAATAGCAGCACGTACCAAGAGGAAGGAAATGGAAAATGATAGACCGAGAATATTTTATAAGCGCAGGACCACTCTTTGGGACTTGCCGTATTGGGCTGGTAAGAAGCTTCGGCATAATATTGATATCATGCACATGGAGAAAAATATATGTGACAGCATTGTCGGCACATTACTCAACATTCCATCCAAGACAAAAGATAGCTCAAATGCTAGGATTGATTGTGCAACATTGAATGTTAACAGGCACTTGCAACTGGATCGTAATGACAAAGTGAACAAAGGCAAGGAAAAACATTATAAATTTCGAGGCGCGGAATTCACATTGCCGATGCCTAAAAGGAGATTATTTTGTGAGTACCTCCGAGGTGTGATGTTCCCGTTCGGATTTGCTTCCAACATTGCAAATTGTCTCAATGCTGAAGGAAACAAGCTCCAAGGGTTGAAAACTCACGATTGTCACATCCTGCTGCAAAGGCTTTTAGCTATTGGCATTAAAGATTTAGTGAAGCCAAATATGTACAACGTGATTGCAGAGTTGGGAAGGTTCTTTAGGGAAATATGTAGTAAAACTCTAAGCAGAGCTGTTGTAGAACGTCTTAAGGTGGACATAGCAGTAATCCTGTGCAAGCTGGAGCTGATATATCCTCCAGCCTTCTTTGATGTGATGGTGCATTTGGCTGTTCATCTACCTGATGAGGCACTTTTAAGAGGTCCGGTACAGTATGGATGGATGTACCCTATAGAACGTCGACTGTGCACTTTCAAGAATACAGTTAGGAACAAAGCTAGACCGGAGGCTTGCATTGCAGTGGCGTATATTGCTGCTGAAGCATATACATTTGCCTCAAGATATATTCCTGATATTGAGACCAGATTCAATCGGGGTCGCAGAATTTTGGAAGTTGGAGGATCTGTTTTTAAACATGGTGTTGAGCTAATAGGAAAGAGGACCGAAAAAACATTAGAGCAGTCTGAATTTGAACAGCTGTCTTGGTATGTGCTGAATAATGCTACAGAGGCTGATGAATATGTTAAGTGAGTACTATGCACACGAACTACTCAGTTCCTCGCATATACTATGAACTTGTATCAAAATGAAATATATTCAGCTGACTTGGCTATGTTTTGCAGGTTGTACATGGAAACAAATGGAAAGCTATCGGCACGTGGGAGTGGGTTTCAGGACTGGTTTGAGAAATATGTAAGATGTTCAATTGCACTCTGACTTGTCTATGTGTTTTCACATGAGATGACCTCTTGTCTATTTTGTAATCGTAGATCTCGAAACTCCATGCGGAGAATCCAGGCGCTGTTAGTGCTGATCTCCTTGTCCTATCACGTGGTCCAGATAAGAGGGTGTTGGTAGCTGCAGCTTGCAATGCCAATGGTGTCCATTACAGCTCCTATGAGCGTGAACAACATTTGAAGACACGAAATAGTGGCATCACAATCCATAAGAATGGTCATGTTGACAAATTTGATCCAGTGTTGAACAGAGCCAGAAACATTTCAAAAACTTGAGCATGGAAGAGGCTAGGGGTAAATGCCCCAAGGCCAGCCGAGCCTATCGTAGGTGCCGTCCCGAGGAGGAAGTACCTTAATTTGGGGCGCGCGCGGACGCTGCGGTACCCCGAGCTCGAGACGCCGCCGTACCGGTAGCTCGACCCGCGACGAGGCATGGCGGCGGCGGCGGAAGCGGAGCGGCGGCGGCGGAAGGTAAAGCTCCTGCTGACAAACATATTAGGCACAAATGGGCAACCTTCAGTAACCCATGTTCCATTTTTTTGTCAGGATAACCCCATGTACCACCTTCCCAATAGAAAAAGTATTGTTCAACCTTCCCCTGTTGGGCCCAATATTTCACTTTTGGGTTGCCAAGGAACATCTACATGGTAATTGTTATCGGTCTACTTGCTCCGGCCGTCGAAGCCCAATAACTTCAAATGGGCCTTTCTGCTCATGCAATTTCGGCCCTTTTCTAATGAAACACAGATCCTATGATTGGCAAAAAAAAAAATACACGGAGATTCTACATAAAAGTTGTTTTTATTTATTTTGAATTATAGGGTTCCAATTTTTGAAACTGCTCATGGCCAATATGAAAATCCTTGATCGCTCCATACCCACATGGATAACGGTATTTTTAAAAATTCATAAAGTGGATTTGAAATTTAAAACATATCCTAATAATTCCTTGATTTAATCTATCAACTTGCAAGATCTTGGAGCCAAAGAGCTTGTATTAGTCTGCGAAAATAATACTGATAAACCTGTCGTTAACAAGAAATGAAGGTTTATCGTTCAGAGAGGATGCCATGTGGGACCCATGAGACAGTACCGTCCTCAACGTTTCAAAGAAAAAGGCAAGTAGCCCGAAAATAGGGGTAAAAAATAAATCCTACAAAGGAAACATTTATTGTTCATAGAGGCTGACATGTGGGACCGATCTGCCAGCTGCATCCTCATCATTTCGAAGTCGGTAGGGATCAGAAGAAAAAGGCAAATAGCCAGAAATTAGGGGTCAAAAATAAATCCAAAAAGGAAACTTATATTCTTCATAGAGGATGACATGTGGGACCGACCTGCCAGCAGCGTCCTCATCGTTTCAAAGGCCGCAGGGGATCAAAAGAAAAAGGCAAATAGCCAGAAATTAGGGGTAAAAAAAATACAACAAAGGAAAGGTTTATTGTTCATAGAGGCTGACTTGTGGGACCCATGAGCCAGCGGCGACCTCAATTTCAAAGGCGGCATATGATCGAAAAGAAAAAGGCAAGTTAGCAAAAATCAGTGGGTAAAAAAATCTAAGAAATGAAACTTTATTGACAGTCCCATGAGCCAGCACCTTACTCAACGTTTCAGTGGCGGCATGAGATAGAAAGAAAAAGGAAAGTGACCAAATATCAGGAGCAAAAAATAATCCAAGAAAAGAAACTTTTATTGTACATAGATGATGACATATGGGTCCCACTTATACAAGCTCTTTCGCTCCAAGATCTTGCAAGTTGATTGTACATAGAGGATGACATGCGGGCCCCTTGTGTCAGCAGCTTACTCAACGTTTCCAAGGCGGCAGGGGATCAAAAGAAAAAAGGAAGTAGCCAGAAATTAGCGGTAAACAATAACTCCAAGGAAGGAAACTTTTATTGTTCATAGAGTATGACATGCGGGACCCATGCGCTAGCAGCTTCCTCAACGTTTCAAAGGGGGCATGAGATCGAAAGAAAAAGACAAGTGACCAAATATCAGGAGCCAAAAATAATCCAAGAAAAGAAACTTTATTGTACATAAAAGATGACATGCGGGTCCCATTTTGCAGCAGCGGTGTCAACGTTTCAAATGCGGCTTGAGATCAAAAAAAAAGAGTAGCCAGAAATTAGGGGTAAAAAAACTCCCAGAAAAGAAAGTTGATTGTACATAGAGGATGGCATGCGGGTCCCATGACCCAGCACCTTACTCAACGTTTCAGAGGCGGCATGAGATCGAAAGAAAAAGGAAAGAGACCAAATACCAGGAGCAAAAAATAATCCAAGAAAAAGAAACTTTTATTGTACATAGAGGATGACATATGGGTCCCAC